>CAWUFW010000212.1:1200000-1800000 GCA_963921515.1 Calotriton arnoldi | reverse complement strand
AGCGGTCGTCGTCGAAGAGACCGACGTCGAGGGCCTCGTCCCATAGATCTCCACCGTCAAGAGTTTCACCTCCACGGTCGTCGTCGATGGTGGCTCATTCTGGTTCAACGTCGAGGCGTTCGACGTCGAGGGACAAGCAAGTTATTCCAGCTGAAGGTTTAGAAAAATCATCTTCAAAATCACGGTCGACGTCGAGGGAAGCTTCTTCCTCGCTTGGTATAACTATTATTCAGGTTACACCGGAGGGCTCTCCGGCGAGAGACAAATCTCCTCCCATCAATATGTCACCCAGATGGTTGGAGGACATTAGGCACTGGAAGAACAAACCCAGATCTACTGAAAGACTTCCTCCCACGGAATCCGCAAGATCTTCCGCTGGTAGGTCCCCGAGGCGTTCCAGATCTCCATTAAGACGGCGTTCACGTTCAAAAGAACGCTCAGAACCCCGCCGATCACATACGCCAAGGAGAAGACAGAGGTCTCCTACAACGACCTCATCAACAAGGTCATCGTATAGAGACTATTCCCCTACTATATCGTCAACCCCACCATCCAGAGTTTCTCCTGTTGATGATATGGGGACATTCAACGAGGTTCTCTGTAGAGGTGCCAGCAAATTGAATATAACCATGACTGTGCCTCAGGTTTCTACATCCGTTATATTCGAAACTTTGCACCATCGGGCTTCTGCAAAGCCTCTTCTACCTTTGGTACCAGGATTATTAGAGCCTGCGATGAAGACTTTTTTGACACCTGCTACAGTGGGCTCGGGTCCCGCAAGAATTTCAAAAAAGTATAAGGCCCCAGACCAAGATCCTTTGTTTCTGCAGTCTGACCCGCCACCGGATTCTCTTATAGTCGCCGCCGCCAGAAAAGCACATGCAAATACCTCTGTCATCTGCTCCTCCAGAGAAGGACAGCAAAAACATGGATTCTTTGGGACGGCGAATGTGCAATACATCAGGATCCGTTATGAGAGTGGCTAGTGCAGCCGCTCTACTGGGACGATATGACCGGTCTTTATGGGACTCTCTGATGAGATTCACAGACAAATTACCCAAAGAGGATCAAAAGGATTTTCTAGAAATTGTACAGGAAGGTGGCCTGGTTGCTAATCAGATCATTAGTACAGCGGCCGACTCTGCAGATTTGGCAGCTCATGGGTACGCACATGGCGTTTGTTCCCGAAGATCAGCCTGGCTTCGACTCACAGGTCTCAAGCCCGATGCTCAAAGAAAGATAGCCAATCTGCCCTTTAATGGATCATCGTTGTTTGGTTCACATGCTGACGACGAAATGGCAAAAATGAAAACTGAGTTGGATACTCTCAAGGCTGTAGGCATCGAAAAGAAGAAAGAATTTCGTCGTCGTTTTCGCCCCTATGATAAACGCTCTTTTCAACAGCGAGGTCAATCATCTAACTGGTCATCGCAGAACCAAGGTCAGACGCAACAAAGATCCCAGTTCCAGCAACGTAGACCTGGACGTGGCAGAGGTGGAAACAAACAACAGTCAACAGCACCAAAGCAGCCACAAAAGCAATGAGATGTGTCTTCCTCCAAAGCTGTTGTCCACTCCGGTGGGAGGAAGTGTTTCATTACATCTGGAGGAGTGGAGACGTATAACAAAAGACAAATGGGTCATCAACATTGTTCAGAATGGCTATCTTCTCAGATTCATAACTCCTCCTCCATCAATACCTCCGAGAGGCATTTCTCACCACAACAAACGATTGTTACAAAAGGAGATAAACACCTTAGTGAAGAAAGGAGCTATAGAAAAAGTCCCCGCTCCTCAAAGAAATCAAGGAGTCTACTCTCGTTACTTCCTTGTAAGAAAAAGAGGCCCCGCCACAGAATACAGACCTATTCTGGACTTGAGACTGTTGAACAAATACATTCGCAGAGAAAAATTTCGAATGTTGGCACTCCATCAAATTTTCCCACAGCTTCATCAAGAGGATTGGATGTGCTCCATCGACTTGCAGGATGCATACTTCCACGTACCAATCTCAAAGAAACATCGCAAATTTCTACGCTTTCGAGTGTCTTTTCAAGATTACCAGTACTCAGTTCTCCCGTTCGGGCTCAAATCAGCTCCCCGAACATTCTCCAAATGTATGACTGTGGTGGCCGCTTTTCTCCGCAAGCAGAAAATATTCATATATCCTTACCTAGACGACTGGCTCCTGAAGAGCTCATCTCCAACTCTGCTGCAGGATCATCTCACGTGCTGCCTTCAGCTTCTCCACAACTTGGGCCTTCACGTCAATTTCAAGAAATCCATACTAAATCCAACGCAAAAGATCCATTACCTAGGCTCCTTCCTGGACACCAAAATAGCAAGCGTGTGTCCTTCGGAGGAGAGATTGTCATCAATCCAAGGAAAATGTCTGACTCTTCTTCACACGCATCTCCCAACAGTTCGACAGGTGTCATCACTACTGGGATCGATGGCATCGTGCATCTTTATAGTACCAAACGCACGATTACACATGCGTCCACTACAACAATGTTTGGAGGACCAGTGGATGCAAGTATCAGGGCGCTGGGAGGATCAGGTAATTCTCCATCAATCAGCCAAAGACTCCATCCGGTGGTGGATGAAGCGATCGCACCTGATGAAGGGAGTCCCTTTCCATCAGGACCCTCCAACCCAGACTTTAGTCACGGACGCCTCTCTCCAGGGTTGGGGTGCTCATATGGGCCCTCTGCAAGTACAAGGTCTATGGTCCGACTCCGAAAAGAGCTACCACATCAACCTGCTAGAGCTGAGAGCAGTACATCTAGCACTCAAGTCCCTGGTTCCGTTGTTCAAGTCTCGCTCCATTCTGATCCAAACGGACAATACAACGACGATGTATTATTTGAACAAACAGGGAGGTACCCGATCAAGGACACTCTCCATAGAGTCTCAAACCATAGGGAACTGGCTTCTAGCGAGAGACCTGTCAATAGTAGCCATTCATCTACCGGGCTCTCTCAACTCCCAGGCGGACTTCCTCAGCAGAGACTTCGTCGAAGCCCACGATTGGGTTCTCAACAACGAAGTCGCTCAAAGCATCTTTCGAGAATGGGGAACGCCAGACATCGACCTGTTTGCAGACGCGGTAAACGCAAAATGCCCCGCCTTCGCATCCAGGTTTCCCCAACAAGGATCTCGAGGGAATGCCCTTTTGATCGAATGGTCTCAGAGCTTACTGTACGCCTTTCCACCGATTCCGTTGATACCAGTTGTAATCAACAAGCTGTACAGGACCACCTCCAGGATGATCCTAATAGCCCCGGAGTGGCCTCGCCAGTGGTGGTTTCCGGACCTCCTTCAACTATCGGAAGTACCACACAAGAGGTTGCCATGCCGCCCGGATCTCCTATCCAAACAGGCAGGGAGAGTATTCCATCCCAACCTGTCCTCCCTTCGGTTGACAGCATGGCTCCTGAAGTCATACAATATGGACACCTACAATTGAATCCAGACTGTATGGCTATTCTCAAAGAAGCGAAAAGACCTTCCACGAGGAAGTCATATGCCTTCAAGTGGAAGCGGTTCTTCCTATGGTGTGTGGACAATGGACATGATCCCATCCGGGGTCAGGAACAGGTGATTTTACCCTATTTGCTGCATTTGGCTAGATCTGGTCTTCAGTTCTCTTCTATCAAAGTCCACCTTGCAGCAATCACAGCCTATAGGAAGTCCCCCACCAGGCTTCTTTGTTTAGAATTCCGGTGATAAAGGATTTCCTTGAGGGCTTAAAAAAGGTTTATCCACCAGTCAGGTCTCCCTCTCCTCCTTGGGAGCTTAACATTGTGTTAACAAAGTTGATGGGGTCTCCTTTCGAGCCTATTCATAAAGCTTCCTTACAGCATTTAACATGGAAAGCCGCGTTCCTGGTGGCCATTACATCTGCTCGCAGGGTCAGTGAGATCCAGGCTCTTTGCTGTAAGGAACCTTATACTGTGTTTCACGCTAACAGAGTAGTTCTCAGAACTCATCCTAGCTTTTTGCCTAAAGTGGTCTCGGACTTCCATATTAACCAGACTATCACTTTACCTACCTTTTTTCCGAATCCTTCGAATACTCCGGAAAGATCTCTTCACTCACTAGATCTCAAGAGGGTTCTGAAGTTTTATTTGGACAAAACAAAGACACTGAGGAATTCGGAACGTTTGTTTATTAACTATGGTCCTGTTAATACAGGTTCTGCAGCTTCCAAGAGATCCATTTCTAGATGGATAGTTTCTTGTATTCTACTGTCATACCAATTGGCCAACAAATCCCTTCCGGGGAAGCCTAAGGCACATTCCACTAGGGGAAAGCTTCTACCACGGCTCTCCTGAGGAATGTCCCCATGGCAGAGATTTGTAAAGCAGCTACATGGCGATCAGTTCATACCTTTACTCGCCACTACTGTTTAGATGCTGACACGCAGGCAGATGCTCAGGTTGGGCAGGCCTCGCTGAGAAACTTGTTTGCAAATACTGTTTAAAATGTGTATCTCAATTGAGTTCTCTGTGTTTTGCTCTGTCTGCACGGAAGTGGGTATGGGCTTGCTACTCTATTCAGTGCTTATGACTATTGATGAGTATCCCCTGGAAGAGAAGGATAAGTTACTTACCTGTAATCCTAGTTCTCTTCCAGGGGTATACTCATCAAAGTCATAAGCAACCCGCCCTCCTCCCCGGACGAGCATTAACAGTTTACTCGATATTCTTGCATCTTTGATGCAGGTTCCTACAGGTTTCTTATACCGTACAAAAGAACTGACCTAACTGTCACCTGTGGTGCATGATGGGAGCAGGGGCTCCTGGAGGTCTTAAAGGCATAGTGCTCAGAGTCTCTGAGGCCTTAAAGGCGAGGTGCCAGTTTTTTCCTTTTCTGTACAGGGATGTTATTTATTTATGCAGCCTTATTTGGGCTAATTGCCTGGCATTACTGTTTTCTTGATGAAAATAAAAGGTTTTTTGCGGAATGCTCTTACTGTACATGTCCTTCTCTTACATTATATGTTTATATGGCATTTTCATACTAGAGAAATACATGTAATTCTGGCTTCTTAGCCTATTGGATATGTTTGAGGCTGCATATTTTTTATGTAATACATGTATATGTGTGTTATTTCGTACTATGTACTCCTTTTCTACTACATACACATATATATGTATTTTTATATATGCTCCGGGTTCCCGCACGTGGGCGGAGATTATTCAGTGCTTATGACTTTGATGAGTATACCCCTGGAAGAGAACTAGGATTCCAGGTAAGTAACTTATCCTTATTTATTTAAGAGTTTTATATAGCGCTAGCCAGACCCGAAGGTATCGGAGCGCTTTACAGCATGATCACTTGTAATATACAGAAAACATAGTAGTATGTACAATGGCTCAGGAGGTATCACATAATTTCGTCGTAGAGCGAACAGTGTCACTCGCAGGGTAAGTTATCACAGCAGTGTGTACAAGGCCTTGTCATCAAAGAGAGCATAACGACTCGTGACGAGGTTGGGCCGGGGGGGGGGCGGATATAGGAGATAGTCCTGGGGCGAGTGGGGTAGCTTTCTTAATGTCAAAGTGTCTGTGTGCTGCTGTGGGTAGGCTAATGCAGGGGGAGCAGGTGTGAGCGTGTTTATCCCAGCATATGGTGGGGGAGGTGCTGACTGTTTATTTGCTAACGGCATTGTAGGGCTATTGCTCTTGGCCTCTTCGAAGATGGCCCATAATTCTAATAATGCCTCTCTTTTGTCTCTCTTTTAACATGTATGTTTGGTTTTAAAATGTGTTTTGGTGTGCTTAATTATAGTCAAATGTTTCCTATTTAGGCCAGGGAAATGTGTGTTCCTTCGTGTGTGAATGCCAATCGTGGCAACATTTATTTAATCTTTTTATCTGCTTGAGGAACCTAGTTTCCATGTGCTTTAGAGGGGAATCCATGGGAATTAAGAAATTTGGCTAATACAATTCAAATTACGTTTTTCTAGTTTGTTTTGTCAAATCGTAGGGGCAGTTAGTACATGGTGCACTCTTACAGTTGTACATATTATGAGCTCAGCACTTGCAATTTCTTACATAAAACAGTAGCTGTATCACAAAAATAGCGTCCTGGAAGCCATGGAGGGCTATACAATAAATATTCACCTTTCCTAGCGTGCTGGCTATTGAAAAAAGGTGACTTCTCCGGGATCGCCTCTGAGGCCGCCTTATGACTGATACAGTTGGGACATATAAAATAGGTAATATGCCAGACCATGTCAGTAGCAGGACGCTCAGATTATCTTTTTACGCTTCTCCCTAGTTTGCCATGCGCCAACTACTTTAAAAGACAGTATTTCACATTTGGATGTAGTCTCTTACCCTCTGTGACGGTTGCTTCGTAACTGACCTCTGCCTCACGGACTCAGCAGACCTTTCAATCAGTTGCGGTGTCTTCCCACCTTTGTCATAGCGCAACGTGAATCCTTCCAGGCGGGGTCACCTTCCTTCGGCTGCAGTCGGTATGAGTTCCCAATCCCTCCTGGCTGGCTCGCCAAAATGTTGCTTGGATTCGAATTCCTTAGTAAAAACCAGAAGACGAGAAACTTGGCAAACAGGAACAGTTTGTTTAATTAAACAGTGCTGGCTGGAGAACAGTTACAGGCACGAGGTCTGAAGACTGACTCAGTTTACATTGGGTTCGTGTGCAGCTTTTATACAATATTACAAAAGCAATACAAGCTTTCCAGTGTACCATATATGGTGAGAAATGTTGGTTGCTGCCATAGAGTCATAAATTAATGGTCAAATGGTTACTACAGGTGGGTATTGGCCGTGCGTGAACACAGTGTAGCCAGTGGTGAATGTGTCCAGATGTCTGGCATGGGGAACGTGTGATCACTGCATATGCTAGGTCCTGACTGGCTATGTGTTCCTAACTCATGTGGCATCTGACATTATGGTGTTTTTCGAAGCGGAGGTACCCCCTCGAGACGTGTGCTTTAATAGGGGCAATCTCCCCTGACCATTGTGATGTTGCTGCGCCGATCTGTGGGATTGATCAAGTGTTTCCTGCCCACGTGTTTTCCTGCCAGCTATGCACCCTCCCACCTGTGACCCATCAAGCAGTGATCCCAGACCTGGGTAGCAAAGCCTGCCTGACTACATACATGCATGTTGAGGTAGAAGTGGAGTTCGGGATGGGTGGTTTTAATAATCTGATAGAAACATCTAGCCGCAGATTCCTTAACTTAGAATATCCCCAGGCGTCAGACTGGATCCGGAAAAAATCTTCAGCAGTACCTCTGCGCGCCGGGAGACTGCGTCGCATGGCTCCGTCCTGACGTCCACGTATATGACGTCAATGGAGCCATATAAGTCCCTCCCGGGGCGCTGACGTCAGTTTCCTTCTTTTCCGCGTTCCAACGCGGATCCGGAGAAGCGGTTACCTCTGGCCTGTTTTTGTTTTTCAGGCCTCCTCGACCCCTTGGCGTTCGGGAACAGTCTGTGATGCCTTCGGGCTTCAAGGCGTGTGAATCCTGTACGTGGCAGATGTCGGCGACGGATCCACACGCGATCTGTATGTGGTGCTTGGGAGAGCACCACGACTCCGAGGAGTGTGACGCCTGTCGACGGCTGAAGCCGAAGTCCCTGCGGGAACATCGCATGAAGCTGCTGTCCGCCCGGATGTCCCGTTCGGAGTCCTCACACCGCCGGTCTCCTTCTCGTGCTGGGGGGTCAGTTCGGGACAGGTTGCGGAGTCGTTCCCGCGGACGTCGCTCTCCTGTCACCAGTAAGCACAAGAAAAAAGTCAGAGGTCGCCGACCTCACGCGACGGCGGGCCCCCTGCACCCGGTCTCCACCGGACACGGGTCCTCAGGAGTCGACCCCCACTTACCCGCCATTTCCTGGGGCTGAGGCGACTAGGCCCCAGATGGAGGCCTATTCACGGGCCTTACTAGCCATCTTTGGGTCACCCCCTCTCCCTGGTGCGCCTTTGGGCCCCACAGAGGGGGTAGGGGCTCAGATAGGGATTTCTCCGGCGGGTTCACCCTCAGTGCCAATCGAGCACCCTGACTCCGGTTCCGGAGTCGCTACGACGTCAGGACACGGCCCGTAGGGGCATCCTACTCGCACGTCCAAGCCTTCCATGTCGTCTCCGCACAGCCCTGTGAGGCTCCCTGCGCCGACGCCGGCTGAGGCTGCAGCGCAGTTCTCGACTCCATTCCTCTCCGCAGGTTCCCATCTCGGTGGAGGTTGCGTTGATGCCGGTCCGACGCCGGACAGACCAGGCTCCTTCGGGGATCATCGACGTCGAGACGACGCCGTCTCGACGCCGGTGCCATCCCCGACGGTTCATCGATTGGTGGAGGATGTCGAGGCCGAAACTGAGGAGGCCCCTGTGGGTTCGCCACCCCCAGGGTTGTTTCGCTGTCCCTCTGGGCAGGAACCCATGCACTGGCAGGGCCTTGGATGTCTGCGGGCTGTGGAGCCCCCACATTTTGGTGGCCGGATTAGCCTCATGCCGTCCCCTACGGATGACCTGTTGTTACCACCTCGGATGGCCACGGTGGTTAGTGCAGCTTTTGCGAGGGCGGTTTGCAGGGCTACGGACATTCTACAAGTGCAGCCACCCTCAGTCTCTGCCCTCTGATCCCTTGCTGGATTTGCTCCACCAGGGCACCGTGGAAGTGGAGCCCTTGTTGCCTTTTGGCGAGTCGTTATACGACACTCTTCTGGGGACTTGGGTGAGGCCCTCTTCGAGGGACCCGGTGGATCGTGCTATTGCACATCGACATCGCCCTGCTCCGGATGACCCTGTCTGGTTGTCCCTCCATCCTATAGCTCAAGGGTTGGTAATTCAAGCGGCCTCAGTCTCGCTGCCTTCTGCCCCTCCTCCGTTACTCCCTCCCACTTGGGAGTCTCGCTGGTTGGAGTTGTGTGGCCGCCATGTATTTGCGTCCACCAGTGCAGGCCTTAGATCCCTGAACACGTCTTGCGTGTTTGCACGGGCTTCTTCTGCCCTTTGGGACTCGGTCGAGCGCCTCCTTCCCTCTCTTCCGGAGGGTCCTCAGACTGACCTGGTTCGGTTGATTCATGATGGCTGGGAAATGGCGCAATTTTCCATTCGGTCAGCTATGGACACCACTGATTCCGTGGGTCAAGCTATGGCCCGGTCAGTTGCTCTGCGTCGCCATGCCTGGCTGCGCGATGGCTGTTTTCCTGCCAATGTCCAGGAATGTCTTAGGGATTTGCCCTTTGATGGGGTCACCTTGTTCGACAGACATGCTGACTCAGCGGTTCAAGGTCTCATGTCTGAGTTTCCATGAGTTCCATGGTTTCTAGTCCTTGTTGTGGACTTTGGCTTTTAGTTGCAGTATTGTCACTGCTTTTTCTGGTGCTCCGTCTCTGGGTTCAAGACGTTATTGCCCAGACGGACTGTGCGGCTTTTTCGCCGTCTTTGTCCTTCTTTTACTACAGCTGGCCAGCTGTTTCTGCTTTTCTTTTTGAGTCCTCTGCCTACGAGCTCGTCTCAAGAGGTGTCCCTTGCTTTTATAGGGATGTGCCATACCCTATGTGGGGTACTCGTTGGCTATTGTATAGCTGCTCTTCCTTGCACGGGAAGTTTCGAAGGCTCCCGCGGAGCCGCCTTCGGAATATTTATTTTCTGTCTATACTGCGGGTCTCCTGATTTGTCCCGCTCTTCCTACTGTGGTAGGACGTCCCCTCTGGTGAGACCCATGGGTTTGGTGTGACTCTCTCCTGGGGCTTCTGGGTTATCGTCTACGGTTGGTCCGTAGCTCTCTCCTGCCTCTGTGGAGGCACACTTCCCCGAAGTGTTGTTTGGGTTTCTGCCACGCCTGGCTCTCCACGGCGTGTTCTTTTGGCTTCGCTGTGCTCTTTCTGCCTGTCGGCACGTATCCCTTGGGGGCATGTTGTTCTGTTCCGGAACAGTTTCTTCCGTGTTCTGTGTGGATTCGACATGTGTATACACACAGGATATGTTCGCTGTCACAGGGTTCCAGCGGTGTTCCTTGCGCCCCTGTCTTGGCTGCGTTCTATTCGGGTCCATTCCTGGTGTGAGGAAGTGATTACGTCTTCTCTCATGGCTCAGGCCCTGTGGGATTTTTGCCTATAGGCAGTGGAGTGTCCGCCAGCTACGTCACTACTGTGCGTTGCCTTGTTTTCTATTTCCATCTGTACTGCCCTGGCAGGGACTCCGGTCCCTTTGCTAATTGCTGCGCAGAGGTTTAGGTGCTTCTGCTCCCTGCTGCTGTTTTCTGACCCACTGTGGCCTAGTGGTTGAGGTCTCTGACTCTTACTCCAAAGGTTATGTGTTCCACTCCAGGTGTTTCACTGGTTGTGGGTTCTTAGTCAACACTAAAGGCGATATTGCTTTCCTTTTCTGTCAGACCTATGTCTGTGTATTTCTCACTCATTCCTCGTGAGTGTAGTGGTCAGTGTCCCCGCCTGTCTCCCGGGAGGCCAGGGTTCCTTCCCCGTTGAGGGGATGCTTTCGCTTTTTAGGTGTCTTGACATTGTTGTGTCCTGCGCTGCTTCACACCGGTGCTGTTGGTACCTCTTGTGGAGTCTCTTTTTACCTGGGGCATGCTCTTCGAGTTTTACCCCTTGCTTTTCATTTTTTCACGCTTTGTATATATATATATATATATGTCTCTATATGTATATATATTTATATGTCTTGAGCTATACCCACAGCGAGAGAGCATGCAAACTAGGGTTTCCCTTGTCCTAGTATCGGGGGTTTTTACCCCAGATATCTATCTATCTCTCTCTCTCTCTCTCTCTCTCTCTCTCTCTCTCTCTCTCTCTCTCTCTCTCTCTCTCTCTCTCTCTCGTTCGCGCTCTCTTTCTCGCTCTCGTTCGCGCTCTCTTTCTCGCTCTCGTTCGCGCTCTCTTTCTCGCTCTGTTATGGGAGCGAGCCCTCTGTGTCTCCCCGGTTTTGCCGGTTTTCCTTCGCCGTTTGTACCTCTGGGTACGGTTGGCTGTTTGACTACCTGATGCTCCGCCTGTCTTTCTTTTCCGCCGCATGTGTGCTGCTGATGCTCCAATTCTTTGGCCTTTTGCATAGGTGTGGTGTAGTTCTCGTGGTACACACTGTCTCCTTGTGTGTATCCTGTCATCCACATACATGTATCTCCTGGTAGTCTTGGTTCTGTATATCTCGGCATGGTGACGTCTGTCCCCTCACCTTTCTTTTTTGGCATCCACTGTGATGTATGCTTAGTTTGTATGCTCTGACGCTGTCATACTGTCTTGTCCCTTCTCTGGGACTGTGTCTATTGCGGATCCATGGGATCTGGTGCTCAGTTGAGCTTCTTTTTGCAGAAGTTTATACACTTTCTTCCATTATGCACTGACCTTGTTGGTTCCGTGTCTTCCTTTCGTTCCTGCCTGGACGAGGGAGGTCTCGTCCGTCCTCTGACGGGTTGTGGTGCCTTTGCCTCCCCTTCCTATAGCTCCCTTACAGAGCTTCATTGGTCTGGTGTCAGTCGCGCTGGCATTTGCTGTCCCCATCGTGTTTTAGTCAATGTTATTGCCAGCTTAGTTCTCTTTGAAACTTGGTGGGTTTTCAGTCGCAGACCCTCCTCCAATGGGGTATGGCTTTGGTATCTATTCTAAGTTAAAGATTCTGAGGCTAGATGTCTCTATCAGATGAACGAGTTACTTACCTTCGGTAACGATGTATCTGGTAGAGACACAGTCTAGCCGCAGACCCCTTAACGCCCACCCATCCTCCCCGTTCTGTGAGGATCTTTTCAGGTTGGGTTCTACCCACTTGCCTCCTTATGGGTGGCCTTTGTCTGCCTGTGGGGTGGTCTGCTTCACCTTCCTTCCTGGCCACTATGGCTCATTCTGTATTTATCTGTTGCTTCTCCACCCATTCTCGTATTGGGTGGTGGGTTCCTATATCCTTTCACGCTCCTACACCCTGGTTCTTCCAGTGTGGGGATTAATCATGTTCTTGTTCCCTCCCTTCCACCCTCATCTTTTTTTTTTTTATCCATTACTTGGGGTCTCTTTGACTATGCTGCAGTCAATTGATGGGGGGGTCTATTTGCCTATGTTACGGTCAATAAGTCCTTTATACGGTGTATGGTTGCACATTCTCTGTTGTTGCAGAAATGTGGTCTATTACCATTGGTCATATTGTTCCAGTCTTGTTGCCCCTTACAGTTACATCCTGTGGTTGCAGACTGCCTATCGTTTACCATGGCATTCTTTTCCAATGCCGTTTTGCCTCATGGGATGGCATGGTTCTGCGCTTCTGCGAGACTGTTTCTAAGAGCAGATACTCTGCTCTCTCCCTTCAAACCCTTACAGTATGAAGTGCTCTTTCACTGTCATGCATGGTGTTGTTTTTCACCATTTCTGTTCTTTGTTGTCATTGTTTCAACGATTTTTGATCTTTTTTGGCACACTGTTCCCGCACTCTCACAGTTTTAAAAGTGGCTCTGCGTTGTGGCGCGGAAAGGTTTCACAGTAGAAAACTGACGTCAGCGCGCCGGGAGGGACTTGTATGGCTCCATTGACGTCATATCCGTGGACGACGTCGGGACGGAGCCATGCGACGCCGTCTCCCGGCGCGCAGAGGTACTGCTGAAGATTTTTTCCGGATCCAGCCTGACACCTGGGGATATTCTAAGTTAAGGAATCTGCGGCTAGACTGTGTCTCTACCAGATACATCGTTACCGAAGGTAAGTAACTCATTCATTAGGACGATAGTTCATTTTCTTCTATAAATGCATTGATATCCATATTAGCACTGACAGAACTAACCTTAGTGCCAAAGGATTCCACAGGAGCAGAAAAGTAACTCCCAATGCCCACATACTCTCACATGGACTAGAAAACAGCCTAGCTTTTCTTAGTGGCGATGCAGAAGTAGAGGGAAAGGCGAGTGGGAAGTGAAGAGACTGCCTCCGATGTCTGTGGTACATAGCCCTTGTAAGTTCCGTGTTTTGCTCTTCATTGGATCATCAATGGAATCTGAGTACTTGACTATGGTAACTAGTTCTGCACCCACAGACTAAAATATAAAAGCATAACCGATATCTATCAATCTCTATAATTCTTTCTGTTCTTATTCTATAATATATATAAATACATAAAAAATAATACGCATCTGTAATTCTCTGAATATTATTGCTTTACCTATAGACTGTGAGGCCTTAGCTAGTCTGTTTACACCAACAATTCTTGGTAAGATGTTAAAGATAATTTCAGTTCATCTGATGATTTTTCCTCCGTAGTTCAGTTGTCTGTTCCTTTAAAAAAAACTCTTCAAGCTCCAGGAATATAGATTATGTCCCATTTCCAGATAGTTTGGATTCTTGACTGATTTTATTTTCTACCGGACAGATTGAGACAGCTCAAATCAAATTCAAATGTGAAGTAAAATTAATAGGGAATTCCCCATCGTGTGCACACCAAAACAAAAGTTCTCTGGATTTAAATTGAGGGATGACTTTGGATTTCTACAAGAAAGAGCAAGCGCACCACCAAGACACTTCAGCGCAAGATAACAGCTGAAGTGTGCAACGCGATCCTTGCAAACTCCTGAAGATTCATCAGTTCAGGCTTGTGTGGCAGCTGAGATTAGATCGCTAACTGTGATTTCCTTTCTTGGCATGCGCATCTTGAAAAGTTGTGATCCATGTTCATGGAGAAACTTGAGTTGCAGCCTAATGAAAGCCTTCTGCTAAGGCAATCTGTATCAATTTGGGGTATTTTCTGGACATTACCAATTTTGACTTCCCACTTCAACACCTGCCACTGCATCCCTGTCACATTCCTTCCAGACTTGAGAATTAGCCAGTGCTACTAAGAAGGGGGAAGACAACTGCCATGTTTTACATCCACTTCGAGTGGGGCACAAAGTCTCCCTCACTGTCAGAGGAAGCACACTTCCTTTGGAATTGGGCAGTAGAATACCGAATCTCACTAAGGGTGGAACACCTCCCAGGAGTCGTAACCAAATTGTCAGATGCCCTCAGCTAGACAATGAACAAATCCCATGAATAGGAGCTACACCAGGATCTGGCTGCCATGATCTTCCGGCAGTTGAGTTGCCCTGCATTAGGCCTGTTTACAACACCATGGACCTAGAAGTGCTGGTACTTTGCCAGCAGGCAGTGTAGTGACATCAAATATTATTCTGTCTATATAACTGGCAGATCTGGTCTCAAGTATCTCTCCATTTAGGTTCCACTTGCCAGCTATCTCTAGATTGCAACAGTCTTCTGAATCCTCATCTCTTCTGCCAGCATGGCTGAATTAGGAGTTCTTGAGGACTGTTCAGGGTATTCTTATCTTTGCACCCACAGCTCCTCCCTAGGAACATAATACTGTTCTTGATCAACTGATGAAAACACCATTCAAAGCCATTCACCCATGTGTGCCATGGAAAACAGCTCAGTAGTTGTCTTTTTAGGTCTGGTCTTTTAGACGAGTCAGTGAATTTTGCACTTTCACGGTCAAACCTACTGTTTTCCACTACCATAAAGACAATTCTGTCCTGTGCACCAATCAAGAATTCAATCCAATTGTGGCTATTTACTTTCATTTAAATGAACCACTTATGCTCAAAGTATTTATCCAGAGCCCACCACAAGTGCAGAATTACCTTTGCATTCCTTGGGCGTCTACAGATGCTTTAAATTCTACATTGAACAACCAAGGCCTTTTGTCAGTCGGACCTCTTCTTCATGGCTTTTGACAACCCATAAATAGTGTGTCGGCTCTCAAAACAAGGAATAGCAACATGCTAATATAATCTGTCTCTTTAAGGCTGGTTGTCCCCTACCTTCTGCGGTGTCAGCTCATTCTGCAAAGGGAGTGGTGGCCACTGCCACACTTCATGCCAGAGTTCCTGTCTTGGAAATCTGTAGTGCTTGCATCGTGGAAGAGTCGCTGCCCCTTGTACAATACTTTTGTGCTTGAATGTAGATTCTTCCAGTGAATCAACCTTTGGTCACGTGGGTTTAAGTCATCAATTGATAAGGGGGGGGTATTTAAATGCTCCCTTTTGGTCCAATATTAAGATGGTCCCAGGATACGAAAGGTGAAAAACTCAATTTGTCACAACAGGAGCCTAGTATCTTCTGACTTCCTTCAGACCCACACCCTCTAAATAAGTTACCATATTCCTACATGAATTGCTCTGGAGGTGTATTGTTATTGCTCCCTGTCTGAGAAGAAATGTACCCTTCTACTGTCCATCTTCCCTTGCTGTGGTATAGCCTGCTCCAACAGCTGCAGTGGCAGTCACCGCCAAACAACAAAAGCGCTTCATGACATGTATGCCAGCAGCAGGGCCAGAACAGCATAAGATGGCAGATAGTGGATATGGATATATATATATATATATCTATATATATATATATCTATATATATATCTATATATATATCTATATATATTCACTGAAAAACCATAGGTTTCAGGCACGTTATAGTTAGAAATTAGCATTTAAAAAAACCTTAGAAATTCACTGAAAAAACCATAGGTTTCAGGGGCGTTATAGTTAGTTGGACATTTCACTCGTACAAAACCATAGAAATTCCCCCGTTATAGTTAGTTCAGCTAACTACAACTCGCGCGCCCGCAATGCACTGCTGATTACATCACTCATGACATGGTCAGTGACATCACTCATGACATCACTGATGACATCTCAAATGACATCACTGATGACATCACTGATGACATCATCCAGTGAATGTGTATTTTTCTGAAAATTAAATATGTTTTATATATGTATATCTCAAGGTCGATGGAAGAATAAATGAGTATATAAGTGTCTAAATGGATGGGTTTTTTTGTAAAATTGATTGTATAACTGACTAAGTGTATCTTAGTGAATACATGGGTTGGTGAGTAATGTTTAAATATGAAAATATCTATCAGTCTCTCACTTTGTGTATAAGTGGCTGCATGGGTTGGTGAGTAGCTACATGAGTGTCTATATGGGTTATTAGTTGGTTTTTGAGTATCAGTATGAGTGTCTGAGTGTATGGTTCGGTGGGGGGTATTACTTAGTGCATAGATGCATGAATGAGTGACTCACTGTATGAGTTGAAGACAGCATGTGTGCAGGACTGTATAGGTGGATGAGTATGTGTATGGGTGTGTTAGTGAGTGAATGACTGTCTCAATAGTGTCTTTATGAGTAACTACATATGTTTTAAACTAGTATATGTGAGTATTGGTGTATATAAGTGAGTATATGTGAGAGTGAGAGATTGGAAGAGTTCCTGTACAAATAAGTAGGTGTTTCTATAAGTGATTGTTTAAGAGAGTAAGTATGTGTAAGTTTCTGTAGAAGTAAGTGTGGTAGTGTGTGTATAACTGTATATGCAAGTAAATGGATGTTTGATACTTTGTTTGCATGTGTGACTATGTGTGTGAGTAACTCTATGGATGAGTGGCGGTGTGTAACAGGATGTATAGGTGTATGAGTACATATGATGAGTGAGTACATGTATGAGTGACTGTATAGGGACTGTTGGTGAATGAGTGGATGTGTGTGTAGATCTTGGAATTACTGAATAGGTGTGTTGTAACTGGTATTGGTATGTCCATTGTTTTGAAAATGTTAGTTTGTATTTTTGAGTGTGTATCAAAGGTTATATCTGAAAGAGACACGTTAGTGACAGATTCCTTACCTTAGAATATCCCCAGGCGTCAGGCTGGATCCGGAAAGCTTTTTGCGTAGCAGTACCCTTGCGCGTCGGTAGGCGGCGTCGTGCGGCTCCGCGTCCGTCGTCGGCGTCGTGATCGCCGGGATGACGTCGCGGGCAGTACTTAGGCGCCGCCCCTGCGCGCTGACGTCAGTTCTTCTTTTTCCGCGCCAGCAAGCGCAGATCCGGGAAGAGCAGTGCCCTGGTCACTTTTTGACCATACTTTTTGGTGAATTTTTCACTGTTTTTCTATCAAGGTGTCGTAGGGATGCCCGGTTTCAAACGTTGCGGCGCCTGTGCTCGGATGATGTCCGTCACCGACCCGCATTGGGAGTGTCTCTTCTGCCTCGGCCGAGGCCACGACATGGAGTCTTGTACCGACTGCCAGGCCCTCAACCCGAAAGCTTTGCGAGAGCGGTCTCGAAAGCTCCTCGAGGCCCGGCATTCGGCTCCGCGGAAGCCCCGGTCGCGTGAGAGGTCCAGGGGTCGATCGCGGAGTCCACACCGGTCGTCGGCATCGAAGTCTTCGTCCGGTAAGTCAAAACACAAGAAGTCCAAAAAGCATCATCGCTCTAGGACTTCGCCTCGCCGGTCTCACGACTCGGCTGAGGCCCCTCCCGGCACCGTCCCCGCGGCCCCGGACATGCCTGTGGAGTCGCCCCCGCCATACCCGCCCTTCCCGGGTTCGGGGGCGGATCCGGCCAAAGTGCAGGAATTCCTGTCGGCCATGGCCCGCCTCTTCGGGCCTCCAGGCCCCTCCGGTGCGCCTTCGGGCCCCGCGGGCCCTGATGGGGTTGCTCCGGCGTCGCCGACGGCTCCGGCCCCGGCGTCGCCCGTGCCTCCAGCCTCGATCCCGGCTTCGGCCCCGGCCTCGATCCCGGCTCCACAACCCCCATCGACGCCGGTCGACCTAACGACGCCGGCGCCGATGTCTCCGGTGCCGTTCTCGACGCCGCCTGGGGCTCCAAGCGGCGTCGTTCCCCAGTTCCTTCCGGCTCCGGACATGGACCCGGACCGACGTCGCTCGACGCCGGTTCCGGCGCCGATGAGACCTTGGGTCCCAAATGTCCCTCCTCCCCCTTATTTTGAACCTGAGGAGGACCAGGAGGACTGGGAGGGGTCTGATGACCCTCTGACACAACAGTGTCAGTACGATGAGGACTGGACAGAGGGTCTAGGGGATGCTAGTGGTCTAGATACTTCCCCTGACACTGGCATGCTGTCTCCTCCCGTGGCTACGGAGGAGGGAGCCAATTTTGCAACGGTGTTGCGTAGGGCAGCTGGAGCCTTACATCTCCAACTCCCTGCTGTGGCGGTCAAGGTTAATCTCTTGACAGAGGTGCTTCAGCCGGCAGCCTCCTCTTCGGAGACTGTGCTGCCGTTTAACGACGCCCTCACTGACGTTCTTTGGGCGCCTGGTCCAAGCCCAACACAGGGGCTCCTGTGGATAGGAACGTGTCCCGACGCCATCGCCCAGCTCCGGGCGACCCCCTGTTTCTCTCTGTTCACCCCACCCCTGAGAGCTTGGTTGTCCAAGCCTCCGCTTCCCAAACCGCCTTCCCTACCGCCCCTCCGGATAGGGAATCCAAACGCCTGGATCAATTTGGGAAGAAGGGTTTTTCTTCCTCCAGTGCTGGCTTGCGGTCCGTCAACACCGCTGGCCTTTTGGGCCGATATACCCACTCCTTGTGGGATTCGGTGGCGGATGTTTTGCCCCAGTGTTCTGAGGAGGTCCAGACACTGCTTTCCCGCGCCATTGCGGAAGGAAGGGATGCGGCCAAATATACAATTCGATGTGGCCTTGATACCGCCGACTCGCTGGGCAGGTCTATTGCAACGACGGTGGCGCTACGACGCCACGCCTGGCTGAGAACCACTGGTTTTTCAGGGGATGTCCAGAATACTCTCATGGACATGCCCTTTGATGGAGTCGGTCTTTTTGGGTCCAAAGCAGACCATGCGTTGGAGCGCTTTAAGGACTCACGGGCTACTGCAAAGTCCCTGGGCCTTTCTGCTACACGCCCTCCGCTGACTTCTGCTTTTCGCCCCTATCGTGGCCACGGTAGGGGCGCCCCTTCACGTCAGCAGCCCAGCCACCGGCCCGCGCAGCAGGCGTCTTCGCGTGGCCGAGGACGTGGATTCCGCCGTGGCGGATCGGGCAACCAGCGTGCGGGTCAGGCCACCACCTCCAACCCGTCCGCGGCCTCCAAACCCTCCTAGTCCCTCCTTTCAGGTGCACAGCACGCCAGTAGGGGGCAGGGTCCGCCATCACCTTCCCCACTGGCGTACCATCACCTCGGACAGGTGGGTCTTGGACATTGTCCGAAGGGGCTACTCCCTCCCCTTCGAGTCCACCCCCAGCCATGCCACCTCAATTCCACCGCATGTCAGGGGATCACTTGGTACTTCTGCAGAAGGAAGTCACGGCCCTCTTGGCCAAGAGGGCCATCGAGCATGTTCCGACCCCAGAAGTAGGGCGTGGTTACTACTCCCACTACTTCCTGGTGCCCAAAAAGGACAAGGAGGACATGCGTCCTATCTTGGACCTCCGGAACGTCAATCGCTTCCTCCGGAAGGAGAAGTTCAAGATGCTCACCCTAGCTCAGGTCTTGACTGCCCTCGACCCTGGAGACTGGTTGGTAGCGTTGGACTTGCAGGACGCATATTTCCACATTCCCGTCCTGCCGGCCCACCGGCGTTACCTTCGGTTCACGGTAGGCCCCGAGCATTTTCAGTTCACCGTGCTCCCCTTTGGCCTTACAAGTGCCCCTCGGGTGTTCACGAAAGTGTTAGCGGTGGTCGCAGCTCATCTGCGCCGGGCAGGGGTTTCAGTCTTCCCCTACCTCGACGACTGGCTGCTGAAGGCGGGCTCGTCCCAGGCAGTCGTCTCCCACCTCCAGACTACGGCCGAACTCCTGCACTCGCTGGGGTTCTCCATCAATGTGCCGAAGTTGCATCTGATTCCTTCTCCACAGCTCCTTTTCATCGGAGCAGTTCTGGAGACGACGCAGTTTCGGGCCTATCCTCCCGAACGGCGAGTCCGGGATATTCAGGCTATGATTCCGATCTTTCAGCCTTTATCCTGGGTTTCGGTACGGATGACCCTGAGGCTGCTGGGCCTCATGGCCTCCTGCTGGTCAATCATGCCAGATGGCATATGCGGGCTCTGCAGTGGGACCTGAAGTTCCAGTGGGCGCAGCACCAGGGCAACCTGTCCGATCACGCACGTCCAGATCTCGGAGGGGACTGCAAAACAGTTGCAGTGGTGGCTCTCGAACCGGCAATGGGTCATGGGCAGATCCCTCTCCCTTCCCCAGCCAGAGCACACAGTTGTGACGGACGCGTCCCTTCTGGGATGGGGCGGTCACATGGGAGAGGCGGAGATCAGAGGCCTCTGGTCTCCGGCGGAGTCCCGGCTCCATATCAACATTCTGGAGCTCCGGGCGATCCGACTTGCACTCAAGGCATTCCTTCCCTCTGTCAAAGGGAAGGTAGTGCAGGTGTTCACGGACAACACCACCGCCATGTGGTACTGCAACAAACAAGGCGGGGTGGGGTCGTGGACCCTTTGTCAGGAGGCTCTGCGCCTCTGGACATGGCTGGAACATCAGGGCATGTTCCTGATGGTTCAACACCTGGCAGGTTCGCTGAACGCCAGGGCGGACGAACTCAGCCGCAGGTGCATGATGGATCACGAATGGCGTCTTCACTCGGAAGTGGCGCAAGGACTCTTTCTACAGTGGGGAGAGCCTTGGTTAGATCTATTCGCCACCGAAGAGAACGCGCAATGTCATCAGTTCTGCGCGTTGGAATTTCCAAGGCGGCACTCGCTCGGCGACGCTTTTCGTCACGAGTGGAGTTGCGGTCTGTTGTACGCCTTTCCGCCTATACCACTTCTACCCAGAGTGTTGAAGAAGATTCGGCACGACCGGGCCCAAGTCATTCTTGTGGCTCCGGACTGGGCTCGAAGAGTTTGGTATCCCGAGCTACTCAATATGAGCGTAGATCCCCCGATCCGTCTGCCTCTTCGTGAGGATCTTCTGTCGCAGCAGCAGGGGACGGTCCTCCACCCGAACCTGTCCAGTCTACACCTGCTTGCGTGGAGATTGAGCGGCGGCAGTTGATTCCTTTCGACTTGCCTCCCGAAGTTTGTGATGTGATTCTGGCAGCCAGGCGTCCCTCCACTAAGGTGGTATACGCCTGCAGGTGGAACAAATTTGTGGCATGGTGCACAGCAAAGGCTGTGAATCCCCTTTCTGCCCCTCTTTCTGAGGTCCTTCTGTTCCTTCTCTCTCTGGCCCAACAGGGTTCTGCCCTGGGTACCATCAAGGGTTATCTTTGTGCTATCTCGGCCTTCCTCGGGCTCCCTGATCAGCCCTCCCTTTTCAAGTCCCCTGTTGTTAACAGGTTCTTAAAAGGCATTACACACCTCTTCCCTCCTGTTCCGTTTGTGATGCCTCAGTGGGACTTGAACTTGGTTCTTACCTTTTAATGTGCGCTCCCTTTGAGCCTCTACATAACTGTCCTCTTCGTCTTCTGACTCTGAAGACAGCCTTTCTGGTGGCCATCACCTCCGCTCGGCGGGTGAGTGAGCTCCAGGCTCTATCTTGTAAACCTCCCTTTCTGTCTGTTCATCCAGACAAGGTTGTTCTTCGGACGCGTCCGTCCTTCTTGCCAAAGGTGGTTACTGCTTTCCACATTGGGCAGACCATCACTTTGCCCACCTTCTTTCCGCCTCCGCATCCTTCCAGAGAGGAAGAGAGGCTCCACCGTCTGGACCCAAAACGTGCGCTCTCCTTCTATATTGACCGCACAAAACACTTCCGGGTGGATGACCAGCTCTTTGTTGGCTACGTGGGCGCCAAAAGGTCGGGCGGTGCACAAGAGGACCATCTTCCGCTGGGTTACCTTGTGCATCAAGACCTGCTATTCTTTGGCTAAAAGGAGCCTCCTGTTGGGCTGCGTGCCCATTCCACCAGGGCAACGGCTGCTACCACGGCCTTGGGCCGCGGTGTTCCGCTGCCGGTTATCTGTCAGGCAGCTACGTGGGCCTCGCTGCACACGTTTACAAAGCATTACTGCCTTGACAGTCAGGTCCTCCAGGACGGCTTCTTTGGCCGTTCTGTCCTCCAGGACTTCCTTGTCTGATCTTTGTTCGCAGACCCACCACCGGGGTTGGTATTGCTGGGGTATCTATTCTAAGGTAAGGAATCTGTCACTAACGTGTCTCTTTCAGATGCACAAGTTACTAACTTGTGTAACGATATATCTGTAAGAGACAGTAGTTAGTGACAGATTCCTTACCGCCCACCCATCCTCCCCGTTCTGCGAACTGATTTCTAGGGTTAAGGACATCCCTTTCAGGGCCCTAGTATTTTTCAGACACCTGTGTCAGCTGCTTGCATGGCTCTGCGTTCCTGGCGCGGAAAGTCGTGTACAGAACTGACGTCAGCGCGCAGGGGCGGCGCCTAAGTACTGCCCGCGACGTCATCCCGGCGATCACGACGCCGACGACGGACGCAGAGCCGCACGACGCCGCCTACCGACGCGCAAGGGTACTGCTACGCAAAAAACTTTCCGGATCCAGCCTGACGCCTGGGGATATTCTAAGGTAAGGAATCTGTCACTAACTACTGTCTCTTACAGATATATCGTTACACAAGTTAGTAACTTGTGCATTAGGGTGAGAGGAGGTCTGCCACTCTATCACAAGGATGATGTCATCAGTGATGTCATTTGAGATGTCATCAGTGATGTCATGAGTGATGTCACTGACCATGTCATGAGTGATGTAATATGTGACGTCATGGCGTCAGGGCGTGTTTGCACACGTCACCTCAGGCCCTGCCCCCTCCCTTCACCACTGTGCAAACGCGCCACGTGGCGCGTTTTAAGTTGGGGGATTAACTCCCCTTGAATCCTGAGGGTCCCTGGGGTGCAACTAGCCCACCAGCTACCTCCATTAAGCGCCACAGAGCTGCGTTGCAGAGAGGTGTAAAAAGGGGCGTGGCCTCAGAACACCTCTCTGCAACGCAGCCCCATGGCGCATACTGGAGGTTCCTGGTGGGCTAGTTGGCCCCCAGGGACCCCCAGTATTCAAGGGGAATTCGTTCCCCCTCTGCAAACGCGCCACTGCCAAGGAGGGGGCGTGGAATCCGGCGCGATGCCGGTCTTTTTTTTTTTTTCTTTTTTTTTTTTATTAAGAAGGGGGGCTGTGTGGCCCCCCTTCTTTTTCTAATTTATTGGCCCTGGGGACCCCATCCCCCAGGGCCTGCCCCCTAATATTTAAAAAAAAAAAAAAAAAAAGAATTTGGAAGGGGGCCGCGTGGCCCCCCTCCCGAGGCCTTAATCGGCCGGGGCATGGCCTTTTTTTTTTTTTTTTTTTTTTTTTTTTTTAATATATATTTTGGAGGGGGCTGTGTTGCCCCCTCAGGCCACTTATGGCCCCGGGGAACCCATCCCCGGGGCCGGCATTTGTTTTTTGTTTTTTTTTAATAACAAATTTGGGGAAGGGGGCCGCGTGGCCCCCCTCCCGGGCCACTTGTAGCCCCGGGGACCCCATCCGTTGGCCCTCTCCGTTGGGGACCGTGGGGGGTCCCCAATCCCCCACGGTTCCACCAGCTCCCCGCGTCCCTCGGGAGCCGGCATTGCTTTTCCACACGGGGAGCTGCTAAGATGCAGCTCCCCGTGTGGAAAAGCAATCGTCTTTGGTTTTGGAGGAGAGAGCAGGTTTCCTGCTCTCTCTTCCAAAACCAAAGCAGTTTGCTATGGCAGGACGGGAGCCGCGAGGCTCCCGCCCTGCCATAGCAAACTACAGTGTCCCGGGGTGGGCACCCGGGACACTGCAGGAGCCGGCCCTGGGGGTGGCGGTCCCCAGGGCCATCACAGGCTCCAGGAGGGGGCCGCGCGGCCCCACTCCCTTCACATGCACAGCCCCCGGGAGGTGGTGGTCCCGGGGCTCGGGGGGTCCGAAACGGACCCCCACATTCAAATTCTTAGTGCCCCGGGAGGTGGCGGTCCCGGGCGTGTGGGGGTTCGAGCCCCCCCACACAGGTAATTTTTATTTTTAAAAAAAGCCCCGGGGGGTCGCGGTCCCCGGGGCTGCGGGAGGGCCGAGTGCCCTCCCGCACCATTTTTTATTGAAAGCCCCGGGGGGTGGCCGTCCCCGGGGCTTGGGGGGGCCTTAGAGGCCCCCCCATCAAATGTTTTCATAAACCCCCGCATGCCCCCGGGACTTGGCCCACCCGGGGGCTAAATTACAACGAAGCGCGGGAGCCCGCGCTTTGTTTTTTTTTTTTTACGGCGGGGTCCGCGCACCCTGCACGCATCCCGCCGATTTAAAATAAATAAATACATTTTGGGCCCTGGAAGTCCTTGTGGGATCCCCTAAGCAGGCCTAGGGGGTCTGGGTGTTTCTACCCTGCCCCCTTTTAGCGTTTTGCGCACTTGTTTCTTGTGCCTCGGTTCTACCGAGGAACAAGATGGCTGCCAACACTTCCTGGTTTGGAGTGTTGACAGCCAATTAGCATACAGCTCGTGATCGGGAGGGTGCGCGGACCCTCCGCGGCCATAGATATATATGTGGTTTTACTTTTGATTTTCTCCGCAACTACTGAACGGATTTACACCATTTAACAAAAAGGGTTCTATCTGAACCAAGAACTACCTCTTTGCCAAATTTGGTGTAATTCCGTTCAGCAGTTCGGGCTGTAGCCGTGTCTAAAATTTCCTATGGGAATTAACATGGAGAAAACACGTTTTGGGACCCCCCTTTTTTCTCGGCCCCCGCTTGCCGAATCACCCCGAAACTTTCAGGATAGGAGCGGATCGGAGCGCCCCACGAGTTTTGAGAATTTCGCGAAGATTTGTCAACCGGCGCCAAAGTTATTTCAAATAGAATGTTGTGAATTTCCTATGGAAAATAGGTCCTAACTATAACTATCTACTGGCGACCGCCAGTAGATATATATATATATATATATATATTTTCTATATCTATAGATATATATCTATAGATATAGATATATATCTATATATATATATATATAGCGGCGTGTGATATTTTTGTGATATTAAGAAATGGGTTAGTTGGTGAATGCAGTTAGTGATCGTGCCTTGTATGATTAGTTATTGAATGCACACCAAAGGATGACTTATAGAATGCCTGGGCGGATGGATGGATGCCAATATGTAGGCACGTCCTGTTTAGTTATGAGCCTGATCTATTTGCTTTGCGAATGCTTGTTGGGTACAATATCTTATACTTTGATGAGGCTTGTTGCCAGTTGCTGCACTAATCATATGGGTAATGTATTAAAGAGCACAGACAAATGTGGGTATTGCTCCAACACAAAAGAGTGTATTTTAAATGTTTTTATTTTTTATTTAATTTTTTTACCTGCTATATGGAAGCATAGCCCTTGTACTCAAATGCCACTATTTAAACATTTGCACTTTCTGATGGATACTTTTTAACCACAAATTCCTTACCTTAGAATACTCCCTAGGCACTAGACTGGATCCAGAAAGATTTCACCAGCAATGCCCCCATGCACCCCTAGTTGGTGTGTAGTGCCACCTCATATGGACTCCATACACAGGCCTCGAAAATTAATAAAAATGTTACTAGACCTGCAGATCTAGTGACTTAAATAATCTACTCTACCTATTTGTAATGCTCTTGACCCATAAACTGGTTTCAAATGATGTGATCATGGGCAAATAATTTAATTCATTGAGCCGCCATTTTCTTCATTATCGCATATGAGAGCACCTTCAAATGTGCGAGTTCAGCATGTCTGCTGTACAAAAAACTCTTTTGTTTGAATTAATACACTAAATTTTTCATATATAATACAAATATATCCACATATAGGATACACATGACCCCTGACTTGCCTCTTAGTTCATTAACAGCATTTTCATCATGGCAGGGGCAGGAATGTTTCTAAAAAAAAAAACTATCACTTTTAATAAATACATAACTAAAGCATAAAGTGGTAGCACACTGTCATTTGTAATCAGCAGATTTTACATTAAAATGGCCACAAACTTTCCCGCTGACATGCAGCTTTACTGTAAGACTATATAGTGTACAAACAATAATGTTTGGAAATAGAATTTCTGCAAATATGTCACTTGCACATCATCAAGTAAAGTGTTCTGATTAGTTTTGCTCCTATTTAACTCTTTGTTTGCATCACACTTAATGACAAAAAAAGGCTGTTTATTTAAATGTTATGTGTTGGAGACAAATAACTAACATCTTCAGACAGCTCACTTGACAAAAACCTCTAACTCTAGTAAGAGACAAAAATAAACCTCATTTTTCAAGCAGCAATTAGTTAAAAGTCAAACTGACATTTGACCTCTATCGTTGAACAGACTGCAAATGTGTCAAGATAAAGACAAGATTTAATGGCATCTTTATTGCTCATTCAATTTCTGAATGAAGAGAAAACCTGTCCCTTTCCAGCCTGAGTTTACTGCTTGATCTGATTAAATTTTACTCGCAATTGCGAGTGGGCGAGTAGATGAGGCCTGATACAACCCTGGAATTGACCAAGCGGAGCGCATATAAGTGTCTTGCGCACTAACATCAAACAAAAAGTGGGGGTAACCATAAAAGCAGATCCTACTTTCCTACACTCACCCAACATCTCACCTCTGAAAGCCTGGTGGTGCAGGCTTCAACTAGTAAAGTTAACCCCAACTCATTCCCCACCATCCTGCCTGAAAGAGAGTTCAAAGAATTGAAACATTTATCAAAGAATTGTTTTTGTCCATCAGCTTTGCCCTGTGTTCAGGGAACGCCGTCTTTTGGGCTGCTACAGCCATGGAGTGTGGGACTCAGTGGCCCATGAATGCCTGTTCCTCAGGAACTCCATGTTATACTTTCCCAGGCAATACAGTACTGTTGTAATGCGGCCAAATTTTCCTTTCAGTCGGCTGAAAACCACCAACTAACTTGGTAGAGCCATTGGTACCAATGTGGCCCTTTGTAGGCATTTCTGGATGAGGTCCACTAGCTTTCTGTTCACATCCAAGCCAACCTGATGGGCATGCGTTTGACAGTGCCAGACGTTTTGTAAATAAGGCAGATTCTGCCCTCTAGCGCTTTAAGGATAGTATGGTCAAGGTCCACTCAGTGGGCCTTTATGCTCCTCCTCGCCAACAGTTTTGCAGCCTCTGTGGTTCTGTCAGTGGCTATCAGTACGTTCAGAAGCTGCAGCCACTATAGCAATGCCCTCTGTCCTTTTCTTGGCCACGGTACCCACAGTCTCTGTGGGCAACAGCTGCAGCATGCAGCCCATCTAGCTTACACATAGCTACCCTTTCGGAGGGAGGATCCGTCACTTTCTGCTAGGGTTGCAGGCTATAACTTCAGACAATTGGGTCCTGCCGCTCGTTAGGCTGTTCTACGCCCTTAAATTTCTCACAAACCTGCTGCATCTACCACAATTCTCGGAACAGCTAACAGAGGTCCATCTGTTCCTTTTGCAACAGTAAGTGATGGCTCTTTTGGCCAAAGGAGCCGTAGAGTGGGTGCTGATGCCAGAAGTCGGTCACGGTTGTTATTCCTGCTACTTCTTGGTGCCCCAGCGGGATTTAAATTTGGTTCTGACATTCCTCGTATGCTCTTTTTGAATCTCTGCTCTGCTGTCCTCTACAGCTTCTTGCCATCAAAACAGACTTTCTTGTCACTTTAAAATTGTCGTGGCAGGTGACCTGGCTGCAAATCTTTTCCGTGAACCCACAATACACCACTTTCTATCAAGACAAACTGGTTCTAAGAACTCAAACCTACTTTCCTCCGAAGATAGTGACTCCTTTTCACGTCTGGCAAAACATCACCCTGCCGATGTTCTTTGCTCTGCCTCATCCTTCTAAGCAGGAGGAGAGAATCCATCAGCTGGATCTAAAAAGGGCTTCTACATTGATCGTACCAGAGAACGCTGGGTGGACAATCCGGTCCTTATTGGATTCACTGGAGCAAGGAAAGTCAAGGCAGTGTAGAAAAAGACCATCTCTGTCTGGATCATATTCTGCATATGTTCTGCTATGCACTGGCCAAAAAGCAGCCTCTTGAAGTCTTACAGGATCATTCTGTGAGAATCAAGGCTGCTACCACTGCTTTGGCACTCAGCGTGCCTGTTCTGGACATTTGCCAGGCTGCTGCGTGGGTGTTACACCATATGTTCACAAAGCACTACTGTCTGAACAGCCTGGTCCATCGAGAGAGGCATTTTGCCTGCTCGGTACTGTTGGACTTTTTGGTTTAAGCCAGTTCACAGACCTATCTCCTGGGAGGTACTGCTTTGGTATCTACTCAAATGGTGAGGAATCTGCGGTTAGGATTTTCTGGAGACGTACAGACCTTTCTCTTGGTAATGGCTTTTTGTGGCTCACTCCTGTTCAGAGAAAAAGCTGCTTCTGACCTGGATCATTTCAGGGAAAGTAGAGCCACAGCAAGCTCCCTGGGTCTTTTGAACCCTGCCAAACAGTTTCCTCACCAGTTTAAAAAATTACAATGCTATTCAAGGGGGCTTGCTTGTAGGCAACAGCAGTCTCCCCAGCCACTGCTGCAATCACCCCAATCCTTTGGAAGCCGGGGATGTGGATCTGACATGCAGGCCAACATAAGCATCAGTCTAACCTGCCTCCTTCCTGCTGCAAGAGTCACCAAGTCGCTTTTGCTTGCCATTTGTGGCAATCCGCCACCCTGTTGAAGGCAGGATCCAGCATTTTCTCCTAAGGTGCGATTCATCACGTCTGACAATGGGTTCTTCAAATCGTTGAGCATGGCTATGCCCTACCTTTTATGTCTGCTCTGCCAACACTTCCCCTTACATCAGGACGAATCTCTGGGGAAACACCTATCCAATCAGTTAGAAGAGTTTGGTTTTCCAAAGGATCTGTCTAGAGTGTTCCTAGCTCTGAAATACAGGAGGGTTGCTACTCTAGCTTTTTCCTTGTGCTGGAGAAGGATGTGAACCTTTGGCCTCCTTAGACCTTCTTCCTTTGAATGCCTTCCTGTGGAAGGACGAATTCAAAAGACTTACGCTGGCCCAGATCTATCTGTCCTGGGCCTGAGTGACTGGATGACTTCCTTGGACCTGTTGGACGTGTATTTGCATATACCCATCTTGCAGTCTGACGTTACCTGTGTTTCAAGGAAGGCGAGGAGCATTTTCAGTTTCCATGCTCTTATTCGGCCTCACTAGTGTCCCTCACTTGTTAATAAAAGTGATGGTGGTAGGGGCTGCCCATCTTCGGAGGTAGGGGTACCAGTTTTCCCCAACCTCGATGAGTGGCTGTTGTTAGGCGAGCTTGCGACAGTCAGTCGAAGACCACTTCTCGATGACAGTGAACCTCCTGACATCGATGGGGTTCACAATCAATAAAACAAAATTATGCCTGACTTCTTTGCAGAGGCTTTGTTTCATTTGGGCTATCCTGGATACTGTAAAGTTCAGGCCCTACCCTCCATTGATCCAATTTCAAGACATTCGGGCTATGATCAGGATATATCGGCATCAGTTCCGAGTTTCCGTGAGAGTAACTCTGAGACTTCTTGGCATTTTAGCTTCCTGTATCCTCTGGCATATTCAGTGGGCCCAGCATCAAGGAAACCTATTAGAGGTCCTTCATATCTCAGTGGAGACTGCACATGGTCAGCAGTGGTGACTACTGGACCACAGTTGTACCAGCAGCAGGCCTTTCTCCTTTTCTCACCAGAGCTGATTGTGTTGACAGGCATGTCCAATGGAAGCCCAACTCCATATCAGTTTGTTGGAGTTCCTACCGTACATCAAATGGAGGCTGGTTAAGGTTCTCACAGACAACACCAGCACCATGTGGTATTGAGGCAAGCAGGGAGGAATGGGTCTTGGGCCCTGTACCAAGAGGCTCTGATTGTGAACCAGCTGGCAGGGTCTTTGAATGCAGGAACAGACGAGCTCAGCAGATAGTGTCTGGCAGACCAAAAACGGCAACTACATCGGAGGTGGTGAAGAGCACTTTCCAACAGTCATCTTGTACATTAGTCTGTTGAGACAAGCAGCCTGTTATCTAACATGATCACATTACCATGTCTCTACAGTGACCAGGTCCAAAAAGCTATTTTCACTGTTGTAGACATAGCGGTCCTATGTAGAAAGCCAGAGTGCATGTTAAATACTAATACTGCGAACTCTGAAAAGGAACCAGCTAAAAAATAATTACACCACTATCTTTAATAGTTATTAAAATTCCAATTCAAGGTGGTCAGATTTTTTATAAATATTAAGGAAAAGTAACTTTTAGAAATGTACTTTTTACGTGTCACCTGTCAGAAGGCTAATTAGCATAAACCTCTCAGGTGTCGAAAAATCATAAAAATGTTACCAGACCTGCAGGTCTAGTGACTGGAGTAATCTACTCAACCTAACTGTAATGCACTTGACTCATAAACTTTACTCAAATTATGTGATCCTAGAGAAATATTTTATTTCACTGAGCCGCATTTGTCTTCATTATCACATATGAGAGCACTTAAATATGTGAGTTCGGCATGTCTGCTGTAGTAAAACTATTTTGTTTGATTTAATAGAGTAAACGTCTGCTTATTGTATATTACGAATCTAGCCCACATATAGGGTACACATGACCCCTGACTTGACTCTTAGTTCACTAAAAGATTTCATCAGAGCGGTGGTGTTCATGTTTAAAAATTCTTGCTTTTAATACCTATATTATTAAATCATGATGTTGTAGCACACTGTCATTTACAGACAGCACATTCTCCATTGAAATGGCTTCAAACTGGTCCACTGATAAATAGACTACGAACGATAATGTGTATACATCGGTTTCAGCAAATATTTATCATTTGCACATCACAAAGTAAAGTGTTCTGATTTGTTTTAATCCTAATAAAATCTTTGTGTCCATTACATTTCATAATTTAAAAAAATGTGCTTTCCTAATTGCTAACATATTATGTAATATTTGTACAGTTCATTTACAAACTATTTAAATGTTGTGTTGTAGAAAAAGAAACTGACACCCTACTGCCTTTCATTTCCCTCTACCTGTACCCGAGCACGATTGACAGACAGTTCACTTTACAGAATTGGTTAACTTTGCAGTCGGAGGATCTCAGAGATAAAATGAGCAGCAGTTTGTAAGAAGACATGAGCTGACACTTGACCTCTGTCTTTGAATGTGTAGCAAATGTGGCAAGATAAAAACAAGATTTAAAGATATCTTTATTGCTCATTCACTTTTGGAATGAACAGAACACCTGTACTTTGCCAGCTTGAGCTTTCTCACCAGAACGGGCAAATAGGCCCTAAAAATAGCCCACCATGATAAAAACGGACTCATCATAGCGAATGAGCTGTCAGCCTTGAATAGATGTGAAACGGGTGTGAAATGCCTCCCAAGAGCAAACAATAGGCTGACCTGAATGGGCAGCGAGGAGTCTTCCGAACTCCACTGAATATTTAGGGTAGGGATGACAGCATAGTGTCAAATCCTGCTTGACAGGTCTGTTGAGCCACATGTAACATTTGGACCATACTTGAAAGAGAGAGAAGAGGATGCCAAGACCATTCTTGTGTTTCCATTGACTGTTTGCTGAAGGATCATGATTGTGTCCTACCAGAATTCTTTCTCTGGGTTTGTTGTGGGCACAGTACCTGGTTCAAATCAAATTTTTGTGTTAGATGTGGAAGGACACTAAGATTACCATAGTACACTCCTCCCACACACCCCCAACTCTCAGAACCCAAGCTTAGTGTGGCCGAAGGCTTTTTGCCATCTTGAAAATATCCTGACACATAGAATGTCAGGCCTGTTTGCAGTAAGGCAAACCAGAACTGCTGTAAAAGTGGGTGGGTCAGTGCCTGGGAACTTTTAGCCCATTTGTTAGGGAGGGGTCATTAGTCACCCCCACCCACTAGCTTGTGGCAGGCAAATATGAGGCACCTCCAGGCACCAACTTCAGGACACTTTCTGGGCATACAGAAGATCATTGAGCCTGCTGCCTGTGCCCCAGAGAAGAGCCCTGAAGTATTGAACCTGTGCCCTCTTCTTGTACCCAGAACAAATCAGTGGACTCCAAAGATTAGTTAGCTGATCTCCTGTGTGGTTACAGGGAGACAACAAGCTGTAGGAGGACTTTTCCTAGAAGCATCCAGCTCATCCGACCAGTGGCACCTGGACCTGGTCCAGACCCCGCTGTTGGTCTCTGCCTGATAATCTGTGAGTCTCTTAAGAGCTCCCCTGAGATCCTAGGGCCTTAAAAGTGTACTTCTGTGGTAGATTGGGACTTGAAAGACTAAGTAAGAAGGTAAAATCTTTGACCAGTACAAACCTGGTTGGTTTATCCGGCCCAAGCTCCGTTGCGGTCAGCCTGAAATTGCGCCTAGGTCCCGGTCTACCACGACCATAGACTATCATTGCCGCTTTGTGCTTTTGGGTGATATTTTCCCTTAAATCTTTAGGAACTCATATCTCCTATTCCCCTTGTTAAATTTTTGTCATTTTGTTAAAAATTTTACAATATTTTTTCTAAATCGATTTGGGGTTTTCATTGTTTGACATTATGACTTTATTACTGTTTTTGGTACTGCATAAATTATTTACAAATTGTCCTAAATACTCCTGACTGCTCTGTGCCTTAGCAACCAGGGGGTTGAACTTCTCGTTCTCGTGTGTAATCAAAAGGAAACATGCTAGTATTCAAAGTTATTAAGTAAATTGCCAAGTAATCATTTTTCCTAAAAACAGATGCAGATTCCAGAGTTGGACACCCTCTTATCTGAGAGAACAAGATCTTTTATATCATGGCTCCGAGACAGCAGACCTTCAAGTCCAGTCCTTCATGTTGTAAAGTAAGTTTTCTTTTAGGTAACTATTTGGTGATTCATTTGTGAATGGATTGCGTGGCTTTGATTGTTTGAAAATAAACAATTGAAATGGACTGTAAAGTTATGAAAGACATAATTTACATTTCTAAATACATGAGACATCAGCTAATGCTAGATCGAAAAAAGGAATCTGATAGAGACTTCTAGCTGCAGATTCCTTACCTTGGCAAGCCAACTCAAAGTTACCGCCAGTTGTGACTTCACGAATGTAGTTTACCTTCTCAAGTGCTCATGTGGCCTGCCATACATTGGAAAAACAGAAAGAAAAATGAAAACAAGATTCAATGAACATAAGATTAACATAAGGACAAGAAATTTGAAATCTGTTATTGCATCACATTCGTTGGAATTCAGTCATAATATTTGCCAACTGAAATTCATGATTCTGGAAATAGTTGACATCAAAGAGGGTAGAGACAATCGAAAATACCATCTACAATGAGAACTTTTGGATAAAGAGACTTGATACACTTATGCCTTATGGTTTAAATGACAGGATGGAATTCAGTTGGTATTTATGAGTTGATCTTTTTCACATTTCAGAACGTTTAATAATACAAGGCAGATTACTGTTATAATCTCATTGTAGCTGAGCTCAGCGCTAATGTACATTTATTCTTCATAAGATGTACTAATTTGTTTAGCTTATTCATTCAGAGCATCCTCACCATCTTTATATTTCAGGTGCAAGCATAGACATTAATTTGTAGAGTACGTCAATTTTTTCACTTGATATTTTTGAAAACCACTTAAAGATGGCCCCTGTCTACCCTTCTCACTTTAGTCCTCTTTTTAGTTTGGTGATTCCATCTCGGTAAATAGTCCCTAGTCACTTGCGTCAATATGGCAGAATATCTGAACGCGTTGTAACATCGAAGACTGGAACAGTAAGAATTTTGGACTATTTTGCAAGGCGTATCACTTTCACATAACATATTTTACTATGTTTGGCACTTGGAGCACTTTTTTGGTCATTTTTAACAGCATTGAAACCCCTCGCGATGAGCATGTACTATGACGCTTAAATTCAGATACACTTGGTGTTTATATGTGTAACACTCACACGGTTTTGGTTTGCTGCACCTGCGTGCACAGTTATCGTAACACATTGATCTGTTCTCATTATCATGGTCTATTTACTATGATTAAGCCCTTGCATGATTCGCCACTTGAAATTTCGGTTTCTCACCCGAAGCGCGTACCACAACGCTTTCATTTAGAAACACTTGGCATTTATATTTATAACACTCTCGCGGATTTGGTTCACTGTATCTGCGTGCACGGTTATTGCAACACATTTAGCTGTCCTCACCATCAAAAGATTATTGTGTATTTACTACAATTAAGCCCTTGCATGATTCGCCACTTGAAATTTCGGTTTCTCACCCGAAGCGCGTACCGCAACGCTTTCATTTAGAAACACTTGGCATTTATATTTATAACACTCTCGCGGTTTTGGTTCACTGTATCTGCGTGCACGGTTATCGCAACACGTTTAGCTGTCCTCACCATCAAAAGATTATTGTGTATTTACTACGATTAAGTCCCTGCATGATTCGCCACTTGGAATTTCGGTTTCTCGCACTAAGTTCTTCTAATGAGTGGTTTTCTTCTTCTTTTTTAACATGTCAAGATGGTCGATTTTCAAATTTAAATTAATATTTTATTTTTTCTGATCATCACGCCATTTAGTCTGTCTTTAAACATCAATGTACCGATTGTCATTTCTGTTGGATAGTACTTGTTTTCACTGCACTCCTATTTCTTTGTAGATTTGTTATCCCTTGACGAAGGGCAACTCCAACCCAAAATGCATTGGGATGATCTATATTTGTGAATGAGGAAATTTTCTGATGCACATCATGAGAAAATGTTTTTAAAGACAAATGATATAAAGTTGGGATGTATGGAGATTACCCAACAAAAATGTATGATTTAAAAATGTACTATTTAAATTAAACTCATCATTGAAAATTGATTAACGGGTTGAACTGGTGATCAACTTAGATACTCCCTCTTTTGAGAACATTGGCAGTGCAATATGGGGACGTTCCCCAGTGAGGGGAACCCTACATGTTCTATTTACTACTCACGCTTCAGAGATCAGAGAGCGATACCCTGCTGCACGCTACAACTTCAGTACTTTTCTTTAAAATTGAAAAACTAAGGCGTGCGTGAACCAATTACTTTTATATTACCTTTGACTGTCCCAGACGTCAGGCTGGATCCGGAAACTTTTGCTGAGCAATACCCCTTGCCCGTGTCGTCAGGTGGCTCCATTCGGCTACACGTGACGTCTTCGGCGTCGTTAGTGTCAGTTAGATCTGAAAGAGACTATTAGTTATAGATTCTTTACCTTATAATTACCCCCAGGCGTCAGACTGGAACCTGAGAAATTTTTACGTAGTAGTACCCTAGCTGAAAGAAACACGTAGTGATAGATTCCTTATCTTAGAATTACCCCCAGGCGTCCGACTGGATCCGGAAAGTTTTCGTCAGCAGTACCCCTGCGCGTTGGAAGGTGGCGTCGTGCGGCTCCGCGTCCGTCGTTGGCGTCGTGGTCGCCGAGATGACGTCGCGGCAGCTACTTAGACGCCGCCCTCGCGCGCTGACGTCAGTTCTTTCTTTTTCCGCAGATCCTGAGAGAGCGGTACCACCCAGTCAATTTTTGACTGAGTTTTTCGAGGCTTTTTGTCTGTTTTTTCGAGTCGATCGACTCTTGGTGCCGTAGGGATGCCCGGCTTCAAGTCTTGCGGGGACTGTCATCGCATGATGTCGGTGACGGACCCACACCGCGTGTGTCTCTACTGCCTGGGGCGCGACCACGACCCCAAGTCGTGCCCCGACTGCCGGGCCATGGCGCCGAAGATTTTGCGGGAGCGGTCCCGAAAGTTGCTTGAAGTCCGGCAGTCGGCTCCGCGCCGCTCAAGGTCCCGGTCCCGTGGGAGGTCGAGGGACCGGTCGCGGAGCCATCACCATCGTTCGTCGGGATCGAAGTCTTCGCACTCGGGGTCAGGTAAGGCGAAGCATCACAAAAAGTCGAAAAAGCGCCATCGCTCTCCGACTTCCCCTTGCCCGTCGGGGCTGAGGGTGCGGGTGGTGCCTCCCCCGCGGCTCCGGCGGAGCCTATGCAGTCGCCATCGGCCTACCCGCCCTTCCGGGGTCCGTCGGCGACTCCGGCCCAGCTGCAGGATTTTCTGTCAGCCATGGCCCGCCTCTTTGGGCCGTCGGGCCCCGCCGGCGCGCCTTCGGGCCCCGCGGGCCCGACTGGGGGTCCTCGCCCTTTACTGTCGGCGGCTCCGGCATCGCTGACGGCTCCGGCGCCGCAGGGCCCCCATGGATCCAGGCCTGGATCCCGGTCGACGCCGGTTGACCTTGTAACACCTCCACCGACGTCGACCCCACCGGCACCACCTCCGATGTCGCCCGTGGCACCGGACAACGTCGGCCCCGGTTTCAGCCCCGATGTGGACACGGAGCCGGAACGGCGTCGATCGACGCTGATACCGACTCCGATGGGACCCTTCTTTCCCTATGTCCAACCTCCATATTTTCGGCCTGTACATCAGCCTTCGGAGGAAGGGGAGGACTGGGAGGGGTCTGAGGACCCTCTCGCAGCTCAGTGCGAGTATGATCCGGACTGGGCAGAGGAGCTGGGGGATGCCAGTGGACTTAACACCTCTCCTGGCCTTGGCATGCTAACTCCTCCTACCGTGGCTACGGAGGAGGGTGCTAGTTACGCAGTGGTGTTGCGTAGGGCGGCCGAGGCTCTACACCTCCAACTCCCTACAATGGCCATCAGGACTAACCTCCTGACAGAAGTGCTTCAGCCGGCGGCTTCCTCTGCGGAGGCACTGCTGCCCTTTAATGATGCACTTTCTGACGTTCTTTTGGGCACCTGGTCCAGGCCCAACACAGGGGCTCCTGTGGATAGGAACTTGGCCCGACGCCATCACCCGGCCCCGTGCGACCCCCTTTTCCTCTCCCAACACCCCACCCCTGAGAGCTTGGTTGTCCAAGCCTCCACGTCCCAAAGCGCATTCCCTACCGCACCCCCGGATAGGGAATCCAAGAAACTGGAACAGTTTGGGAAGAAGATTTTTTCTTCCGCCAGTTCAGGGCTGCAGGCTGTGAACACCACATGCCTCTTGGGCCGTTATTCCCACTCTGTGTGGGATACGGTGGCGCAAGTGCTGCCTCAGTGTCCGGAGGAGGCCCGGACAGTGCTCTCTCAGGCTATTGCTGAAGGTAGAGATGCAGCCAAGTTCACAATTCGATGTGGCCTTGACACTGCCGACTCGCTGGGCAGAGCGATTTCCACGACAGTGGCACTCCGTCGCCACGCCTGGCTGAGGACTACTGGCTTCTCTGGGGATGTACAGAACACTCTCATGGACATGCCCTTTGATGGCATTCGCCTTTTTGGCAACAAGGCGGATAGTGCGTTGGAGCGTTTTAAGGACTCCCGGGCTACGGCCAAGTCCTTGGGCCTTTCGGCCACTCGCCCTCCTCCGCCTTCTGCCTTTCGCTCCTTTCGTGGCCACGGAAGGGGCGCCCAACACGTTCGCTTCAGAGCCACAGGCCTGCGCAGCAACAGTCCCAGCGCGGCCGCGGACGTGGGACCCGCCGAGGTGGGTCAGGGAGCCAGCGGGCGGGTCAGTCCACCTCCACCCCGGCCACCACTGCCTCCAAACCTTCCTAGTCCGGTTTTTCAGACCCATCAAACATCAGTGGGCGGCAGGATTCGCCATCACCTCCCCCACTGGCGCACCATCACTACGGACAGGTGGGTTTTACAAATAGTCAAAAGGGGCTACTCCCTCCCATTCGAGACTACCCCTCCAGCCATGCCACCCCAGTACCACCGCATGTCAGGGGATCACTTGGCACTTCTTCAACAGGAAGTAGTGGCCCTCTTGGCCAAGGGGGCCATCGAGCGCGTTCCTGTGCCAGAAGTAGGTCGTGGTTGTTACTCCACTACTTTCTGGTGCCCAAGAAGGACAAGGGCCTGCGTCCTATCTTAGACCTCCGGAACGTCAATCGCTTCCTCCGGAAGGAGAAGTTCAAGATGTTAACTCTGGCTCAGGTCTTGTCTGCCCTCGACCCTGGAGACTGGATGGTAGCGTTGGATCTGCAGGACGCATATTTCCATATTCCCGTCCGGCCGGCCCACCGGCGTTACCTGCGGTTTACGGTAGGCCACGAGCACTTTCAGTTTACTGTGCTCCCCTTTGGCCTTACCAGCACCCCTCGGGTGTTCACGAAAGGGATGGCAGTGGTCGCAGCTCATCTGCGCAGGTCAGGGGTTCCAGTCTTCCCATATCTCGACGACTGGCTGTTGAAGGCGGGATCGCCCCAGGCAGTCGTCTCCCACCTCCAGACTACGGCCGACCTCCTGCATTTGCTGGGGTTCTCCATCAATGTGCCGAAGTCGCACCTGATTCCCTCTCAGAAGCTCCTCTTCATCGGAGCGGTTCTGGATACAACGCTCTTTCGGGTCTATCCTCCCAAACGGCGAGTCCAGGATATTCAGGCTCTGATTCCGATCTTTCGGCCTCTATCCTGGGTTTCGGTCAGGATGACCCTGAGGCTGCTGGGCCTCATGGCCTCCTGCTGGTCGATCATGCCAGATGGCATATGCGGGCTCTGCAGTGGGACCTGAAGTTCCAGTGGGCGCAGCATCAGGGGAACCTGTCCGAGTCCGTCCAGATCTCGGAGGGCACTGCACGACAGTTGCAGTGGTGGCTCACAAACCGGCATTGGGTCAATGGCAGATCCCTCTCCCTTCCCCAACCGGAGCACACAGTGGTGACAGATGCATCCCTCCTGGGATGGGGCGGCCACATGGGAGAGGCGGAGATCAGAGGCCTCTGGTATCCGGCGGAGTCCAGGCTCCATATCAACCTTCTGGAGCTCCGGGCGATCTGACTTGCACTGAAGGCATTCCTTCCCTCTGTCAGGGGGAGAGTAGTGCAGGTGTTCACAGACAACACCACCGCCATGTGGTACTTCAACAAACAGGGCGGGGTGGGGTCGTGGACCCTGTCAGGAGGCTCTGCGCCTCTGGACATGGCTGGAACATCAGGGCATTTCCCTGGTGGTTCAACACCTGGCAGGTTCACTGAACGCCAGGGCGGACGAACTCAGCCGCAGGTGCATGATGGATCACGAATGGCGTCTTCACTCGGACGTGGCGCAAGGTCGCTTTCAACAGTGGGGAGAGCCTTGGTTAGATCTATTCGCCACCGAAGAGAACGCGCAATGTCAACAGTTCTGCGCATTGGAATTTCCAAGGCGGCACTCGCTCGGCGACGCTTTTCATCGCGAGTGGAGTTGCGGTCTGTTGTACGCCTTTCCGCCTATACCACTTCTGCCCAGAGTGCTGAAGAAGATCAGGCGCGACAGGGCCCAAGTCATTCTTGTGGCTCCGGACTGGGCTCGAAGAGTATGGTATCCCGAGCTACTCAGTATGACCATCGATCCCCCGATCCAACTACCTCTTCGGGAGGAACTTCTGTCGCTGCAGCAGGGGACGGTCCTCCTCTCAAACCTGTCCAGTCTCCACCTTCTTGCGTGGAGATTGAGCGGCGGCAGTTGATTCCTTTTGACTTGCCTCCTGAAGTTTGTAATGTCATTCTGGCAGCCAGGCGTCCCTCCACTAAGTTGGTATACGCCTGCAGGTGGAACAAATTTGTGGCATGTTGCACAGCAAAGGTTGTGGATCCCCTTTCTGCCCCTCTTTCAGAAGTCCTTTTGTTCCTTCTTTCTTTGGCCCAGCAGGGCTCTGCTCTGAGTACTATCAAGGGCTACCTTTCTGCTATTTCAGCCTTTCTCAGGCTCCCTGATCAGCCCTCTCTTTTCAAGTCCCCTGTTGTAAATAGATTCCTCAAAGGCATTACTCACCTTTTCCCTCCTATTCCTTTTGTGATGCCACAGTGGGACTTGAATCTGGTTCTCACATATTTGATGTGCGCTCCCTTTGATCCCTCCTCACAACTGTCCTCTACGTCTATTAACTCTAAAGACTGCTTTCCTGGTTGCCATCACCTCCGCTAGGAGAGTGAGTGAGCTCCAGGCTCTTTCTTGTAAACCTCCTTTTCTGTCTGTCCATCCGGACAAGGTTGTGCTCAGAACCCGTCCATCCTTTCTGCCAAAAGTTTTCACTGCTTTTCACATCGGGCAAACCATCACTTTGCCCACCTTTTTTCTGCCTCCGCATCCTTCCAGAGAGGAAGAGAGGCTCCACCGTCTGGACCCAAAATGTGCGCTCTCATTTTACCTGAACCGCACACAACAGTTCCGGGTGGATGACCAACTCTTTGTTGGCTACGTTGGTGCCAAGAAAGGTCAGGCCGTACACAAGCGGACTATCTCCCGATGGGTCGTCTTGTGTATTAAAGCCTGTTATTCTCTGGCAAAGAAGGAGCCTCCGTTGGGGCTGCGCGCCCATTCCACCAGGGCGACGGCTGCCACTACGGCGTTGGGACGTGGTGTCCCCTAACAAGACATCTGTCAGGCAGCTACGTGGGCCTCGCTGCACACTTTTACTAAGCATTACTGCCTGGACAGCCAAGTCCGGAGAGCGGGCTTCTTTGGCCGTTCTGTTCTCCGGGACTTCCTGGTGTGATCTTGGTTCGCAGACCCACCACCGGGGTTGGTATTGCTGGGGTATCTATTCTAAGGTAAGGAATCTATCACTATGTGTTTCTTTCAGATGCACAAGTTACTTACCTTCGGTAACGATATATCTGTAAGAAACATTAGTAGTGATAGATTCCTTACCGCCCCACCCATCCTCCCCGTTCTGCGAACTGATTTCTAGGGTTAAGGTCATCCCTTTCAGGGCCCTAGTTTCAAGGCACCAGTGGTCAGTATCTTGCATGGCTCTGCGTTCCTGGCGCGGAAAGTCGTGTACAGAACTGACGTCAGCGCGTGAGGGCGGCGTATAAGTAGCTGCGGTGACATCATCTCGGCGACCACGACGCCAACGACGGACGCGGAGCCGCACGACGCCACCTTCCGACGTGCAGGGATACTGCTGACGAAAACTTTCCGGATCCAGTCTGACGCCTGGGGGTAATTCTAAGGTAAGGAATCTATCACTACTAATGTTTCTTACAGATATATCATTACCGAAGGTAAGTAACTTGTGCTGCGCGTCGGTAGGTGGCGTCGGTTGACTCCGCGTTCGCCGTTGGCATCGTGGTCGCCGGAATGACGTTGTGGTATCTACTTAAACGCCGCCCCTGCGCGCTGACGTCAGTTTTGGTTTTTTTCCGCGCCAGCCAGTGCAGATCCAGAGAGAGCGGTACCCTAGTCCATTTTTGACTAACTATTTTTCAACTTTTTGTCGACTTCTTTTCAAGTCATTTGACCCTTGATGCATAGGGATGTCACATCGGCGGACCGACTTCAAGCCTTGTGGCTCCTGCCACAAGCTGATGTCAGTGACGGACCCAAATGTCGTGTGCCTCTGGTGTCTGGAGTGTGACCACGACTCGAAGTCCTGCTCCGACTGCCGGGCCATGTCCCTGAAGTCTTTGCGGGAGCAGTCTCAAAAGCTTCTGGAGGCCCGGCAGTTGGCTCCGCGCCGCTCGAGGTCCCAGTCGAGAGGGAGGTAGCAGGACCGGTCGCGGAGCCACCACCATCACACCTCGTCGAAGTCTTCGTCTTCGGGTAAGTCGAAGCACAAGAAGAAGGCGAAGATGCACCGTCGCTCTTCGCCTTCTCCCCGTCCGTCGGCCGACGAGACGAGGGATGCGGACGGTTGTCATCCTTCGGCACCGCCCACAGAGCCTGCTGGGTCGTCTCCGAGGTTCCCCCCCTTTCCGGGAGCCTGAGTGACCCCTGCCCAACTTCGTACATTTTACGAAGCTCTCCACTCCATCTTTGGGCAGCCCGACTCCGCCGGTGCGCCTTCGGGCCCCGTGGACTCGGTTGGGGGTTCCAGGCCTTTGCTGCCTGGCAGCTCCGGCCCCGGCGCCGCAGGGCCCCCAAGGATCCAGGCCTGGATCCGGATCGGTGCCGGTCGACCTCACGACACCTCCGGCGTGGAATCCAGTGACAACACCGCCGACGCGGTTGGATCCCCAGCCGGCGTCGACCCCGGCCTCCAGCTCGATACGGAGCCGGACCGGCGTCGACAGATGCCGGTACTGGCACCGACCGGCACTTTTGTGCCAATTTTCTATCTTGGTGTTCCCTATCGCCCTGAGTGGCAGCCAGGAGAGGGTGAGGAGGACTGAGAGGGGTCTGTTGACCCTCTTGCAGACCAACTGGAAGATCCGGACTGGAGAGAGGAGTTGGGTGATGCCAGTGGTCTGGATACCTCCCCGCCTTGGTATGCTTTCTCCCCCTACCTTGGCTATGGAGGAGGGAGCCTCCTACGTTGTGGTGTTACGTAGGGCGGCTGAGGCCCTGGGCCTTCAGCTTCCTACGGGGGCAGTCTGGACCAACCTCCTGACTGAGGTGCTTCAATCAGCAGCGGCCTCTTCGGAGCCCCTGCTGCCGTTCAATGAGGCCCTCATGGATTTCCTTCTGGGCACTTGCTCCAAGCCCAGCACAGAGGCTCCTGTGGATAGGATGATTGCCCGACGCCACCTCCTGCTCTGGGCGACCCCATTTTCCTCTCTCAACACCCTACCCCTGAGAGCTTGGTTATCCAAGCTTCTACCTTCAAAGGCTCGTTCCCTACTGTTCCCCCAGATAGGGAATCCAAGTAACTGGAACACCTTGGGAAGAAGATGTTTTCTTCCGCCAGCTTGGGACTGCGGTCAGTGAACACCGCATGTCTATTGGGCCGTTACACCTACTCCGTGTGGGATACGGTTGAGCAGGTGCTGCCACAGTGCCCGGAGGAGGCCCGGGCCGCACTCTCCCGTGCGGTTGCCCTAGGGAGAGATGCAGCAAAGTACGCCATTCGCTGCGGACTGGACACCGCCGGCTCGCTAGGCAGGACTATTTTCAACGTCGGTAGCCCTGAGACGCTACGCCTGGCTGAGATCCACTGGCTTCTCGGGTGATGTCCAATCTACACTTTTGGACATGCCCTTTGATGGCCGTCGCTTGTTTGGTGACAAGGCAGACCACGCGCTTAAGCGCTTCAAGGATTCTTTGGCTACGGCCAGGTCCTTTGGCCTCGCGACTGCATATCGCCCCATGCAGCCTGCCTTTCGCGGCTATGGAAGGGGTGCCCCTCCACGTTCCTCCCAGAGCCACAGGCTGCTCAGACGGCACGGCCGGGGATGTGGGACCCAGCGTCGTGGGTCTGGGTGCCAGCGGGCGGGCCAGTCCACCAGTGCCCCCTCTGCAGCAGCCTCCAAGCCCTCCTAGTCCGACTTTTCAGGGCCACCAGTTGCCAGTGGGCGGCAGGATCCACCATCACCTCCCCCGCTGGCAAACCATCACTTCGGACAGGTGGGTTTTGCAGATAGTCCGAAGGGGCTACTCCCTCCCCTTCGAGACTACCCTTCCATCCATGCCACCGCAATTCCATCGCATGTCGGAGGATCACTTGGCACTTCTCCGCCAGGACGTTAGGGCTCTCTTGGCCAAGGGTGCCATCGAGCGCGTTCCTACCCCAGAAGTAGGTCATGGTTGTTATTCCCACTACTTTCTGGTGCCCAAGAAGGACAAAGACCTGCGTCCTATCTTGGATCTCAGGAACGTCAACCGCTTCCTCCGGAAGGAGAAGTTCAAAATGTTGACATTGGCTCAGGTTCTGTCTGCCCTCAACCCTGGAGACTGGATGGTAGCGTTGGACTTGCAGGACCCCTATTTTCACATCCCCGTTCTGCCTGCCCACCGGCGTTACCTACGGTTCACGGTAGGCCACGAGCATTTTCAGTTCACCGTGCTCCCCTTTGGCCTTACCAGCGCCCCTCGGGTGTTCAGAAAGTGATGGCGGTGGTCGCAGCTCATCTGCGCAGATCAGGGGTTCCAGTCTTTCCCTATCTCGACGACTGGCTGTTGAAGGCGAGCTCGCCCCAGGCTGTCGTCTCCCACCTCCAGACTACAGCGGACCTCCTGCCATCGCTGGGCTTCACTGTCAACGTGCCGAAGTCACACCTGAGTCCCTCTCAGAAGCTCCTTTTCATCGGGCGGTTCTGGACACAGCGCAGTTTCAGGCCTATCCTCCCGAGCAGCGAGTCCGGGATATTCGGACTATGATTCCAATCTTTCAGCCTCTATCCCGGGTTTCGGTCAGAATGACTCTGAGGCTGCTGGGCCTCATGGCCTCCTCCATCCTGTTGGTGGATCATGCCAGGTGGCACATGCGGGCTCTGCAGTGGGACTTGATGTTCCAGTGGGCACAGCATCAGGGGACTCTTTCCGATTGCGTCAAGATCTCGGAGGGCACTGCACACCAGCTGCAGTGGTGGCTAACGGACCAAGATTGGGTCAACAGCAGGTCCCGCTCCCTTCCCCACCCAGAGTTCACAGTGGCGACAGATGCGTCACTTCTGGGGTGGGGCAGCCACATGGGGGAGGCGGAGATCAGAGGCCTCTGGTCTCCGGCGGAGTCCGGGCTCCACATCAACCTTCTGGAGCTCCTGGCTATTCGTCTTGCACTGAAAGCATTCCTTCCTTCTGTCAAAGGAAGAGTAGTGCAGGTGTTCACAGACAACACCACCGCCATGTGGTATTGCAACAAACAAGGCAGGGTGGGGTCGTGGACCGTCTGTCAGGAGCCCCTTCGTCTCTGGAAGTGGCTGGAACATCAGGGCATGTCCCTGGTGGTTCAACACCTGGCGGGTTCTCTGAACGCCAGGGCGGACGAACTCAGCCGCCAGTGCATGATGGAGCACGAAAGGCGTCTTCATTTGGAGATGGTGCAAGGTCTCTTTCAGCAGTGGGGAGAGCCTTGGTTAGATCTATTTGCCGCCGAAGAGAACGCACAATGTCAGCAGTTCTGCGTGTTGGAATTTCCAAGGCAGCACTCGCTCAGCCACGCTTTTCCTCGTGCGTGGAGTTGCGGTCTTCTATACGCCTTTCCGTCTATACCACTTCTGCCCAGAGTGCTAAAGATCATCAAGCGCGACCTGGCCCAAGTCATTCTTGTGGCTCCGGATTGGGCACGAAGAGTCTGGTATCCCGAGCTCTTGCACATGGCCATCGATCCTCCGATCAGACTGCCTTTTCGGGAGGATCTTCTGTCGCAGCAGCAGCGGACGGTTCTCCACCGAAACTGTCCAGCCTCCACCTCCTTGTTTGGAGATTGAGCGGCGACAGTTGACAGCTTTCAACTTTCCTCCCGAAGTCTGTAATGTCATCTTGGCAGACTGGCGTCCCTCCACTAAATCAGTATACGCCTGCATATGGAACAAATTTGTGGCATGGTGCACAGCAAAGGCTGTGGATCCCCTTTCTGCCCTTCTTTCGGAGGTCGCCTCTTCCTTCTTTCTTTGGCCCAGCAGGGATCTGCTCTGGGCACCCTTAAAGGCTATCTTTCGGCTGTTTCGGCCTTCCTTTGCCTTCCAGATTAACTTTCTCTTTTCAAATCCCCTATTGTAAATAGGTTTCTCAAGGGCATTACTCATCTCTTTCCTCCTATTCCTTTTGTAATGCCCCAGTGGGACTTGAATCTGGTTCTGACTTATCTGATGTGTGCTCCCTTCGAGCCATTACATAATTGCCCTCTCACACTTTTAACTCTGAAGACTGCCTTTCTGATTGCCATCACCTCTGCTCGCAGGGTGAGTGAGCTTCAGGCTCTTTCTTCTAAGCCTCCTTTCCTTGCTGTTCATCCGGACAAGGTTGTCCTCAGAACTCAGCCTTCTTTTCTCCCCAAAGTGGTTGCCTCTTTCCACATAGGACAGACTATCACTTTGCCCACCTTCTTCCCACCCCTGCATCCTTCTAAAGAGGTAGAAAGGCTCCACCGTCTGGATCCAAAACGTGCGCTATCCTTCTATTTGGATCGTACAAAGCAATTCCAGGTGGAAGATCAACTCTTTGGCTATGTGGGCGCCAAGAAAGGTCGGGCCGTGCAAAAACGAACCATCTCTCGATGGGTTGTTCTTTGCATTAAAATCTGTTATTCCTTGGCGAAAAAGGGTTGCGCGCCCATTCCACCAGAGCGACGGCAGCCACTACTGCTTTGGGACGCGGAGTCCCTCTCACTGACATCTGCCGGGCAGCCACGTGGGCATCGCTGCACACGTTCACTAGACATTATTGCCTAGATACTCCAGTCCGGAGAGACGGCTTCTTTGCCCGTTCAGTTCTCCAGGACTTCCTGGTGTAAACTTGGTTCGCAGACCCACCTCCGGGGTTGGTATTGCTGGGTATCTATTCTAAGGTAAGGAATCTATAACTAATAGTCTCTTTCAGATGAACAAGTTACTTACCTTCGGTAACGATATATCTGTAAGAGACATATATTAGTTATAGATTCCTTACCGCTCCACCCATCCTCCCCGTTCTGCGAACTGACTTCTAGTGTAAGGGACTCCCTTTCAGGGCCCTAGTTTGTGCACCAGTGGTCAGTGTCTTACATGACTCTGCGCTTCTGGCGTGGAATGTCGTGTAAAGAACTGACGTCAGCGCGCATGAGCGACGTCTAAGTAGATACCGCGACGTCATTCCGGCGACGACGACGCCATCGATGAAAGCGCAGTTGACCGACGCGCAAGGGTACTGCTACGAAAAAATTTCTCCGTATCCAGTCTGATGCCTGGGGGTAATTCTAAGGTAAGGAATCTTTACCTAATATATGTCTCTTACAGATATATCGTTACCGAAGGTAAGTAACTTGTTCGACACCACAGTACCTATATAGACACCACCCGGGAGCGCGGACTTCAGTTCTTTTCTTTCCACACCAGTTAAGCGCCGATCCAGGAAGAGCTACCCCTCTGCCGCATTTAGCAGGCTTTTTCTCAACTTTTTGTCGACTTCCTGATTTTTTCCATCATGTGCGAGGATGTCTACGAGGAAGACCGGGTTTAAGCCCCGAACGATGTCTGTCACCGATCCCCACCTCGTCTGCCTCTGGTGTCTCGAGCAGGACCATGATCCGAAGTCGTGCTCGAACTGTCGGGCCATGGCTCCTAAGACTTTAAGGGAGCGGGCTTTGAAGCTCCTTGCGGCCCGACAGCAGACACCGTCAAGCGAGACTCCGCGGAGGTCCCGATCGAGGAAGAGGAGGTCGCGGGACCGATCTCGGGGCCCAAAGTCCTCTTCGTCCCACTCGAGGTCGTCGGGACACTCCGGTAAGAGGCACAAGAGGAAGAAGTCCAACCCGACTTAATCTTCACCTCGACTGTCATACGTCGACTAAGGAGGTAAGGAGCACCGACGCTCTAGGCACTGTTCTATGGAGCCGGAACCAGGGTCGACTTCGCGCCTCCCTCCTTTTCCAGGAGCCGAGCGACCCCCAGCTCAGATATGCACCGCGTATTTGAGCGGGCCGACCCCTTTAGTGAGCCTTGAGGTCGTAAGGGGCCCCGTCGGATTCAACGCCACGGGCTCCGGCCACGGTGCCGATGGGGCCTCAGAGATCTGATCTGGGTCGACGCCAGTCGTGCCACCGCGACCTCACCTGGCGTCGAACCCAAAGTCGGTGCCTTCGGCGCCGCCGGTGCCCTTGTCGGTTCCAGCCCCATCCTTATCCCCGATGACACGGAGTCGGAACGAAGTCGCTCGACGCTGATTCCGACGTCGATTGAACCCATGGGTTCTATGTTGTCGCCTAAACACTTTGTGGATGTGTTAGGCTCGGGAAAGGAATGGGAGGGGTCTGTGGGCCCTCTGCAACACCAGGGTGACTCTGCAGAGCAGTTGGACTGGTATCGGGAACTTGGGGAAGCCAGTGGACTGGATACTTCTCCAAATACTGGCATGCTCTCTCCGCTAACTGTGGCTACGGAGGAGCGGGCATCTTATGCCATGGTGGTTAAGAGGGCATCCGAGGTCCTTGACTGGAGCTGCCCTCAGTGGAGGTCAGCTCCAGTCCAGTGGACTCCTCTCCTGACTGAAGTGCTTCAGCCTGGGACTTCCACCTGAGAACCCCTTTTGCCCTTTAATGAAGCACTTACTGATATCCTTCTAGGCACGTGGTCCAAGCCTAGCACAGGGGCTCCTGTGAATAGGACAGTTGCACGCCCCCATCGCCAATCTCCGGGCGACCCAAAGTTCATCAGCCAACACCCCACTCCAGAAAGTTTGGTCGTGCAGGCCTCTACATCACAGGCCGCGTTCCCTTCCGCTCCTCCGGATAGGGAATCCAAGAGGCTGGATTCATTTGGGAGGAAGATGTTTTCTTCCTCCAGCGTGGCATTGTGGTCGGTGAATACTGCATGCTTATTGGGTCGTTTCTCATATTCTCTTTGGGTGACTGATGCGCAAGTGCTGCCACAAGTCCCAGGGGAGGACCGGGCTGTGCTTCCCCAAGCTGTCAAGGATGGGGGAGATGCAGCAAAATTCACCATATGGTGTGGCCTGGATACGACTGATTCGCTGAGCAGATCGATTTCAACGACAGTGGCCTTGAGGCGCCACGCCTGGCTTTGAACAACTGGCTTCTCGGGCGATGTCCAAGCCAATCTGATGGATATACCCTTTGATGGAACCCGTCTTTTTGGGGAAAAGGCAGACTCAGCCCTGGTCAGGTGCAAGGACTCTTGAGCTACGGCCATATCCTTGGGCCTCTCCTCCACCCCCATAGCCAGTCTTCCTTTCGCCCCTTTCTTGGCAAACGGAAGGGGTTTCCAGCTGCGTCAGCCCTATCCCAGCCACCGTCCTGCACAGACTGCCCAACTCGTGCGAGGACGTGGACGAGGTGCATTCCGATCCCGCAATGGAGGCCAGAAGTCGTCAACCACACTGCCCCCAGCAGCTGCAGCCTCCAAGCACTCTTAGGCTGATTATGCAGGGCCACACAACTCCAGTTCATCTTCCTCACTGGAGATCCATAACATCGGACAAGTGGGTCTTGCAGATCGTCCAGGAGGGCTATTCTCTACCTTTTCTTTCATTTCCTCCTCCTATTCTGCCAAATCAGGAATGGCTGATGGAGGATCATTTGAAGTTGCTCCAAGAGGAAGTTACAGCTCTCTTGGCTAAGGGAGCTATAGAAAGGGTCCCAGTTTCAGAAGTAGGCAGTGGCTGTTATTCCCGCTACTTTCTGATTCCAAAGAAGAACAAGGGGCTACGGCCCATTTTGGATCTTCTGACCATCAATCTCTTCCTCAAGGAGGAGAAATTCCAAATGCTCACTCTGGCTCAGGTCTTGTCTGCCCTAGATCAAGAAGACTGCATGGTAGCGTTGGACCTGCAAGATGCGAATTTTCACATTCCCATCCTGCAGGGCCACAGGCGTTACCTGCGGTTCAAGGTAGGCCATGAGCACTTTCAGTTTACTGTGCTCCTCTTCGGCCTTACCAGTGCCCCTCGGGTGTTCACCAAGGTGATTGCAGTGGTCGCAGCTCATCTGCGCAGGTTAGGGGTGTCCCCTACCTCTGCGACTGGCTGTTGAAGGCGTCCTCACCCCAGGCAGTCGTCGCCCACCTTCAGACTACGGCGGACCTCCTGCATTCACTGTGGTTCTCTATAAACATGCCAAAGTCGCACCTGAATCCTTCTCAAACGCTTCCTTTCATCAGAGCAGTTCTGGACATAGTGCAGTTTCTGGCCTATCCTCCCGAGCAGCGAGTCCAGGATATTCAGGCTATGATTCCAATATTTCAGCCTCTATCCTGGATTTCGGTGAGACTGACTCTGTGGCTGTTGGGCCTCATGGCCTCCTGCATCCTGTTGTGTAAGACACGCCAGGTGGTGTATGCGGGCTCTGCAGTGGGAATTGAAGTTCCAATGGGCACAGCATCGGAGAAATCTCACCAATGTGGTTTAGGTCTGGGAAGGAACTGCAAAAGATCTGCAGTGGTGGTTAACGAACCGCGATTGGCTCAACAGCAGACCCCTCTCCCTTCCCCAACCAGATCTCACAGTCGTGACAGATGGGTTACTTCTGGGATGTGGCGGCCACCTGGGAGAGCTGGAGATCAGGGAACACTGGTCTCCGGCAAAGACGGGCTCCACATAAATTTGTTGGAGCTCCGAGCTATTCGGTTGGCATTGAAAGCATTTCTTCCCTTTGTCAAGGGGAAGTTAGTGCAGGTGTTCACAGACAACACCACCGCCATGTGGTACTGCAACAAACGGGGCGGGGTGGGGTCATGGACGCTTCGTCGATAGGCCCTGCGTCTCTGGACATGGCTGGAACAGCAGGGCATAGCTCTGATGGTTCAGTACCTGGCAGGTCAGTGCGGACGAACTCAGCCGTCTATGCCTAGCGGATCATGAATGGCGTCTCCAGTCGGAGGTGGTGCATGGTCTCTTTCAGCAGTGGGGAGAACCTTGGTTAGATTTGTTCGCCTCCAAAGAGAACGCGCAGTGTCAGCGGTATTGCGTGCTGGAGTTTCCAAGGCGGCTATCGCTCGTCGACGCTTTTCGTCACGAGCGTAGCTTAGGCCTGTTGTACACCTTTCTGCCTATTCCACTCCTGCCCAGGGTTCTGAAGAAGATCAGGAGCGACTGGGCCCAAGTCATTCTTCTGGCTCCGGACTGGGCAAGGAGAGTCTGGTATCCAGAGCTTCGGAGAATGAGTATCGATCCTCCGATCAGGCTGCCCCTTCTGGAGGATCTTCTGTTGCAGCAACAGGAGAGGGTTCTCCAACCCTCTGTGCCTCCATGCATGGAGATTGAGTGGCGACAGTTGCTAGCTTTTGACTTTCCTCCTGAAGTCTTTAACATTATTCTGGCGGCCAGGGTCCCTCCACCAAGACGGTATTCGCCTGCCGTTGGCAGAAATTTGTATTGTACTGCACTTAGAGGTCTATTGACCCTCTATCTGCTTCCCTTTCTACTGTCCTCTTGTTCATTCTGACCCTTGCCCAGCAGGGCTCTGCTTTGGGCACTCTTAAGGGTTACCTTTCTGCTCTGTCTGCTTCTTTGTACCTCAAAACACACAAGATGATGGACGGAATGTTGCACAATGGCAAAACATTCACCCCCAGTCACAGATCTGGGTTTAATCCATCGTTATTTTGCTCACCACGCCACCCCAGTTCAGACATGGCCATATGCAAATCAGTCTTGACCCTGTGCCTCATGGGAACAGTCCAGCCCGAACTGCCAAGCCATGTCTTCCCTGGACCGGAATCAAGCTTCCTAGGACCGGTTTCTGGCTATCAGCCGTCATCAGCCAGGATAGCTTGACTCCAGTGGCGTAGTGAGCACGGGACCCACGTCTGGAGTCAAGCTATCCTGGCTGATGACGGCTGATAGCCAGAAACCGGTCCTAGGAAGCTTGATTCCGGTCCAGGGAAGACATGGCTTGGCAGTTCGGGCTGGACTGTTCCCATGAGGCACAGGGTCAAGACTGATTTGCATATGGCCATGTCTGAACTGGGGTGGCGTGGTGAGCAAAATAACGATGGATTAAACCCAGATCTGTGACTGGGGGTGAATGTTTTGCCATTGTGCAACATTCCGTCCATCATCTTGTGTGTTTTGCTGTTCGCCCTATGTGGGAAGGGTATGCCCAGACGTGGGTCCCGTGCTCACTACGCCACTGGAGTCAAGCTATCCTGGCTGATGACGGCTGATAGCCAGAAACCGGTCCTAGGAAGCTTGATTCCGGTCCAGGGAAGACATGGCTTGGCAGTTCGGGCTGGACTGTTCCCATGAGGCACAGGGTCAAGACTGATTTGCATATGGCCATGTCTGAACTGGGGTGGCGTGGTGAGCAAAATAACGATGGATCTGAAAGAGACACGTTAGTGATAGATTCCTTACCTTAGAATATCCCCAGGCGTCAGGCTGGATCCGGAAAGTTTTGCGTAGCAGTACCCTTGCGCGTCGGTAGGCGGCGTCGTGCGGCTCCGCGTCCGTCGTCGGCGTCGTGATCGCCGGGATGACGTCGCGGGCAGTACTTAGGCGCCGCCCCTGCGCGCTGACGTCAGTTCTTCTTTTTCCGCGCCAGTAAGCGCAGATCCGGGAAGAGCAGTGCCCTGGTCAATTTTTGACCATACTTTTTGGTGATTTTTTCACTGTTTTTCCATCTTTAAGGTGTCGTAGGGATGCCCGGCTTCAAGCGATGCGGCGCCTGTGCGCGGATGATGTCCGTCACCGACCCGCATTGGGAGTGTCTCTTCTGCCTCGGCCGAGGCCACGACACCGAGTCTTGTCCCGAATGCCAGGCCCTCAACCCGAAAGCTTTGCGAGAGCGGTCTCGAAAGCTCCTCGAGGCCCGGCATTCGGCTCCGCGGAAGCCCCGGTCGCGTGAGAGGTCCAGGGGTCGCTCGCGGAGTGCACACCGGTCGTCGGCGTCGAAGTCTTCTTCGTCCGGTAAGTCCAGGCACAAGAAGTCCAAGAAGCATCGTCGCTCTCGGACTTCGCCTCGCCGGTCTCGCGACTCGGCTGAGGCCCCTCCCGGCACCGTCCCCGCCCCCGCGGCCCCGGACTTGCCTGTGGAGTCGCCCCCGTCATACCCGCCCTTCCCGGGTTCGGGGGCGGATCCGGCCAAGGTACAGGAGTTCCTGTCGGCCATGGCCCGCCTCTTCGGGCCTTCAGGCCCCTCCGGTGCGCCTTCGGGCCCCGCGGGCCTGCAGTGGGGTTGCTCCGGCGTCGCCGGCGGCTCCGGCCCCGGCGTCGCCCGGGCCTCCAGCCTCGATCCCGGCTCCGGCTTCGGCCCCGGCCTCGATCCCGGCTCCACAACCCCCATCGACGCCGGTCGACCTCACGACACCTCCGCCGGCGCCGATGTCTCCGGTGCCGTTCTCGACGCCGCCCTGGGCTCCGGGCGGCGTCGTCCCCAGTTCCTTCCGGCTCCGGACATGGACCCGGAGCGACGTCGCTCGACGCCGGCTCCGGCGCCGATGGGACCTTGGGTCCCAAATGTCCCTCCTCCTCCTTATTTTGAACCAGAGGAGGACCAGGACGACTGGGAGGGGTCTGATGACCCTCTGACACGCAACTGTCAGTATGATGAGGACTGGACAGAGAGTCTAGGGGAGGCCAGTGGTCTGGATACTTCTCCTGACACTGGCATGCTGTCTCCTCCCGTGGCTACGGAGGAGGGGGCCAATTTTGGTACGGTGTTGCGTAGGGCTGCTGGGGCCTTACGTCTCAGCTCCCTACTTTGACGGTCAAGCCTAACATCTTGACAGAGGTGCTTCAGCCGGCAGCCTCCTCTGCGGAGACTGTGCTGCCGTTTAACGACGCCCTCACTGACGTTCTTTTGGGCGCCTGGTCCAAGCCCAACACAGGGGCTCCTGTGGATCGGAACGTGTCACGACGCCATCGCCCCGCTCCGGGCGACCCCCTGTTTCTTTCTGTCCACCCCACTCCTGAGAGCTTGGTTGTCCAAGCCTCCGCTTCCCAAACCGCCTTCCCTACCGCTCCTCCGGATAGGGAATCCAAACGCCTGGATCAGTTTGGGAAGAAAGGTTTTCTTCCTCCAGTGCTGGCTTGCGGTCCGTTAACACCGCTTGTCTTTTGGGCCGATATACCCACTCCCTGTGGGATTCGGTGGCGGATGTTTTGCCCCAGTGCCCTGAGGAGGTCCAGGCACTGCTTTCCCGCGCCATTGCGGAAGGAAGGGATGCGGCCAAATACACTATCCGTTGTGGCCTTGACACCGCCGACTCGCTGGGCAGGTCGATTGCAACGACGGTGGCGCTCCGGCGCCACGCCTGGCTGAGAACCACTGGTTTTCAGGGGATGTCCAGAATACTCTCATGGACATGCCCTTTGATGGAGTCGGTCTTTTTGGGTCCAAAGCAGACCATGCGTTGGAGCGCTTTAAGGACTCACGGGCTACTGCAAAGTCCCTGGGCCTTTCTGCTACACGCCCTCCGCTGCCTTCTGCTTTTCGCCCCTATCGTGGCCACGGTAGGGGCGCCCCTTCACGTCAGCAGCCCAGCCACCGGCCCGCGCAGCGGCGTCTTCGCGTGGCCGAGGACGTGGATTCCGCCGTGGCGGATCGGGCAACCAGCGTGCGGGTCAGGCCACCACCTCCAACCCGTCCGCGGCCTCCAAGCCCTCCTAGTCCCTCCTTTCAGGTGCACGGCACGCCAGTAGAGGGCAGGGTCCGCCATCACCTTCCCCACTGGCGCACCATCACCTCGGACAGGTGGGTCTTGGACATTGTCCGAAGGGGCTACTCCCTCCCCTTCGAGACCACCCCCCAGCCATGCCACCTCAATTCCACCGCATGTCAGGGGATCACTTGGTGCTTCTACGGAAGGAAGTCACGGCCCTCTTGACCAAAAGGGCCATCGAGCATGTTCCGACCCCAGAAGTAGGGCGTGGTTGCTACTCCCACTACTTTCTGGTGCCCAAAAAGGACAAGGAGGACATGCGTCCTATCTTGGACCTCCGGAACGTCAATCGCTTCCTCCGGAAGGAGAAGTTCAAGATGCTCACCCTAGCTCAGGTCTTGACTGCCCTCGACCCTGGAGACTGGTTGGTAGCGTTGGACTTGCAGGACGCGTATTTCCACATCCCCGTCCTGCCGGCCCACCGGCGTTACCTTCGGTTCACGGTAGGCCCCGAGCATTTTCAGTTCACCGTGCTCCCCTTTGGCCTTACCAGTGCCCCTCGGGTGTTCACGAAAGTGATGGCGGTGGTCGCAGCTCATCTGCGCCGGGCAGGGGTTTCAGTCTTCCCCTACCTCGACGACTGGCTGCTGAAGGCGGGCTCGTCCCAGGCAGTCGTCTCCCACCTCCAGACTACGGCCGAACTCCTGCACTCGCTGGGGTTCTCCATCAATGTGCCGAAGTCGCATCTAATTCCTTCTCCACAGCTCCTTTTCATCGGAGCAGTTCTGGACACGACGCAGTTTCGGGCCTATCCTCCCGAACGGCGAGTCCGGGATATTCAGGCTATGATTCCGATCTTTCGGCCTTTATCCTGGGTTTCGGTACGGATGACCCTGAGGCTGCTGGGCCTCGTGGCCTCCTGCATCCTGCTGGTCAATCATGCCAGATGGCATATGCGGGCTCTGCAGTGGGACCTGAAGTTCCAGTGGGCGCAGCACCAGGGCAACCTGTCCGATCACGTCCAGATCTCGGAGGGGACTGCAAAACAGTTGCAGTGGTGGCTCTCGAACCGGCAATGGGTCATGGGCAGATCCCTCTCCCTTCCCCAGCCAGAGCATACAGTTGTGACGGACGCGTCCCTTCTGGGATGGGGCGGTCACATGGGAGAGGCGGAGATCAGAGGCCTCTGGTCTCCGGCGGAGTCCCGGCTCCATATCAACATTCTGGAGCTCCGGGCGATCCGACTTGCACTCAAGGCATTCCTTCCCTCTGTCAAAGGGAAGGTAGTGCAGGTGTTCACAGACAACACCACCGCCATGTGGTACTGCAACAAACAAGGCGGGGTGGGGTCGTGGACCCTTTGTCAGGAGGCTCTGCGCCTCTGGACATGGCTGGAACATCAGGGCATGTTCCTGGTGGTTCAACACCTGGCAGGTTCCCTGAACGCCAGGGCGGACGAACTCAGCCGCAGGTGCATGATGGATCACGAATGGCGTCTTCACTCGGAAGTGGCGCAAGGACTCTTTCTACAGTGGGGAGAGCCTTGGTTAGATCTATTCGCCACCGAAGAGAACGCGCAATGTCATCAGTTCTGCGCGTTGGAATTTCCAAGGCGGCACTCGCTCGGCGGCGCTTTTCGTCACGAGTGGAGTTGCGGTCTATTGTACGCCTTTCCGCCTATACCACTTCTACCCAGAGTGTTGAAGAAGATTCGGCACGACCGGGCCCAAGTCATTCTTGTGGCTCCGGACTGGGCTCGAAGAGTTTGGTATCCCGAGCTACTCAATATGAGCATAGATCCCCCGATCCGTCTGCCTCTTCGGGAGGATCTTCTGTCGCAGCAGCAGGGGACGGTCCTCCACCCGAACCTGTCCAGTCTACACCTGCTTGCGTGGAGATTGAGCGGCGGCAGTTGATTCCTTTCGACTTGCCTCCCGAAGTTTGTGATGTAATTCTGGCAGCCAGGCGTCCCTCCACTAAGGTGGTATACGCCTGCAGGTGGAACAAATTTGTGGCATGGTGCACAGCAAAGGCTGTGAATCCCCTTTCTGCCCCTCTTTCTGAGGTCCTTCTGTTCCTTCTCTCTTTGGCCCAACAGGGTTCTGCCCTGGGTACCATCAAGGGTTATCTTTGTGCTATCTCGGCCTTCCTCAGGCTCCCTGATCAGCCCTCCCTTTTCAAGTCCCCTGTTGTTAACAGGTTCTTAAAAGGCATTACTCACCTCTTCCCTCCTGTTCCGTTTGTGATGCCTCAGTGGGACTTGAACTTGGTTCTTACCTTTTTAATGTGCGCTCCCTTTGAGCCTCTACATAACTGTCCTCTTCGTCTTCTGACTCTGAAGACAGCCTTTCTGGTGGCCATCACCTCCGCTCGGCGGGTGAGTGAGCTCCAGGCTCTATCTTGCAAACCTCCCTTTCTGTCTGTTCATCCAGACAAGGTTGTTCTTCGGACGCGTCCGTCCTTCTTGCCAAAGGTGGTTACTGCTTTCCACATTGGGCAGACCATCACTTTGCCCACCTTCTTTCCGCCTCCGCATCCTTCCAGAGAGGAAGAGAGGCTCCACCGTCTGGACCCAAAACGTGCGCTCTCTTTCTATATTGACCGCACAAAACACTTCCGGGTGGATGACCAGCTCTTTGTTGGCTACGTGGGCGCCAAAAAGGTCGGGCGGTGCACAAGAGGACCATCTCCCGCTGGGTTACCTTGTGCATCAAGACCTGCTATTCTTTGGCTAAAAAGGAACCTCCTGTTGGGCTGCGTGCCCATTCCACCAGGGCAACGGCTGCTACCACGGCCTTGGGCCGCGGTGTTCCGCTGCCGGTTATCTGTCAGGCGGCTACGTGGGCCTCGCTGCACACGTTTACTAAGCATTACTGCCTTGACAGTCAGGTCCGGAGGGACGGCTTCTTTGGCCGTTCTGTCCTCCAGGACTTCCTTGTCTGATCTTTGTTCGCAGACCCACCACCGGGGTTGGTATTGCTGGGGTATCTATTCTAAGGTAAGGAATCTATCACTAACGTGTCTCTTTCAGATGCACAAGTTACTAACTTGTGTAACGATATATCTGTAAGAGACAGTAGTTAGTGATAGATTCCTTACCGCTCACCATCCTCCCGTTCTGCGAACTGATTTCTAGGGTTAAGGACATCCCTTTCAGGGCCCTAGTATTTTTCAGACACCTGTGTCAGCTTCTTGCATGGCTCTGCGTTCCTGGCGCGGAAAGTCGTGTACAGAACTGACGTCAGCGCGCAGGGCGGCGCCTAAGTACTGCCCGCGACGTCATCCCGGCGATCACGACGCCGACGACGGACGCGGAGCCGCACGGCGCCGCCTACCGACGCGCAAGGGTACTGCTACGCAAAACTTTCCGGATCCAGCCTGACGCCTGGGGATATTCTAAGGTAAGGAATCTATCACTAACTACTGTCTCTTACAGATATATCGTTACACAAGTTAGTAACTTGTGCATTAAACCCAGATCTGTGACTGGGGGTGAATGTTTTGCCATTGTGCAACATTCCGTCCATCATCTTGTGTGTTTTGCTGTTCGCCCTATGTGGGAAGGGTATGCCCAGACGTGGGTCCCGTGCTCACTAAGCCACTGGAGTCAAGCTATCCTGGCTGATGACGGCTGATAGCCAGAAACCGGTCCTAGGAAGCTTGATTCCGGTCCAGGGAAGACATGGCTTGGCAGTTCGGGCTGGACTGTTCCCATGAGGCACAGGGTCAAGACTGATTTGCATATGGCCATGTCTGAACTGGGGTGGCGTGGTGAGCAAAATTACGATGGATTAAACCCAGATCTGTGACTGGGGGTGAATGTTTTGCCATTGTGCAACATTCCGTCCATCATCTTGTGTGTTTTGCTGTTCGCCCTATGTGGGAAGGGTATGCCCAGACGTGGGTCCCGTGCTCACTACGCCACTGGAGTCAAGCTATCCTGGCTGATGACGGCTGATAGCCAGAAACCGGTCCTAGGAAGCTTGATTCCGGTCCAGGAAGACATGGCTTGGCAGTTCGGGCTGGACTGTTCCCATGAGGCACAGGGTCAAGACTGATTTGCATATGGCCATGTCTGAACTGGGGTGGCGTGGTGAGCAAAATAACGATGGATTAAACCCAGATCTGTGACTGGGGGGAATGTTTTGCCATTGTGCAACATTCCGTCCATCATCTTGTGTGTTTTGCTGTTCAGCCCTATGTGGGAAGGGTATGCCCAGACGTGGGTTCCGTGCTCACTACGCCACTGGAGTCAAGCTATCCTGGCTGATGACGGCTGATAGCCAGAAACCGGTCCTAGGAAGCTTGATTCCGGTCCAGGGAAGACATGGCTTGGCAGTTCGGGCTGGACTGTTCCCATGAGGCACAGGGTCAAGACTGATTTGCATATGGCCATGTCTGAACTGGGGTGGCGTGGTGAGCAAAATAACGATGGATTAAACCCAGATCTGTGACTGGGGGTGAATGTTTTGCCATTGTGCAACATTCCGTCCATCATCTTGTGTGTTTTGCTGTTCGCCCTATGTGGGAAGGGTATGCCCAGACGTGGGTCCCGTGCTCACTACGCCACTGGAGTCAAGCTATCCTGGCTGATGACGGCTGATAGCCAGAAACCGGTCCTAGGAAGCTTGATTCCGGTCCAGGGAAGACATGGCTTGGCAGTTCGGGCTGGACTGTTCCCATGAAGCACAGGGTCAAGACTGATTTGCATATGGCCATGTCTGAACTGGGGTGGCGTGGTGAGCAAAATAACGATGGATTAAACCCAGATCTGTGACTGGGGGTGAATGTTTTGCCATTGTGCAACATTCCGTCCATCATCTTGTGTGTTTTGCTGTTCGCCCTATGTGGGAAGGGTATGCCCAGACGTGGGTCCCGTGCTCACTACGCCACTGGAGTCAAGCTATCCTGGCTGATGACGGCTGATAGCCAGAAACCGGTCCTAGGAAGCTTGATTCCGGTCCAGGGAAGACATGGCTTGGCAGTTCGGGCTGGACTGTTCCCATGAGGCACAGGGTCAAGACTGATTTGCATATGGCCATGTCTGAACTGGGGTGGCGTGGTGAGCAAAATAACGATGGATTAAACCCAGATCTGTGACTGGGGGTGAATGTTTTGCCATTGTGCAACATTCCGTCCATCATCTTGTGTGTTTTGCTGTTCGCCCTATGTGGGAAGGGTATGCCCAGACGTGGGTCCCGTGCTCACTACGCCACTGGAGTCGAGCTATCCTGGCTGATGACGGCTGATAGCCAGAAACCGGTCCTAGGAAGCTTGATTCCGGTCCAGGGAAGACATGGCTTGGCAGTTCGGGCTGGACTGTTCCCATGAGGCACAGGGTCAAGACTGATTTGCATATGGCCATGTCTGAACTGGGGTGGCGTGGTGAGCAAAATAACGATGGATTAAACCCAGATCTGTGACTGGGGGTGAATGTTTTGCCATTGTGCAACATTCCGTCCATCATCTTGTGTGTTTTGCTGTTCGCCCTATGTGGGAAGGGTATGCCCAGACGTGGGTCCCGTGCTCACTACGCCACTGGAGTCAAGCTATCCTGGCTGATGACGGCTGATAGCCAGAAACCGGTCCTAGGAAGCTTGATTCCGGTCCAGGGAAGACATGGCTTGGCAGTTCGGGCTGGACTGTTCCCATGAGGCACAGGGTCAAGACTGATTTGCATATGGCCATGTCTGAACTGGGGTGGCGTGGTGAGCAAAATAACGATGGATTAAACCCAGATCTGTGACTGGGGGTGAATGTTTTGCCATTGTGCAACATTCCGTCCATCATCTTGTGTGTTTTGCTGTTCGCCCTATGTGGGAAGGGTATGCCCAGACGTGGGTCCCGTGCTCACTACGCCACTGGAGTCAAGCTATCCTGGCTGATGACGGCTGATAGCCTGAAACCGGTCCTAGGATGCTTGATTCCGGTCCAGGGAAGACATGGCTTGGCAGTTCGGTCTGGACTGTTCCCATGAGGCACAGGGTCAAGACTGATTTGCATATGGCTATGTCTGAACTGGGGTGGCGTGGTGAAGCAAAATAACGATGGATTAAACCCAGATCTGTGACTGGGGGTGAATGTTTGCCATTGTGCAGCATTCCGTCCATCATCTTGTGTGTTTTGCATTTCGCCCTATGTGGGAAGGGTATGCCCAGACGTGGGTCCCGTGCTCACTACGCCACTGGAGTCAAGCTATTCTGGCTGATGAAGGCTGATAGCCTGAAACCGGTCCTAGGATGCTTGATTCCGGTCCAGGGAAGACATGGCTTGGCAGTTCGGTCTGGACTGTTCCCATGAGGCACAGGGTCAAGACTGATTTGCATATGGCTATGTCTGAACTGGGGTGGCGTGGTGAAGCAAAATAACGATGGATTAAACCCAGATCTGTGACTGGGGGTGAATGTTTGCCATTGTGCAGCATTCCGTCCATCATCTTGTGTGTTTTGCATTTCGCCCTATGTGGGAAGGGTATGCCCAGACGTGGGTCCCGTGCTCACTACGCCACTGGAGTCAAGCTATTCTGGCTGATGAAGGCTGATAGCCTGAAACCGGTCCTAGGATGCTTGATTCCGGTCCAGGGAAGACATGGCTTGGCAGTTCGGTCTGGACTGTTCCCATGAGGCACAGGGTCAAGACTGATTTGCATATGGCTATGTCTGAACTGGGGTGGCGTGGTGAAGCAAAATAACGATGGATTAAACCCAGATCTGTGACTGGGGGTGAATGTTTGCCATTGTGCAACATTCCGTCCATCATCTTGTGTGTTTTGCATTTCGCCCTATGTGGGAAGGGTATGCCCAGACGTGGGTCCCGTGCTCACTACGCCACTGGAGTCAAGCTATTCTGGCTGATGAAGGCTGATAGCCTGAAACCGGTCCTAGGATGCTTGATTCCGGTCCAGGGAAGACATGGCTTGGCAGTTCGGTCTGGACTGTTCCCATGAGGCACAGGGTCAAGACTGATTTGCATATGGCTATGTCTGAACTGGGGTGGCGTGGTGAAGCAAAATAACGATGGATTAAACCCAGATCTGTGACTGGGGGTGAATGTTTGCCATTGTGCAGCATTCCGTCCATCATCTTGTGTGTTTTGCATTTCGCCCTATGTGGGAAGGGTATGCCCAGACGTGGGTCCCGTGCTCACTACGCCACTGGAGTCAAGCTATTCTGGCTGATGAAGGCTGATAGCCTGAAACCGGTCCTAGGATGCTTGATTCCGGTCCAGGGAAGACATGGCTTGGCAGTTCGGTCTGGACTGTTCCCATGAGGCACAGGGCCAAGACTGATTTGCATATGGCTATGTCTGAACTGGGGTGGCGTGGTGAAGCAAAATAACGATGGATTAAACCCAGATCTGTGACTGGGGGTGAATGTTTGCCATTGTGCAGCATTCCGTCCATCATCTTGTGTGTTTTGCATTTCGCCCTATGTGGGAAGGGTATGCCCAGACGTGGGTCCCGTGCTCACTACGCCACTGGAGTCAAGCTATTCTGGCTGATGAAGGCTGATAGCCTGAAACCGGTCCTAGGATGCTTGATTCCGGTCCAGGGAAGACATGGCTTGGCAGTTCGGTCTGGACTGTTCCCATGAGGCACAGGGTCAAGACTGATTTGCATATGGCTATGTCTGAACTGGGGTGGCGTGGTGAAGCAAAATAACGATGGATTAAACCCAGATCTGTGACTGGGGGTGAATGTTTGCCTTTGTGCAGCATTCCGTCCATCATCTTGTGTGTTTTGCATTTCGCCCTATGTGGGAAGGGTATGCCCAGACGTGGGTCCCGTGCTCACTACGCCACTGGAGTCAAGCTATTCTGGCTGATGAAGGCTGATAGCCTGAAACCGGTCCTAGGATGCTTGATTCCGGTCCAGGGAAGACATTTCTTGGCAGTTCGGTCTGGACTGTTCCCATGAGGCACAGGGTCAAGACTGATTTGCATATGGCTATGTCTGAACTGGGGTGGCGTGGTGAAGCAAAATAACGATGGATTAAACCCAGATCTGTGACTGGGGGTGAATGTTTGCCATTGTGCAGCATTCCGTCCATCATCTTGTGTGTTTTGCTTCTTTGTACCTGCCAGACCAACCTTCTCTCTTCAAAGCTCCCATTATGCATAGATTTCTAAAAGGGCTGGCTCACCTATTTTACGCCCTTGTGATGCCACAGTGGGACCTTAATTTGGTCCTTACCTATCTGATGTGTGCTCCTTTTGAGCCTTTGCACAAGTGTCCCCTCCGGCTGTTGACCATCAAAACAGCCTTCTTAGTGGCGATTACATCTGCCTGGAGGATGAGTGAGTTGCAGGTGTTATCTTGCTCGCCTCCTTATCTTATGTCCTTTCCGGACAAGGTGGTGCTTCGCACCAGGGCATCTTTTTTGCCAAATTTTGTGACCCCATTCTATCTGGGTCAGTCCATCACTTTACCCACCTTCTTTGCTCCCCCGCATCCCTCTAAGGAAGAGGAGCGTCTCCACTGGCTGTACCCAAAAAGAGCTTTGTCGTTCTACCTTGACCGCACAAAAGAGTTCCGGGTGGATGACCAACTCTTTGTGGGGTACGCGGGAGCAAAGAAGGGAAGGGAAGGGCTGTGCAGAAAAGGACCATCTTTCGCTGGGTTGTTCTCTGCATCAAGATATGTTATGCCCTGGCAAAGAAGCAGCCCCCTGAGGGGCCCCCTGAGGTCGCCCATTCCACCAGGGGAAAGGCTGCGACTACTGCCTTGGTTTGGGGTGTCCCAATCCAAGAAATCTGTCAGGCAGCAATGTGGGCATCTTTGCACACGTTTGCAAAACATTACTCCCTGGATGGTCAGGTGCGCAGGGACGATCATTTTGCCCGTTCGGTCTTGCAAGACTTTTTAGTATAGGATGTGAGTCCGCAACCCACCGCCAGGATGGTATGGCTCGGGTATCTGATTCAAAGGTAAGGAATCTGCAGCTAGATACAGTCTCTACCAGATAATGCGTTACCGAAGGTAAGTAACTTGTTCGTCCGGTCCGCAGGGACGGACATTTTACCCGTTCGGTCTTGCAGGACTTCCTAGTTTGAGGTATTGGTCCGCAACCCACCGCCGGGATGGTATGGCTTGGGTATCTCATTCAAAGGTAAGGAATCTGCAGCTAGATGTCTCTATCAGAGGAAGAAGTTACTTACCTTTGGTAACGCATTATCTGGTAGAGACTCTAGCTGCAGATTCCTTACAGCCCCACCCATGCCTCCCCGCCTTGCGGACTAATGTTGTAGGGCTATGATTACTCGCCCTTTTCAGGACCCTAGTTTTGCACACGTCTACGTCAGCTTCTTCATGGCTCTGCGCTTCTGGCGTGGAAAAACCGGCATCCGCATGCTTGGGTGGCGCCTATATAGGTACCGCAACGTCAGAACCGATGCCGACGACGTCAAGCGGAGCCAAATGGGGACACCATACGGCGCGCACAAGGTATTGCCCAGCAAAAGTTTCCGGATCCAGCCTGACGCCTGGGAAATTCAAAGGTAAGGAATCTGCAGCTAGATAAGAGTTTCTACCAGATAATGCGTTCCCCAAGGTAAGTAACTTGTTCTTTTAAAACATTGTTTTTGAATTGCTACCCTAAATAACTAGTAAACTACATTAATAGTGAACTAGGTATACAGGTCGTAAAAAAAACCATAACACCTCAATTGGCTTGTATATTAATTTAAGACATTTTATTAGAAGGATTACCCCCACAAATCTGATAGACAGCTAGCCGCAGATTCCTTACCTTTGAGTTATCCCCATGTGCCCGACTGGATCCGGAATATTTCTCTACAGCAGTAAACATCCAGAAAAAGGCGCACTGTTTTGTCGACTAACATCGAGATAGGACAAAAATGGCCAGAGGTACCACTCTCCGGATACGCGTGGAAGCATGGAAAGGAAGAAACTGTCGATGTCGCATCCGGTGGACAACGTTGTTAATGAGTCGCTTGACACATGGAGGTAGTACTTTAGAGAGTGAAAAATGTGTTCATTGTTACTCTTGTTCCGGGCCATCCACTCTAAGGGGGCATGATCTGTAAAGAGTGTGAATTTCCTTCCTTCCTGATAATAAAGGAGTGAGTCCATTTAATGCCAAGGGCCTCCTTTTCCGCAACAGCATAATGTTTTTCTCTAGGGAAGAGTTTTTGACTAATGAACACAATGGATCTTTCCGTCCCTTTGTTACCATCCTGGGAGAGGATGGCCCCCAAGACCTATGTCTGAGGCAGCAGTCTGGACTATGAAGGGTTTTTAGTAATCAGGACTGATTAGAGAGGTTCTGAGATCAGGGCCTGCTTTAGCCGATGTAAGTCATCTAATATTTCAGAGGTAGGAGCTTTTAGCACAAGTTCTGTCTTTACATTTTTCTGTAACAAATCAGTCAAGGGGGTCGCTATCTGAGAAAACCGTGGTATAAACCGTTGATAATACCCAAGGAGTCCTAAGAAGGCCCTGGGCTCTTTTCTTGTTTTAGGGACAGGAACTCTAGAAATGGCGGCCTCTTTTTCAACCTGGGGTTTAATATACCCCTCACTCAAGAGGAGTCCCAAGTATTTAACTTTGCTTGCGGGTAAATGGCTTTTTGTAGGATTGATTTTAAAGCCACACTCGTCTAAGGCTCGTGTGACTACTTGTAGGTGTTGTAAATGTTGTTCCTAGGAGGAGCTATAGATGATGATATCATCTTAATAGGCCGCTGTGTATTGTTCATCGGACTGTAGTATAGAATTCATCATGCGCGGAAATGTCACTGGAGCCCCATTAAGGTCCAAAAGGCAGGATTTTGAACTGGTGTAGTCTGCCAGGGGTTGAGAATACCGTATTTCTTTGTCACATGGTCTTAGGGGACCCTGCCAGTACCCTTTGCATAAATCTAGGGTACTAATATATTGGGGTTCGCCTAATCGCTCCACCATCTCATCCACTCGGAGTGGATAAGCATCAAACTGGGAAATTTTGTTGACCTCACGGAAATCAATACAGAACTAGACGGATCCGTCCGGTTTAGGTACCAATACAATTGGGGAGTTCCATTCACTACAGTGCGGCTCAATAACACCCATTTGCAGCATTTGATTCACCTCTTGTGCTGTAACAGTTCTCCATGCTTCTGGTATACGGTAAGGTCGTAGTCTACACTTTTTTTCCAGGTAGGGTATTGATAGGTGTTCTGTTATATTAGTTTTACCTGTTAGAATCGATAACACCTCCTGACAGGTATGGAGCTGTTGCAGTAATTCCTGTTTAAGGGTGCTTGGAAGATCAGGATCGATGCTTTGCAAAAACATGGTTTTATGTCATTAGGGATTCCCACGAGTACAGGCTCTGGAGCCTCCCATGTTTTTTAAAAGATTGATATGGGAAATCTGATTTGTCTTTTTGTTTGAGTCCAACTCAATATGGTAAGTAACCGGTGTGACCTTCTCCAGTACTTGATAGGGGCCTTGCCACTGGCCCAGGAGCTTATGGTCGGATGGAGCTAACATAAGTAATATGTAGACTCCTGTTTGGAAGGACCTTTCTTTCGCTTTTTTATCGTATTGTACTTTCTGGGCCATCTCTGCCTGTTCAAGGTTGTTTTTTTTTTCCCTGATTTGTCCTAAGTGTGTCGTGAGGTTTGTCACATATTCTAGTAGGGGTTTGGGTCCATCCTTCTCCTCTTCCCACCCTTCCCTGGCCATATCTAAGAGGGACCGGGGTTGTCTTCCAAAAAGTAATTTAAAGGGGGAATACCCTGTGCTGCTTTGTACTTTACATCGGATAGCGAATAAAGCAAGGGTTAACATGTCGTCCCACTTCCGTGTCTCTACGTCAAGCAGTTTTTTAGGGTAGTTATATTGTTCTACCATACCATTCGTTTGAGGGTAGTAGGCTGCTGTCCGGATTTGCTTAATCCCTAGCTGCAGACACACTTCTCTCATCAATTTGGACACAAAAGGTGTCCCTTGGTCTGTCGGGATTTCTTTAGGGAATCCTACCCTGGAAAATATGTTGATCATTGCTTTGGCTACATTGGTCTTGTTAGGGTGTCGTAGGGCTACGCCCTCAGGGAATCTCATGGCATATCAACAAGGACTAATACATAATGACACCCACAACCGGAGGGAAGAAGAGGGCCCATGATAACCATACCCACCCTGGTGAAAGGTTCTTTTATTATTGGCAAGGGCATTAAGGGGTCTTTAGCTGGTCTGTGTCTACGTTTCTTTTTTTTTGACAGATAGGGCATTCCATACAGTATCGCTTTACCTGCTGGTAAATGCCTGGCCAATAAAACCTTACCTAATATAGATTTTTCTGTTTTCTCTGTACTAGAGTGACCTCCAAGCAGGTGAATGTGTGCTAGAAATAACACCTTCTTTCGGAAAGGGTCAGGTACCAACAGTTGGGATGGTTCTCCTCTCCCTCCCTTATATCGAAACTCTTCCTTTACGGAAAAATTGGGGACCTACTTTCATAAGGTTGACTTGATCAGTAGCATTATTCCATGCTTCTTTGAAGGCTGGGTCTTCGTGTTGGGCCGACCTGAAGTTTCTATCTGTGTCCCATATCTATCCATCAGCATACGTAGGAAACACGGGTCGGGGTGTTCTCTTCTCTATTCTGTCATTTGATTTTCCTAGGCTTCGAGGGGGGGGGCATTCATGATGATTGTCCTAATCGTTGTGAGAAACTGGCTTGGTATATGGTGCACACTTATGTAAGTGGGCACCTTACACCAAACCAGACAACCCTTATGGTGATTTTAGTGATCTTAGACAACCTTAGAAAGCTCTCTAAGTGGTATCTGTGAAGAGCAGCCTTCAGGCTTAGTCCAGAAGGAGTGTAAAGCAGCTTGTTTTACCAGAACATAATCTTATAGGTATAGATTAAGTGAAAAAGAACCACACAGTGTATTTATAAAAAATATGTATTTATTATAAGACACTCACTAACACATACAGATATCTCCTAGCCGGAGATATACACAATACTTTTCAATAGAAACAGGTAAGTAGCACGTAATACACAGTGGTCACAAGGGGGAGACCAAACCATATACTAAAATAGCGCTATGCGAACCACGGCTCAAGTAAAGACTATACCCAGAAGACATAGAAGTGCCGGGGACCCACGGAATCACCCAAAAAAGTAACCAGGAGACCCACGGAGGCCGTGTGCAGAGTAGGAACAGGACCGCGGGATCAATGCAAGTTGATGGGTAAGTCGCGGTTACAATTTTAAAGAAGGACCCTTCCCAGTGGACCCTGAAGAAACCCTGTGGAAGACAGAAGGTTGGAGAGCCACCCCACCCGTGGATACCTTAGGAACCAGGATACCTGCACCAGGGAAGCCGGGTGCATAGGTGTGAAGTGGCGTCGGAAACCGCAGTCGAACCCATTGGAGGACTTCAGGAAAATGCCGCTGCTGGGTAAGGTGAAAGTGTCCGGTGGAACCCAAAGGTGGATTCAAGTCGAGAAGTACCTGCAAGCAGAGGGGACAGAGTCTATGCCACTTGGGAGTGGAAGACGAATGCCCACCGAAGTCGGGTGTTGAAGGAGAGTTGACAGTGACCTTGGAGCTGCAGCTGTGAGGTGCAGGCAATGCTGTGGAAGACCAGGAGCCAATCATGAGCTGTGCCACGTCGGATGTCGAGAGTTGAGGGGTCGGTGTGCGGCGGGAGCACCAACAAGCCTTGGCAACTGCAAACAACGTAGAAATCGAAGAAGGTGCAGGGTCGGGACCAGCAAGGTCCAGGTGACTCACCACAAGCAGGGGGGTCAGGGCATGCCCCGAGCAATCAGGGGAGCCCAAAGAATTCAAAGATGATCCTCCAGAGGACCCACAGTCCAGAGTGCACAGACGGTTGAAGAAGAAGTGGTGCCTGAAATGAATCTTGTCCCACGACGAATCTAGGGACCCATCCTCAGGTAAGCCCTTACATACCCTAAGGAAAGGGTTGGGACGATTCAGCGGTCTCTCCCTGAGAAGGGGCTGGACAAGGGAGAGGATACTTCCCTGTCCTTTGTCCAGTTTCACGCCACAGCGGGAGCCAACGGCACCCTGAACTGGTTTGAACTGGACTATGCATGGAGGTCACCAAGTGAGCCCTGCACGCAGACTATGTGGCGCTGGCAAGTGCCTCCATCCTGCCGCAATACACTAAACCCTGTCTGGGAGGTGGTCACACCTCCTTGTGACAGGATACCTATAGTTCTGCCTTCCCCTGCCCGAGCTTGGCTCAGCAGAAGGAGGGCAGAAACGTGTCTCTGGCCGGCAGCAGCCCTAGCTTGCTGTCCGGGTCTGGAATACTGGTACCAGGAGCACCGAGGGCCTCCCAAAGGAGCTTTACGGTGCTTGGAATCATACCTCCCACACCGTTTACGGTGTAGGGGTATGATTCCAACATGTTTGATACCAAACATGATAGCATTCGTTACAGCCAGTTTCGAGATGGTCATTGCGTAATGACGAGTTGCCTCTCTAGATGTTATATGGCTGTCTCACTTACAACCCGGGAGAGTAGACTCCGTAGGCTGTAGGTGTGTCCTGCTCATGCAGGGGCCTCCTCACACTTAGAACCGAGCACCCTGCCTTCAGGATTGAATGGCCTGCCTTAAGGGTGACTTTTAGGTTTTAAGTGCAGTGACCTTAGATATAGGGAAACCTATATCTTTCGTAAGTGGTGCTAGCACCAACTTACACAGGCTGCAATGGCAGGCCTGTTACAAATTGAGTGGTCTCCCATGGGTGGCATAATACAGGCTTCTCGCATGGGGGACCCTGGTGTACCTATGCCGTGGGTTCCTTGGTACAATATATACTAGGGACTGATAAGGTTACACCAGTGTCCAATCTGGGATGTATCTAAGTACTTACCAATCCAATTTAGGGGAGAAAGCACAGAGACTGGGGTCTTGGTCAGCAGGATCCCAGGCAGACTAGTACAGGTGGGCCAAGTACACAACCTTCCTCTGCCCTATCTGGAACTTAGTGGCCTTGATTGTGAGGCCTGCCTTCTGCAGGGCCTCCAAAACATTTCTGAGGTGGACCAGGTGATCTTCCCAGGTGGAGCTAAAGACCGCTATATCATCTAGATATGCTGCACTATAGGCTTCCATACCTGTTAAGACTTTATTCACCAGCCTCTGAAATGTGGCAGGTGCATTCTTCAGACCAAAGGGCATCACAATAAATTGATGATGCCCACTAGGGGTTGAGAATGCTGTTTTTGGCTTGGCATCCTCAGCTAGTCTGATTTGCCTGTAGCCAGCTGTCAGGCCAAAGTATCTGAGTTCATCTGCCATGGGAATTGGATGGGCATCTGTCCTAGTGACTGCATTGAGGCCTCTTTAGTCCACACAAAACCTCATCTCTCTTTTTCCACCCTTGGTGTCACGTTTTGGCACAAGGACTACTGGACTAGCCCAGGGGCAATCTGAAGGCTCAATGACCCCCAATTCCAGCATCTTTTGGACCTCTGTCCTGATGCAATCCCTGACATTGTCAGGCTGTCTGTAGATTTTACTCTTAACAGGCAGACTGTCACCTGTGTCCACGTCATGGGTACATCAGGTGGTTTGACTGGGTGTCAGGGAGAACATGTGTCTGTACCGATTAAGGACTTGCCTGCAATCAGCTTGCTGCTGGTCAGTGAGGCAGCTTGCCAAGGCTACTCCATCTACTGACCCATCATCAGGGTTCTGAGAGAGAAGATCAGGGAGAGGGTCTCTCTCTTCCTCCTGTCCCTCATCAGTTGAAAGGGAGCAAGCCCATGTCAGCCCTGTCTACAAAAGGTTCCAGGCGGCTCACATGAAGTACCCTATGGGGGGGGACTTCTGGGAGTGCCTAGTTCCACCAAGGAGGTGACCTCACCCTTTTGCGTAAGTATAGTGTGGGGCCCACTCCACTAGTCTTGGAGAGCTGCTGGGGCCACAGACTCCAACACCCACACTTTCTGGCCTGGCTGGTAAACAGTCAAGACAGCCTTTTGGTCATGCCAAGCTTTTTGAAGTTTTTGGCTGTCCTCCAGGTTTTTGCTGGCCTTCTTCATGTACTCAGCCATGTGAGAACGCAGGCCAAGGACATAGTCCACAATGTCCTGTTTAGGAGGTTTGAGAGGTTGCTCCCAGCCTTCCTTCACTAGACACAATGGACCCCTAACTGGATGTCCAAACAGAAGATCAAATGAGCTGTAGCCAACCACCTTCTGAGGAACCTCTCTGTAGGCAAAGAGAAGGCAAGGTAGTAAGACATCCCATTTTCGCCTAAGCTTTTCTGGGAGTCCCATGATCATACCCTTGAGGGTCTTGTTGACCCTTTCAACAAGCCCATTGCACTGTGGATGGTAGGGTGTGGTATACTTGTAGTTTACTCCACTCTCTTTCCACATGGTAGTGATATAACTAGACATGAAGTTTGTACCTCTGTCTGTTAAGACCTCCTTAGGGAAGCCCACTCTGGAAAAGATTCCCAGGAGAGCCCTGGCCACTACAGGAGCTGTAGTGGTTCTAAGGGGAATAGCTTCTGGGTACCTAGTGGCATGGTCCACCACCACTGGTATATAGCCGTGCCCAGATGCAGTTGGAGGGTTCAAGGGACCAACAATGTCAATCCCTACCCTTTCAAAGGGGACCCCCAACCACTGGAAGTGGAATTAAGGGGGCCTTTGTGGTGCCACCTGACTTACCACTGGCTTGGCAAGTGGCACAAGAGCAACAAAACTCCTTGGTGTCGTCAGACATATGGGGCCAGTGAAAGTGAGGGGTAAGCCTGTCCCAAGTTTTGCTTTGCCCTAAGTGTCTTGCAAGAGGAATATCATTTACCAGGGAGAGGAGGAAACCTCTGAACTTCAGGGGTATTACCAACCTCCTGGTGGCCCCAGGCTTGGGGTCTCTACCCTCAGAGTACAAGAGTCCATCTTCCCAATAGAACCTGTGGGACCCACTGATATTCCCTGCTTCCTCAGCAGCAGCTTGCTGTCTGAGGGGTTCAAGAGAGGGGCAAGTTTGCTGCTCCAAACTCGAGTCTTCCCTGGAAGGGCCCCCTCCCCCCAAGAACTCTGCCTGTTCAGGCCCAAGTTCCTCTGGGACAGTTCCTTCACAGGGGCTAAGATCATCTCCCCAAGAGCCTGATCTTCACTGAGCGCTTGTGAGGAGGGCAATTCCTTACCCTTCCTGCTGCTTCTCTTGGGAAGCACCTGGTCCATTTTTTCAGGATCCAGTGCTTTGTCAGTGGTGAGTTGTTTGGCCTGAGCCCTGGTGACAGCAAACACACTGGCAGAGATGCCTATTTTCTCTGCATGAGTCCTGAACTCCACTGCAGCCCAAGCTGAGGTTTCTAGATCATTGCCCAACAATCTACAGGTAGGTCTGGATATACCACAACCTTCTTGGGTCCAGTTACCCCTTCCCAGCTGAGGTTCACAACTGCCAAGGAATGGTCAGTCCTGACATTGCCAGCGTTGGTGACTTGGTACATTTGTCCAAGTATGATCTGATCAGGGGACACAAGTTTCTCTGTCACCATAGTGACACTGGCCCCTGGGTTCATGTAAGCCATTACTTAATTTCCATTTATCAAAGGCTGTTGTCTGTACTTTCCCATGTTAGTGGGACTGACTAGTAAGGGGGCAAAATCTATGCCACCATCACAGACTAGAACAGCCTGAGCTGGAGTTCTGACTAAGTCAGAACCCATCTCAGAACCCAAGGTTAACCCCACTAATCCCTTGGTTGCTATACTACCACTTGTGCTAAGGGGAGCAGGTACCTTAGGGGCAGTGGTAGTAGTAGTTTTCTTGGCCTTTGGACAATCAGCATCCCTTGTCCAATGGGTCTTCACCTTACAAAGGTAGCACCAAGGTTTCTTGTTGCCTTTCTCAGAATTTTGGGACTCACCGTCAGATGCAGGTTTTTTGGGGCCCTTGTGAAGTCTCTTTTTTTTATCTGTACCTTTGTCCCCACCCTTATCCTGGGCTTTAGAAGAATCTTGCTTCTTCTGGTCACCTCCATTACCATGGTTTTTCTGCTTAACCCTGGTGTGAACTCATTTGTCTTCCTTTTTCCCCAATTCTTGGGGAGAGGTCAGATCAGAGTCCACCAAGTACTGATGTAAAAGCTGGTTCTGACAATTATTAAGGATGTGCTCCCTCATAATCAAATTGTACAATCCTTCATAGTCCTGTATCTTGCTTCCAAGAAGCTAGCCTTCCAGAGCCTTAATAGCACTGTCTACAAAATCTACCCAGTCCTGGGTGTGTGCCTTCTGGGTGTCTCTGAACTGAATCCTATACTGTTCAGTGGTTACGCCAAAACCATCCATGAGAGCACTCTTCAGTAATGAGTAATTGTCAGCATCCTCTTCTCTAACAGCGAGGAGCTTATCTCTACATTTGTTAGCAAAGGAAAGCCACAGGATAGCTGCCCACTGCTCTTGAGGGACCCACTGAACTTTACATGCCCTCTACAAAGCAGATATCCATTTATGGATATCATCCCCCTCCTGGTAAGGAGGGGCTATCCTGCTCAGGTTCCTATTGTCAAAAGAAGTTTCTCTTATTCTAGGGACACTTGCTGCCACCATCGGACTCTAGTCCCAATTTTTTCCTAGCCCTCTGGACTTCTAGGGACTCTTTGTCAAGGGCCAACTAGTCTTTCCTGAGCCTTGCTTTCTCAAGTTCAAGCAGTTGGTATTCACTGTGCAAAGAGCTGTCCCTCTTACTAGATTTGGAGGTCCCTATTGAATGTCCTGAAGCATTGGATTCTCTAGAGGAGGATCTAGACCTCCTCAGTCTACTCTGGACCCTCCCAGGAGGAACGAAGGGTGTCTCCTCTGTTCCATCTGCACTATGCCCTGAGGTGTCCGAGTTTGGCAGGTTGGACTCATTTGAGTCCTCCTACCCATACTCAGAATTGAAATCATCAGGAAGAGCTCCTGATGCTCCTTCTTCTGGGGTATCCCCACCAACATTTTCCTGTTCGTTTGCCCTCACAGGACGGATATCATCCTGATGCAGCAGCTCTAAGAGCAGTTTAATGGTGGGGTTGCCATCTGTCTTTATCTTTCTAAGACTACACAGGGTCCTTAGTTCCTGGAACTTTAGACCACTGGTCTTAGCAGACTGGGGGACACTAGTATCCCCAACTAAAGACATGGTTCTAAGTGTAGTGAGGTGGTGCCCCTACCTAGCCTAGTGGGAACTAAACTCACTGAGGTTGGAGAAAGGGTTGTGCTAGACCCTTAACTACCCAACCCTAAGTACAGTAGAATTTACTTATTCTAATCTGTATTATATGTGCCTAGCATTAGTGATGGTTTTTCAATTAATCCACATCAAGATTATCTGGTAAAACAATGCAGGCTTGATTCCCAACCACTGCACACCGATGTGAGAAGCTGGCTTAGTATATGGTGTACACTTATGTAAGTGGGCACCTCGCACCAATCCAGACAATCCTTAGTTTGAATTTAGGGGTCTTAGACAACCTTAGAAAGCTCTCTAAGTGGTAGCTGTGGAGAGCAGTCTTCAGGCTTAGTCCAGAAGGAGTGTAAAGCAGCTTGTTTTACCAGAACATAATCTTATAGGTATAGATTAAGTGAAAAAGAACCACACAGTGTATTTATAAAAATATGCATTTATTATAAGACAGTCACTAACACATACAGATATCTCCTAGCCGGAGATATACACAATGCACACAATACTTTTCAATAGAAACAGGTAAGTAGCACATAATACACAGTGGTCACCAGGGGGATACCAAACCATATACTAAAATAGTGGTATGCGAACCACGACTCGAATCAAGACTGTACCCAGAAGACGTAGAAGTGCCGGGGACCCAAAGAACCACCCAAGGTAAGTAACCAGGAGCCCCACGGAGGCCGTGTGTAGAGTGGGAACACGACCGCGGGATCAATGCAAGTCAATGGGTAAGTCGCGGTTCCAATTTTAAAGAAGGACCCTTACCAGTGGACCCTTAGGAAACCCCGTAGAAGACAGAAGGGTGGAGAGCCACCCCACCCGTGGATACCTTAGGAACCAGGATACTTGCACCACGGAATCCGGGTGCATAGGTGCGAAGTGGCGTCGGAAACCGCCTTCGAAACCAATGGAGGACTTTAGGAAAATGCTGCTACTGAGGAAGGGAAAAGTGTCCGGTGGAACCCAAAGGTGGATTCAAGTCGAGAAGTACCTGCAAGCAGAGGGGACAGAGTCTATGCCACTTGGGAGTGACCATGTGACCTGAAAGACAAATGCCCACCGAAGTCGGGTGTTGCAGGAGAGTTGACGGTGACCTTGGAGCTGCAGCTGTGAGGACCAGGCGATGCTGTGGAAGACCAGGAGCCGTTTGAGCTGTCCCACTTCGGATGTCGAGAGTTATGGGGTCGGTGTCCAGCGGGGGCACCAACAAACCTTGGCAACTGCAAACAATGTGGAAAGCGAAGAAGGTGCAGTGTCGCCACGAGCAATCAGGGGAGCCCAAAGAATTCAAAGATGACCCTCCAGAGAACCCACAGGCCCGGAGGCACGAGAGGACCTCGAGCAGCTCACCAAAGATGCAAGCCAATGATGCAAGTGATGCGGTGAGGACGAAGATCTTGGTCACAGGAGATGCTTGAGGTTGGGGCTACTTGGAGCCCGAAGATCTTGATGGAAGGAAGCCGACAAGCCTTTGCAACTGCAAGTCTACGCGGTGTACAGGGGTTCGGTTCCTGCGGCTCCAACAAGGGATACTGGCCTCAAACTTGGTGAGGGGACAGGCAAGGCCCAGAGGGATGTGAAGAACCACCACCTGTGTTGCTGAGTCTTTCGTAGTCCGTGGGAGCCCAGGATCAACAGACCGGTCAGCTTAGTTGCAGTGCCTGCAGATGCAGGGAAGTGATTCCTTCACTTCAAGGGAGATTCCTTCAGGTGTCTTGGATGCCCACAGCCCTTGGAAGGTTCCTGTATGGTGCACAGGCACGGATGTTGCAGCAGACGAGCAGTGCGACTAGATCAGGAGCAGCAGGAGTTTTCCCAGTTGCAGCCTTGATGCCCAGAGTGCCCGGACGGTTGAAGAAGAAGTGGTGTCTGAAATTAATCTTGTCCCACAAAGAATTTAGGGACCTACCCTCAGGTAAGCCCATAAATACCCTAATGAAAGGGTTAGAACGATTCAGGGTTCCCTCCCTAAGGAGGGGCTGGACAAGGGGGAGGATACTCCCCTGTCCTTTGTCCAGTTTCGCGCCAGAGCGGGAGCCGACGGCTCCCTGAACTGGTTTGAACTGGACTATGCATGGAGGGCACCAAGTGTGCCCTGCACGCAGACTGTGTGGCACTGGTAATTGCCCCCACCCTGCCCCAATACACTAAACCCTTTCTGGGAGGTGGTCACACCTTCCTGTGACAGGATACCTATTGTTCTGCCTTCCCCTGCCCGAGCTTGGCTCAGCAGCAGGAGGGCAGAAACGAGTCTCTGGCCGGCAGCAGCCCTGGTGTGTTGTCCGGGTCTGGAAGACTGGTACAGGAAGCACCGAGGGCCTCTCAAAAGAGCTTTGCGGTGCATGGAATCATACCTCCCACACCGTTTACGGTGTGGGGGGTATGATTCCAACATGTTTGATACCAAACATGACAGGGTTCGTTACAGCCAGGTTAGAGATGGTGTGAGAAGTTGGCCTGGTATATGCTGTCTACTAAATCTGAAAGAGACACGTTAGTGACAGATTCCTTACCTTAGAATATCCCCAGGCGTCAGGCTGGATCCGGAAAGTTTTGCGTAGCAGTACCCTTGCGCGTCGGTAGGCGGCGTCGTGCGGCTCCGCGTCCGTCGTCGGCGTCGTGATCGCCGGGATGACGTCGCGGGCAGTACTTAGGCGCCGCCCCTGCGCGCTGACGTCAGTTCTTCTTTTCCGCGCCAGCAAGCGCAGATCCGGGAAGAGCAGTGCCCTGGTCAATTTTTGACCATACTTTTTGGTGATTTTTTCACTGTTTTTCCAACTTAAAGGTGTCGTAGGGATGCCCGGCTTCAAGCGATGCGGCGCCTGTGCGCGGATGATGTCCGTCACCGACCCGCATTGGGAGTGTCTCTTCTGCCTCGGCCGAGGCCACGACACCGAGTCTTGTCCCGAATGCCAGGCCCTCAACCCGAAAGCTTTGCGAGAGCGGTCTCGAAAGCTCCTCGAGGCCCGGCATTCGGCTCCACGGAGGCCCCGGTCGCGTGAGAGGTCCAGGGGTCGCTCGCGGAGTGCACACCGGTCGTCGGCGTCGAAGTCTTCTTCGTCCGGTAAGTCTAAGCACAAGAAGTCCAAGAAGCATCGTCGCTCTCGGACTTCGCCTCGCCGGTCTCGCGACTCGGCTGAGGCCCCTCCCGGCACCGTCCCCGCCCCCGCGGCCCCGGACTTGCCTGTGGAGTCGCCCCCGCCATACCCGCCCTTCCCGGGTTCGGGGGCGGATCCGGCCAAGGTACAGGAGTTCCTGTCGGCCATGGCCCGCCTCTTCGGGCCTTCAGGCCCCTCCGGTGCGCCTTCGGGCCCCGCGGGCCCTGATGGGGTTGCTCCGGCGTCGCCGGCGGCTCCGGCCCCGGCGTCGCCCGTGCCTCCAGCCTCGATCCCGGCTCCGGCTTCGGCCCCGGCCTCGATCCCGGCTCCACAACCCCCATCGACGCCGGTCAACCTGGCGACACCTCCGCCGGCGCCCGATGTCTCCGGTGCCGTTCTCGACGCCGCCCTGGGCTCCGGGCGGCGTCGTCCCCAGTTCCTTCCGGCTCCGGACATGGACCCGGAGCGGCGTCGCTCGGCGCCGGCTCCGGCGCCGATGGGGCCTTGGGTCCCAACTGTCCCTCCTCCTCCTTATTTTGAACCTGAGGAGGACCAGTTGGACTGGGAGGGGTCTGATGACCCTCTGACGCGCAACTGTCAGTATGATGAGGACTGGACAGAGAGTCTAGGGAGGCCAGTGGTCTGGATACTTCCCCTGACACTGGCATGCTGTCTCCTCCCGTGGCTACGGAGGAGGGGCCAATTTTGGTACGGTGTTGCGTAGGGCTGCTGGGGCCTTACGTCTCCAGCTCCCTACTTTGACGGTCAAGCCTAACATCTTGACAGAGGTGCTTCAGCCGGCAGCCTCCTCTGCGGAGACTGTGCTGTCGTTTAACGACGCCCTCACTGACGTTCTTTTGGGCGCCTGGTCCAAGCCCAACACAGGGGCTCCTGTGGATCGGAACGTGTCACGACGCCATCGCCCTGCTCCGGGCGACCCCCTGTTTCTTTCTGTCCACCCCACTCCTGAGAGCTTGGTTGTCCAAGCCTCCGCTTCCCAAACCGCCTTCCCTACCGCTCCTCCGGATAGGGAATCCAAACGCCTGGATCAGTTTGGGAAGAAAGGTTTTTCTTCCTCCAGTGCTGGCTTGCGGTCCGTTAACACCGCTTGTCTTTTGGGCCGATATACCCACTCCCTGTGGGATTCGGTGGCAGATGTTTTGCCCCAGTGCCCTGAGGAGGTCCAGGCACTGCTTTCCCGCGCCATTGCGGAAGGAAGGGATGCGGCCAAATACACTATCCGTTGTGGCCTTGACACCGCCGACTCGCTGGGCAGGTCTATTGCAACGACGGTGGCGCTCCGACGCCACGCCTGGCTGAGAACCACTGGTTTTTCAGGGGATGTCCAGAATACTCTCATGGACATGCCCTTTGATGGAGTCGGTCTTTTTGGGTCCAAAGCAGACCATGCGTTGGAGCGCTTTGAGGACTCACGGGCTACTGCCAAGTCCCTGGGCCTTTCTGCTACACGCCCTCCGCTGACTTCTGCTTTTCGCCCCTATCGTGGCCACGGTAGGGCGCCCCTTCACGTCAGCAGCCCAGCCACCGGCCCGCGCAGCAGGCGTCTTCGCGTGGCCGAGGGCGTGGATTCCGCCGTGGCGGATCGGGCAACCAGCGTGCGGGTCAGGCCACCACCTCCAACCCGTCCGCGGCCTACAAGCCCTCCTAGTCCCTCCTTTCAGGTGCACGGCACGCCAGTAGGGGCAGGGTCCGCCATCACCTTCCCCACTGGCGCACCATCACCTCGGACAGGTGGGTCTTGGACATTGTCCGAAGGGCTACTCCCTCCCCTTCGAGACCACCCCCCAGCCATCTCAATTCCACCGCATGTCAGGGGATCACTTGGTGCTTCTACAGAAGGAAGTCACGGCCCTCTTGACCAAGAGGGCCATCGAGCATGTTCCGACCCCAGAAGTAGGGCGTGGTTGCTACTCCCACTACTTTCTGGTGCCCAAAAGGACAAGGAGGACATGCGTCCTATCTTGGACCTCCGGAACGTCAATCGCTTCCTCCGGAAGGAGAAGTTCAAGATGCTCACCCTAGCTCAGGTCTTGACTGCCCTCGACCCTGGAGACTGGTTGGTAGCGTTGGACTTGCAGGACGCGTATTTCCACATCCCCGTCCTGCCGGCCCACCGGCGTTACCTTCGGTTCACGGTAGGCCCCGAGCATTTTCAGTTCACCGTGCTCCCCTTTGGCCTTACCAGTGCCCCTCGGGTGTTCACGAAAGTGATGGCGGTGGTCGCAGCTCATCTGCGCCGGGCAGGGGTTTCAGTCTTCCCCTACCTCGACGACTGGCTGCTGAAGGCGGGCTCGTCCCGGGCAGTCGTCTCCCACCTCCAGACTACGGCCGAACTCCTGCACTCGCTGGGGTTCTCCATCAATGTGCCGAAGTCGCATCTGATTCCTTCTCCACAGCTCCTTTTCATCGGAGCAGTTCTGGACACAACGCAGTTTCGGGCCTATCCTCCCGAACGGCGAGTCCGGGATATTCAGGCTATGATTCCGATCTTTCGGCCTTTATCCTGGGTTTCGGTACGGATGACCCTGAGGCTGCTGGGCCTCATGGCCTCCTGCATCCTGCTGGTCAATCATGTCAGATGGCATATGCGGGCTCTGCAGTGGGACCTGAAGTTCCAGTGGGCGCAGCACCAGGGCTACCTGTCCGATCACGTCCAGATCTCGGAGGGGACTGCAACACAGTTGCAGTGGTGGCTCTCGAACCGGCAATGGGTCATGGGCAGATCCCTCTCCCTTCCCCAGCCAGAGCATACAGTTGTGACGGACGCGTCCCTTCTGGGATGGGGCGGTCACATGGGAGAGGCGGAGATCAGAGGCCTCTGGTCTCCGGCGGAGTCCCGGCTCCATATCAACCTTCTGGAGCTCCGGGCGATCCGGCTTGCACTCAAGGCATTCCTTCCCTCTGTCAAAGGGAAGGTAGTGCAGGTGTTCACAGACAACACCACCGCCATGTGGTACTGCAACAAACAGGGCGGGGTGGGGTCTTGGACCCTTTGTCAGGAGGCTCTGCGCCTCTGGACATGGCTGGAACATCAGGGCATGTTCCTGATGGTTCAACACCTGGCAGGTTCCCTGAACGCCAGGGCGGACGAACTCAGCCGCAGGTGCATGATGGATCACGAATGGCGTCTTCACTCGGAAGTGGCGCAAGGACTCTTTCTACAGTGGGGAGAGCCTTGGTTAGATCTATTCGCCACCGAAGAGAACGCGCAATGTCATCAGTTCTGCGCGTTGGAATTTCCAAGGCGGCACTCGCTCGGCGACGCTTTTCGTCGCGAGTGGAGTTGCGGTCTGTTGTACGCCTTTCCGCCTATACCACTTCTACCCAGAGTGTTGAAGAAGATTCGGCACGACCGGGCCCAAGTCATTCTTGTGGCTCCGGACTGGGCTCGAAGAGTTTGGTATCCCGAGCTACTCAATATGAGCATAGATCCCCCGATCCGTCTGCCTCTTCGGGAGGATCTTCTGTCGCAGCAGCAGGGGACGGTCCTCCACCCGAACCTGTCCAGTCTACACCTGCTTGCGTGGAGATTGAGCGGCGGCAGTTGATTCCTTTCGACTTGCCTCCCGAAGTTTGTGATGTGATTCTGGCAGCCAGGCGTCCCTCCACTAAGGTGGTATACGCCTGCAGGTGGAACAAATTTGTGGCATGGTGCACAGCAAAGGCTGTGGATCCCCTTTCTGCCCCTCTTTCTGAGGTCCTTCTGTTCCTTCTCTCTCTGGCCCAACAGGGTTCTGCCCTGGGTACCATCAAGGGTTATCTTTGTGCTATCTCGGCCTTCCTCAGGCTCCCTGATCAGCCCTCCCTTTTCAAGTCCCCTGTTGTTAACAGGTTCTTAAAAGGCATTACTCACCTCTTCCCTCCTGTTCCGTTTGTAATGCCTCAGTGGGACTTGAACTTGGTTCTTACCTTTTTAATGTGCGCTCCCTTTGAGCCTCTGCATAACTGTCCTCTTCGTCTTCTGACTCTGAAGACAGCCTTTCTGGTGGCCATCACCTCCGCTCGGCGGGTGAGTGAGCTCCAGGCTCTATCTTGCAAACCTCCCTTTCTGTCTGTTCATCCAGACAAGGTTGTTCTTCGGACGCGTCCGTCCTTCTTGCCAAAGGTGGTTACTGCTTTCCACATTGGGCAGACCATCACTTTGCCCACCTTCTTTCCGCCTCCGCATCCTTCCATAGAGGAAGAGAGGCTCCACCGTCTGGACCCAAAACGTGCGCTCTCCTTCTATATCGACCGCACAAAACACTTCCGGGTGGATGACCAGCTCTTTGTTGGCTACGTGGGCGCCAAAAAGGTCGGGCGGTGCACAAGAGGACCATCTCCCGCTGGGTTACCTTGTGCATCAAGACCTGCTATTCTTTGGCCAAGAAGGAGCCTCCTGTTGGGCTGCGTGCCCATTCCACCAGGGCAACGGCTGCTACCACGGCCTTGGGCCGCGGTGTTCCGCTGCCGGTTATCTGTCAGGCAGCTACGTGGGCCTCGCTGCACACGTTTACAAAGCATTACTGCCTTGACAGTCAGGTCCGGAGGGACGGCTTCTTTGGCCGTTCTGTCCTCCAGGACTTCCTTGTCTGATCTTTGTTCGCAGACCCACCACCGGGGTTGGTATTGCTGGGGTATCTATTCTAAGGTAAGGAATCTGTCACTAACGTGTCTCTTTCAGATGCACAAGTTACTAACTTGTGTAACGATATATCTGTAAGAGACAGTAGTTAGTGACAGATTCCTACCGCCACCCATCCTCCCCGTTCTGCGAACTGATTTCTAGGGTTAAGGACATCCCTTTCAGGGCCCTAGTATTTTTCAGACACCTGTGTCAGCTTCTTGCATGGCTCTGCGTTCCTGGCGCGGAAAGTCGTGTACAGAACTGACGTCAGCGCGCAGGGGCGGCGCCTAAGTACTGCCCGCGACGTCATCCCGGCGATCACGACGCCGACGACGGACGCGGAGCCGCACGACGCCGCCTACCGACGCGCAAGGGTACTGCTACGCAAAACTTTCCGGATCCAGCCTGACGCCTGGGGATATTCTAAGGTAAGGAATCTGTCACTAACTACTGTCTCTTACAGATATATCGTTACACAAGTTAGTAACTTGTGCTTCAAGTGGGCACCCTGCACCAGTCCAAACAACCCATATGGTGATTTAAGAGGTCTAAGATAACCTTAGAAGCTATCCAAGTGGTAGCTGTGGAGAGCAGCCTTCAGGCTTAGGCTTGAAGGAATGTTAAGCAGCTTGTTTTAGCAGAATGCAACCTTATAGTATTGGTTAAATGAAAGGAGAACCACACAGTAGTTATAAAAATATGTATTTAGTAATATAACACTATCTAGTACGACAAAGTATCTCCTACACGGAGATAATCACAAAGCACACAATACTTAAGCACAGAAATGACAGTATATAGCACGAATACACAGTGGGCCCCAGGGGGGGACCAAACCATATACTAAAATAGTGGTATAAGAACCACGACTCGAGTCAAGACAGTGTCTAGAGGACGTAGAATCGCTGGGACCCCAAGGAACCACCCAAGGTGAGTAAGTAGGGACCCCACGGAGAGTGGGTGCAGTGTGGGAACACGACCGCATGCTCTGTACAATTCTATGGGAAAGTCACAGTTGAAGTTTTAGAGTTTAAGGACCCTTCCCAGTGGACTTCGAAGAAACCCCGTGGAAGTTAGGAGGTTGGAGAGCCACCCCACCTGTGGATACCGAGGTACCCAAGTTACCTATCCCAGGGAAGCCGGGTGCATAGGTCTCAAGTGGCGTCGGAAACCGCCGTCGAACCCAATGAGGACTTCGAAGAAGAGCCGCTGCTGGAAGGAAGAAAAGTGTTCATTGGAATCCAAAGGTGGATTCTTGTCGAAGAGTACCCGAAAGCAGAGGGGACAGAGTCTGGGTCACTTAGGAGTGACCAGGGGCTCTGTAGACGACTGCCCACCAATGTCGGGTGCTTCAGGTGCGTTGATGGAGTCCTTGACTCTGCAGCTACGGGGACCAGGAGACGTCGAGGACGACCAGGAGCCGGATACGAGCTGACCCATGAAGAATGTCGAGTGCTGAGGGGTCGGTGTCCGGCGGGAGCACCAACAAGCCTTGGCTACGACAGACCACGCAGAAGGTCAAGGATGGGTACGGTTCGGACCAGCAAGGTCCAGGAGACTCACCACAGCAAGTGGAGTCAGGGCAAGAAATAGACCCACAGGCCGGAGGCACAGGAGTCGCGAGAGGACCTTGAGCGATTTCACCAAACAGCAGCCCACGGAGCACTCGGTGCGAGGAGGCTGAAGTTCTTAGTAGGAAATGGTGCCAGAGGTTGGGGCTACTCGGAGCCCAATACACTTGTTCGGGAAACACCAACAAGCATATGCACTTGCAAATGTACGCGGTGCACAGGGGTTCGGGTATTGCAGCCCCCACGAGGGATTCTGACCTCAAACTTGGTGAGAGAGCAGCTCGGACCTCAAGGGATGTAGAAACCCACCTCCTGTATTTCTTGAAGCCTTCGGAGTCTGTAGGAGCTCAGGGTCAGCAGACCGGACAGCAGTGTTGCGAATGCAGGGGAGTGACTCCTTCACTCCAAGGGAGAGATCTTCAGTTGTCATTGATGCTCCACAGGTCCTACACGGAGCCTGTATGGTGCACAGGCGATGCTTCAAACTGAGAGGGAGATGAAGTCGGGCACAAACTAAGTCCAGACGGTCGAAGCTTAGTGGTTTCTGGTTCAGAATCTTGTCCTACAGCCAGGTAAGCCCTTTTGTACCCACAGGAGAGGGTTGGACAGATTTAGGAGACCCTCCAGGGGAGGATCTGGACAGTGGGGAGGTTACTCCATTGTCCTTTGGCCAGTTTTGCGCCAGAGCAGGAGCCAACGGCTCCCAGGACTGGTTTGAACTGGACTATGCACAGGGACACCAAATGTGCCCCTCATACAGACTTTCGGTCGCTGGCAAGCACACCCACCCAGCCCTAATGCACTAAATCCTGTCTGGGAGGTGGTCACACCTCCCTGTGACAGGATGCCTATTGTTCTGCCTTCCCCTGCTCGAGCTTGGCTCAGCAGCAGGAGGGCAGAAATGTGTCTCTGGTCGGCAGCAACCATTTTGGGCTGCCCGGGACTAGAAGGCTGGTACAGGGAATACCAGGGACCCAACGAAGCTCGCTTCTAGGGGTGGAATCATACCTCCCATACCAGTTACCGGTGTGGGGGTATGATTCCAACATGTTTGACACCAAACACGATAGGGTTTATTTCAGCCGTTTTAGAGTTGGTCATCACGCGGTCGCATAATGCCACTCTATATGTCGTAAATGGCTGCCTCACTGACAACCCGGGAGAATGGACTCCGTAGCCTGCAGGGGTGTCCTGCTCATGCAGTGGCACCCTCTCCCTTAGAACCAAACACCCTGCCCTCAGGATAGTAAAGGCCTGCTAGAGAGGTGACTTATAGGTTTTAAGTGCAGTGACCCTTAGATATAGTAATCCTATATCTTAAGTAAGTGGTGCATGCACCAACTTACACAGGCTGCAATGGCAGGCCTGTAGTTCCATTCTGCATGGCCTTTCATGGCTGGCATAATAAATGCTTCAGCCCATGGGAGGCCTCTGGGGTACCTATGCCCTGGGTACATGGGTACCATATACTAGGGACTGACAAGGCTACCCTAGTATCCAATCTGGAGTGTACCTAAGTACATAACATAACAGTTTAGGGAGAAAGCAGCTAGACTGGGGTCCTGATTAGCAGGATCCCAGTCAGACTAGTCAAAAACAGTATTACAATTAGCAAAAAGTGGGGGTAACCATAAGAAGCAGATCCTACTTTCCTACAGATGGTAATTGCGTAAAGACGCGGTGCCCCTCTATATGTTATATGGCTATCTCACAACCGTGGAGAATGGTCTCTGTAGGCTGTAGGGGTGTCCTGCTCGTGCAGGGGCACCCTCACACTTGGAACCGAGCACCTTGCCTTCAGGATTGAAAGGCCTGCCTTAGGGGTAACTTATAGGTTTTAAGTGCAGTGACCTTAGATATAGGGAAACCTATACCTTTCGTAAGTGGTGCTAGCACCAACGTACACAGGCTGCACTGGCAGGCCTGTAGTTACAAATTGAGTGGTCTCCCATGGGTGGCATAATACATGCTTCATCCCATGGGGAACCCCTCATGTACCTATGCCCTGGGTACCTTAGTACCATATACTAGGGACTGATCAGGTTAAACCAGTGTCTAATCTGGGATGCACCCAAGTGCTCACCAAACCAATTTAGGGCAGAAAGCACAGAGACTGAGATCCTGGTTAGCAGTCAGACTAGTCAGAAACAGCATTACATCAAGCAAAAAGTGGGGGTAACCATAAAAGCAGATCCTACTTTCCTACAATGTTCTCCACAATTAAAGGTTCTGGTTGTTTCAGAATTAATTCAACAAAGGGATTCTACCATTATCTACATAAAGATATATATGTGTATAAGTGTATTCTCAGTTTTACTGCAGGTGTTTTTAATGTGTTCTAATGATGATGTCTGGAAAAAATCCTTCTCTAGTTTATAGGAAGGGCAGTGTTCAAAAAATTGTAAAATACCCCTCACACACTGAAACCTGATTCAGTGTCATGCTTCATCATTGGGGTATTCACTAAATTAAGTGCTCCCGCGTCTACGTAGGTAGTAGCACGCCCCGTCCCGTAGAGGGGCAGGAAGACCCCAATGATGAAGCATGACACTGAATCAGGTTTCAGTGTGTGAGGGGTATTTTACAATTTTTTTAACACTGCCCTTCCTATAAACTAGAGAAGGATTTTTTCCAGACATCATCATTAGAACACATTAAAAACACCTGCAGTAAAACTGAGTATACACTTATACACATATATATCTTTATGTAGATAATGGTAGAATCCCTTTGTTGAATTACGATATCATGAGGAGGACGATTCTACTTTTTTTCCTCTTCACTCCCCCCCCTTTGATTTTTTGATGTTTCAGAATTAAGCCAAACGCGTAGGGGTACCAGAGTATAGGATAGGTGTTGAAACTGTTCTTCCGTAGTGGGGTATCTTTTGGTGTCTCCATGGACACATTGTATGACCTCTCTTCGCGTAGGAGTAGGAATGCCCCCTTGGAGGGTCTGAGGTCGTATTACGCTTTGCAAACAGCCCATATCAACCAGGGCGATAACTGATTGCCCATTCACCATTAGACAGTGATAGGGTGGGTGTTTTTTTGAGGGTGTACAATATAGAGAGCGAATCATCCCTATTTCCATAGGTTCCTCTTTTTCCCTCTGTGGACAGAAGCGGGCTATGTTTCCAGAGGCTCCACTCTGATAGCATTGGGGACCTGGTGGGGTAGGCAAAGGCCTATGCATGGGACCTGGTATCAAGGTCACGGTTTCCTGTTTCTTAACCAGGGGAGCCCGCTGAGAGACCCGTGGGATGGTGGAAGCATGGGGTCTCCACCCGGTGTCTTCTCTTCCTCTATGGAGTTTCTGAGTCCTGATTTAGGCACTGACGATTTCTACTGCTCTCTCCAGTGTTAAATTGTTAGGTTGTCGAACCCATTTTTGCACTGGAGGGTGAAGAGAAGAGAGGTACTGCTCCACAGGGGGGCCTTTTTTAATTTGGCGAAGTCGGACCCGGTAGGTCTCATCGTCTACTCCTAATCCCTCTAATATACTTCTTTTGATATCTGTATAGGGGGTGGTTCCCTGTGGGTTCGATACCCGTTAGGCTGATTGCAGCTTGCCCGTCAGTAAAGGCCCTTGATATTTTCTCCATCGATCTACTGGCCATGCAGCTGCCTGCGCCATCCTCTCAAAGTTATTAAAGAAATAATCTGGCTCCTCTCCCCCTACATATTTCTGGAGTACTACAGAGAGTAGGGCAATGTGTCCTCTTTGTTGTCCAAGAGTATCAGCAAGCCTTCCTATAGCTGTTTCTTGAGACTGCGACTGACTAGTCAATGTCTTACGTGTTGCTTCTCCATCCTCTGCTGCTGCATGGAGAAATTTTTCCATCACTCTCAAATTTTTCCTGGCTTTCTGCCATTTCAGTAATTGCGGCCTCCATACTTCCAAATCCCACTTCTGACACCACCTGTAAGGGGGATGGGCAGATTTATAGACGAGGAGGTGGCTGTTTGTTCTCAATGATTGTTTTATTGAAGGTTCCGGTATTAAAGGAATTAATGTTGAGTATGATTCTTATAATCAACACCCATGAGAATGGTATGGCGTTGTGGTTCACTACCCCTTCATCTTCTTCCTTGGTTTAGGGGATTTCCACAAGGTGGTACGAGCCCGGAGTCTCGGGAAAAGAGAAACAGGTGTAAGTATGGGGTTTATTTGGTTTATCTGTGTGTCCCTTCACCGTGCTCACAGGTGCACAAAATTAAATAAGAAGGCAGCAAATCAGTCCTTTTTTTCCTTTTGGATGAGGAGGCTTACATATACACGGATGACTTCCTCTCACAGCAGACTCAATCCCTTACTTTGGGCTTTCTCACACAAAAATAAGTTCAAAAGGTGTATTGGTGATAGAATACACTACTCCCTCCGCCCACACTAAGAAGCAGGCCCAGACTGACCGTAGCGGGCACCGGGCATTTCCCTGGTGGGCCGCCAGGGTGGGGCTGGTTTTTGGCACCTGAGGGGACGTTTTTGTTACCGGGGGCCGGCAATATCGGCCCCCTGTAACAAAATCAGCCAAAACCGGCCGTTGCAAACAGCTCGGCCGCACCCCTCCTTCCCCACAGGGGGGCCGGCCGAGCAGTTTGCCAGGGCCGGTTTCGGTTCCCAGTCTGGCCCTGCTAAGAAGAAAAAAAAACCTCCCTCATCAACCCAGTTTAACAGGACTCATCCGCTGTGCCGCAACTCTTCTGAGTTGCAGCAGGCTTGTCAGCGTCCTCCGGGGGTAGCCACCAGTCCTCACTCCACTCCTCCACACCGTCTTCCAGTTCCATGGCGTCCACCTGGTCCAAAGCGTCCTCGTAGTCCACGACGTCTACTCCGACTCCCAGGATCTGGAAACGCTCTTCCTGGCAGAATCGGCATCTTCCTTCTTCCGGCCTCCTACTTCTGGATATCTGCACTTCGTCTCAGCTGACGGGGCCTTTTTCTCCTCCGCTCCCTGGTAGAGATCGGTTCTTTCCTTTTGAAATTCCGCCTTCCTGTTTAAAGAAACAGGACTCTTTAGTATTGATGGTGGTTGGTTGTGTTCGGGTTTGGTTTGTTGCCAGGTGATTCTTTCTTGATTATGGTGATCCTGTGCGTGATGAAGAGGTTAGTACCGGGATCGGTCTCAGTCCTCTTCACACTGAGGTTCAATAGAGTATTCACCAGAGAAAGCTTTACCAAAGGTAAGTAAATTGTTCTTCATGTTCATGTCTGTTGAATCAGAGGACATTACCATTTATATCAGTTTCTTGCAGGTTGTTTCCCAGTTTAACTTGACTGTTTTTTTCAAGACCAAATTCTTTCATTTCTGTACAGATTACCATTTTCTTATATTATAGATTTCAACGGCTGTGCATAACTGCTTGCACACACCTCTGTGTATGGATGTATTTGTGGTCTACGACTATATAGGTTTCTGTATTGACATTGATGTATATGCACATATATTTTATATATCTTTTTCTCCAGTATTGAATCTTTCATAGATTCACATGCTTGTATCTTCCCCGTCGTCATGGTGGGAGTCTCGCGGGAATTAGAAAAGAAGTACCATGGAAGTACATAGAGACCACCAAAAGGGAAAGAAAAACTTTTACATTCGTCCTCATCTTTATGTAGATCCAAACTTTGACCAGAGACCAGCCCTAGACCTCATCTCCCCAGTCAGAGCCATCAGACCTCAGATTTCTAACCGCACGTCGTGTGTAAGGGAGTCTCCCTGAGCTCTGCTCAGTTTGTCAGTGAGTGGACTTTTGACCCTGCTTGAATTCACCTCAAGGTATTGTGTTCTACCTTCTTTACTTTAAGGATGTCTGAGGGTTCTAAGAAGAGGCTTTTTAGGCCCTGTAGATCCTGTGGAAAGGCAAGACTTTTTTCTGAAGATCCACAGAAGGACTGCCTTTATTGCCTCTATCCTAAGCATACAGCCAAGGACTGTAAATATTGTAGAACCTTCTCTGCAAAGACACTAAAAGATAGAGAGGCCAGATTATTATTATGGCTCCAGAAAAAGAAATCTAAATCAGAATCTGGATCTGATGTCGAAGAAAGCCCTGGGCCATCCTCTCTTGAGAGAAAGCGTAAAAATGAGGGCTCTACCTCATTAAAGGCTGATTTAAAGAAATTAAAGGCAGAAAAATCCTCCTCTGCCGAAAAGACAGTCATTCAGCCTAAAGATTCAGGCCTGAAGAAATCATCTGCTGCCTCTCTGCCTGTCACACCTCTCAAACAGGCCTCGTCGACGAAGAAAACACAGTTGACGGACCCGTCGTCGAGAACTTCTTCTAGATCTCCGACTACTGTGGCGGCGACTACTTCGTCTACGGCCGTGGCGACGGCATCGTCGACAAGCACGGTGACGACGATTTCATCATCGACTGCTTCGTCGACGGGAATAACGTCGCCGTCGACGGGCGCTCCGTCGACGGCAGTTTTCAAATCACCTTCTCGGCCAGTATCGACGACAATTACAATCCGACGTGTTACGCCGTCGACGGTTCCGTCGGCTGATACAAAAATTCCGCATTCAGTCACAAAATCACCGGGATTGTCACCATTACATAAAATCTCACCATTGCTTCCTTCTCACCTTCTGGATACGGAGGAGTCAGGGGACGGAAGTCTTTTTGGACCCGCTTACAGTCCCTCGTAACTCAGAGTCAAATGCCACGACACTGATGAGGAAGAGGAAGCGCAAGGACAATCAGAATATATGGAGGGAGATTATTCATTTTCAGGACGTTCTCAGGCCCAACGTTATGACTCTTTTCAGGAGCACTATCCTTATGAGGCTTATGAAGAATGTCAGGAGGTTCGGAGAGATTCCATGCTGGTCCCACTCTCCTTGGTCACGGACCTTAGACATATGTTAAACGACTATTATAAAAGATTTCCGGACACTCATGCTCTGGTTCCATTGACACCTGGCGGTCCAGGTATGCAAGTTGCTCTGCCTCCACCAGTAGTTACTCCACCGCCTGTGGCACAAGTTGAGAAACAGGCTCCTCGGTGTAGAACAATACAGGATGATTACATCGAAAGTGAAGCAGACGATCAACCAGAAGAAGGTGAGCTCACTCAAGATCCGGACCTTCTTGGCCAAGAGTGGGATGATTATGTGGCTCCATCTTCACCGTCGCCTTCCCCTCCCCCGGCGGCTTCCCCCCCGGGAGATATCGGGGGCTTTCATGAAGTGCTTGAGAGAGCTTCTAAGAGGTTTGATTTGCCCCTGCCTGTGGTGGAAACCGAATGCTTTCTTTACGATTTTAAAGATGCATCGAAGAAGTCAGTGAGATCCATTCTGATTGTGGACTACATTTGGAGTGAGGGTTTGAAGATAATGAAGAACCCAGTCTCCGTTCCTGCTGTGTTGCCGAGGATGGAGAAGAAATACAAGGCGCCTGATTCTGCTCCAGCATGTTTAATTGGCCATCCTCGACCGGATTCAGTGATAATGCAGGCTGCTCAGAGGCGTTCCAGGAATCCTCAATCGCCTTGTTCGGTGCCTCCAGACAGGGAAGGCAAACGCTTGGACAGCATAGGCAAGCGATTCGCTACTATGGCGGCTACTGCTATCAAGGCCTTTAACGCCTTAGCAACCTTGGGGAGGTAGGACCGTCAATTATGGTCAGACCTGGCTCCTCTTCTCGAATTCCTCCCTGATGATAAAAAGAGAGAAACGAAGGATCTTTTGCAGGAGGGTGCTAAAGTGTCTTCGGAGGTGATTGACTCAGCAATGGATCTATCTTCTATTGCTTTCAGACAAATGGCAGGTGCTGCAGTCCTTCGTAGACAGGGCTGGCTTAGGGCGACGTCTTTCCGCCCCGAAGTCCAATCGAAAGTGTTAGACATGCCCTTCGATGGGGAAAACCTTTTTGGAAAACACGTAGATGAGGAACTACAAGGCATCAAGAAGGATACGGAAACTGCACGTTCCTTGGGAACATTACAACAAAGGTGTTTTCAGTCTTTTCGTGGAGGTAGAGGAAGAGGTCAGTTTCAGCAAAGACCGTTTTATCAATCCTACAGATATCAGCCATATGGTCAGAATTACAGATCGCAATATGGAGGACAGCAACAGCAGCAATTTCGTTCCTCCAACATGTCTCACAATCAGCTAGACGCAAGTCTGCAGGACGAGGAAAATTACAGGATTCCTCAAGACGTCAGTGAAGTTTATCCCCCGCCAGCCACCACATTTCGATCTCAACACCTTTGGTCTCATCGGCTCTCTCCATTTCTAAATCAATGGCAAACCATCACGAAGGACAAATGGGTGCTGGACATTATCCGACATGGCTACACCTTGGAGTTTGTCCGCAAACCTCCTCGAACTCCGCCCCCAAGAAAAATGCATCATCCGCATTTGTCATCACTACGACAAGAAATTTCGACTCTACTAAAGAAAGGGGCAATAGAAAGAGTGCCTTTCGGACAACGAGAGAAAGGCTTTTACTCCAAATTCTTCTTAATAAAGAAAAAATCCGGGAAATGGAGGCAGGTCATGGACCTCAGGCAGCTAAACAAATGCATCAAAAAACAATCGTTCAGAATGTTATCCCTTCAAGAGATTCTTTTATTGATAAGCAAGGGTGATTTTCTAGCGTCCCTCGATCTCTTGGACGCATACTTCCACATTCCCATTCATGCATAGCATCGCCAATTCCTAAGATTTGAGGTGGCTGGGGATCACTACCAGTTCAAAGTCTTACCATTCGGCCTTCGCTCAGTGCCCAGAGTGTTCACGAAATGTATGGCTCCGGTAGCTGCTTTTCTGAGAAGACAGGGACACCAGGTTTACCCCTACCTGGACGACTGGCCAGTGAAGGGGGCTACATTTCACTCTACCAGAGAATCTACGTAGGCTTGTCAGCGGCTCTTCAAGACTCTAGGGTTACAACTCAACGTGGAGAAGTCACACTTAATTCCAAACCAGAAGTGTGTTTTTCTAGGAGCGCTCCTAAACACAAAGTCAATAAAGGCGTATCCCACATCAGAGCGGAGGCTCAAAATAATGCGCTTAGCCTCTCTTCTGCGCGCAAAAGAGTCCACTTCTGTGAGAGTGTTCAAGTCATTACTGGGGATGCTGTCATCATGCATCCCGTTGATTCCAAATTGCCGGCTACACATGAGGCCTCTCCAGGAGCAGTTAGACAGGCAATGGGTCCAGGTGCACGGCTCATTCGAGGACATCATCTCTCTCTCTCTCTCAGACGATAAAACAGTCTCTGTCATGGTGGGAAAAAGAAATCAACATCTCTCCAGGCCTCGCGTTCCAACCAACACAGCCTCATTATATTATGACAACGGACGCTTCAATGGATGGCTGGGGGGCACATCTCCAGGAATTGCAAATACACGGAAAATGGTCCCTTCAGGAAACACATTCACACATCAATCTTCTGGAACTGAAGGCAGTTTTTCTGGGGTTACAGGCCTTTCTTCCCAGAATCCAGGGATCCTCCGTTCTAGTAAGAACAGATAATACTACAACAATGTTCTATCTTGCCAAACGGGGGTACCAGGTCTCTCACTTTATCAGAGCAAGCCCAGGAAATTTGGAAGTGGCTCATTCATCACAACATAACATTGCAAATAGAGCATGTTCCGGGCGTGGACAATGATTGGTCGGATTCTTTAAGCAGAACCAATTCCCAATGTCACGAATGGGAGTTAGACATAATTCAGCTGAAAAGAGTCTTCAAACTGTGGGGCACTCCAAAACTGGATCTTTTTGCGACAGAAAACAACAAGAAGTGCGAGAAGTTCGCCAGCAGGTTCCCTCAGAGGAACTCTAGGAGAAACGCGCTGCAGATGCAATGGACAGGGACTTTTGCCTATGCGTTCTCGCCGTTTCCTCTCATCCCGAGAGTGTTGAACAAGATGAAGAAAGAACCATGCCATCTCATTCTCATAGCTCCGGCATGGCCGAGGCAGTTTTGGTACACGGAGCTTCTCCAGTGCTCGATATCTCCGCACATTCGCTTCCCTCCACTGCCAAATCTACTCTCAATGAACAACGGTCAAATTGTTTATCCTCAAATAAAGTCTCCAAGTTTGTCAGCTTGGAACCTCACGTCTATGAGTTTACAAATTTAAACCTCACTCCGGATTGCGGGTCTATTCTACAACGAGCCAGAGCTCCTTCCACTAACAAGTCATATTCTGCAAAATGGAAGAGATTTTGCCATTGGTGCGAAGAGAAGGAACTGCATCCTTTGCTATCAACTCGAGAACAGATTTTGCCTTACTTACTTCACTTAGCTAAATCAAAATTGGCTCACTCATCAATCAAGGTACACTTGGCAGCTTTCCAGGTTTCACAGAAAACCAGGTGAGCTTTCTTTGTGGTCAACAAGAATTGTCAAGGAGTTTATGAAAGGTCTCTTCAGGGTTTTCCCACCCTTAAAACGCCCTGCAGTTCCGTGGGAATTAAACACAGTACTGGCTCAATTGATGAAATCGCCTTTCGAGCCCATCCATAAGGCTGATTTAAAATAGGTTTCTTGGAAAACAGCTCTCCTTTTAGCACTCACGTCGGCTAGAAGGATAAGTGAAATTCAGGCTTTCACGATTGCTGCGCCTTTCCTTCAATTCAGACAGGATAAACTTTTGTTGAGAACAAATCCTCAATTCATTCCCAAAGTTCCAACTTCATTTCACTTGAATGAACCAGTTATGCTTTCCACGTACTTTGGGAACCCTTCAACCGCCGCAGAAAGAGCATTGCACTCTTTGGATGTGAAGCGCTGCATCAAGTTCTACATACACAGAACAAAGACTTTTAGGAAATCGGATCAGTTATTTGTGTCCTTTACTTCACCACGGAACGGTCAAGCCCTTTCAAGGAGCAGTATTGCACGATGGATTTCCTCTGCGATTATTTTCTGCCACAACAAGGCTGGAAAGCCTTTGTCTGCAAAAGTGTCTGCGCACTCCACGAGAAAGATGGCAGCCTCTACAGCTTTGTTTGCTGGTGTGTCGCTTCCCGGCTTTTGTAGAGCGGCAACATGGTCCAATGTGCATACATTCACTAAGCGCTACTGCTTGGACTCGGCATGGAAAGCGGACGCTGCAGTGGGTCAAGCTGTCCTAAGACATCTGTTTGCTTAAGGTACAATCTTTTCATATCTATCAATTCTATTTGTTTGGTATATTTGGTTGTTACAGTTTATTTACTAGTTTCTGATTTTCTTGGAATCATGATGCATATGTTTTAGTATATTTTTCAATATGTCTCTTTTATGGCACAAGAAGGTCTTCGCCTAGAAGCAAACTAAGAGAATTATACTGCTAACTACTCTGATACAAGCATGTGAATCTATGAAAGATTCAATACTGGAGAAAAAACAAGTTACTTACCTGTACACTGTGGTTCTCCAGTATTGATATCTTTCATAGATTCACATGCGGCCCTCCCTCCTCCCCGTCTAGGCTTGCCACTTCTGATCTCATGCTATTTCTTACCTTAGCACTGACTGGGGAGATGAGGTCTAGGGCTGGTCTCTGATTGGTCGAAGTTTGGACCTACATAAAGATGAGGACGAATGTAAAAGTTTTTATTTCCCTTTTGGTGGTCTCTATGTACTTCTATGGTACTTCTTTTCTAATTACCGCGAGACTCCCACCATGACGACGGGGAAGATACAAGCATGTGAATCTATGAAAGATATCAATACTGGAGAACCACAGTGTACAGGTAAGTAACTTGTTTTTTATTTTGTATTTCGTGGCTGTATGTTGTCGTAGGACATGCGCTCAGATAGATATTTATATGGGTGGATGAATATCTTGAAAAAAGTAAACTTTTCTATTCTATTTAACAATTTCCTTAACAAAACAGCCGTAAATCTTATCTAGAAGGTTTGTTTCAGTCTTGTTCAAAGTTTGGTTTGAACTCACCTATGCATTTAAGTTCAGAGTTGTTTTTCCTTTACAACCTCTCTTCCAAGAATCTTCTCACTTCTCCATAATGATAGAACGTGGAGATTGGGAGTAGTAATGTTAAAAAGACTGATCATTGCCTGTGTAGTGGTTTTCGTTACAATTAGCACACTTCAACAATTTGCGAATTTACAAAAAATAATTATTATTGTCCTTCCTTCACTGAAATTAACCCCTTCGATGCTCATGACGGAATGGTTCCGTCATGAGCATCGGTGCTCCTGTGCTCATGACGGAACCATTCCGTCATGAGGACAGAGGCACGAAATCCCTCTGCTGCAGACAGCAGAGGGATTTCTTTTCTCCCCTATGCCTCGGGAGCTGGGAAGAGCTTCCCCAGCTCCCGAGGCCCTCTCTGGTTTCTGTGAAATGACGATCAGCGCGCACGTTGCGCTGTCGTCATTTCACAGAAATCGAAACTGAAATGAGCCTTCAGGCTCATTTCAGTTTCACTCTACGTGCTCAGGGGGCTATCTCAGCCCCCTGAGCACGTAGAAAGGCAGGAGAGGTATCATTGGAAAGGGGAGAATCTCCCCTTTCCAATGGTACCCCTCACCAGTGGATCCCTGCTTGGGGATCGCCCCAGGAGGGTGATCCCCAAGCAGGGATCCACCCACTAAGACACCAGGGAGGGGGGAGCAGCCCCTTGGGCAAGGGCTTTTGCTCCCCCCTATCAAATTGGCAATATTCAGTCTTTCTGCCCACCCCTGGGGGGCAGAAGGGGGCAGTAGCCCCCAATCGGGGCAGATAGCCCACTTGACACCAGGGATTTTTTGGTCGCCATAATTATTTAGGGTGGGGGCTGCCCAAAACGGGCACGCCAATGCCCCCACCCTCTTGCCAAAATAACAGCCTTTCTGATTTTTTTGTTGGCATATTTATTTAGGGTGGGGGCTGCCCAAAACGGGCACGCCAATGCCCCCACCCTCCCCCCACTACAATTACAGCCTTTCTTGCCCCCCCCCGGGGAAAAGATGGGGGCAGTAGCCCCCAATCTGCCCCACGGGGGGCAGAAAGCCCACTAGACGCCAGGGATTTTTTTTTGGGCAATTTAATTAGGGTCGGGGCTGCCCAAAACGGGCATGCAAATACCCCCACCACCACAATTACAGCCTTTCTGCCTCCCCTGGGGGGCAGAAAGCCCACTAAATGCCAGGGATTTTTTTTTGGGCGCAATTGTTTGTAGGGTGGGGGCTGCCCAAAACAGGCATGCAAATGCCCCCACCACAATTACAGCCTTTCTGTCCGGGGCAGTAGCCCCCAATCTGCCCTCCCCGGGGGGCAAAAAGCCCACTAGACGCCAGGGATTTTTTGGGGGGCAATTTGAATTAGGGTGGGGGCTGCCCAAAACGGGCATGCCAATGCCCCCGCCGGCAAAATTTCCAGTCTTTCTGCCCCCCTGGGGGGCATATGGGGGCAGTAGCCCCCAATCTGCCTCCCCCTGGGGGGCAGAAAGCCCACTAGAAACCAGGGATTTTTTTTTATTCGTGTAGTTGTGGGGGCTGCCCAAAATGGGCATGACAATACCCCCACACCCCCCCAGAGAAATTCCAGTCTTTCTGCCCCCGGGGGAGCAGATGGGGGCAGTGGCCCGTGATCTGCCCCCGGGGGGCAGAAAGCCCACTAGGCGCCAGTGATTACGCTGGCTTTTTTTATGCGTGGGGGCTGCCCAGAATGGCCGATGCCCCCACCGCACAAAAAAATAGCCACAGTCTTTCTGCCCCCCTTGGGAGCATATCGGGGCAAAAAGCCCACTAGGGACAGGCTTTTTTATATCAATGTGCCTACTTGTGGATTTTGGGCACTAGCACAGCTGGCACATAGGGAAACCTAGCGAACCTGTACATTTTTGAAAACTAGACACCAAGGGGAATCCAGGATGGGGTGACTTGGCTGGCACTCACCAGGTTCTGTTACCCAGAATCCCTTGCAAACCTCAAACTTTGTTAAAAAAAAAACCATATTTTCCTCAGGTTTATGTGGTGGAAAGTTCTCGAATCTGCATGGATCCACAAAATTCCACCCACCCCACATTCCCCAAAGTCTTCCGAGAAAAATGGTACCTCACTTGTGTGGGTAGGCCTAGTGCCCGCGACAGCAAACGGCCCACAACGCAACATGGACACCACATTTTCACAGTGAAAACGGACCCCTTTTTTTGCAAAGTGCCTAGCTGTAGATTTTGAACCCTAACTCTGCCGGAACCTGGGGAAACCTAGCAAACCTATACATTTTTGAAAACTAGACACCCAGGGGAATCCAGGATGGGGTGACTTGACTGGCTCTCATCAGGTTCTGTTACCCAGAATCCCTTGCAAACATGAAAATTTGTAAAAAAAAAACACATTTTCCTCACATTTCTGTGGTGGAAAGTTCTGGAATCTGTGTGGATCCACAAAATTCCACCCACCCCGTGTCCCCCAAAGTCTTCCGAGAAAAATGGTACCTCACTTGTGTGGGAAGGCCTAGTGCCCGTGACAGGAAACGGCCCAAAACGCAACGTGGACACACCACATTTTCACAGTGAAAACGGACCCTTTTTTTGCAAAGTGCCTAGCTGTAGATTTTGAATCCTAGCTCGGCCGGCACCTAGGGAAACCTAGCAAACCTATACATTTTTGAAAACTAGACACCCAGGGGTATCCAGGATGGGGTGACTTGTCTGGCTCTCACCAGGTTCTGTTACCCAGAATCCCTTGCAAACCTCAAAATTTGTCAAAAAAAACACATTTTCTTCACATTTCTGTGGTGGAAAGTTCTGGAATCTGTGTGAATCCACAAAATTCCACCCACCCCGCATTCCCCAAAGTCTTCCGAGAAAAATGGTACCTCACTTGTGTGGGTGGGTCAAGTACCCGCGACAGGCAAGGGCCCAAAACCTATTGAGGCGACATCAAAATTACCTATCACAAAACAACCTGGTTTTGCAAGGGGGGTCCCATGAGTTTTGGCCCGGGCTCGGCGGCCATCTAGGAAACCTACCAAACCCACACATTTCTGAAAACTAGACACCCAGGGGAGTCCAGCAAGGTATGGCTTGTGTGGGTCCCCCAACATTTCCCTACCCAGAATTCCCTGCAAACGTAAAATTTAGCTAAAAAAAACACTTTTTTCTCAAATTTCTGTGTGGAAAAGTTCTTGAATCTGCGTGGATCCACAAATTTCCTACCACCCAGCGTTCCACCAGGTCTCCCGAAAAAAATGATACCTCACTCGCGTGGGTGGGTCAAGTACCCGCGACAGGCAAGGGCCTAAAACCTATTGAGACGACATCAAAATTACCTATCACAAAACAACCTGGTTTTGCAAGGGGGGTCCCATGAGTTTTTGGCCCCGGGCTCGGCGGCCATCTAGGAAACCTACCAAACCCACACATTTCTGAAAACTAGACACCCGGGGAGTCCAGCAAGGTATGGCTTGCGTGGGTCCCTCAACATTTCCTACCAGAATCCCCTGCAAACCTCAAATTTTGTTGAAAAATTCAATTTTTCTCACATTTCTGTGTGGGAAAGTTGTAGGATCACCGGGCTGACACAAATTTCCTGCCACCCAGCGTTCCTCCAGGTCTCCCGATAAAAATGGTACCTCACTTGTGTGGGTAGGCATAGTGGCTGCAACAGGAAATGGCCCTAATCGTACTGTGGAGACTTTAAAATTACCTATAACAAAACTACCTGGTTTTGGGGGGGCACCTGGTTTTTGGCCCGGGCTCGTCGCCATCTAGGAAACCTACCAAACCCACACATTTCTGAAAACTAGACACCCTGGGGAGTCCAATGAGGTATGGCTTGCGTGGATCCCCCAATGTTTCCCTACCAGAATCCCCTGCAAACCTCAAATTTAGCTGAAAAAAACACATTTTCCACATATTTTTGTGTGGAATCACCGTGCCGGCACAAATGTCCTACCCCACAGCGTTCTCCTTAGTGTCCCGAGTAAAATACCACCTCACTTGTGTGGGTGTCCAATGCAGAATTGGCTAAAAACGTATTATTAAAAAAATGTAGCGCTTAGAATTCTCGGTCCTTTACCCTTATTCCCTATGTTTTGGGCTCTTTCCAGTCACAGGCCCTTGCCCCACCCACACAAGTGAGGTATCATTTTACTCGGGAGACAAAGGGGAACGCAAAAGAAGTCATTTTGAAAAATGACCGATAATTCTCATGCTAGTATGAGTATTCCCAATTTCGGAAATGTGCAAATATCTACTGTTTCTAAACTCTATATTTTGTTCCCATTTCAGAAATACATAGGTGTCTTTCATACCGATTTTTCCATGTATACATTTTCCCAGAATAATTGCTATATACCCGGTACATAATAAAAAACCATTGCAGGTTGCTGCTCAGTTTTTGGCTCTGGGTTCGTCGGGTTCTTGGTGAACCTACAAGTCCTATATATCCCCACAACCAGTAAGGTCCAGCGGATGTAACGGTATATTGCTTTCAAAGAGCTGTCATAATTAGAAGAAGTTACAGGTGAAAACCTTGCAACAAAAGGCTGTTTTTTTCAACTAATTTTCAATTTTTCCTATATTTAACTGTTAGTTTCTATAAAGAAACCTTGATGGATCTACACGAATGACCCCTTGCTGAATTCAGAATTTTGTCTACTTTTCTAAAATGTATAGCTTTCCAGGATCCATTATTGCTTTCATACCAATTTCTACCATTAACTGGAAGGAGGTTGAAAGCACAAAAAATAGCAAAAATAGGCTATGTCCCAGAAAAATGCCAAAACTGTGTAAATTGTTTTTGTTTTCTGGCAAAAGTCTGTCATTCCCTAAAAGCTGGGAATATGGTGATTTCAGCCCCACAAACCCTTTTTTGATACCATTTGCAGGGGAAAACCCAGACGCTTTCATTTGCAACACTTTTTTCCCATTTTCCCCCAAAAAAACAAAATTTAGCTGTATTTTGGCTAATTTCTGGGTCCCCTCCAGGGGAATCCACAAAAAATGAGAGGACCTTGAGCAGTTCACCAAAGATGCAAGCGCACGATGCAAGAGTTGCGGTGAGGACGAAGATCTTGGTCACTGGAGATGCTAGAGGTTGGGGTTTGGTTCCTGCGGCTCTGACAAGGCATATCTGATAGAGACTACTAGCCGCAGATTCCTTAACGTAGAATTATCCCCAGGCGTGAGACTAAGTAAGTATAATAGAGATATTCACAAAGGGAGAACAGTCATCTTAGCTGTTGCTTGACGATCAATCCAACCACCTGATCCTCCAGCTTGGCAATGGCTTTACCATAGCAATTCGATGCCACTAAGGTGTTAGACTCTCTAGGATAGAGGTACTTCCTCAAGTCCCACAGAATGGGTTTGATGCCCCTTCTAATGTGGTTCCTGAGGTACCTGATGGACTAATTATTCCTCCTCAAAGGATATTTTCAGGGGCACTCTGGGAAGGAAGGAGGGAGTGAGTATGAAGATAATGGACTTAACCAAGACGTGCGGTTAAAAGGGCATGGAGTGGTACTAGAAATACGTGAAGTGAGCCTGCATGCACAGGGGGTCCTGTGAACAGGACGATTGCACGCCGCCATCGCCCAGCACCGGGCGACCCAAAGTTCCTCAGCCAACACCCCACCCCAGAAAGTTTGGTGGTGCAGGCCTCTACTTCCCAGGGCACATTCCCTTCCGCCCCTCCGGATAGGGAATCCAAGAGACTGGACTCATTTGGGAAGATGTTTTTTTCCTCCAGTCTGGCATTGCGGTCGGTGAATACTGCATGCTTATTGGGCCGTTTCTCCCACTCTCTCTGGGAGACGGTCGTGCAAGTGCTGCCACAAGTCCCGGAGGAGGCCCGGGCTGTGCTCTCCCAGGCTGTCAAGGACGGGAGAGATGCGGCAAAATTCACCATACGGTGTGGTTTGGATACGATCGATTCGCTGGGCAGGTCTATTTCAACGACAGTGGCCTTGAGGCGCCACGCCTGGCTTCGTACAACTGGCTTCTCAGGGGGACGTCCAAGACAATTTGATGGACATGCCCTTTGATGGAACCCGCCTTTTTGGGGAAAAGGCAGACTCGGCCCTGGTCAGGTTCAAGGACTCTCGAGCTACGGCCAGATCCTTGGGCCTCTCCTCCACTCCTCGTGGCCAGTCTTCCCTTCGCCCCTTTCGTGGCAACATAAGGGGTTTCCAGCCGCGTCAGCCCTATCCTAGCCACCGTCCCGCACAGACTACCCAAGCCGTGTGTGGACGTGGAAGCGGTACATTCCGTCCTAGGAATGGAGGCCAGAAGTCATCCGCCACACTACCCCCAGCAGCCGCAGCCTCCAAGCACTCCTAGGCTGATTCTGCAGGACCACACTACTCCAGTGGGTGGGAGAATTCGTCATCATCTCCCCTGCTGGAGATCTATAACATCAGACAAGTGGGTCTGATCGTCCAGGAAGGCTATTCTCTTCCTTTCCTTTCTATTCCTCCTACTATTCTGGCGGAGGATCACTTAAAGCTGCTCCAAGAGGAAGTTACAGCTCTTTTGGCCAAAGGAGCTATAGAAAGGGTTCCAGTTTCAGAAGTAGGCAGTGGCTGTTATTCCCGCTACTTTCTGATTCCAAAGAAGAACAAGGGGCTTCGGCCCATTTTGGATCTTCGGACCGGCAATCTCTTCCTCAAAAAGGAGAAATTCAAAATGCTCACATTGGCTCAGGTCTTGTCTGCCTTAGACCAAGGAGACTGGATGGTAGCGCTGGACCTGCAGGATGCCTATTTTCACATTCCCATCCTGCCGGGCCACAGGTGTTACCTGCGGTTCAAGGTAGGCCACGAGCACTTTCAGTTTACCGTACGCCCCTTCGGGCCTTACCAGTGCCCCTCGGGTGTTCACCAAGGTGATGGCGGTGGTTGCAGCTCATCTGCGCAGGTTAGGGGTTTCAGTCTTCCCCTATCTCGACGACTGGCTGTTGAAAGCGTCCTCGCCCCAGGCAGTCGTCTCCCACCTTCAGACTGCGGCGGACCTCCTGCATTTGCTGGGGTTCTCTATAAACGTGTCGAAGTCGCACCTGACTCCTTCTCAGATGCTCCCTTTCATCGGAGCTGTTCTGGACACAGTGCAGTTTCGGGCTTATCCTCCCGAGCAGCGAGTCCAGGATATTCAGGTTATGATTCCGATATTTCAGCCTCTATCCTGGATTTCGGGGAGACTGACTCTGTGGCTGTTGGGCCTCATGGCCTCCTGCATCCTGTTGGTAAGACACGCAAGATGGCGTATGCGGGCTCTGCAGTGGAACTTGAAGTTCCAATGGGCACAGCACCAGGGAAATCTCACCGACGTGGTTCAGATCTCGGAAGGGACTGCGAAGGATCTGCAGTGGTGGTTAACGAACCGAGATTGGGTCAAAGGCAGACCTCTCTCCCTTCCCCAACCAGATTTCACAATCGTGACGGATGCGTCACTTCTGGGATGGGGCGGCCACATGGGAGAGATGGACATCAGGGGTCACTGGCCTCCGGCGGAGACGGGGCTCCACATAAACTTGTTGGAGCTCTGAGCGATTCTCTTGGCATTGAAAGCATTTCTTCCCTCTGTCAAGGGGAAGTTGGTGCAGGTCTTCACGGACAACACCACCGCCATGTGGTACTGCAACAAGCAAGGCGGGGTGGGGTCATGGACCCTTTGTCGAGAGGCCCTACGTCTCTGGGCATGGCTGGAACAGCAGGGCATAACCCTGGTGGTTCAACACGTGGCAGATGATCTCAGCCGTCGATGCCTAGCGGATCACGAATGGCGTCTCCAGTTGGAGGTGGCGCAAGGTCTCTTTCAGCAGTGGGGAGAACCTTGGTTAGATTTGTTCGCCTCCGAAGAGAACACGCAATGTCAGCAGTACTGCGCGCTGGAGTTTCCAAGGCGGTTATCGCTCGGCGACGAGTTCCGTCGCGAGTGGAGCTCAGGCCTGTTGTACGCCTTTCCGCCCATACCACTCCTGCCCAGGGTTCTGAAGAAGATCAGGAGCGACCGGGCCCAATTCATCCTTGTGGCGCCGGACTGGGCAAGGAGAGTCTGGTATCCAGAGCTTCTGAGCATGTGTCGATCCTCCGATCAGGCTGCCCCTTCTGGAGGATCTTCTGTCGCAGCAGCAGGGGAGGGTTCTCCACCTGAACCTGTCAACTCTGCGCCTCCATGTGTGGAGATTGAGCGGCGGCAGTTTATGGCTTTTGACCTTCCTCCCGAAGTCTGTAACGTTATTTTGGCGGCCAGGCGGCCCTCCTCTAAGTCGGTATACGCCTGCCAGTGGCAGAAATTTGTATCATACTGTACAGAAAGGTCTATTGACCCTCTTTCTGCTTCTCTTTCTACTGTCCTTTTGTTCATTCTTACCCTTGCCCAGCAGGGCTCTGCTTTGGGAACTCTCAAGGGTTACCTTTCTGCTCTGTCTGCTTTTTTGCGGCTGCCAGACCAACCCTCTCTCTTTAAATCTCCTATTGTAAATAGGTTTCTGAAGGGGCTGTGCAGTTTGTTTCCACCTACGCCCTTTGTTATGCCACAATGGGACCTTAATTTGGTCCTCACTTACTTGATGTGCGCTCCTTTCGAGCCTTTGCACAATTGTCCCCTCCGGCTGTTGACCATCAAAACAGCCTTCTTAGTGGCGATTACATCTGCCCGGAGGGTGAGTGAGTTGCAGCCGTTATCCAGCTCGCCTCCTTATCTTATGTCCTTTCCGGACAAGGTGGTGCTTCGCACCAGGGCATCATTTTTACCAAAGGTTGTGACCCCATTCCATCTGGGTCAGTCCATCACTTTGCCCACCTTCTTTGCTCCCCCACATCCCTCTAAGGAGGAGGAGCGTCTCCACCGACTGGACCCAAAAAGAGCGTTGTCGGTCTACCTTGACCACACAAGAGAGTTCCGGGTGGATGACCAACTCTTTGTGGGGTATGTGGAAGCAAAGAAGGGAAAGACAGTGCAGAAAAGAACCATCTCTCGCTGGGTTGTTCTCTGCATTAAAATCTGTTATGCCTTGGCGAAGAAGCAGCCCCCTGAGGGATTAAGGGCCCACTCCACCAGGGGAAAGGCTGCGACTACGGCCTTGGCTCGGGGTGTCCCAGTCCAAGACATCTGTCAGACAGCGATGTGGGCATCATTGCACACGTTCGCAAAACATTATTGCCTAGATGGTCAAGTGCGCAGGGACGGTCACTTTGCCCGCTCAGTCCTGCAAGACTTTTTAGTCTAGTCCATGAGTCCGCATCCCACCGCCGGGATGGTATGGCTTGGGTATCTGATTCAAAGGTAAGGAATCTACAGCTAGAAGTCTCTATCAGATGAACAAGTTACTTACCTTCGGTAACGCATTATCTGGTAGAGACTCTATCTAGCTGCAGATTCCTTACAGCCCCACCCATGCCTCCCCGCTTTGCGGACTGATGTTGTAGGACTAGGGTTTCTCCCCTTTCAGGGCCCTAGTTTTGCACACGTTTACGTCAGTCACTTCGTGGCTCTGCGCTTCTGGCGTGGAAAAACGAAAAGTACTGACGTCCGCGCGCCTGGGTGGCGCCTATGTAGGCACTGTGACGTCATAACCGACGCCATCGACGTCACACGGAGCCGAATGGAGCCACCTGACGTCGCGCGCAAGGGGTATTGCTCAGCAAAAGTTTCCGGATCCAGCCTGACGCCTGGGAAATTAAAAGGTAAGGAATCTGCAGCTAGATAGAGTCTCTACCAGATAATGCTTTACTGAAGGTAAGTAACTTGTTCATTCGAATGATATTTCAACATATGTTGTACTAATGGTGACTTTTCATCCTTATTCGCTAATGCTCTCTGATGCTCTTGGACTCTGTTTTAACGCTTCCCACATAAACTTTACCACAGTTACAAACTATGGCATAGATTACAAAGCTGCTATTACAATTGATGAATTGATTTATTCGATGTCTCTTCTGTGAGGAAGTCCTGTTGGGCGAAACGCGTTGGCTGGGCTGATGTACGCATGTTATCTAAACTGCAATAAAGTGGAATTGGAAACAGATGAACAAAGACTCCCTGATTAATATATTTGGATTTGATGGATTTCTGAGACTTATTGTACTTTACAAATTGATTTGATATAACCATATGCTCCATTTCACTTTGTGTGTATTAATAACTGTATTCTGTTGTGACTTCTAAGCAGTGGGCGAGGAAGCAAAAGACACACAATTAATCAAGCTATCCTGGCTGAAGAGGGGTGAAACCCTGAAACCGGTCCTAGGATGCTTGTTTCCAGTCCAGGGAGGACCTGGCCTGGCAGTTCGGGCTGGACTGTTCCCATTGGGCACAGGGTCAAGACTGATTTGCATATGGCTGGGATCAAACTGGAATGGCATGGTGAGCAAAAAAACGATGGATTTAGGCCCAGATCTCTGTACTGGGGCGAATGTATGACATTGTTCTGCATTCTGTCCATCAATTGTTGTTGCATTTGTCACCCCGAGTGGGACGGGTATGCCCAGACGTGGGTCCCGTGCTCTCCAAGCCACTGGAATCAAGCTATCCTGGCTGAAGAGGGGTGAAACCCCGAAACCGGTCCTAGGATGCTTGTTTCCAGTCCAGGGAGGACCTGGCCTGGCAGTTCGGGCTGGACTGTTCCCATTGGGCACAGGGTCAAGACTGATTTGCATATGGATGGGATCAAACTGGAATGGCATGGTGAGCAAAAAAACGATGGATTTAGGCCCAGGTCTCTGTACTGGGGTGAATGTATGACATTGTTCTGCATTCTGTCCATCAATTGTTGTTTTTGCATTCTAAGCAGTGGGGTCACGAAAAGTTTTAGCATATTAGATCTAGATACTAATAGAGAAAACGATACCTGTGCAACAATCTATGACCCACACTGCTAATACTATAATTTTGACTTATAACCGAGCACCGTGCCTTCAGGATTTTAAGGCCTTCTTTAGGGGTGACTTATAGTTTTTAAGTGCAGTGACCTTAGAGATAGGGAAACCTATATCTTTCTTAAGTGGTGCTAGCACCAGCTTACACAGGCTGCAATAGCAGGCCTGAAGTTACAGTTTGAGTGGTCTCCCATGGGTGGCATAATGCATGCTTCAGCCCATGGGGGACCCCTAGTGTACCTATGCCTTGGGTACCTCAGTACCATATACTAGGGACTGATAAGGGTACACCAGTGTCCAATCTGGGATGTACCCAAGTACTTACCATACCAATTTAGGGGCGGAAGCACAGAGACTGGGGTCTTGATTAGCGGGATCCCAGTCAGACGAGTCCGAAACAGCATAGCACCAGGCAAAAAGTTGGGTTAACCATAAAAGCAGATCCTACTTTCCTACAATGACTCATACAGTCTGTGTGGCATCTCTACCATTCTGTTTGTAAACAAAAACTATAGCAAACTCAAGTTTACAGAATACCCAATGCTTCCCCATTGACTAACACTGTCATTTTAGTATCACTTCTAATAACGAAACAGGGGATAGAAGGACACATCTAGCTATTTGAAGCGGAATAGGCAGTTCCTGACCTAGAAGGTGCTTGGAGATTGTATAATTATTTTTTCAACTTCTGTTACTTTTTCTGTATGCAGACAAGGCAATTTCAAACAGCTAGATGTGACTAAACAGTGAGTGTGTGTCTTTGTGTCATACCGTATCTCCATTGCAGCCATTCCTCCTGCTCCTAAAAGTAAGCCTAGATAGCTTGACAGCTTATGCTTGGGAGGGTCAAGTGTACAAAGGGAGTTACCTGGTTATCTAATGGGAGCCTAGTAGTACACAAGACCCTGAGATGCTAGTGTTAAATGGCAGTATCCACTGTGGGTATGTTCAGTAACCATGAGTGACTGGAAGGCAGAAAGTCATATGGGTGAGGCATGTGTTCAGACTAGATGTGTTTTTTTTTTTTTTACTATTTTGTGCGGGGCAGAAATGTACTGTGGACTGTCTGCTTCATCTAATAGAGACATCTAGCCGCAGATTCCTTACCTTAGAATATCCCAGGCGTCAGGCTGGTTCCGGAAGACTTTTGCCCCAGCAATACCCTTGCGTGCCAGTAGATGGCGTCAGTCATTCTCGAGTGACGTCATCCGCGCCTGAAGTGATGTCACATCACCTATATAGGCACCACCTTGGTGCACTGCTGTTAGTTCTTTTCTTTCCGCGCCTGCTAGCGCAGATCCGTGAAGAGAGATACCCTCTGTTACTTTTTGACAGGCTTTTTTTCGACGTTTTGTCGACAATTTTTGGTGTGTAGGTTTTTTCCTCAATGTCGAAGAAGAATTCTGGATTCAAACCGTGCGGCACCTGCCATGTCGATGACGGACCCTCACTTAATTTGTCTCTGGTGCCTGGATTATGACCGCAACTCAAGGTCGTGCTCCGACTGCTTGGCCATGGCTCCAAAGGCTGTGAGGGAGCGGTCCCTAAAGCTGCTTGCGGCTCGGCATTCGCCTCCACGCCGTTCTCCCAGGAGGTCTTGTTTCCGGTCCCTGTCGAGCGGAAGGTCCGGGCACCGCTCCAGGAGTCCTAAGTCCTCATCCTCCCGCTCGAAGTCGTTGAGTCCCTCTGCTAAGAGGCATAAGAAACACAAGAAGTCAAAGTGTGCTTGAACTTCTCCACATCCATCCGTATGTGAAGGAGGAGTCTCGACACTCTAGGCCTTGTTCTGCTGAACCTGCGCTTCTGTCGGCTCAGCGTTTCCCTGCCTTCCAGGAGCCGGAGCGACCCCTGCCCAGTTAAAGAATTCTATGACGCCACGTTCTTTATATTGGGGCGACCTGACCCCCCGGTACGTCCTCGGGCCCCAGAGGCTCAGAAGGGGCTCCATCAGGTTCCTCACCTGTGGCTCCGGCTCTGATGGCCCCCAAGGGATCCGGTGGTGGATCCGGATCGGCACGGTCATACCCCTGCGACCTTCTCTGGCGCCTGCCCCCATGCTGCGACTCCCGAGGCCACCGGCGCCAGCTCCATTCTTATCCCTGACTACCCGGATTGGCCGTCCTAGGTCGGTTCCTCAGCCTTATATTGAGGGGCAAGGAATGGAGATAGATTGAGAGGGGGTCGCAGGGTCCCTTTACAAGACCAGCCTGAGCTCGAAATGGACTGCTATAAGGAATTGGGTGAGGCCAGTGGACTGGATACCTCCCCAGATTGTGGCCTGCTTTCTCCCACTACCCTGGCTACGGAGGAGGGAGCTTCATATGCTATGGTGGTGAGAAGGGCAGCTGAGGTCCTGGACCTTCAGCTCCCTTAGGTGGAAGTCATGGGGAACATCTTGACAGTGGTCCTGCAGCCGGATGTCTCCTCCTTAGAACCCTTTCTGCCTTCAACAAGGCCTTGACTGATGTCCTTCTGGGAACCTGGTCCAAACCCAGCACAGTGGCTCCTGTGAATAGGACAGTCCCTCGCCGCCATCGCCCTGTCCCAGGCGACCCAAAATTCCTCACCACCCACCCTACCCACGAGAGTTTGGTGGTCCAGGCCTCTAACTCACAAGGCGCGTTCCCTTCGCACCGCCGGACAGGGAATCCAAGAGGCTGGATAGTTGAGCCAAGAAGATTTTTTCTTCCACCTGCCTTGCTCTGCGGTCAGTGAACACTGCATGCCTATTGGGCCGTTATGCCCACTCCTTGTGAGAACTGCTGCGCAAGTGCTGCCACCGGTCCCGGAGGAGGCCTGGGCCATTTTCTCCCAAGCGGTATCAGACGGGAGGGCTGCAGCAAGGTTCACCATTCGTTGTGGGCTTGACGCCACTGATTCGCTTGGCAGAGCAATGTCCTCAACGGTGGTTGTTGGACGCCACGCCTGTCTGAGAACTTCTGGCTTTTCTCGATGTCCAGGCTTCCTTTATGGACATGCCCTTTGATGGCACCCGTCTCTTCAGAGACCAAGCGGACATGACCCTGGAGTGCTTTAAGGACTCTCGGGCTATGGCTAAGTCCTTGCGCCTTTCGGTGATCACCCGTCCCACGTCTGCTTTTTGCCCCTTTCGTGGCCACTGAACCACAAGACCGTGCAAGTACTGCAACCTCTGCGCAGCCGTGGGCTCGGCTCCTTTTGACTCCGTGGTCATGCGGCCAGAGGTCCAATCAGTCCACTCCTCCCCCTGCAGCCTCTAAACCTTCTTAGTCCAGGCATTCAATATCAGAAGTAGCCGGTTGGTGGCAGGATCAGCCATCACCTCCACCACTGGTAAATCATGACATCGGTCAAGTGGGTTCTTCAGATAGTCCAAAGGGGCTACTCCCTCCCCTAAGAGACTACCTCTTCCTCCATGCCTCCGACTTACGACCTGCTGCCAGAGCACCACCTGAACTTCCTTTAGGAGGAAGTTAGGACTCTCTTGGCCAAGGGAGCCATAGAGAGGGTTCCGGCGCCTGAAGTAAGATGTGGTTGCTATTTTCGCTACTTTCTGGTCCCGAAAAAGGACAAGGGCCTTTGTTGTATTCTAGATCTGCAAGCCCCAGTGGCGACTCCTCCGCTAAGGCAGAGAAGCGTCGCCCCACTGCTCTTCGCAGTGAATAAAAAAAGGAAAACTAAAATAATAATAACTCAACGTTATCATTTTATTTGTTCCTGCTCGGCGTCTTGGCTGGGCTGATCTGCTCTACTCTCAGAGCAGGGGAAGAAGTGGTGTGGGCACTGTGTAAGTGCGCATGAATGTTTGGCCGTCTTCACCCATGTTCTTCATGTTCCATGTTCCATGTTCTTCACCCAGGCTGCATGACAGCCTGGGTGGAGAACATGCCCAGGCTCCCATTCCCTGGCTGAGCGCCGAACCACGGCGCTCAGATCAATCACAACGCTGCATTGCAGCATTGTGATTGGCTATGGGGAGCGCAGGTGCTTCCTGCTTCCTGTTTGCAGAGAAGAAACCAGGAAGAGGACGGAGAAGAGGCGGTGGCCAGCCAGCCGGCTGGCCGGCAGGTAAGTGTTTGTTTTATAGCCCACCTCCCCCGTTATCCCCCCACCCTGTTCCTCCCCTCCCCACCCCACTGCTGCGTCCGGGACCGGCCGCACTAATTCCTCAAAAAGGAAAAAGACAAGACCTGAGCTCACTCTGGCTCCGGTCTTGTCTACCGGAGACCCCGGAGACTGGAAGGAAGCGCTGGACTTGCAGGACGCCTATTTTCACATTCCCGTCCTGCCTGCCCATCGGCGCTACCTGCAGTTCACGGTAGGCCATGCCCACTTTCAGTTCACAGTGCTCCCCTTTGGGCTTACCGGTGCCCCTCGGGTGTTCTCCAAGGTGATGACGGTGGTTGCAGCTCATCAGCGCAGATCAGGGGTGCCAGTCTTCCCCTATCTCGACAATTGGCTGTTGAAGGCAAGCTCGCCCCAGACTGTCCTCTCCCACCTCCAAACTACGACGAATCTCCTGCTTTTGCTGAGGTTCACTATCAACATGACAGTCACACCTGACTCCCTCTGACGCTTCCTTTCTTCGGAACTGTTCTGGATACAGTGCAGTTTCGGGCCTATCCTCCCGAGTGGCGAGTCCAGGATATTCAGGCTATGATACTGATGTTTCAGCTTCTATACTGGATTTCGGTGAGACGGACTCCGAGGCTGCTGGGCCTCATGGCCTCCTGCATCCTGCTAGTGACTCATGCCAGATTGCATATGCGGGCATCTGAAGTTCCAGTAGGCGCAGCATCAGGGGAATCTCTCCGGTATGGTCCAGATCTCGGAGGGAACAGCACAGGATCTGCAGTGGTGGATGACAAACCGCAGTTGAGTCAGAGGAAGACCCCTCTCCCCTCCCCAACAAGATCACACAGTAGTGACAGATTTGTCACTCCTGGGATGGGGCGGCCATCTGGGAGAGGTGGAGATCAGAGGGCTAGTCTCCTGCAGAATCCATAAACTGGCTGGAACTCAGAGCGATTTGCTTGGCATTGAAAGCTTTTCTCCCTTCCATCAAGGGAAAGCTGGTTCAGGTGTTCACGGACAACACCACCATGCGGTACTGCAACAAACAGGGCGGGTGGGATCCTGGATCCTTTGCCAAGAGGCCCTGTGTCTCTGGACATGGCTAGAACAGCAGGTCCTTTCCCTGGGGGTTCAACACCTGACAGGTTTCCTGAACGCCAGGGCGGACTAACTCAGCCGTTGATGCCTAGCGGATTGCGAATGGCGTCTCCATCCGGAGGTGGCGCCAGGTCTCTTTCAGAAGGGGGGAGACCTATTTGTCTCTGCCGAGAACGAGCAATGTCAGCAGTTTTGCGTACTGAAGTTTCCAAGCTAGTACTTGCTCAGCGACGCTTTTCGTCTCGAGTAGATCTCTGACCTCCTGTAAGCCTTTCCACCAATACCACTCCTGTCCGAGTGCTTAAGAAGATCAGGAGCGACCGGGCCCAAGTCATTCTTGTGGCTCCGGACTGGGCACAGAGAGTTTGGTATCCCAAGCTTCTCCACATGAACATCGATCCTACGATCAGGCTGCCCCTTCGGGAGGATCTTCTGTCACAGCAGCAGGGGAGGGTCCTCCACCCAAACCTGTCAACACTACGCCTTCTTGCGTGGAGATTGAGCGGCGGGATTCAGCCTTCCTCCTGAAGTCTGTGTTGTGATTTTGGCAGCCAGCCGTCCCTCTACCAAGACCATGTACATCTGCCGGTGGCAGAAATTTGTAAAATATTGTAAAGAAGGTCTATTGATCATCTTTCTGCTTCCTTCTCTCAAGTCCTTCTCTTTATTTTGACCCTTGCCCAGCAGGGCTCTGCTTTGGGCACTCTTAAGGGGTACCTTTTGGCCTTGTCTGCCTTCTTGAGGCAGCAAGACCAACCCTCTTTATTTAAATCCCCTATTGTAAACTGATTTCTTAAGGGGCTTGTACATATGTTTCTACCTGCCCCATTCATCATGCCTCAGTGGGACCTTCATTTGGTTCTCACCTTTCTGATGGGTGCTCTGTTTCTAACCTCTGCACAACTGCCCCCTCCAGCTGCTTTCCTTCAAAACTGCCTTTTTAGTAGAAATGACTTCTGCCAGGAGGGTGAACGAATTGCAGACGCTGTGATCCAAGCCTCCTTACCTGACCATCTTTCCTGATAAGTTGGTGCTTTGTACTAGGACCTCTTTCTTGCCGAAAGTGTTAACACCATTCCATGTGGGGCAATCAATCACCTTGCCAACTTTCTATGCTCCTCCGCACACCTCTAAAGAGGAGCGACTTGGGGGGGCGTGGCCAAGATGGCGGCACGGTAGGACGCGGAACTCTGCTCCTCCGGCCCTGCCACACCATTTGCCTTGTTATAACCTCCTTCCCCGCATTGCAAACACCGGGACTTGTAAGCGCACAGCCCACTACCTGATCCGGCACCCAGACGAGGCAAAATCCGGCGCATCTGAGTACTCCTGACGGAGCTTGCGGTGAGAGGAGCCGCCGCGGCCGGCGCCGCGAGGTCACTGTCTCCAGATCCCCCGCCCTCAGCATAGCGCCGCAGACCGGAGTGGCGCTGAGACACCCTCGCCACGCGGGAGGCTGCCCGCACCGCTGCCCGGAGGTGCCGGGATTTGCCGCTGTTGGCCGGGTGGGCTGCATCGGGAGCGCGGTCTGTGGGGCGGCCGCCATCTTGCTACAACCTGCGCTCCGGCTCGGAGGTAGCGCGGCCTACCACAGCGCTAAAATGGCGGTCGCCTCCTAACGGCCCGGGAGCTGAACAGAGACCGTGCCGGGGCTTTGACTCCGACGGGGGCGTCCTCGCCTAGGCACACAGCAATACAGTGCTCCGGCCGGCGGGGCAAGCGGACCCTGGGCTGCCAGCAAGATACTCGGCGGGCCGTGACCTTGCCGATCCGCGGCGCTGCTGCCTTCCTTCCACCCTCTGGAACTGAGGGATTTGCGGAGGCCCTGCCTGCATTTGGACACCAAAGATCCACCCCAGGGCTTGCGGCTGGAGGCCCTTCGGTGCGGTGCGCAGAGCCGAGGATCGGCCCTGTGAGGCGTGCTGCCCCTGAGAGGAACGACGGATGCTGCAGCCCCGCGAGCGGAGCCTCCCGCCGCGCGGCCCAGGTGATCGGGGCCCCCGGATGCAGTGAGCCCAGGCGGTGTGGTCGCAGCAGTCAGCACGCCCTGCACCCAGCGTCGGGTGGACACCTGGTGAGTTACGTGACCACCCGGGGTTGGAACTGTCACCCTCGTGCGCCCAGGTAGCCTCTGATCCAATATCCCTGAGGTGGGAGAACCCTGCCACGCAGCGCTTGAGCGGGCCTTTGCTCTCTTCCCACCCCGCCACGGCCGGGACGTGGCCCGGGGCTCGGCGGGACTGGCCTCCACATACGAGACGGCGCCCGGGGACTAGATTGGGCGCGCGGTGAGGGCACTCCCGGCGGTATAGCGCGCTTACAACGCCCTGCTGCGCCACACTCGGCCGTCTACGTGGTACTACGAGGGAGGTGGCCCTGGAGCGGGCCCCATTGGTGGTCACAACGCGATCGCTCTTCAGGAAACCTTGCAGACCCTTCACGCACTCGGCCCCGCATTGCTTGACGCGCGGATTCTGACTGCAGCCTGCGGTACGAAGATGACATCAGCCCGCGCACGGAGGCAAAAATCCCTCAAAGAGCTTCTGATTAAGCAGCCCGGGAACACGGAGGCATCCCAGGGCCCCTCCACCCATCCGGAACACGCAGCCTCGGGGGCGGAAGCGGACGGCCCAGCAACGAAGGCCTTCATGCTGGAACTCTTCTCTGCCATCAAGGAAGATATAATGGATCTGAAGAGTCAGCTGGCGTCGGATCTCAAGGAGGTGCGCCGGGACGTCGATGAAGTGAGTGAGAGAGTTGCTGTACTGGAAGAACACAAATTGGCGAGGGAAGAAGACCTGCATCAACTTCAGCAAGAGGTCCTCCGCCTCCGAGACCAGAATCTGGACTTCCAGGCCCATGCGGAGGATCTAGAAAATAGATCGCGGAGGAACAACATCCGCATTCGCGCGATACCATCGAAAGCAGAAGGTGATGATCTCCGCGGCTACGTCTTGTCCCTCTTCCAGCAAATCCTGGGCGCCGATGACACACAGGAAATCCAGATGGACCGCGTCCATCGAGTGGGCCTCCCAAGAGGTGGCAAGGCCCCCCCGCCTGATGTACTAGTCTGCGTACATGACTTCCAGCTTAAGGAGCAGATCCTGCGCAGGGCTAGGGGGCCCAGCCGATACAATTCCGGGGGCACACGCTGGCCCTTTTTCAGGACCTGGCTGCTTCGACTTTGGCCAAACGCAGGGACTTCCGACAGGTTACGTCCTATCTTCGAGATAAGGGAATATCGTATTCATGGGGCCATCCCTTCCGCATCATCTTTCAACACGAGGGAAGCTGAGGCAGATGCGCTCCCTGGCCGACACCATGGATCTTTTGGGACTTGTGGCAGATAAGACTCTGCAGCCAGATGGCGGTCCCTCCCTTCGCGAAGGGAAACGTCTCCCCGCTGGCAGACTGCTGGCAAACCCACGACACCCATAAAGCCAGGCCCAGAGGAAATGGCGAAGGAACGAACGCCATGCTCTCAACCCTCTCTCAGACCCAGGAGCGCCCGAGCACCCCGTGAAGTCTTACAGCGTATCTTAAGGGGAAGGCAACTCTGCAAAGGGGCCGGAGGAGCCCACAACTGGTTCACCTCTCTCGGCTCCCTAGACTTCCTTCGTGGACTGCGGGCCACCTGGTGCTCTGTTCTAGGAAGTCTTGTCCCCCCCTGATCTCCTCCACTAGACAGACTGTTGTCTCTTGTTTCTCTTTCTTGTCCCCAGTTTCTCCGGAATACCTGTAGTCCTATAATGGGCCACTCCTGCATGCTGATTTCTTCTGGGACTATGTTCGTTTGGGCAGGTTTTTGTGTTGTGTTCTGGTTGGGATTTTTGTTGTTTCTTTTGGGGTCCTTTAGTGTCACACATAGGGTCCATTGCTCCCCTGTAGGGGCCCACACATGCTCCAGTCCAACCCCCGCGCACCGCTTCCGGCACATCAGACGACCCGCAGGCGTGTTTTCCCCCAGTACTGATGCCTAGGGACTTGAAAATCATCAGCCTCAATGTACGAGGCTTGAATCACCCCACTAAGCACACTGCGATTCTTTCCCTTCTTGAGCAGACCGAGGGCGATATTTGCATGCTTCAGGAGACCCACCTCCTTGCCAAAGATACCTCCCGCATGCGCTCCCGCCGCTTCCCACGCCAATTTTGGTCCTCGGTGACGACGAAAAAGAATGGGGTAGCCCTACTGCTTGGGGCTAAATTTGAGGGTAAGGTCCTTTCTACCTTTTATGAGTCCAAGGGGAGGGCATTAGCTCTCAGAAATCAATGGGGTCCCACTGTCTTCACCCTCCTTAACGTGTACGCTCCCAATACCCAGCAGGAGGCTTTCCTCCGTAGGCATTTGACAGAAGGGTTGGCCTCACCCGACCCAGCACTAGTAATCGGGGGGGGATTTCAACCTTGTAATGGACAACGAGCTGGACAGGTCAGGGCAACGCCACACACAGGTCGGAGCCATCTCGCCCGACGGGAAGCGCTGGCTAGCAGAAAACGGCCTACACGATATCTGGCACCTCCGCCATGCGGACTCGCGCGACTACTCCCATTACTCGGCAGCACACAAAACGTACGCGCGACTAGATATGCTGTTGGTCTCGAGCGCGCTTCTCCCGAGAGTGACAGACGCTTCCATAGCTGTGCGCTCCCTGTCGGACCATGCACATGTCTCGCTCTCTTTGCGCTCTGATGGGTTTGGACATGCGCCTTCTAGATGGCGGATGCGCGTAGGCCTTTTGCATTCCCCTGCCGTTGTGAAGGAATTGCGCGCCAAGATCACGACCTACCTTCAACTCAATGTTAATGGGGAAGCTTCCCTGGCTGTGGTGTGGGACGCGCTCAAAGCGGTCTTGCGAGGGGAGATTATGGCGATTTCCTCGGCGGAAGCTCGTAGACGGAGAGAGGCCCGCTCAGCTCTTGGAACAGGAGGTGGCGGAACTGGAGGCAATACACAAACGCACAGGTGCCCCTCGGATTTGGCGCGCGATGGAAACGAAACGGACACTTCTCAAGCGCCTAGATCTAGATAGGGCCGAATACGCGCTGGTGCGCTTGCGACACAAGTTCTACTTGGGAGGCGACAAATGCGGGAAACTGTTGGCTCAGAGGCTGCGTGCTAGAGCTATAGAGGGGTCCATCTCTTCTCTCAAGAACTCTGCTGGGGAGGAACTTCATCTGGATTCCCAAATCGTTGAGGAATTTAGATCATTTTATTGCACTCTTTATTGCGCCGACCACCAAGACACCACCGAGACCCAAGACTATCTAGCCACTAGCAGTTTTACCCGTCTCCCGAGGGCAGAAGCGGACCCTTTAGAAAGCCCTATTCGAGTAGAAGAGGTCATATCCGCCATCGCTAAACTGAAGCTGGATAAATCGCCCGGGCCCGATGGATACCCAGCACTTTTTTATAAAACGTTTTGCCACGAATTGGCCCCTCTCCTCACACGTCTATATAACTCATTCCAGGACAGTGGAAGGATGACAGAATCAATGGGGGAGTCAGCAATTTCGGTCATCCTCAAGCCCAATAAAGACCCAAGCAACTGCGGCTCGTACCGCCCAATTTCCCTACTTAACATTGATGCAAAGCTGTTCACGGGCATTTTAGCGGCGCGGCTGAATCCTCTTATGGCGGGTCTCATTGACCCTGATCAGGCGGGATTCATCCCCTCCCGACAGGGGAGCGACAACTCCAAACGCCTTCTACATCTCATAGATGGGGTCCACCGCTCTCGGGTGGGTGCACTGCTTTTTTCGGTTGACGCGGAGAAGGCGTTTGACAGTGTGTGCTGGCCATACCTGTTTGACGTCCTTCGAAGCATGGGATTTGGACCTCGTTTCCGCACTTGGGTACGGTGCATCTATCACGCTCCGCGGGCATTTATCAGGGCTAATGGGGTCTCCTCATCCCTTTTTCAGATTGCACGGGGCACTAGGCAGGGATGCCCGCTCTCGCCTCTTTTATTTGCCCTATACATGGAACCCCTTGCACAGAAGATCCGGGATCATCCAGACATTCAGGGCATTAAATTTGGGGGCGACCGCCATAAAATAAGCCTCTATGCTGACGACATCATTCTCTCTTTGACACAGCCAATGACCTCCCTCCCCGCCCTGGTGAATGAACTTGAGGCCTTTGGTCGGATATCGGGCTTTAAAGTAAACCTTGCCAAATCCCAGGTTCTCAATCTATCCCTACCGCAACCGCAGGCCGAGGCCCTTCAACAGTCTCTGCCTCTGCATTGGTCCCATGACCCCATTCCTTACTTGGGCATTCAGCTGACACCTTCACTGCCGCGCACGCTGGAAGTGAACTATACGTCTCTGATGGCGCAAACACGCAGAAATTTAGACGGATGGGCTAAATATACATTATCGTGGTTCGGGCGCATTGCGGCAGTCAAGATGATGGTCTTACCACGCATTCTGTATCTATTCCAAACCCTTCCGCTAACACCGCAGCCCGGTATTGTGCGGTCACTGCAACTAGCGCTGAATAACTTTATCTGGGGGAACAAGAAAGCGCGCCTCTCGATAGCGCAACTCTCGCGTTCCAAAGATGATGGAGGAGTGAGACTACCTCTCATTCATAGGTACTTGCAGGCGGCACATCTCCGATACGTGCTGGAGTGGAACCGCCCGCTATCGGAGAAGCATTGGACCTTTATGGACCAAGCGGTAGCGGGCGCGAATCTCTGGCGTGAACTGTGGCTTCCCCGCCGCCTTCGAGCCTGGGGCCTATATTCATCGCCGGTGACGGCAGCCACTATGAAAGTCTGGGATGCCGTGGCACGGGCGAAGGGCCTCACAACGTTCCCCTCCCCAATGACGCCCCTATTAGACAATCCAGACTTCCCTCCTGGCGCCAAGTCCGCTGTAGCACAGAGATGGCGAGAGGCGGGATGCAAGCGATTAGGCCATCTTTTCGATCCTAAGGGCATCATTCCGTTTAGCCGCATCAGTCAGGACCTTGATCTCCCCCGCTCCGATGAATATTATTATCTGCAGCTGCGGCACTGGGCTACCTCACGGGACTACCTTACGCAGGCCTCTCGCACTTTGACTCCTTTTGAACAATGGGTGGTGAAGAAAACAGACGACAAACACCTTATAACGGAATTGTATACGCTCCTTACACCACGCCACACAGGGACTCGTACTCGGGGGCAACTCAGATGGGAGGCAGAGCTAGGCAGGGCCCTTACTGACAAAGAGTGGGACAACATCCATTATAGAGCGCACCATACCGCGTATAATACAGAAGGGACTGAGTCCGCATTTAAAGTAGCAGCTTACTGGTACCTCACTCCGGCTAGGATACACCAGTGGAACAAAAACCACACCGAAGAGTGCTGGCGCGGCTGCGGAATGTCAGGCTCCCTAGCGCACCTATTATGGCACTGCCCGAGACTGGAGCGATTCTGGGAACAGGTTTTAAATGATATAGATGAGGCTTTCGACACTGAGATCCCCCGTTTCCCAGCGTACACCCTACTGGGTCTATCAAATCCTCTCACCTTCCCTCTGCACTCAATGCGCGGTAGGCAGATAGCATTAGCTCTTCTTGCAGCGCGTCAGGCGATCCTACTCCACTGGGGTACTGCCACGGTTCCAGACCACTCGGCCTGGCTTCTCAGGCTCTGGATGACCCTCGCAATGGAACAGCTCTCATTAATCCAAGCGCAGAAGGGAGAGAAGTATGCTGAACTCTGGGCACCATTCATCTTGCTACTATCGAAAGACCTCCGTGAGGTCACCTGCCCCAAACTCCTGCAAGTACTTCATTTGATACCCATCCCAGAGAGTGGCGCTGAGCCCCGATAGGACTGGCGGGTGGGCATGTGGCATAAAGTCCCTTAACAGACCCTGATGCTTAGATACGGAATTCCCCCTACTGTTCCCTTTCATTTTTCCTTTGGTTTGTTTCTTGATTACGGGAACCGGGTGGGTGGGAGGGACAGGGAGGGGGGTTTCTCCTTGTTGTTTTTCTTGCATAGAAATCCTGCTTGTGCCAATGGGACCCCCGAGGGCATTGGATGTTTGAACTCTCGAGCCTGGACTCTTCTGGTGGCCTCCCCTCGGGCTAGGGGCCTTGTACATCCGACAGCATTATTTGTAGCCGCCGGCCCCTGTGGTTGTAGGCAGAAGGCTGTGTACGATGAAGAGCTGCTTTGCAAATTTCTAATAAAATAGATTTGTTCCATAAAGAGGAGCGACTTCACCCAAAAAGAGCGTTGTCGTCCCACCTTGACTGCACTAAAGAGTTCCGGGTGGACGACCAACTCTTCGTGGGGTATGTTGGATCAAAGAAAGTTCATGCAGTACAGAAGGGAACTATCTCATGATGGGTTGTCCTGTGAATCAAAATTTGCTACACTCTGGCCAAGAAACAGCCTCCTGAAGGCTTCAGAGCTAACTCCACTGGAGCTAAGGCTGCGACCGCAGTGTTGCAACGTAGTGTTCCAGTCCTTGACATTTGTCAGGCAGCAACGTGGGCATCACTGCACGCACACTAAGCACTACTTCCTGGACAGTCAAGTCCGCATGGAAGGCCTTTTTGGCCGCTCTGTCCTGCAGGACTTGCTGGTCTAAACTTGTCCTCAGTCCCTCCCCCAGGGATAGTGTTACTTGGGTATCTATTCTAAGGTAAGGATTCTGCGGCTAGATGTCTCTATCAGATGGACAGGTTACTTACCTTCAGTAATGCCTTATCTGGTAGAGACATAATCTAGCCACAGATTCCTTACCGACACACCCATCCTCCCCGCACTGCAGAGATGTTTTAGGGTCAGGGCTGATCCCTTTTAGGGCCCTAGTTATTCTTAACATATCACTGTCAATGCACTTCATGGCTCCGTGCTCCTGGCGTAGAAAGTTTGGAAAAGTAATTGACCTCAGTGTGCCGAGGTGGCGTCTATATTAATATTGCGTGTGTCACTTCCGGCGCGGACGATGTCAATGACGTCACGCGGAGCCGACCGATGCCACCTACCGGCACGCTAGGGTTATTGCTCGAGCCAAAGTCTTCCGGATCCAGCGTGACACCTAGGATATTCTGTGGTTAGAAATCTGCGGCTAGTTTGTCTCTACCAGATAAGGTATTACCGAAGGTAAGTAACTTGTCCAACAGTCCCATGAATTTGGAGGGGGTCGGGAATACTGGTACAAGAGTCTCTAGGGTGAGTGAATTGTACCAATTCCCCTTGTTGTAGTAACATTTAAAGGCGCAGTTCACAGGGAGTGACGGCAACACATGCCAAAAGGAAGTAACTGGTTTTTTGGGAGTCCTTAACAGTGGCGGCTGGTGACATTTGAAAGTGGTGTGGCGTAGAATGATTCTCATACTGCACCGTGGTGAGCGCGATCAACCTAAGGGGGAATTGGGGGGGTTTTCCCCCCAAGAAAATTTTGAAAAAAGAGTGGACAAATGGTGCATTTTCAAGCAAATTTGAGAAAGCAGGGAGGTTAATAAAGCAATTGTGAAAGTGCAGTTATGTCTGTTCTACCCATTGCCCAAAAATATGCTGTTGTGGGTGTAATTTATTCTTTATTCTACTGCCCATTTGTTTTAAATAAAGCAATCTTTTTCTTTCTTTTTCTTTTTAAATGCAGCCCGTTTTCCTTAAAGGAAAATGGGATGCGTTCAAAAAAGAAAATGAGGATATAGGTACTTCCTTCCTTGCCGAATCCCCATTTGCCATACATTATCATAATATTCAAACAAACTTCCCTGAGCAGTTGCATGCACTTTTCTCAAATCAAACATCATATAAAATTCATTATTTACTCGTCATGCAATTTCCAAAACCCCCCTTCTTTTTTTAACACAGTCATTTATGGGGTTTACAAATCAGCAAAATTACTTCAGTGTAATTCAGACAATATCCAGATGCGAATACAGCTGAACAATGTGTCTGTGACTGCATTTTTCTTTAATGTTCGACCGGTTGCTAAACCCCCATATACGTTTGTTGTTGGTGTTGTGCCCGAGTGACTCACTCTATATGTGCATCTAGTAAAACGCCTTTATTTTAGAAAGTCCTATGGTTTTTTTGCAGTCTCTCTCAAGCTTTACATGCAAGCGCATCTGGGTTTGTGGTTATTTAGAAATCATGACACATTTTGGGAGACCCTCAGCATTTAGGCAGTGACTGGCCACTAATCAGGTGAAACCATTGCCTAGACAGTGTCAATGTGTGTTAATGAGTGAAAGTCACCAAATAGGGAAAGTAATACTGCCAGCAAAATGTGCTATGTTAAACCTCATGGGCTGCATTTTCTTGCTGCTTAATTTTTTAATCCCTGCCGTATAATTTGGTCCCGTATAGTTCCAGTAAGCCCTAGTAATATCTTATTTCTCCCAATCTGACCAGTCACTACATCCACACCCTTCTCTCCACCTCACATTTCTATCTATTTACTATTTTCTCTGCCTGCTTCTGTCACCTCTATCACCACATTCTGTCTCTTGCTTCTCTCTTTACGTCTCCGTACATCTTCTGCGGTACCCTTCCTTCAAACCCTTCCCTCAATCTCTACATATCTATCTCCCTGTTCTTATCTCACTTCTGTTAATACTCTTCTGGCCGCCTCACCTCTTTCCATTTGTCTCTCATGGCCTCAGGTCTCTTTACCACTCCCGTTCATATCTTGACATCTCTACTTAAGTCACGTGCATTCTGAGCTTGAGAAATATAAGGGGGACTTGGTATTTAGGAAATGTGATTAATTTTCCGTGTCAAGAAAAGGCAGGAATGAGTGAGCACAGCGGGACTCTGGATCCAGTGGCAAATTCACGCTGAACAAGGAATAGTCCATGAGAAACAGTGCCCGCGCCAGTACAGCTACAAGCAGGCTAGAGAGACTGTTAAAAGAGGTCACCCAGAAAGTGTGAGCGCCTGCCTGAACACCGGGAGCAATTCACGCTAACTTAGCGAGACTCACACTTAACACGAATACCAGTACTGACGAAAACTGAAACATTATACAACTACTGCGCCGCGCGGTGCCTGCCTGAAAACCGATTCATCACGCTAACTTAACTTATGATGACGAGACGATCTCACACTTAACACGAAAACTGAAAATTAAACAACTACCTGCTAAGTGCTAGTGCTAAGCAGCACACTTAGTACACAAGTTGCCGTTGACTTTCTTTGAACACCCCCTCCCTGAAGCTATGCCCCTGCACAATCCTTGTGCACGGCTATTACCTTCAGTTTCATGGCTCGTTTCGGTGCAGCGTGAAGTCCTTTCTGAAAGCTGAACTACTTCTCTCCAGGTGCGTGCGCGCGACGGGAGGCCATGGCGAACTGCCAGGGAGCGTTAATGGAGGCCTGGGTCCTCGCGCAACTACAGGTGAGCGGCTCGTCTGCCAGGGAGCGTTAATGGAGGCCTGGGTCCTCTCGCAGCTACAGGTGAGCGGCTCGAACCATCCTCGGCCCCGGGGTCTTCTCAACTCCTGGGAGGCAGAGCTGAGGCAGCCCTTTCCCCCGTCTCTGCAGCCTGACGTTGATGATAAACCTCCGCTAACCCGACGCGCTCCTTCAACGGCTACTTAACACCTATGTTTGCTGGGGATTGGTCCACAGGTGAGTTGCACACTCCTATCACTCCTTAACACTGATTTATGGATTTACAATACAATGTTTCCAGTCTGAATAGTGTTCTAACACAAATTTATGCCCCGCCCCCCATACAGCAGAATGTGGGGAGGGCCGGGCCAATATCCCAGAGAATAGTCTACCCTGAGGCTAAATGCCCCCTCCACCACCCACCGATGGTTGCACCTCTTTCACTTGGGATACACCGCGGCTCCAGAGGCCTGTGACTCCCCTGAGTCTGAGGTGTTCCCTTTAAACGACTACAACCCTTAGAATTCACATTTGTTACTCGGAGAAAACAAGACCGGAAAATGGTGTGTCCACGGTGACGTAGGGTTACCTAAAATGAGGTACTGCGCAGAAAATCATTAAACTGTATGGTATGGTTAAATCAAAATCCAGGACTGGAATTGTGGCATCTACCTACCATGTGACATTGAATTATGATGTTAAATGCTCTGCTGTTGGCCAAATCTAGGCACTGAAGTACGCAACCCCCATAATGTATTGACTTGTTCAGTTAAAGACCAGGCCAGCTGATGAGCCGAAGATCTCTGACCAGGATGGAGACGTGCGATTTAATGGCGTGCACCTTTATTCCGGTTCAACATCGGTGTTTTGAAACAAAAGTAGCACTTGTGCGGATATTCATGTCTTTATGCATCGTTAACTGGCTGATCAAGCCTTAAAGAAAAGGATGCATTGTGACTTGCAGCATTTGGGTCAATATTTATCTGAGAGTTTTACACGGGTGCAACGAGTGCAGCCGCACCAGGACGTCAGTCGCGGCTCGCGCTCCAATACTCGCGGGGGTGGGGGGGGGGTGTTGGTGGTCGGGTGGGGGGGAGATTAAAATAAAGCACCCTTATTAAGCGAACTAAACTTACCGGATCCGCGCCGCCTGCGAGTCCTCCTGGACCGCTGTCCGACTCCCGCGTTGGCGCCTTGGCAAGTACCGCTTGCTCTCAGCCAATCCAGACCCTGCTCCAGCAGTAGCGCCAGGATTGGCTTGAGCAGTAGAGCGCATGTTCTGTTTAGGGCTTAAAAATGTTTGCGACCAGCCCGAACATGCGCACTAGGCTACTCATTAGAAGAGCAGCATGGAACAACCCTCGCTCTTCTAATGAGCAGCCTAGTGTGCGCATGTTCAGGGCTGGTCGCAAAATGTTTAAGCCCTAAACAGAACATGCGCACTCTTGCTGTGCGCTCCGCCGACCACCTGTGATGGTGGATGTCAATCACTTGCAGCTGAACTCTGTCCTGTAGTGCTGCCCCGCCCCCTTCTAAGCCGACTGCCTCCGGCTCTGGCTACGATACAGGGATTGCATTGTGTGAGTGTCCCGTCCGAGTTAGAGAGTGATTGCAACGCTCAGTGGGGCAATGCCCAAGCGCCCTAATGGACGCACCGCCCCTGTTAATTATCACTGAAAGAATTCAAGATGGTGCTCTCTTCATAGTACTTAAGATGGTGGTTACCGTTTATAACGATTTGTATGCTTTTAACCTCTGTGACATGTAATAAGCAGCTGTCGAGTATACTATTTTAACATATTTTATGTATTAGGTGACCAATGCAAACACGCCTATTGTATCCTTACCAGCATGCTCCCCTTTACTTTATTGTGTCGGTTGCTTCTCATACATTGTTTTCCCTTCTCTTTTCAGGGATGAGTGTGCTGCCACAACTGATTTTTTCCAGAATTTAATCGAAGACAAGACGGGCGCGTCATTCTCTTACCATGATTTTTTACTCCACATTCAGCAGCAGATTAGTAAATGAAGAAAAATAACCCGAGGCTGCTCCACACACAACTGGAACCTAAATACGTGACGCGTTTTTAAAAACCTGCTTTTCCGCCTGATGCAAGTGATGTGTAAGGTCTCACCATTAACACTGCTCTTTTACATGGAAGAATGGATCGTTGCAGACTGGCCTGCAGTACTGTTGTCAAAGTTCAATGCTGTCTCAAAAGCTAGAACCTAAACTAGTTTAAACCTTTTTTATGCACTAAAGCTTTGTTTGTATCAACATAGATGATTATATCGCTGTATGCGATATGTGTTAATAAGATGTAAATTTAAATACAGCTTGTATTTCTTACGTTTGATAATAACTCTAGAAACAGAGATGCCAAAGGGCAGCAAAATACAATATATCTGTGTTTATAAAAATAATTTTTTAAAGCACTGATTCATCAGTAATTCATTTTGACGTTTAACTTGAGTACAATATAAAAAGATGAATTGTAGAAATATAATATATATTGTACATAGCAGTATTACATTTGTAACAATATGTAAAAAATGTAACTACAGAACAAGAATTGCATTGAGCGTGACACAGTGTTGGAAACTGAATGATGAGTCATTCTGTCCCTGTTATAGAATGTGTTTACTAAAGTTGGGAGTCCTCCTTAGAAACACAATCCAATTTCACTTAGTAACTCAGTTCTATCCTTTAGATGAATTTATTTATGACTGGCTTACTAATTAAAAAATACTTTGTTCGATCATGTGTTTCTTATTTATGCAAGTAATGGATTTTAATAACCTAGACTATAGTGCTGAAACCCAGATCCACTGTTGAATATATAAGATATGTAATTAAGTTTTTTTTTATTTTACTGGCTACCAAAAGTAAATAACATCATATCAAAATTCCAAGTGACTCTGTGTATCACTTCCTATTAACGCCGTTTTGTTCAACGAGGGTCCATTTAACTATTTGCAAATATCAAATTGTATACTTGTCTTTTATTTCATCTTGTTCACTGTTGCGGACAGATGTACATGAACTGAGATGCGACTCAATCAGTATTTGCGCCAACAACAGTTCACACAGTTCCTAAATCAGCGTCAAGTCAAGAGCTAAGTTGTGATACGGGCTCACAGGGCCAGAGCTGGGCAAACTTTAATTCGTTTAAATGTATTTTAAAGCCGGCAGATTCTAATGCATGCTTGTTCCTGCAGATTGTTTAAGTGAAGTTGCTCCCAAAGTGCCAAACAGCATCTGAAATTTTTCCAGCTATAGTAAATCCCAGCATAAGGTGGCACAGAGTGTAGTCTATGTAGAGCCACAAACCTACCTCAAGTGACTGATGTGGAGTACATAAGGCGCTAGTGGAGCTGGTGATGGACACGGGTTCGTAGCCACTGAGGGTTCTCAATCTTTTTCTCGAGGAATTTACCCATTTTTTTTTTTTTTTTACCAATTTCGCTAACAATGTTTCCTCCCAAGCACTCGAACTTCAAGACATGCAAGCTTGTAGCGTCAATGGCTGAAAATGGCAGCTATATCTACTTGCATCTGTTTGCCTGACCAAAGCTTGTTGTTTAAGCTGCTTGTTGTTTTTGGAGTCCAAAAAAAAATTGCACGGCCAATTTGCTCCTGTTTTAGTTTCGGCCCACTCCTAGGACTTCATTCTATTTAATTTATTATAACGCTTTTATCCAAAGCGTTAGATGCAAACATTAGTAGTACAATCAAAAGTAAATCAAGAACGTGACAACGGGCAAGGTAAATTATGAGGAAATAACATGCTCTTTCAATAGTTTCTTAAAGTTCGAAAGGTTTTTGGGCAATCTAATGGGGGCAGGGAGTTTTTTCTGTAGTCAAGGGACTACCTGCTGAAAAGAACGGAAGCAAGAAGAAGCAGAGAGGATGAGGAACAGTTACTAAACTCAGAGGCGGAACATAGGTGCAGCATAGTGAAGGAGTTAAGACCGAAGGAGTTACAGATAAGGAGAAATGGGAGAATGAAGTGCAAGAGAAAAAAGTAGATGTACACAAGAATGTCAGATTACGTGAAGCTTAATTAGTAGATAGTTTAGCAATCCAACATCAAGGGGGAACAATAATTAAGACGCAAGAGAATCAAAGTTTTTAGAATAGGTGTTTAAAGGAATAAAAAGTATGATTTTGCACACGTTAATGAGCAAGATCCGGCACGATTTGACAATTGAAGCAATTTGGAGTGAAAAGTCCAGAGTAGAATTAGACATGAAATCCAAGTTTCTGCAGTTTTAGAGTAGGGCAAGGTAGTGGGGGTAAAATGAACCAGAGGAGGAGCAGGACAAGATGAAAAGGCAGAAAAGCAGAGATGATCAGTTTTACTGGGGTTAAGTTTTACATCGTGAAAAGACATCCAGAATTCGACGGCCACTAAACAAGCGGAGATCTAATTATGGAGAGAGGTACAAAAAGAGGAAAAGAAAATGTGAGTATCATTGATATTGAAATGAGAAAGAAGGCCATAAGCGGAGACAATAAATATATCAAAACTGTGTATTATGAAAACAGCAAGGGACAAAGAACTGTGCCCTGAGGAACTCTGTATTGCACCAAATGACTTGACCAAGACCTGACCTTTCAAGGATACAGGAAATGTGTGCATGGCAAGGTAAGAAGAGAACGAAGAGGGAACAGAAACACCAACACCAAATGAAAAAAGACGATTAGCATGATTAACCATGCCATAAGCAGCAGAAAGATCAAGTACATTTAAGATAGATTGGAAATTATGCTAATTGTGAAGAAGAGAATTCGAAACGGAGAGAAGAGCAGTTTCAGTAGAGAAGCCAGATTGGACTGACGAAAAGAGATTAAAGGAGTAAAGGAAGAGTGAAAGCTGTGATGATATTCTGCATTCTGTGATTTTAGCCAGAAATGATGATATAGCTAGAAAGTTCATTACAGTTCAAAGATTTTTTTTTTTTAACTACAAAAAGTATTGTAGTGGTTTTGATGAAGGCAGAAAACCCCTGAAGAAAGAGACAGACAGAAGAGTGAGAATACTTGTTTATTCAGCCCTGACAGTAAAGGGTAAGCAGGGGATGCTTTGGTCTTAGCATCTTAAAGAGTAGCCAAGACTTCAGCTTCCGTTATTGGAAGAAAAGTCTGAAAGCAATTGAGGACTGGACCATGATCTGATAAGGACCCAGGAAATGCTTCATTATAATAGTGGAAAGTTGAGAGGTTGAAGAAGACGAAAGAGGCATCTGTGTCTCATATTTTGGTGGATAAAAAGTAGACTGTCTTCAGCTGAACAGTAAAGTGCTCGATCCTGAGTAGATAGCAGTTTAAGAGTAGCAAATTGGCGACGTGAATCATGACTCTGATCCAGAAGATGCTGTTGAAAATATTTCCTTTTAGCAGCTTTAATTTGTAATGCGTATTTACCATGAGCCAGACAAGAATTTAGACAGGTGAGTAGAGGACATTTACTAGCTCCAAAAATGTTTAAAGTGGCAGACTGCAGTACATAAGCTGATAGTTCTGATGGAAGCCAGGGCTGTTGTGGTTTGAAGGTAGATTTAAAAGCCTTGAGAGACGTGATTGACTCGAGATGTGAAGTCAAGGAATTAGGGAGATATGAAGCAGCAGAGTGAAGAGAAAATGTTGAAAAAGTTCCTTTGGATAAAGTAGAGTATGAGCATTAGAGGCAACCTGACCTGGTCTGATATAACATAGCTTGCGAAGAAAAGTCATAAGGAGATGTGGAGAGCACAGGAATAAAACATAGTGAAACCGTAAAAGTTGACTAGGGAAGAACATGATCAGAGGTAGGACCATGAGTTAGGGATGAAGAGGTAGACTTAAATGAAGATGGAAGGAATTAATATGTAGTGTAGTACCTGAGAGGTAAGTGGGAGATGAAGGCAAGAGAATGAGATTGCAAGATTCTGTGAGAATGAAAAGCGGAAGCATTAAAGTCTCAACAGAAGAGTGAAGATTAAAGTCTTCAAGCAAAAAAATGTGCAAAAAGGAAAATACAAAATCTGCTTCTAACGTCCTGGATAGATCTTCCACTCAATGGGATACATTCTTGCCCTTTCAGGTTTCTCACTTGGAAGGTGGCATTTCTATTGACTTTAAAATGTAGGATTGATAATAGCGTGTTTGTGGACCTTTGAAGGCATGCGGTAAGCAAAAATGTCAGAAACAAAATATTTCTAGATGTAAAACTCACAGTAATACATTCTTATCAGTTGATAAGCAAACCCCACCAGAAGGATTGCATTCCAGCTAAACAATGGCTGTGGCAGCAAAATCCAATTTACTTAAGGGTGTTTAACTTCATAAAATGTGTGAGACAGCTATTTGGTTTTCTGTGCACTCTTGCCAAGCATTACTGTTTGAAAAGTGCTGTAAGAGCCCATGCTCTGTTTCATAGGACAGTGCTCTCTGGTTTGAATTTAGTTAGGAATGTACCCATCCTCCTTCCTTTCAGAATGGTTTAGTGGTGGTATATGTAAGGAATCTCCTTCTGTACAGTCTGATACTATTCTTTCTGATTTATAATTGTTTCCACAGATACCTTACCAGCCTCCCGCCTGCCCCTTCGAGGGTAACAAAATGATCTTTTTAAGTTGCTATTACAAATTAGCTTTGTCCTCAGAGTCTCAGGCCCCCACTGGGTCATGGAATCAAGAGATGAAACTGAGATCAGTATTCCTATGGTGCCTTATGTACTCTGCAGACGTCACTTCCAGTGGGCTCCTAGTTCCACAGACAACACAGTGCCACGTAGCGCCGTTAATTTTCAATATCTGGAAAAAATGTTGCCGCCTGTCTGTGCTTCAGTAGAAGGTTCATTTAAGAACTCTGTAGGAGCGGAATCATCCATTAGAAAGAACGTTACCTAAGGTAAGACACGTGTTCATTTCATTCAAAGTAGGCAGGTTATTGTTTAAATTATATCCTTTATCCTCTTTCTGCTCTAGAGGATCGAACCCCTACACGAACAAGGTCAGATAACCTTGCTATGCACCTCCCTCACGTGGCATCCTTAATTGGTGCTGATTTAAAGGAAGCTGTGTAGATGGGCATCTTCCCACGTGAAATCCATATTTTTTATACAGGCAAACCCCACCCCTTCCTTTGCCTTCTCGTCCCTTCATAACATTCTTGAATCTCCTTCCCCCTTCACTATTGGTCCTTCACATCTGTAGCCACACCTCTGACAAAACTGTATGCCCCGTCCCCTTCTTCTGGTGGCACGACAACGGCACTCTCAGCGTTCTCCAGTGCACACTCTATCTCTGTTTTCCCAAATCTACCAACCTTTATTTTACAATAAAGCAGGCTTCTTGACACCACCCCTGTAAGGGTTTCCCGAGCCTGTATGTGAAGGGTATGTATGCTCGTTCCGCCCTGGAATGTTTGCATTTATGGGTTCCCTTACCCCAGTATCCTGTTTCTTTGACAGAGGCCTCCTGTTAAGAACCACCCTCCTAACCTTGGTGGTCCTTGTCACAAATGCCCCTTTAACAGGGTGTTGATTCTGGGTTGGGGTTCGATTCTATGGTGGCTCTGTTTGTACCATCCCCCTATCTAACTCCTTACTGTAAGCCTAGAGGCAAGTGAGCCAAAGAAAGAAAAGTGTTGAGCATGAGGAGTGCATTCGAGAAAATCCTAAAATGATTGACAAAGTGCAGATGTGTAAAATAAAAGCAATGAACCGTACGGCTCGTTCACAGTAAAAGAAATTGCCAATAGACAGAAGTTACAACTGAACAATTGCCGGGCAGCAAATGAACTATTTTTTAATCTTTGTCTTCTAAAGAAAAGCAGGAAATTATTTACATCAACAATTTTCTAAGCCCACCAGTTCTTTTATCATGCAATGCCTGGCAGTGTTAAATGTTCCCTCTGGAGCCACACCAGCTTCTCCATCCAAACAGGGAACGGTTCTCATGAATTATCCTGGGAATATGTTTGTCATTTTCTCTGGAAGCTGCCTAACCTTGGAAGGGCAGTAGTGAAGAAGCCTCCAGAACATCAGATGTCAAAATCTCCAAAATAACTCTCTATCAAGATTGACGCCAAAAAGGGTCGTGTAAACCACCTCACTGAACATCAGACAATACGTTACTCTGAATGTAGGTGACAGCTCTGTCTGGATCGTACTCGATTTGTCAGTCCCACTGAGTTTTACAGAATGATAAATTAAGGTGCAGCTTGACTTGGGTTGCTATGGTAATGAACACAACTATTCATATCATTTCTAGCAGACAGGTGAAAAATAATAAAGAGAGGACACTTGGTGTACGATCCCTCTCCACTAACAATTGCTCAAGGTATGCCCAGTTTTATTTAAATCATTCTGAAACTACTAGGAGACCTGGTTAGAACATCAGGCCTTGTGGTTTCGTGCAACTCCATACCGCGCCCCAAAATGACGGAGTGGAGCCACATATAAACGCTACCTCTATTTGCTGACATCAGTTTGTTGGTTTTGGTGCCCTCTGGCACAGATCTGGAGATCTGCTCCTGAATATGTCAGTATTCTGACTTCCAAACTTGTCCACAGTGTGCTAGGGAATGATGTCCACATCGAAATCAAGAGGTTTCAAGCCATGTCATGACTATAGGAAGCAGATGTTGGTCACAGAGACACATGAGGGGAGTCTTTGGTGCATGTGCTCTGGAGACAACCCTTAAGTCATGTAATATTTGCACCTTTATGCACCTGCAGGTGATCCGGGTCCAAGAGGTAAAGTTGCATGTCACCGAACACAAGAAGTAGTTGCTGGCTTTGCGTAAATCCCACTCCAAGTTGCAAGCCCAAACTCTGTCTGGGGCCACTGCCATGACCATTCTATTTCCCGCTCAAGGTTCTCTGGTAAGTAGACGTCCAAGTCTAAATACAAGCATAAGAAAGTGAAGCAGGACTCTACCACATTCCACCACTCTGACTCCAAATAGAAGGCATGAGGGCTTCAAGACTCCAAATAGAAGACATGAGGGCATCAAGAAATAAGCCTCACTCCATCGAGGTGACCTGCCACGAAACCGACTCCTCACTTGAGCTTGAATTTCCAGATTAAATCCTTCAAATAGGACATGCACATTTTCAGAGAGCCTCTGGCACACTTTCAGGTCCCAGAGAACCAAAGGGGCCTTCAGTTGGGTTACCTGTGGAAGGGCCCTCCTCTGCCCCATCTGTCCCATTGGGGCCAATTTCCAGGCCTGTTCTGGCTGGTATACATTTCCACTCCAGTCCAACAATCCATACTGGTTTCCACTACCTCAACACCAGTACAGATGCCACCAATGATCTAGTGCCAATGCCCATATCGGATCCCAAACCGTCTTCAACCCGACCTCGATCGATGTCACGCTATGAAATTACAAAGGCTCAACCCATTGTTATGCACCTTGACTCTAGTCCTGTACTGTGCAACATCACAGCTATCAACAGAGGCTCCATTATCTTTCATTCTCTGATTTTGATCCGATCCTGGAGCAGGGTGCACCCCAGGCTATTGATGATGATGATGGTGAAGGGGGTTGCCGTGATACCCCCTCATTATACTAATGATGCCTTATCTTACAGAACTCCAGTGGGATTGGCACCTCTCCTGATACAGAGCGTGACTCGCTACATGGGCCGCCAATAGAAGAGTTCCTTTAAAGTGGTGGTTTGGAGGACAGTCGAGGTACTAAATTTACAGCTCTCCAATTGAGACTAAAACAAATATTTTGACCGAATTCTGAAGCCTGAGCCAGAAACATATGACATCCTTACATACATTTAATGATGCCCTTACAGATAGCCTGATGGTTACATAGTCAAAACCATTTTCTTGTATGCCCGTGCGCGATAGACTGTCGCATAGTGACCTGTTCATCAAACACCCCATGCCAGACAGCCTTATTGTACAAGCCTTATCCAGTAAGGTGAAGCCTAACTCATTTCCAACTACTCCTCCAGATAGAGAATCCAAAAGGAATGATGCCATTGCCTAAGGTACGTTTTCTTCCGCCAGTCTGTCACTGCGATCTGTAAACCTAGTCTGCCTGTTGGGCTGATGCACACATGCCCTGTGGGACATGTTCAACGAGATCTTGCCAACAGTGCTAGAGGATCTTAGGGCCTCTTTGACCCAGATGAACCATGAGGAGAGGGATGCAGCCAAGTATGTTATTCATGCACGTCTAGATAACGGGGATTGCCTTGGCATGGCTGTTGGTCCTTTGTAGACATGCCTAGATGAGGTCCACTGTGTTCTCTGGCGATGTACAGTCTTTGCTAATGGACATGGCCTTTGATGGGTCTCGCTTCTTCGGAGAGAAGGCAGAGACTGCCATGTAATGCATTAAGGACAACAGAGCTACAGCATGTCACTTGGGGCTGTTGGCCTCTGCCAGACAGTTTCCACCCCATTTCAGATAATTTAGGAGGTCCTCTAGGGGACTTGCATATAGGCGTAGACAACCTTCCCAGTCAGTGATGCCACAGAGAACCAAGTCCTTTCAGGCCGCAGTTGCAGAACCGGCAGACAGCTTGCAGGCCTGCAGGGATAACTGCCTTCTGACTCCTCTTCCCCTGCTGCCATAGCCAACAATCTGCTGTAGTTTGCCCTGAAATGAGCATGCCCAAACAATCCATCATGTCCAACAGATGAGTCTTGCAAATTGTTCAAAAAGGCTGTGCCCTGCTTTGTCTTTCCTTCATGCCAACATCCCTCCCACACCTGACGGAGTCTTGGAAGAGTATCTGTCCTCCCTGATACAGGAGCACTCCTTTTGCTCTCCAACTGTGCCAGACAGTGGGTACTTGACTTATTTCCTCATCCCAAAAAAGGACAAGGGCCTGAAACCTATCCTGTACCATCACCCCAAATACTTTGCTGTGGAAGGACACATATTTTCATATACTTGTCTTGCAGCCCCACAGATGTTACCTGGTGTTCAAGACTGGCAGGAGTGTAGGAAAATTCTTCTTTTTGCATGATCACCCCCATTTCTTTGGACTGATGCTGTTTTTTTGACTGTACACTGGGACTCTGCTAACCAGGCCCTAGTGCATTTGCTCTGACCCCTAAAATATTTTTCAATTGGCTATACTACTAATTGGCATATTTAACTTACCTTTAAGTCCCAAGTGTATGGTATGAAGTGTACCCAGTGCCTGAATGATAAATGTCACTTGTGGACTGCAGCACATATTGTGCCACCACTAAAGTGACAATGCAAAACATGACTAAGCCTGCCACCAGTAAACTGTCTGTGCAGGTTCAAACTGCAAATTCGACCTGCCAAAATAACCCTTTTTGATAGGCCTAAATCCTCCTTTTAAATATTACTAAGTCACACCTAAGTTAGCCTTAAGTGCCCATAATGCAAGGTGCATGGTATTTAAAAGTAGGACTTCTAAAAGTGTAATGTTGAACATGTCCTTACATTGAAAGGGCCTAAAAAGCTTTTTTGAATGTAGCAGGGTTAGCTGTTCCATAGGAAAGCACTGAGAGTAAATCAGATAAAAAGTTCATTCTTAGACTTTTAAAGATATTTATTACACATCCATTTTATAGGTAAAGTCAGATTTGTAACAAATATTTTTCAAAATGTACTTTTAAAAAGTTACCTTTTACCTGCCTGAAGCCTCCAGAATACAATTTGCATGTGCTTCCAGCTGTCACCCAGGAGCAAAATAGCTCATTGAGGAATTGTGAGTTGGCTCCCAGAGCTGAGACAAAGGGCTTGGGTGTGGTATGGTGTTCTGTTCCTCTGGCGGGATGACCATCTGGACAGTGCCCAGGAACTTAATTATCTTCAAAGGAGCCTGCTCTGTCACAGGCAGATGTAGCTCACATCTGGGCCTGCAGAAGAGCTGCCCCAGGACCGGTTTTCATTGACCACAGGGGAAGACTTGCTCACTTCCCTGGCCAAACCTCTAGGGTGGACACAGGAGATCTGCAGGTTGGATTTAGATAAAGAGGGGCAATTTGGGATTGTTTGCAGTAGGGCACACAGGAACTGCTGCAAAAGTGTGCAGGGTTATCCGTAGGAACTTTTCCCACTATTGGTTAGGGTGGGGCTAAGTGTGTCACCCACACCCATAAGCTTGTACCTGGCATAAGTGTGGCACCCCTGGTTCCCTTCATTAGTACACTACTGAACCTGTGGAAGACAGAAGGACTGCACTTGCAGTTGAGACTTTTGAGGCGAACCACAAGAGCTGGACCTGCTCCCACTTGTACCAATGACAAAGAAGTTGACTCCAAGGGTCAGTTGGCTGATCTCCTGTTAAGCTAAGCTACAGGGATACAAAAGCTGCAAGAAACCCACTTTCCTGGAGGCGCTTAGCTGACCAGTGTCAACTGGGCCTTCCCTAGATCCTGCTGGTGGCTCCTGTTGGAGGGATTCCTCACTCCTGCGTGCTGTTACGGAGGTTTTGGAACCCTTGGCTGGTGTCAGAGTGTACTCCTCCTGCCTAACACTAAAACCTGGAACTTAGAAACGTTTTCAATACTTTTTGCCTGGAGAACCGCCAGAAGACCAGTATCAACCTGTCAAGCCGATCCGCTGAGGGTGCATCGCCGGTGGGCCTGACTTTGCCGTAGCACCTGCGACATTCTTGTCCACAGCAGCAAATCAGATTGAACAGGCCTGACGCTGACCAGCATATGACAATGTCAAACTCTCTCTGGCTAGAACCTGCAGCCTTGCTCACTGAGGAAATCCGACTTCCAGAAGAGGCTAAGGGGCAGCTTTATTTGTTTGTGTTAAGATTTAAATGCGGGCTAATCTTTGGTGTAACCACAGCAGAGACTACTCCGTTTCTGCCATCGTTGCACCAACTGATGGCCCAACAGATGAAGAAGTAAGGGCTGTCAGAAGTTGACCTCTATGTTCACCCACACCAGGAAAATCCTGGCAGTAAGGGGCTGTGAAAACTGTCTAATGCCCCCCACACCATGGGAGATATCTACCATAGCAAGGGGGAGCATTGGTATTTTATTTTTATTTTCAAAAAATTTCCTGTGAATGCTAGAATTGTTCATCGGCCCGACAGACATGTCTAAATTTAACTATTGAGACCTCTGCCAGTAAACTGCTCCGTCGCCCTGTCAGAGGATTGCCTAATCCCCAAAATGTACATCGGGCCCTAAGTCTAGAGGTAGAAATCTTCTCTGGGCCCAACGCTGAGCAAAATCGATCCACGTCAATGAATTCCTGAGTGTGAACTTCGGACATTTCCTCCTGCATGTTTTCCCAGCCTTCGTCGATGGCTTCACTCAGACTTTGCCCTTCGTCAATCCATCTTCAACAAACCTGCAGCCTTGCCCCACTGAGGACTGTAACTTCTCTGAAATTTTCTTAAGTTCGAAGGTAGCTCTTTGACTGGGACCTACCTGGTCTTTGTATCTGACACATGCTCCATCGTGGCCGGCCTTAAAGACGGCCTTCAGTGCGATCATGTCAGCTCATTGTGTGTGTGTGTGTGTGTGTGAACTGCAGGCATCATCAGTGCAACTGTCCCCACCTTGTTTTTCCTAGATAAATTGGTGCTAGAAGGCATATATTTCTTCCATGTTGGGCAATCCATCACTCTGCCAGTGTTTTTGGCTCCCATCACCCCTCAAAAGAGGAAGAGAGACACCATCGGTTGGATCTAAAAAGGGCTTTAGGATTTAATATATATCGTTCTAAGGATCAATGTGTTGACAATCAACATTTTGTGGGATTCTCTGAAAGCGACAAAATGGAAAACTATGCAGAAGAGAACCATGTTGGGGTGAATAGTCTTCTGCACTAAGATCTGCTATGCACAGGTCAAGAAACAGCCACAAGTGAGTCTGAGAGCCCATTCCACGAGGGCCAAGGCCATTACAACTGTATTGGCACAAGGGATGTCTGTCCTTGACATCTGCCAGGCTGCGCCGTGTGTCCGTGCATACCTTCACAAAGCACTACTGCCTTGACAGCGAAGTTCGGTGGAAAGGACATTTTGCCTGCTTGGTCATGCCAGACATTTTGGTTTAAGCCCACTCCACAGACCCTCCACCTATGGAAGAAATCTGCTTTATTATCTATTCTAAGGTGAGGAATCTGCGGTTGGAAGTATCCATCAGACGATGGTGGATGCTCTGTCTAACCGCAGATTCCCCACTAGCCCCCTTCCTTTCCGTTCTGTGCAGTGGCCTCCTTTTAACATGTAAAAGGGTCCCAAGTTAGTATTCAGCAAACTGTTACCAACAATAGTTTGTGCCTTGTGTGAGGGCACGGAAAGGGAAAAGGCTTGCAGGGGTGGTGTTTATGAGGCTTCTCTCCATCACTTCTGTGGCAGTGTGGAGCTCCTCGACTCCACTTTTTGGCACGCTTGAGCACTGCCATGAAAAAAATATCCAGATCTAGACTGGCACCTAGGGAAATTCTAAGGTGGGGAATCTGTGGTTAGATAGAGTACCCACCAGAATGAGCATTATCGAAGGTAAATAACTTGTTTATCTGAAATGCAGAAAGCCACGGGCAAGCCTTTTTAGGTCTCGCAGCGCGCATGCGCTGCTCTAGGAGAGGGCCTCTTGCAATCACTCCAGACCTTCACTCGTGCGTGTGGCGGCCTGCAGCTTGCGGGAGCGAGCAGGGGCGCGCAGGGTGCCATCTGTTCTGTATCATGGTCGCTTTCACTTTTGCTGCCGTGTGGCCGCGCTTGTTTACTTCCAGTGAATAACTGTGTTCAGACACGAGTCAGCAGTTTTACCAGGCAATTTCGTTCATGTTTGATGGATTACTGTAGGGCCTTTCTGTGTATTTCAATTATCGTTTTCTTTCCATTCACCGAAATTCCATTAATGCTGCCAGTTCTGCGGAACTTTGATGTATGTAATGCGTCTCTTATGAGAAAGCGCAGGTTGCAGTCGCAGTAAATGTATATACATATGCAGTCTCTTGCGGCACTTTCGAACGGTAGCTTTGAAGTTATTACCTTTCGAGCTACCCCGCCTGCAGAGTGCGCATGACTACTGCTTTAAAACACAAAAGTGTCTAAAACGTGAGTTGATACGGCCGAATGGCCAGGCCTATTGAATTTGGAGTTGATGGACCAGGTTTGAATCCCGGCGTCAGTTCAACAACCTGTTATTCTGCGCAAATCACGTAATGCCCCCTCCCCCCAAAATAAATCATATTTTATTAAATGTAATTTGGCCTTAATTAAAGGCTCTAATGCCTCTGGGTCAAGTTCGCACTTTATAAAAGTACAAAAATAAATTACCTTCACGCACCGATATAACTTTCGTAGCTGGCTCGTGCCTTCCAAACGGCGTTCGTGCTACATTAGGACAAAAGTAGGCAGCCTTTTTCACTGCAAGGGTGCACCAGATTACATCAAAATGCCTCAGCTGTGATGCTGTTGCTAGAAAAAACGGAGCACCACAACAGCAAAAATGTATTAAGCTTGGGGCTCCGAAGCTTCTCGCGCCACAGACGTTCCCATAAAGAAATCAAGTCCCCGGTGATTCAGCCACATGGTGATGCTTCTATTCCCTGCGTGTGCTGAAGTCTGATAACCAGTAAAAGGGCCCCATATGACTACATTCTGCGCCCTCCTCTTCTTGTTTGTGGCTAGAGGACATAGAGATGGGCTGGAGAGCCGAGCCAAGGCACTGGGTAGGCTATTAGAGCCCGTGCACGAGCCCGCCCTGAAAATGTTTGGTATGTAAATAATACAACATACATCACATAAAACATGAGACACTCTCTACAAAACTTTAAAAAATGTATTTAAGTAACAGGTGGAAGCTTTGACATCAAAATGTCATATTTTAGCACTGCACTGTGAAGTACTTAAAAGCTACTTATTACATTTCAAACATGAACTATCAGTGAGCTAAGAGGCAAGACAGTTGTCAAGTAAACCTTGTCCTGGCTCAGATTATCACAGAGCAACAATATAGTCTATTAAATAAAACACCATCGGCTTTTGTACATCTTAACTCATGTATTTGAAAGTGCTTTCATACGTGATGATGAAAAAAAGGAGTTTTTGTGAAATAAAATATTTACCAAAGATCAAACGTTTTAAATGGAGAAGCCGTAATTTATCCAGGTTTTGTGGTTTCACTTTATATAAATCAACCAGTAAATGGGTATCCATTTCTCTTTCCTTATATTAAGGCTTTGTTTTTACCTCTTTGGGCATTTTTTTTTATATATCACTAACACAACCCAAAGGTATTGGAGTGCTTTACATGAGAACCAGTTATGTTACACAAGGTCACCTTTGGGACCTTATAAGTGTTTAGTTATCCAGCACAATATCCTTGGTGCAACAAAATCAACTGTTGCATGGCTAAACACTTATAAGGTCCCAAAGGCGAGACCTATTGGCTATGCCAATGCTTGTTTAAATTAGGTGTGATTGTGTTGGACAAAGACCTAGCATTGTCACGTCGCCCTTGACAGAGGAGGAATCCAAAGCCTATGTGGCACAAAACAAGACATCTTACCAAAATGATAGTAGCAGTTGGTGACAGCTACCATCTTTAGGTGTAGGGTGAGGTGGAAACAGAGAAAGTTTCCTCCTAATCACTCATAGAAGTGAAATATTCTCTCAGAATGCACAGAAGTGTTCAATAGTGCCCAGGACCTCACACACAGTGAACCCAGTGCAGTGACTCTGAGACAGTCTTCGTCCTATGGTTCTTAGTTGCCACGCCCCTTTCTAAATATATAATCGTATTTTTATTTAATGGCTAAACAATATTCTTTTAAACATTAAGGTCCTTTAACTATGTAAGGTGAAGGTATGTGTTTGTTTAAAATGCATTTATTGGCATTTGTTTTCAGGAAAAGGAAAGCATACAGTGGTCATCAGAACACTTGCACTGCACAGCACATATGCTTAGCACATTTCCCCTGTAACTTGTAACCAACTTAAAAGAGCTGCAAACTGAGAGGCATTACTCGAACATTTTTACAGTAAGTTTTCTCCCCGAAATGACTTGCCTTCCCCAGGGGACCTCTTTTTTTCATGCTGACTTGTCGTATATCTTTTCAAATGCCTGGGTGCCTAGATTTTCTGCAGGCGAGCTTCGGCTGTGTATTTCCAGTCTCAGTGCGACTCCAGGGTATTCTGTGACCTTGTGGCGCATCCTAGCTTGGCTGCTGACGTGGCTAATGGGGTAAATTGGCGATAATGCTACTTATTTAGGTTGCACTCTCAGCCCCTGTTCAAGGAGGGCGGTCTGTTATCATTGTGAAGGTGACTGTTAAGTCTTTAGGTCCTCTTACGAATCCCTAATAGCATTCTTGTAGGTTGAAGCCACAGCATCAGGAGGCAACTAGATTCAAGCCTGTAAAAGATGCCATTCTGTAAACAACTCTAAGCCTTTCCTTTCCCCAAGAAATTACCTGATGTCTTGTTCACGGCAGTGTCTCGATGATTGCTGACAATGGAGGGGTGCATAGGCTTGTGGGGCGCAGGAGCAAGCTACTAGGTAAAAGGTCACCTGTTTAGAATCATTGTCGTGTGGATGGGACAAATGTATGTAAAAAGGTGTATACAAGACATGACTAGCCTAAAGGACATGACATGACAATTCCATCAATGAATACCTACACCCAGGATTTAGTAGTCCTGGCCATCATCGAGATGGACGGCTCCGTCCCTCTGCCCGCTTCCCCTCTATATCCCTTTGACCATCTCTAAAGGACCCCTCGTACTTGCTAAGCGAAATTCAAGGACATCGGGTCAGGGCGCTCTAACATTTCTCCCTGAGAAGTGGTAAGGAAAGGGATTTTACTGTCAAGATGTCTCCCAACCCACGCTGGAACCCTACAATCTGTGTCCCTTCCTCAAATGCACATTGTTGACCCTAGGGCATCTGGTCACTATGCTTTGTGAATCTCCTTGTTGTATGCAGCCTTCTGTAAAAGCATCAAAGTTCTGCTAAAGAAAAAATGGTCTACCTGGTGCATTCATCTTTCCTCTCTGCTCTTGTGGGCCTCGTCTATACAGACAGCACAGCTGCTTTTTGCTATGTCTGAAAGTAAGACTTACTTACACGTTGCCGGATGGCTGTCATACATTTGTGCTGTCCCTCAGGCTGGCAGAAGCGCTCAGTGAGTTAAATTCCCCGTCTCTGCAGTTATGGGCCATACCCGCAGGCGACTGTACATATACCAGGGAAGGCAGACTATTGGCAAACCTTGCCCCAATGCCAAACAAGCATTGGCAAAGCCAATATGTCTCGCCTACAAGAGTTATTGGCTTTGTGAATGGTTTTTGGCCATTTTGTACAGCCACCGCAGCCTCTGTGCAATGTGACTGAAAATTCAACAAACAGTGCTATGTTTTATTTATTTAACTTTCAGCCCTGTTGTACAGCAGCCGCACTGCTGCACAACATGGCTAAACGAACATTGACAAAGGCAATGGCTCTCGTAGGCGAGACCTATTGGCTTTGCCTCTGTCTGGAATTCTCGCCGCACGCTTCCCACATCGTCTTCGAAGGCAGGACTGGAAGGCATCTTGCATCCAGTGCTTGGAATGGATATCTAGCAGTGCAGGCACACAGTACCTGCTGTTTCAAGCACAGCCAGCATCGCCTAGCAGTGTTCTGCTAACCCATTGCTAGGAGCAAGGTGGGCTGTACATGCTGAGACTGTACACCTCCAGCCTTTGCCGCCGTAGCATTGTGGCCAGGGTGGTGTCAAGTAAGGGTATAGCATGGTGGAAAGGATAAAACAGTATTATTCGGTGTTGCACTTTCTCAAATATTTAAATTTGGTGTTGCTGAGGCGTGGGTGCGCTGTGCAGAGTTGGCAGGTCTGGGGGGTCTTACTGTGCAATGGAGAAAGCAGGCCACAATCTGATAATAGGTCTCGAGGGAGACTGGAGCAGCTCCCCTGAGTTAGGCATTGTCTGTAGATCTAGGTCTTCCCACCGCCTCTTTCTCCTGGACGGGGACTTGTGAAACAATTTTTCACTTTTTGTTTTGTTGAGGTTTTTATATAGCACAGACTTGGCCCAAAGGCATTAGAGCAAGGAAGTCTGGTTAACAAACATCATAAAACAACCTTATCAGCACCAGTAAACCAAGGTACCAGCAGATCAGACCAACTGAGAAATTACGGGGTAGAAAGTAGTTATCTAACCATCATAGTAAATAAGAAAGCATGAGAGCAGAGTGAACAGAAATTTCATAACAGGAAGGACAGGTCAAGTCAATATTGTGGAAGCGCAGTGATCCCCACTTTAACCAATGAAAGTTAGCCTGTGATGGAAGGGAAAGAGCTCCCCTCCCAGCCCACGTGCAGAAGAATAATAATAATTTACGAACAGAGGCGGGCTTCTCATGTGCAAAGGAAAAACAAAGGTGTTAGACCTGTCAGCCTTAGGGTGGCATTTCACCAAACGTTTTGCCTTTTTCCCCTCCATTTTTTCCGGAATTTGTTTTGTTAGCCTTGTACTCTGTGCTCTTTACCACTGCTAACCAGTGTTAAAGTGCTTGTGCTCACTCCCCTAAACATGGTGAAATTGGCTTACACCTAATTGGCATATTTAATGTACTGATACATGCCTTGTAGAGTGGTATACCACATACCCAGCACCTGTAAATTAAATGCTATTAGTGGGCCTGCATCACTTATTGTACCACCCACATAAGTAGCCTCATAAAACATGCCTCAGGCCTGCCATTGCAGCCTGAATGCAGTTTTAAACTGCCAATTCGACTAGGAAATATAAACCCCTTGCCAAAGCTTAAACTCCCCTTATATTGGATATAGTCACCCATAAGGTGGGCCATAGGTATCCCATAGGGCATGGTGCATTATAATTAAAAGGTTTGACATATACCTTTAAGTTTTACATGTCCTGGTAGTGAAGAATTCCTAAATTAGTTCTCACTACTGTGAGGCCTACCTGTCCCGTAGGATAACATTGGGTTGTCTTATTACCTTTAATAAGTGCTAACTTTTGATTGGGAACAGATAAGCATTTTGTGTCTGGTATCTATGAAATTGTAATAAAAAATCAATTTTAATGGTAAAGTCGAATTTTTAAATTACAATTTTGAAAATGCCACTTTTAGAATGTTGGCATTTTCCTGCCCTTTGCTATTGGGTGACTGCAGCCTGTCCTAGGTCACATGACTGGGTGTGGTTGAACTTTGTGAATTCTTCCCAGACAGTCACACAATAGAGGAATTAGGTGTGCCTTAATTGGACTTCTACTGGCAGGATGGTGGAATGGAGCTGGGTACAGCCCCACTTGCAAATGAATAGGCTGTGCTCTGCCTTCACACAAAGGACTTGTCACCATTGCATTGTCCCTGCAGCCAGCTTGGAGCCCTACAAAGAGTAACTTCTAAAAATGTCTCCTACTTCAAAGAAGGCCCCTGGTATAACAAAGAGATCCTCAGACTCACTCTTCATTACATTCATGGACCTGTGGATGCTACAGAAGAAGGACTGCTTTGCTGCCTGAAGGACTGCCACTCAGCTGCACTGCTACCTACTGTGCTGCTACCTACTGCCCCCTGCATTCCGAGAAGGAAGACTGGACCTGCACCCTTCATCCCAGGTGAAATGACCCCAAGGGTCAGTCAGCTGACTTACTATCTAGAGGCTTCATGCAACTGCCTAGCCTCTGTTGGAGTGAGTTCCTGATCCCCAAGTGGTACCCCTCAGGTCCTGGACCTTTGGTGTGGCCTTGGTTGAGCTCCCCTGAAGTTCTTTAGCTCTTTAGCCTGTTCGAGCCAAAATCTTGCCACCTGCCAATGTGAATTCCAGCGACTCTGACTCTTTACGCTGCTGCGACCACCGACGACACCTGGCAGTGCAAGATTGGCACTTTCGCTATAGCATCGACAGCTCACGGTGCCTGCCAATGAGAAGCTCCAGCAACAACCGCCCGCCATGGCGACAGGATCGGCGTGCCACACCGACGACCGCCTGTGACCCCCAGCCTAATTTCATGCTACTCCGACGACAATCCAAGACACTCTGCCTGCTCCTCGCGGACCCCTCCACCGCAAACAGAACTCTTTGCGCTGGACTGTGAAAATAGCTCTTTCAGCAAGACTAACCTGGTCCCTCTATCCGGCCTGTGCTCCATTGTGGTAGGCCTTAACTTGTGACTTTCACCCAGTCTTGCACGACCAGATATCCGCGAGTGGCGCTTTGTGTTTTTTGGTGCTATTTTCACTTAAATCTTTAAAATTGCATATCTTCGGTTCTACTGATTGGATTTTTATCATTTCAGTGTCAAATTATTTATTACATTTTGCTCTATGTTTTTAAATTGGTGTGAGATTTTTCTTGTGTGGTGTTTTCACTTTACTGCTGGTTGAAGAGCTACATAAACACAAATAAGTACTTTACACATTGCCTCTAAGTTGAGCCTGACTGCTTTTGTGCCAAGCTACCAGGGGTTAAGCACAGGTTAATTGGCGGTTTGTTTGTGTCTAACCCTGACAGAGATTGTGGTTGTTCCTTGAGTAGGGTTTCACCCCCCTCAACCAGTAACCCTATTTAACACAAAAGGGAGATTCTATTCACTGACAGACAAGGACCTTTCCAGCCACCTATGCATCATGCTAGTTCCTGGCACTTGACTACCCCAGCCCAACAGGCACCAGCCTAGCATGATGTCACTGACTTTTCCCCACCCTTTCAGCTTTTTAGAGACCTTATTCTACCCAAGAAGCAACCACCCTATTAGAAGCACCAGCTTAAAATGTTCTACTACTACCGACTCAATGTCACTTGCATGTTGATTGGGCACAACTCTCCATCCTTGAAGGTAAACTCTACCTGGGCAGAAAAAAACTCACTGTCTGCCAAGGAAATAAAAAGTAATTCTTTTATATAGCGGTACCAGCTCAGAGGTATTTATTTTATCGACAAATGCAGGATAAAGACTAAGTCAGCCTTGTGATCTAGGTAATATTTGCAATAACAGACATACCTCGTACTTTTGCCAACGGCCTGCACGTTACACACAGTCCTTTCAAGCTAGTGCAGTAACTCCCTGAGCTTTCTTAGTGGGGTTAAAACCTGAGGTTTCAAAAGAGAATTCTTCAACAGAAGTAATCTGCTAATCAGTTTTAGTGGGATTCAGTATTGTTGCCTTTAGCTTACACAGACTTTTCATCAGCAAGTGTTTTACCCACACACTTGTGCTCCTGGGACTGGAGCCTGTGAACTGTATGCTACACATAGAAAGATGCAGCATTGACATTTTTCCACCAACCCATGCTATCACACAAATGCAATTTGTGACCTCTATGTTATATGTAGATAGCTACAACAGGTGCTTTATCCACCTGAGCAATCTTACGGGGTTGAAGCCTGTGACTTTCATTTTACGCACGGATCCTTACCGCCAGCACATATCCCAAATAAGCACGAGCTATGTGCACCGGTGGCCCTCGAAATATTAAACAGGTGCAGCAGCTAGGCTTGGATAGCCAACACCTGGGGTGCGTGCAATCATAACCTTTTTGATGAGGTTGCTACCTTTGTGCCTGTATAGAGCATAGTTGCTTAGGCTGTGGCTGGGCTTCTCCAAATAACTATGGCCTAGGATTTATTGAGTACTTCTCAATACATGAAAAACCTGGGACTTTCAGGATGTTTGTGTGGAATATCACCTAAGTGAGCATGGTGTCAAAAGTCATAATTCACTCATCTATCCACCTATAGAGTCCTTAAAATCCTGTATGTCACTCATACCTTAGCTGTACATGTTCTCTGAGCGATGAAAGCTTGTACTAGTCGACCCTCCTGGATCTGTTCTGCTGAGAATGGAAGATTGCACCTGCTGTTTTCTGTGAGAGTGGGAATTTTGTTTTGCTACTGTCATCATGTACAAATTCTGTGGGAAAATATTTCTTACACCTACACAGGGGCTACTGATTGGCATACGACTGAGATATATGCTATGTTTTGGCTACTTATATATATATATATATATCACTGAAAAAACCAAAGGTTAAAGGGACGTTATAGTTAGGTGAAAAAGTTAGTTTTAAACAAACAAAACGACAGAAATTCAACAGTTATAGTTATCTCATGAAACTATAACTTGTGCCCTAAAGTAACTGCAGCTCGCACCCTCAATGATGTCATTTCAGATGTTGCAGTGATGTTATAGAACATGTCATGAGTGATGTAATGTGTGAGGTAATTAGCAGTGCAGAAAATGCTTTTTTTTGTAATTTGCGCACAGATCCCCCACAAATTTGGGGCACATTTTTTTTAAATTATGTTTTTGGCCCCAGGAGCGGTCTCTCTGTAATTCCTCCAGGCCTAGGTGGGCATTGTATCCCTAGCCTGCCCCTCTATATGTTTTTTTTTCTTTTCTCAAGACAGTGGACTGAGTACCCAAGTGCTAAGATAACTGCTGCCACATCTTTGTTGATGTGGTGGCAGCCAATCAAAACAAATGTTTTGAACTGTTGGATCTACGAATCCTCTGTGGCTTGATATATACAATTATTTTTTAACTTTAATTTCTCCAAAATCATTGAACAGATTTACACCAAATGACCAAAAGCACTCTTCCTGGACCAAGATGTAGCTTTCTGCCAATTTTGCTGTAATTCCGTTTAGTCTTTTAGGCCAGTAGCTGTATCTAATTTTTCCTGTGGCAAACTTAAAGGGGAAAACTCATTGTGGGACACCTCCACCCCTTTTTCTCGGCCCTGCTTGATGGATCACCCCAAAACTTTCCAGGAAGGAGCTGAGGTAGATGAGACTTCTTTTTGGGAACATTTCGTAAAGATTTGTCAAACTGCGCCAAAGTTATAAGTAAACAAAAAATGCTTTTCCTATGCAAACGTGATCCTAACTATAACTACCAAGTAGTTATAAATATATATATATATATATATAATGCGTATTTTGCACATGTTTTTAACTCAAGCACCAGTTTTATGCATTATGCTTGCAGTAGGATTTTGTTACCGTGTGTTTATTACCTAAATGTATTCATACAGAAATTAAGCGTACTTTGCACATGGTTTCAAATCCGAGGACCTACTCATTTGCACTATTGCTTTTAGAATGTGTTTTACTATGTGCACGTTACCTAATTGTAGTTATACAGCAATTACGCGTATTATTTGCACATGGTTTTCTGAAAATGCAAAGACTAGCTACAACAAATGTGAAAGCATGCTATATTCTTGTACTGTGAAACGGAAGTACAGACGGGCAGTCTGTCTTCCATATTTAGTTGCACTTAGCACTTTAAATTGTGGTGAGGAAATGGTAGCACGACATGTGATCAAGGCCTCTAAGGGCCGAAACGCGTCATGGCGGCACAGCACGATATGAAATAAAACACACCTGCACGAAATAAGAGGAGTCCGTTTCCGTTTCTGGGTACAGGGAATCGTTGGAGAAAAGGAGCTTTGAATATATATATATATATATATATATATATATATATATATATGTGTGTGTATATATAAAAACACACTGTACAATTACATGCTAAAATGCTTCAATAGGAAGGACATTTTTTGTTTTGCTAATAACTTTAGTGCCATGTGATGGATTTTCACAAAACTTTCCAAAAAATAAAAGTTCATCCACCTCCACCCCTTCCTGAAAAGTTTTGCAGCGATCCATTAAGTGGGGATTGAGAAAAAGTCTCTTTTCCCAATGCAATTTCCATGGGGTTTTTTGAACAGCGATACAGAGAAAGCGGCTACGGCTGAACAGAATTACACCATACTTGTCAGAAAGCATGCTTTTTGTTATTTGGTGTAAATCTGTTCACCTCTTTTCGAGAAATCAAGCTTAAAAAAGTATCAATATCTAGTGCTGCAGGACTCGCACTGGAAAATAAAGCGTTCTGATGGGCTGGTCCCGTGGGACTGAGCAATGTGATTGGCTGGCTGCAACATGAGGAGAAATGGTGCAGCCTTCGTTACACGACTCGAGTCCTGTAAAAAAAAAAAAAAGTTAAAAGGGGTGTAGGTGCAGCAAGTCAACCATGCAGGACAGATGAGAGAGATTGTGGCAACAGAACACATAAAAAAAGCAAAATGTAAGACTGAAAATTTTAAAACACCGAAATTGGGGAATAAGAATGAAGTTTCTATCCTTAGCTTCATTCATGGGAGAAAAGCAGGTACAGCAACACAATAATATGGATGTTTGGTGGCCTCAATTGAAGCACTAGTATGGGCTGATTAAAAGAAGATGCATTATGAGCGAAAAAGACAAAGTGATATGCTAGAGTCTAGCATATCCCTTTATTTTTATAAATAAAACCAAAGTTCTAAAAGTTCCAGCCTTCCCAATGAAATAAAAATTTAGATTTTTGTATATTTTTTTGTTTGTGAATTTAAGAAAATATTTCATCATTTTTGTATTTGTTTGATCTACTTTTTTCTGTAATTTTGTGTATTCATTTGAAGTTCAAATCGTAGAAATTGTTTAGGCCAAGAGCCCTGGTTTCCAATAATTGTTCACACAGAAGTCAAATGGTTACGACCTGCTGCATTATGTGGTTCATTGGGTATGGAAGGCATAATTAAACGTTACGATCTCCACGATTTTAAGAATCGGTTCTTGGAAATAAACCACAAATAGGTTTTACCCCTCATGACATCTCCACCAGAGAAAGCAGACACATCGCCGCTAAGGAGCAATAACATTAGATTAGCAGTCTGGGATGCAAAGCATCCAAGTAAATCCAGCACCCTTCAGCCGCAGAGGATTCGTGTTCACCCAGTGCCTCACTCAATCCTGTGAGCTGAGAAGCAGAGAACCGGAACTGCAGAGGATATCATCTTTTAAATTAACATGCACAGTGGATGGACAGGCAGCATTTGACAATGCACGCATTTCCACTCAGTTCAGTTGAGGAGCATTGTAATTCCAAATGAACAACATTAAATTATATTAACTTTATTATGGCTTTCATAATTACAGAGCAAGATTGCATAGTGTGGAATGGAATCCTCTGCAAATTAGCACTTTGTGTTTGATTTAGAGAGGAGTGGTAAGGTACCATCCTCAAAAGCAGCGTAAATGGAATTTTCACTTTAGGATTACTACACAGTGCCGGCGCTTTTTAGGTCTCGCCTACAGACATCTGTTGTTGTCGCAGACCTATTGTGGACAGTATCAATACTTACAGTGGGCTTTGGGCCAGCACATTGCTTATCATTGGTTGGTGTTCTTCTCAATGGATTTGCTTGTGTCTTATTCAATGGCTTTCCTTTCTCTTCTAATATTTGTATCTTTCCTGGAGCATAGCTTCTTTACCATCCTTTCAATTGAATTACTTATATTCTTCTGCCTACATGTGCATGTTTTCTTGCTCTGTGACATCCTCCTATTTCCTCACGGCTGGGCAGCAAGCAAACACAGCAGCTGCTGGATTTTAATTCTTTTCAGACTGTGCTGGTCTTTCTGCCTGCAGCTCGCTGTGTTTTCAGGGCTTCCATCTCCTGCCATACATACATCTCCAATATCTTTGAGCAGTCTTGAGGGGTCTTCTGTTCTGTTTCTGTGCTCTCAACAACCGAGACATGGGGCCAGATGTACAAAAATCTAGAATTCAGATTTTTTTAATTGCGATTCTAACTGAATCACAATTAGGAAATCGCAATTCCTGATGTAAGAAAACCTACATCTTTTAAATAGTGATTCCTAGCGTTTCGCAAATCGACCTGCCTCATGAATATTAATGAGGGAGGTCGCAATTTGTGACCCACTAGGAATTGCAGCCTTCACAGGGATGGTGGGCTGCTGAGGTCAGCAGACCACCATGTCTTTGATTGCTTTTTAATAAAGCAATTTTTTTTTTAAATGCAACCCGTTTGCCTCAAAGGAAAACAGGCTGCATTTTAAAAATAAAAAATGAAACTTTTCAGTTTAATTATTAAAAGTAGGCAGTGGTCTGTGCGACCACTGCTTGTCCTTAAAAAATATGCTTTTTTTACATTCTCAAATACCCTTTTGTGAATGGGTTAGCACCAGTTTTAAACTGGTGGTAAAGTATTACTGTTTTGTGACTGAATTCGGTTGCAAAACAGGAAACATACCATACCGATTTGGTATTTGGAAGGGATGCCCTAAACATGCCTCTTCTAAATACCGAATATCAAATGCAAATTGCGATTCGGTAATAAGTTACAGAATTACATTTTGCCTTTTGTACATCTGAAAAAGCATTTTTGCCATCGCAAATTACCTATTCTGTGAAATGCTTTGTACTTCTGGCCCATGGTTCCTATTAACCATTCTCCATAGAAAAGATGAAGCAAGGATCATTGGAGGAAAACTGCCAAATGGGTAGGCATTCACTCGCTATATCTTTCTTCACCTCCATACTGAGGTGCAGAAACCAGACGTGGCTGATGCACCTGTGGAGGCTTACAGCTTCTGACAACAGGACGACCAGGAACTTTATTGCAAGAATTTAGGAAGTTTGGTATAAAAATAAAGCTGCCTAAAGAAGTTCATCTATTTGCTATGTGGCCCTCTCTTTTTCTTCGGACATTTTTAACCTATGCAGAGGCTGACGTTTGCTGATAATGCCACGGCTGCACGTGCCCTGTGTAAAAAGACAACCATTTTTAGGCTAAAGTTGCTATACCTGCTTCTATAACAAATCGACTTTATATGCATAAAGGGTTTGTACACAGTGTAGCTATGGGGTGCTGAAGTGAAGGATAAACGTTTCCCACTGCTACCTACGGTTATCAGAAGGTTTTAGAAGTGCATGTTTGAGCAGCAAGGCTTCAGAAAGTGCTCAGTAACTTATAGCCGTGTGGAGGTATTCCTGAATGAAGATCATCAGATTACTTCATGTCTTTTAACTGTAGTGCTTTATTCATTTGGAAATATTGAATGTACTCTATAGAAGCACATTTACAGTGTTTAACAAAAAGAAATCCGTTCCTAACTGGCCTGTTGTCATTCACAATACATTTTTAAGCGTAGGTATGGGAGTGTCAACAACTAGTTGCTACAGCCAAAAAGGGACCGAGAACAGTAGTAACTGACTTCAGATCTTGCTGGAGTAACTCCAGCACACACATTGCCAATCAATGATACTGCAACAGCCTCCTATATAAAATACTGGTGGTAGGGAATTCAAATAAAACCCCATAGGAAATAATGTTACATTCAGTTATTTAAAAAAGTTAAAAAATAATAATATAGAATTTAATGTTCAAATATCTAAAAATAAAAAATAAAAAAACAAGTAATATTTAATTATAAAATATTTTAACAACCTTTTTGAATTTATAAATTAATGTAACATTAACTTCTCCAGAAGTTCTGGCTGTGGCATATTTTCCCAAATATATGAGCTCACGAATATCGGTTTCCCAAAATTAATATATCTGACATCCATGCCGTAAGAGACATGAGCAGTGCCTATATAGGCGCCACCCCAGCACGCTGACATCAGTTCTTTTCTTTCCACACCAACCAGCACAGACCCTGAGAGATCTACCTTCAGTCATTTTTTGCCTCCTGGTGTGATAGAGATGTTTCCTAAAAAGCCAGCGGGTTTTAAACCCTGTGGTGCCTGTCACAGGCAGATGTCTGTGACAGATCTCCACACCTGCTTTGACTTTGGTGCTTGGAGCGGAACTACGACTCCAAGACCTACGAGGACTGTTGCGCCATACACCCGATGACATTACAGGATCAGTCTTTGAGCTCCTTGCAGCCCGACGTCCGTTGACCCCATGACGATCCAGATCCCAGTCACGTGGAAGATCCCAGGACCGCTCGCAGAGCCGCTCTTGACATTCCTTATTTCAGTTGAAGTCTTCGGGTAAGTCCCACAAAAAGCAAAAGTCCAAGACGTCAAAGCATTCTTCGACTTCACGGTGCCAGTCCAACTCTTCGGACGAGGTATGGGGAGGATGACACAAATCGGGGCCTCGCTCCCACATGTCCACTGTGGAGCCCGTGCAGGGGTCCGCACTGTACCTCCCAGAGTTTCTCGGAGTGACCCCGACCAACTCAAAGAGTTTTATGAGGCCTGCACCTCATATTTAGGTGGCACAGCCCCTCTAGAGCACCTTCAAGCCCCATGGATTTGAAGGGGATCCCCACTGGATTCCCAATAGCAAGTTCGCCCTCAGCCCCAGTTGAGCCCCATGGATCCAGTGCTGGGTCTGGAGCAACTCCGCCTGCGAGACCATGACCTTCATCGGAGTCTGTTCCAGTGCCATCTTTCTCTGTACCACAGATGACCCATGGCGGCACCGGCCTCATCGTCATTCCCGACCCCGATACAGAGCCGGTTGGGTGTCGCCCGATGTTGGTGCCGGTCGGGACCCTGCCCTCCGAGTCGGAGCCAGTGCCTTTTTCTTTTGACAGGCCGGGAGAGGGAGATGATTGGGAGGGGTCTTAGGACCCTTATGGTTACTCTCACCCCCTTGGTGAACCTAAGGACAACTGGTACGAGGAGCTGGTGGTTATCAGTGGATTGAATACCTCACCAGACACTGGCTTAGTCTCTCCTCCTACTGTGGCTATGGAAGAAGAGGCTTCCTTTGCCATGGTGGAGTGGAGGGTGGCTGAGGTCCTGGACCTTCAGCTGCCCTTGGTGGCAGTCAATCGCACAACTTGACAGAGGTGCTTCAGCCAGGAGTTGCCCCCCCTCTGAAGCTCTCCTCCCATTTAATGAAGCCCTTATGGATGTCCTATTGGGGTCTGGTCCTAAGCCCTGCACAGGGGCTCCTGTGCACAGGACAATTGCCTGCAGCAATCGCCTGCTCATGGGAACCCCAGTGTCCTCACCTAGCACCCCAACCCAGAGAGATTAGTGATCCAAGCCTCCACCTCCAGAGTCAAAACTGTCCTGTTCCCTACTACTCCACCAGATAGGGAATCCTAAAGGCTGGATACCTTGAGCAAGAGGATGTTCTCTTCCGCCAACCTAGCACTGCAGTTCGTGAACCATGTGTGCCTATTAGGCTGATATACCCACACAGTTTGGGATTCGGTTGCGCAAGTACTGCCCATGGGCTCGGAGGAGGCCCGAGCCATGCTATTACAGGGGATGACAGATGGCAGGGACGCAGATAAGTTCACTATTCACTGCAGACTGGACACAACCGACTTGCTAGGCAGGGCGATTGAGTAGTTAGTGGCACTCACACACCATGCCTGGTTAAGAACCACTGGCTTTTCAGGGACGTCCAAGCTTCCCTTATGGATGGCGAGTCCAGGAGATTTGACATATGATTCTGATGTTTCAGCCTCTATCCTGGAATTCGATGAGACTAACTCTGAGGCTGTTGCGTCTCATGTCCTCCTACATCCTGCTGGTGAAGCATGCCTGTTGACACATGCGGACTCTGCAGTGGGACCTGAAGTCCCAGTAGGTGCAGCATCAGGGGAATCTCTTCAACCTAGTCCGGATCTCAGAGGGAACTGCAAAATATCTGGGGTGGTGGCTGACTAACCCCGATTGGGTCAGCATCAGACCCCTCTCCCTTCCCCACCCAGAGCTGACTGTGGTGACTTATGCGTCACTCCTGGGCTCGGGCAGCCATCTGGGAAAGGCGGAGATCAGAGGTCTCTACATCAACTTGTTAAAGCTGAGGGCGAACGACTGGCATTGAAAGCCTTTCTTCCTTCGATCAAGGGAAGGCTGGTGCAGGTATTCACGGACAACACCACCGCCATGCTGTACAGCATGGGGTTGGGTTGTGGATCCTGTGTCAGAAGGCCCTCCGTCTCTGGACATGGCTGGAATGTCAAGGCATTTCCCTGCTGGTTCAACATCTGGCGGCTCTCTGAACACCAGAGCGGACAAATTGAGCCGTCTATGGCTAGCGGACCACAAATGGCGTCTCATTGCAGAGGTGGTACAAGGTCTCTTCCGAGACTGGGGAGAACCTTGGTTAGATCTATTCCCCACCTCCGAGAATGCACAATCTCAGCACCTATGCGCCCTGGAGTTCCCAAGGCGACTCTTGCTCAGAGATGCTTTTTGTCTCAAGTGGAGCTCAGGCCTCCTGTATGCCTTTCCACAAATACCACTCCTGCCCAGAGTTCTCAAGAAGATCAGGAATGAGCGGACCCAAGTCATTCTTGTGGCGCAAATTGGGCATGGAAAAAGAAAGAAACTCCAGAGCCTGAGCATCGGCCCTTCTATCAGAGGTCCCCTTCTGGTGGATCCCTGTCACAGCAACAGGGCAGCAAACCTGCATTCACTCTGCCTTCATGCTTGGAGATTGAACGGAATAGTTGACACTTTTCGACCTTCCTCCTGAAGTTTGTGATGTCATTCTGGCAGCCAGGCATCCCTCAACCAAGACAGTAAACACCTGTCATTGGAAGAAATGTGTGGCTTGGTGTGCTTCCAAGGTTATTGATATCCTTTCCGCGTCTTTGTCCCAGGTTTTGATGTTAGTTCATTCCCTGGCCCTGCAAGGCTTTATTTTGGGCACTGTAAAAGGTATCTTTCAACCATTTTGGCTTTCTTGCAGTTACCGGACCAACATTCACTGTTCCAGTCATCTGAAAGAAACAGTTAGTTATAGATTCCTTACCTTAGAATTACCCCCAGGCGTCAGACTGGATCCGGAGAATTTTTCGTCAGCAGTACCCCTGCGCGTCAAAAGGTGGCGTTGGTTGGCTCCGCGTTCGTCGTTGGCGTCGTGGTCGCCGGGATGACGTCGCAGTAGCTACTTAGACGCCGCCCTCGCGCGCTGACGTCAGTTCTTTCTTTTTCCGCGCCAGCCAGCGCAGATCCGGAGAGAGCGGTACCTCCAGTCACTTTTTGACTGACTTTTTGCTGACTTTTGTCGACACCGTTTTCGTGTCTTCGACTCCTGGTGCACGAGGGATGCCCGGTTTCAAGGCCTGCGGTTCCTGTAGCCAACTGATGTCAGTGACGGATCCGCACCGCGTGTGCCTGTTTTGCCTGGAGCACGACCACGACCCCAAGTCGTGCTCCGACTGCCGGACCATGAATCCAACGTCTTTGCGGGAGCAGTCCCGAAAGCTTCTCGAGGCCCGGCAGTCAGCTCCGCGCCGTTCGAGGTCCTGGTCGCATGGGAGGTCGAGGGACTGGTCGCGGAGCCACCACCACCAGTCTTCTTCCAAGTCTTCGCACTCCTCGGGTAAGTCGAAGCACAAGAAGAAGTCGAAGAAGCATCGTCGCTCTTCGACTTCTCCCCGTCGGTCGGCCAACCCGATGAGGGATACGGGTGGTGCTCCTCCCGCGGCTCCGCGTGCGGAGCCCAAAGGGTCGATTCTGAGTTTCCCCTCCTTCCAGGGACCCGGAGCGACCCCTGCCCAGCTTCGCCAATTTTACGAAGCGATGCATGCCATCTTTGGGCAGCCCGACTCCGCCGGCGCGCCTTCGGGCCCGTGGATTCGGGTGGGGGCCCTGGGGTTTCGATGCCGGCGACTCCGGCCCCGGCGCCGCAGGGTCCCCTTGGATCCAGGCCTGGATCCGGATCGGCGCCGGTCGACCTAATTACACCTCCCCCGGTGCCGAATCCACCGGCACCACGTCTGCAGCCGATGCCGGTTGTGTCCCCAGCCGGCGTCGACCCCGGCCTCCACCTCGATGTAGACACTGAGCCGGACCGGCGTCGACCGACACGGATCCGACGCATACGGGTACTTTTGTGCCCTTGTTCTACCCTGGCTCTTTTAGACCAGACTGGCAGCCAGAAGAGGGTGAGGAGGACTGGGCGGGGTCTGGTGACCCTTTAACTGACCAGTTTGGGTACAAGCCGGACTGTAGAAAGGACCTGGGGGAAGCCAGTGGTCTGGATACCTCACCAGACCATGGCATGTTGTCTCCTCCTACCGTGGCTACGGAGGAGGGAGTGTCTTATGCCGTGGTGTTGCGTAGGGCGGCCGAGGCTCTCAACCTCGAGTTACCTACGGTGGCAGTCAGGACTAACCTCCTGACAGAGGTGCTTCAACCGGCAGCGAGCTCTTCGGAGCCCCTGCTACCGTTTAACGAAGCCCTCACTGACATCCTTTTGGGCACCTGGTCCAGGCCCAACACAGGGGCTTCTGTGGATAGGATGATTGCCTGACGCCACCGCCCGTCCCCGGGCGACCCCACTTTCCTCTCCCAACACCCCACCCCTGAGAGCTTGGTGGTCCAAGCCTCCACCTCCAAAGGCGCATTCCCTAACGCACCACCTGATAGGGAATCCAAAAAGCTGGACCATCTTGGGAAGAAGATGTTTTCTTCCTCCAGCTTGGGACTGCGGTCGGTAAACACCGCATGTCTGTTGGCCCGTTACACCCACTCCGTGTGGGATATGGTGGCGCAAGTGCTGCCTCAGTGCCCGGAGGAGGCCCGGGCCGTACTCTCCCGTGCAGTTGCGGAAGGGAGAGACGCAGCAAAGTTTACCATCCGCTGTGGGCTGGATGAGGTCGACTGGTTTTTCAGGAGATGTCCAATCCACCCTTATGGACATGCCCTTTGATGGCTTTTGCCTATTCGGCGACGAGGCAGACAACGCGCTGGAGCGCTTTAAGGACTCTCAGGCTACGGCCAGGTCCTTGGGCCTCTCCACCACCCACCCTGCGCAGTCTACCTTTCGCCCCTTTCGTGGTTACAGAAGAGGTGCCCCGCCACATCCCGCCCAGAGCCACAGGCCAGCGCATGCTGTTCAGCCCCTGCGTGGCCGGGGACGTGGGAACCACCGCCGTGGTTCTCGGGGCCAGCGGGTGGGCCAGTCCACCACAGCCCCCTCTGCAGCAGCCTCCAAACCCTCCTAGTCCGACCTTTCAGGGCCACCAATCGCCAGTGGGCGGCAGGATTCGCCATCACCTCCCCCACTGGCGCACCATCACGTCTGACAGGTGGGTTTTGCAAATAGTCCAAAGGGGCTACTCCCTCACCTTCGAGACTACCCCTCCATCCATGCCGCCTCAGTACCATCGCATGTTGGAGGATCATCTGGCCATTCTCCAACAGGAAGTTTCGGCACTCTTGACCAAGGGAGGCATCGAGCGAGTTCCTGTCCCAGAAGTAGGTCGTGGTTGCTATTCCCACTACTTTCTGGTGCCCAAGAAGGACAAAGGCCTGCGTCCTATCTTGGATCTCAGGAAAGTCAACCGCTTCCTCCGGAAGGAGAGGTTCAAAATGTTGACGCTAGCTCAGGTCCTGTCTGCCCTCGACCCTGGAGACTGGATGGTAGCGTTGGACTTGCAGGACGCTTATTTTCACATCCCCGTGTTGCAGGCCCACCGGCGTTACCTGCGGTTCACGGTAGGCCACAAACACTTTCAGTTTACCGTGCTCCCTTTGGCCTTACCAGCGCCCCTCAGGTGGTCGCAGCTCATCTGCGCAGATCAGGGGTTCCAGTCTTCCCCTATCTCAACGACTGGCTGTTGAAGGCGGGCTCGCCCCAGGCTGTAGTCTCCCACTTCCAGACTACGGTCGACCTCCTGCATTCGCTGGGGTTCTCCATCAACGTGCCGAAGTCGCACCTGACTCCCTCTCTGAAGCTCCTCTTCATCGGAGCGGTTCTGGACACGACGCAGTTTCGGGTCTATCCCCCGAACAGCGAGTCCGGTATATTCGGGCTATGATTCCGATCTTTCAGCCTCTGTCCCGGGTTTCGGTCAGGATGACCCTCAGGCTACTGGGCCCGATGGCCTTCTGCATCCTGCTGGTGGACCATGCCAGATGGCATATGCTGGCTCTGCAGTGGGACCTGAAGTTCCAGTGGGCCCAACATCAGGGAAACCTGTCCGATTGCGTCCAGATCTCGGAGGGCACTGCACACCAATTGCAGCGGTGGCTAGCGAACCAGAATTGGAAACTCACATGCCACACACAGATAGCGAAAAGATAGTTTGCTTGACATGGAACGTGCGGGGGCTTAATTCACCCAAGAAAATACGCCAGGTGCTTGCATACTTGGATCGCCATGAGGTAAAAATTGCCCTAATCCAAGAAACACATCTGACACACCAGAACGAGGCGCACATTGGATCAAAATGGGCTGGGTATCGACTAGCCTCATCGTACTCCTCATATGCTAGGGGGGTCCTCACGCTTGTTAAAAAAAACACCCTGCCATTCACTGTGATTAAAAGCTGCACAGACTATGAAGGCCGCTATGCCATAACTCACGGTAAGATGGCGTGGGAGCTCGTCACCCTGGTAAATGTCTATGGCCCCAACACGGACACCCCTGAGCTGTACGTAAAGATAGTGTCCATATTGAGGGACTACCCAACAGCCACAATAATATGGGGGGGAGACCTCAACACTCACCTAGACCCCGGCAAGGATAAGTCAAGTGGCATGGGCTGGCAATCACCTAAAGCGGCCAGGGTCATTAACGACGGGATGGAGGAGCTGTGTCTGACAGATGTGTGGCGCCTGCGACACGCGGACATGTTGGAGGGGACACATGTTTCTGCAACATATGGTAGCTGGTCGCGACTAGACTACTGGATAATGAGCGAGTCGGCGACAATGTGGGTCTCTGATGTGGGGGGGCTGCCGAGGACACTATCTGACCACAACCCGGTCATGCTCACACTCCACATTCCTCAAACGGTTAGTCGGCAGTACACGTGGCGGTTTAGCTCAGAGGCGCTGCTAGACCCGCTCTATACGCACACCATTCATGAAGCCATAGTCCAATACTTTGAGCAGAACAAAGGGTCGGTGGATAGCGCAGCAACCCTTTGGGAGGCCTTCAAAGCCACGATCCGCGGCGTTTGCATTAGCACAACCGCGGGCATCCTGAGGGACATTCGCGGTCAGCTGACCATGACTGAAAATACCTGAGTTGACTGAGTTTTTCCGAGGCTTTTTGTCTCTATTTTTCGAGTTGATCGACTCCTGGTGCAGTAGGGATGCCCGGCTTCAAGACCTGCGGGGACTGTCATCGAATGATGTCGGTGACGGACCCGCACCGCGTGTGTCTTTACTGCCTGGAGCGCGACCATGACCCCAAGTCGTGCTCAGACTACCGGGCCATGGCGGCAAAGACTTTGCGGGAGGGGTCCCGAAAGTTGCTAGAAGTCCGGCAGTCGGCTCCGCGCCGTTCAAGGTCCTGGTCCCGTGGGAGGTCGAGGGACCGGTCGCGGAGCCACCACCACTGTTCATACGGGATCATAGTCTTCGCACTCGGGGTCAGGTAAGACGAAGCACTCGAAGTCAGAGAAGCGCCGTCGCTCTTCGACTTCCCGTCACGCAGCTGAGGGTGCGGGTGGTGCCTCCCCCGCGGCTCCGGCGGAGCCTACGCAGTCGCCGCCGGCCTACCCGCCCTTCCTGGGTCCGTCGGCGACTCCGGCCTAGCTGCGGGAATTTCTGTCAGCCATGGCTTGCCTTTTTGGGCCGTCGGGCCCCATGGGCCCGACTGGGGGTCCTAGCTCTTTACTGCCGGCGGCTCCGGCATCGCTGTCGGCTCCGGCCCCGGCGCCGCAGGACCTCCATGGATCCAGGCCTGGATCCCGGTCGACGCCGGTTGACCTTGTGACGCCGACGTCGACCTCACCGGCACCACCTCCGACGTCGCCTGGCCCACCGGACGACGTCGCCCCCGGTTTCAGCCCCGATGTGGATAATGCGCCGGGCCAGCGTCGCCCGACGCCGATTCCGACGCCGATGGGGGATTTCTATCCCTATGTCCGTCCTCCTTATTTTCGGCCTGTTTATCAGCCTTTGGAGGAAGGGGAGAACTGGGAGGGCTCTGAGGACCCTCTCACAGCACAATGTGAGTTTGACCCGGACTGGGCAGAGGAGTTGGGGGATGCCAGTGGTCTTGATACATCTCCTGAACTTGGCATGCTGTCTCCTCCTACCGCGGCTACGGAGGAGGGTGCAAGTTACGCAGTGGTGTTGCGTAGGGCGGCCGAGGCCCTCCACCTTGAGCTCCCTACAGTGGCCGTCAGGACTAACCTCCTGACAGAAGTGCTTCAGCCGGCGGCTACCTCTTCGGAGCCACTGCTGCCCTTTAACGATGCACTTTCGGACGTTCTTTTGGGCACCTGGTCCAGGCCCAACACAGGGGCTCCTGTGGATAGGAACGTGGCCCGACGCCATCACCCGGCCCCGGGCGACCCCATTTTCCTTTCCCAACACCCCACCCCTGAGAGCTTGGTTGTCCAAGCCTCTGCGTCCCCGAGCGCATTCCCTACCGCACCACTGGACAGGGAATCCAAAAAACTGGAGCATTTCGGTAAGAAGATTTTTTCTTCCGCCAGTTCAGGGCTGCGGTCTGTGAACACTGCATGCCTCTTGGACCGTTATTCCCACTCTGTGTGGGATACAGTGGCGCGCGTGCTCCCTCAATGTCCGGAGGAGGCCCGGACAGTGCTCTCTCAAGCTATTGCTGAAGGGAGGGATGCAGCCAAGTTCACTATTCGTTGTGGCCTTGACACCGCCGACTCGCTGGGTAGGGTGATTTCCACGACAGTGGCGCTCCGTCGCCACGCCTGGCTGAGAACAACTTTTTTTTCTGGGGATGTCCAGAACACTGATGGACATGCCCTTTGATGGCATTCACCTTTTCGGCAACAAAGCAGATAGTGCGTTGGAGCGTTTTAAGGACTCGCGGGCTACGGCCAAGTCCTTGGGCCTTTCCGCCACGCGCCCTCCTCCGCCTTCTGCTTTTAGCTCTTTTCGTGGCCCCGGAAGGGGCCCCCCGGCATGTTCGCTTCAGAGCCACAGGCCTGCACAGCAACAGTCTCAGCGCGGACGTGGGACCCGCCGAGCCGGGACAGGGGGCCAGCAGGCGGGTCAGTCCACCTCCACCCCAGCCACCTCTGCCTCCAAACCTTCCTAGTCCGGTTTTTCAGGCCCATCAAACGCCAGTGGGCGGCAGGATTCGCCATCACCTCGCCCACTGGCGCACCATCACTTCGGACAGGTGGGTTTTACAAATAGTCCGAAGGGGCTACTCCCTCCCCTTCGAGACTACGCCTCCAGCCATGCCACCCCGGTACCACCGCATGTCGGGGTATCACTTGGCACTTCTTCAACAGGAAGTCGCAGCCCTCTTGGCCAACGGGGCCTTCGAGCGCATTCCTGCGCCAGAAGTAGGACGTGGTTGTTACTCCCACTACTTTCTGGTGCCCAAGAAGGACAAGGGCCTGCGTCCTATCTTGGACATCAGGGACGTCAATCGCTTCCTCCGGAAGTAGAAGTTCAAGATGTTAACTCTGGCTCAGGTCTTGTCTGCCCTCGAACCTGGAGACTGGTTGGTAGCGTTGGACCTGCAGGACGCATATTTCCACATTCCCATCCTGCCGGCCCACCGGCGTTACCTGCGGTTTACGGTAGGCCACGAGCACTTTCAGTTTACCGTGCTTCCCTTTGGCCTTACCAGCGCCCCGCGGGTGTTCACGAAAGTGATGGCGGTGGTCGCTGCTCATCTGCGCCGATCAGGGGTTCCAGTCTTCCCCCTATCTCGACGACTGGCTGTTGAAGGTGGGCTCGCCCCGGACAGTCGTCTCCCACCTCCAGACTACGGCCGACCTCCTGCATTTGCTGGGGTTCTCCATCAATGTGCCGAAGTCGCACCTGATTCCCTCTCAGAAGCTCCTCTTCATCGGAGCGGTTCTGGATACGACGCACTTTCGGGTCTATCCTCCCGAATGGCAAGTCCAGGATATTCAGGCTCTGATTCCGATCTTTCAGCCTCTATCCTGGGTTTCGGTCAGGATGACCCTGAGGCTGCTGGGCCTCATGGCCTCCTGCATCCTGCTGGTCGATCATGCCAGATGGCATATGCGGGCTCTGCAGTGGGACCTGAAGTTCCAGTGGGCGCAGCATCAGGGGAACCTGTCCGATTATGTCCCGCTCTCGGAGGGCACTGCACACCAATTGCAGTGGTGGCTCACGAACTGGCATTGGGTCAATGGCAGATCCCTCTCCCTTCCCCAACTGGAGCACACAGTGGTGACAGATGCGTCCCTCCTGGGATGGGGCGGCCACATGGGAGAGGCGGAGATCAGAGGCCTCTGGTCTCCGGCGGAGTCCAGGCTCCATATCAACCTTCTGGAGCTCCGGGCGATCCGACTTGCACTGAAGGCATTCCTTCCCTCTGTCAAGGGGAGAGTAGTGCAGGTGTTCACAGACAACACCACCGCCATGTGGTACTGCAACAAACAGGGCGGGTGGGGTTGTGGACCCTATGTCAGGAGGCCCTGCGCCTCTGGACATGGCTGGAACATCAGGGCATTTCCCTGGTGGTTCAACACCTGGCAGGTTCACTGAACGCCAGGGCGGACGAACTCAGCCGCAGGTGCATGATGGATCATGAATGGCGTCTTCACTCGAAGGTGGCGCAAGGTCTCTTTCAGCAGTGGGGAGAGCCTTGGTTAGATCTATTCGCCACCGAAGAGAACGCGCAATGTCAGCAGTTCTGCGCGATGGAATTTCCAAGGTGGCACTCGCTAGGCGACGCTTTTCGTCGCGATTGGAGTTGCGGTCTGTTGTACGCCTTTCCACCTATACCACTTCTGCCCAGAGTGCTGAAGTGATCAGGCGCGACCGGGCCCAAGTCATTCTTGTGGCTCTGGACTGGGCTCGAAGAGTTTGGTATCCCGAGCTACTCAGTATGACCATCGATCCCCGATCCGACTGCCTCTTCGGGAGGATCTTCTGTCGCAGCAGCAGGGGACGGTTCTCCACCTGAACATGTCCAGTCTCCACCTCCTTGCGTGGAGATTGAGCGTCGGCAGTTGATTCCTTTCGACTTGCCTCCTGAAGTCTGTGATGTCATTCTGGCAGCCAGGCGTCCCTCCACTAAGTTGGTATACGCCTGCAGGTGGAACAAGTTTGTGGCATGGTGCACAGCAAAGGCTGTGGATCCCCTTTCTGCCCCTCTTTCAGAAGTCCTACTGTTCCTTCTTTCTTTGGCCTGGCAGGGCTCTGCTCTGGGCACTATCAAGGGCTACCTTTCGGCTATTTCAGCCTTTCTTAGGCTTCCTGATCAGCCCTCTCTTTTCAAGTCCCCTGTTGTAAATAGATTCCTCAAAGACATTACTCATCTTTTTGCTCCTATTCCTTTCGTAATGCCACAGTGTGACTTGAACCTGGTTCTCACCTACTTAATGTGCGCTCCCTTTGAGGCTCTTCACAACTGTCCTCTTCGTCTGTTAACTTTGAAGACTGCTTTCCTGGTTGCCATCACCTCTGCTAGGAGAGTGAGTGAGCTCCAGGCTCTTTCTTGCAAACCTCCTTTTCTGTCTGTCCATCCGGACAAGGTTGTGCTCAGAACACGTCCATCCTTTCTGCCAAAGGTTGTCACTGCCTTTCACATCGGGCAGACCATTACTTTGCCCACCTTCTTTCCGCCTCTGCATCCTTCTAGAGAGGAGGAGAGGCTCCACCGTCTGGACCCAAAACGTGCGCTCTCATTTTACCTCGATCGCACACGACAGTTCCGGGTGGATGACAAGCTCTTTGTTGGCTACGTAGGCGCCAAAAAAGGTTGGGCCGTACACAAGCGGACTATCTCCCGATGGGTCGTCTTGTGTATTAAAGCCTGTTATTCTCTGGCGAAAAAGGAGCCTCCGGTGGGGCTGCGCGCCCATTCCACCAGGGCGACGGCTGTCACTACGGCATTGGGATGTGGTGTCCCCTTACAAGACATCTGTCAGGCAGCTACGTGGGCCTCGTTGCACACTTTTACTAAGCATTATTGCCTGGACAGCCAAGTCCGGAGAGACGGCTTCTTTGGCCGTTCTGTTCTCCGGGACTTCCTGGTGTGATCTTGGTTCGCAGACCCACCACCGGGGTTGGTATTGCTGGGGTATCTATTCTAAGGTAAGGAATCTATCACTAACGTGTTTCTTTCAGATGCACAAGTTACTTACCTTCGGTAACGATATATCTGTAAGAAACATTAGTTAGTGACAGATTCCTTACCGCCCCACCCATCCACTCCGTTCTGCGAACTGATTTCTAGGGTTAAGGTCATCCCTTTTTAGGGCCCTAGTTTCTATGCACCAGTGGTCAGTATCTTGCATGGCTCTGCGTTCCTGGCGCGGATAGTCGTGTACAGAACTGAAGTCAGCGCGCGAGGGCGGCTTCTAAGTAGCTGCCGCGACGTCATCTCGGCGAGCACGATGCCAACGACTGACGCGGAGCTGCACGACGCCACCTTCCGACGCGCAGGGGTACTGCTGACGAAAACTTTCCGGATCCAGTCTGACGCCTGGGGGTAATTCTAAGGTAAGGAATCTATCACTAACTAATGTTTCTTACATATATATCGTTACCGAAGGTAAGTAACTTGTGCTTTAATACTGTTTTTTTAGTAGTGACTTACACTCGTAGTTTGTGAATGCAGAAAAATAGTAAACTTACTCAAAAGTGCAAGTTACCTTTGTGCATCTGGACCAGAGTTCGTGAATACCGAAAAGTAGTCCAGTTACTCAAAAGTGTACACTTACTCAAACCTGTAAGTTACCTTTGTGAATCATGCTCATACTCTTTCACAACATTCAACCGATGGGCACCCGCCCCTAAGAAATGTGAACATAACCTGATAGTACTGAACTAATCTGCACCGTTGCAAGCAAAAATTCTAGGAGTAACTTGTTTGTGCTCAATAACTAATATAAAAGAAACACCTTCAATGCTAATCTCAAAAGGAAGTCAATAGTTCTGGCCTTGGCAAGCCTGCCATGTTTTAGTCATTTCTTTTCTTGCAAACATGCAATAGACATTAAAAATAAAACAGTAAAAAAGGAATTAAAATGTACAAATGTTAAAAATGCTTGAATGTGGCATACATGTGTGCAAAAAAAAAGTAAGTCCAAAATGACCGTTAAAAAAAATGAAATAAAAGCAGAATTGAAACAAGAGATTACTCTATCAGCCCTGACACTGGAGTGGACTATTTTCTGAGTGAATGTTCACTTCTCCAAGAACAAAATGCCAACACTCACAGTGAAGCCAGCCAACACCTATAGTGGGTTAACCCACTGTTCCGCGCTGTAGGGTGCGGTGGGCAGAAGAAAATATAAATAACACTTAAACAGACCAATGGATGAAGATGGGTGACCGAAGCCCCTCTACGTATATAGACATTTTAATATGAATTTTTGCAAGCTGTCTCCATACAAGACATAAAAGTGAGAGAAAGTTTAAAAAAATCTGCCACCTGGTTATCACTATGACATTAAATGAGGATTTCGAATGTTTAACATATCATGTTAATTTGGTACCATGTAAGCTATTGTGCATCTTTCAAGAAAGCAGTTTTGATGGCTGAAAATTGGTAATTATTTACTTTTCGTTAGAAGTAGTGATTCACTTGTCAGTATGCAGAAACCTCTGATGTTGAAGAGAAAGAAACACCCTGCTTTAGGTGACTGGCTTGAAATACAAAACAAAAACAAGGATGGATACTGAATTATTTATAGACAAGTAAGAAATGAACGAAAAGTATTCACGATTATGACAACTGGATACCAGATGGTGATTTCGGCCCATCTGCAGTCATGAAAGATTCATAAATATGCAGGTATTAATTTAAAGTATAAAATTGCCAAATAAATTGTCAATGAAACAATGAAAATCGAATACTACTCCTTTTATTTTGCTACAGGTATCTGGCATTAATAAATTTGAAAGATGAACATGAAAGAAAGACTATGAAATGAAGTAACTGAAGTGTTACTAGATCAGAGGGAGATATATAATACTGCAGTCCCGGGAGGATAACCGTAGTAGAGTAATATGTACATTCTAAGCAGTCTGTTGATACCTTTTATACAACCAATTTTTACTCTGATGCAATTACTGCTTTGTTATTTCATGCTGTTTGAAAACGTTTAATGAAAGAAGTGCAATTTTGTACGATAAGTTGAGGTGTTGGATTGTAAATTTTATGCGAGACCAGAGGCTCAAATTATGCTCCTCTAATCTTGCATTTATTTCAATAGCAGCAGTCAAGAGAATATAGAATCTATAAATCCCATGAGACTTTGAAACAGCTAGCCAATGGGAAAGAAAATATAGTACCCATAACAACCAATGAGGTGGCAGCATTACCTATAATACTGTAGTAACCTGTGTTGTATGTATCTGGTTACTTACTCCCTAGCTGCTCAGCCAGTGTAAATGTGATGCATGGAATGTTGGTGTGAGAGTCTTGAATGGAATGTTTGGGTGCCTGGATGCTTGAGTGTGTCCTTTGGAGTATGGGCTGAGCAGCAGGCAGACTGCTCCTGGTGGGGCTGCATCTCTACAACTCTACATCTTGTAACTGAACTTAATAAATCTTCTTAAAACTACATCTTGGCTACGGACTTCATCACTACAGATTTTTGGCGACGATTCTTGAAACGAAACTACGCGTGTTTTTAAAAAAAGGACTCTGAAACAAGAAATCTCTAAGGGAAACCTACTGAAACTAAAAAGAAACCTCTACTTAGAAGTACAAGGCGTGACAGACCCACCAGTGTCTTTTTCACCCGACAGCCTCAACCTGCTTGTAGCTCATTGGTTTAATGTATTGGGAGTTCCTGCTTCTGTTTCTGCCTGTGTGATCTTGAGCACTTCTCCAGTGTCCTTCATTTTTTTTTTTTTTTTTAAATATCTTTATTGGTATTTTTGGGATTTTATCATAACTGGCATCATGTGTTTATACAGCATTGTCAATTGTCCATTTCGTAGTCATAATGCCCATGTGTCTTACAATAGTGCAGTGAACAACAGTAATAAGCTAATGTTAACACATCGTTCCTGCTTACAGATACATACATTATTTTGGGCGCACATAAAGAAGTCCTGGTGTGCTATTGTTCGCACATGCTGCCACATCATGGTTGCTGTAGTTGATGCAAGGTCATACACAGTATAATCGGGACATATCTTTGTCTGGGCCGATACCACTGTACCTGATATACAGGCCACTTCAACACAGAATAATAACCTGTCGATCAGACTCGAACAACATTATAAATACAATAGTGTGAATTGACAGTGTGTGATAAGAAGTCACGTGTGGATACCAATAAGACCTATTTTTCCAATAAACATATATTCAAAACTCAAACTTACAACACTATAAACTGCCATCTGAACTATGCAAGTCGAGTCGCTGTTACATATCTTAGCATAGCTGTGTATTATCTACACACCAATGTCTTATGGCTCGCCTAGCCAGGGGCCAAAGAAAAGCATGTGCCTGTGTGTAGCTAGGAAACCAGCAAGGGAGCACCCCCCCTCCCGGCAGCGCATGGGGTTCTGGTGATCACTAGTGATGTACCGGGGATTTCCTGGATATGTGATTGCCTTTATGGCAGGGCATAGCAGCGCCTTGAATTCAGACCACTAGGTACTATCATGTCTGTTGTAAATAAGCGGGTTGTTCATCCTCATCATTCACCGCAGCATCACCTTGAAGAGCCACTAGCATGATGTCCCAGCCCTGCGCCATAGGATATTTGCGAAGCCCTGCTGTCTCTTCCCTGTCTAGTGCCGTACTCTCCGCCTGTGCCCATATTACAAGTGAACGTTTCCAACCCGCTACCTCTGGTGGATCCGCATGTTTCCATCTTTTCGTTATTAATCTTTTCGCCGTAATTAATCCTAGATCTCGGAATCTCGAGGTGATCTTATTTTTTTTTGATCTGGCATAAAGTCCCAGTAGACAAATCTCCCAAGTCAGTGGTAAGGGCGTGTCTGTACATGAGGCTAGTGTTGTGACTACCGCTTGCCAATAGTGCTGTAGGGATGTGCACGCCCAAAGCATGTGAAGCAGATCTGCATCTAACTGCTGGCAGCGCGGGCATGTGGAGGTGGTAGTGTGGAAGTATCTATTTATCTTGTCCGGTGAAAGATATGCCCTTTGTGTGATATACGTCTGTATAAGTTTAAATCTGGAGTTCCTTGGTATGTGGCTGGAGCTTGCCAGCACTGCGTCCCACTCTCTATCTGTCCATGGCCGGCCTCTATCTATCTCCCAACTAACTCGGAGTCGTGACATTGGCTTGAGAGTGTGCGTAAGGAGCGCTTCCACTAACCAATGCACCACGTGGGAACTCGCCCCCATAACATGTAGATATTGAAGGAGCAGATGTGTTGGTGGTTCCACCGTCAAGTCCCCCCAGGCGTCCGATAGAGCTTTCAGAAGGGAGGCGTGTAGGAGGAACTGGCCTACTGGTATCTCAGCGTCCGCAGCCAGTGTCGCAAATGGCATTAGCGTACCGTCACTATAAAGATCACCCAGCGAGGCTACTCCCGCGGCGTGCCAGGGCATCAGAGCTGCTTCTGATGTATCCAGTCTGCCTCGTGGCGTGCCGAGTAGTGGCAGGATAGGAGCATATGGGAGGGTCTAGATATAAGATAAGATATAAGCGTGTAAGATATAAGCTCCTCTTATAACAGTGTAACGCTAAACCCAGGTGTAGTTGTTTTGGTCTTGGAAGTTTCGCGACGGGGTGAAACAGATGACAGATCTGAGAGTGGGTCCAGGGCTGTGCCACAGTCGCCGTGTCCTCCAGACTCTGACCATCAAGCCATTTCGTCGCCCATTGGAGTTGTGCAGCTAAGTAATACAGTTCCATATTAGGGACAGCTAGCCCGCCCCGATCAGTGGGAGCATACAGTTTCCACAGAGCCACTCGCGGTCTCCCGTTGTTCCATATGAAATCCCTGAACAGCCGTTCTAACTCTCGAAAGAGCTTAGGTGGAACATAGAGTGGGAGATTTGAAAAATAATACAGCAACTTAGGCAACACGATCGTTTTCACCAGAGCGATACAGCTCATGACGTTTAGAGGAAGTGTCTTCCAGAATCGCATTTGAGCTCGGAGTGCTGAGATTGCTCTCGTCAAATTACCCTCAAATAGGTCGTCAGGCATCCGATATATAAATATCCCGAGGTATCTAAATGTGGTGGGATACCATGTGAGAAGTGAATCATTTAGGACCACAGCTTCCTCCGCTACGGCAGAGCTGAAGGGATAAATCCCCGACTTGGCCCAGTTAACCCGGAGTCCAGATATTTCCTCAAAGGTTCTGAGTATATCTGCAATGGACGACGGGATCACGGTAACATCCTGAAGGTATAATAACAGGTTATCTGCGTATAGGGAAATGGCGTGTAGCCCATCCCCTAACTGTATGCCCCATGCCTCCCCATCCCTCCGGAGCATCGTCGCTAACGGCTCCATTGCCAGGGAAAACAGCAACGGGGACAAGGGACAACCCTGACGCGTCCCACGTCTCACCCTAATTGGGTCTGAAATCAGCCTACCGGTGCGGACTCGAACAGTGGGCCGTTGATACAATAGGCGGACCATGTTTAAAAAAGTATCTCCCAGTTCAAATTTGCCTAAGACTGCCGCTAGATAAGGCCACTCCAGAGAGTCAAAGGCTTTCTCCAGGTCAAGAACCAGGCAGCCCGATCTAGGCCATCTATGTGTTGCATAGCGCTGTATTCTAAAAAATCTACGAATGTTAAGAGAGGTGCACCGGGCCGGAACAAAGCCGTTTTGGTCAGGATGTACCCTCCAGTGTCCTTCATACCGGACAGCCCCACCCTGCTTGTACTTCATTGGGCTAAAAGATTGAGATTTCCTGCTACTGTGACAGCCTATGTGATCCTGAGCACTTGTCAGCGTACTGCCCGGTCTGGAAACGCTTCATCGGTCCAGTGTATTTGTTCTAATGCTGATAACTCGTGTGACCCTGAGCACTCCGACTTCTCATCTAATGATCCCTGCATTAGCCAGCTCTACGAAGAGCATATGTTTTCTCACATCGTCATATTTTGCTGGTCATAGTGGAGCCTGTCTACCTCCAAATCTCACCTTTGGTACATGTATTGTAATGTTGATGGCTGCAAACTCAACTTCACAACAAGTTCTAACTTTCTGACAGCCCTGGGTTAAATTATCGCTGACGCTTGGGACTCTAGCTACTATGCGTGTTTCACCTTGCAATCTTCATTCCATGTTGGGATACTAGTTGTCACAAACGTTGGTCTATTGACTCTTTTTTTTACTGACAAACGGAGTACGAGATTTGCGGTGAGTCAAAACCCAGTGTCAATAACTGTATTTGCCTTTATTAAACTTTGAAGAATCACCCCATATGCCGGGAGATGGAGTCGGACTTTTACTGTCAAGTATTTATAGCCTTTTTAATTATTTCTAAGCACGCCCACAACATTGGCAGTTTAACCGCTGTGGTGTGTTTAAATAAAGACATTGGCACGAGTCATGTAGCGCGTGCGCACACGTACCATCATTTTGCTGTCGCGCGGAGGAGACTCTTCAACGACGTTCCTTTTGCCTTGCAGTTCCTCGAGAGGCTTTGGGACGCTCTGCTGTTTGGACGTGCCTTGAGCCATCCGGCGCTGCGTCTGAAGCGTGCCACCATTTTGGTCCGTCATCTGCACGCAAGCTCCAATTTAAGTGGCATCTCACTCTATAGGTCTTCCTCCTTAGCCTGTGCGGTCTGACCTCGAACAGTGCGGGTAAGGAGTAATCGATCGAGTGGGCATATCGCAAGGAAAGGAAAGTTATGTTATGAATTATTCAAGATTGTCTGGTGCTGCGGCTTTGGGCGTTTTTACTCTGGATTTTTCTCAGCAGCACATATGAAGTTTTCAGTCAGCGCTGACCGGGATGTTCTTCATGGTGGAGCAGCGGATCAGTCCTTATGGATTCACAGAACTTGATCTGATCAACACTCAACATCTCACATTGCTGACTTTTGTTCATTGGTTTTGCGCATGTCTGGAGCATTTTGGATACAATTTTATGTTCCATGATAGGAAATATGTGTGTATCTAGCTTACGACACGTTTGCAGCATGCGTTTTGAGGGTTGTATTTTCCAGTTCGTGTGACATGTTCTTCAGCTCTTGCTGTTTCTGGTGTTTTCACTACTACGCTTTTCGTTTTCAACCTGTTGATTGTACTTGGGTCATGTTTGGTCATATTTTCCTCTACTCGAGGGGTGGTTTTAGGGGTGTCTCCCCTTTATCACAGTTGATGGGTTTTAGTCCCATTCAACACAGTTTAAGTGGTGGTGTTCCCTTTCACAGTTGATGGGTTTTAGTCCCATTCAACACTGTTTTCACAGTTATGGGTGTTATTCCCATTATCACAGTTTGTAGTGGGTTTTACTCCTATCTACACAGTATGTAGTGGGTTTCAGTCCCATTTACACAGTTTCTAATGGGTACAAGTCCCATGTTTTGTAGTGGGTGTTAGTCCCATCTACCTCGTTCTAGTGGGTACAAGTCCCATGTTTTGTAGTGGGTGTTAGTCCCATCTACGTTGTTCTAATGGGTACAAGTCCCATGTTTCTGTAGTGGGTTTTAGTCTCATCTACCTCGTTCTAATGGGTACAAGTCCCATGTGTTTGTAGTGGGTGTTAGTCCCATCTACCTCGTTCTAGTGGGTACAAGTCCCATGTTGTGTAGTGGGTGTTAGTCCCATCTACGTTGTTCTAATGGGTACAAGTCCCATCTTTCTGTAGTGGGTTTTAGTCCCATCTACCGCGTTCTTATGGGTACGAGTCCCATGTGTTCAATTGTATGTTCACACTAACCTCCACGTAGGAGTTCTAATGGGTTTTTAGTCCCATGTGTTTTATTGTTATTTACACTTTTCTAACCTTCATTTAGAGGTTCTAATGGGTTTGAGTCCCATGTGTATCATTGTATGTGCGTACGTTGTGCACACTCGTTGGCTGTCTGCTTCTAGGCCTGATTTGCTGTATGGTTAGCAGTTAACATTTCTTTCCCCTTAACCTTTTTTTTTGTTCATGTTTGGTGTAGATGTTCTATGTTTCTGGTCCATTTATTCACCTGTATGTTGGGGAAAGCCTGTTCGGGTGTCCATCACCCATTTCAAATGTTTTCTTTAAAAATTATTGGAGGATGATGGGTGGGTAATATATATTTTTTTTGTATATTTATCTTTGCATCTCCTCTATATTGTTTATTTTTATTGCATGTACGTTTTGTACATCTCATGTATATTTTCTATGTATTCTCTATCCTTTCTCTTGTACTTCGGTCTTAACCTGTTATTTCATTTTCTCTTTCCATTGTACTTACTCTTGTATACCTCCATTGTATTTTCTTCTTTGTTCACGCCTTATTTTCTTTGGTTTCTTTGCTATGATCCTTTCACGCTTTGGGTCCACTTTCTTCTCGCTTTTTCTCTACTTTTCCATTTTCCTTTTTCTTGGGGTTCCCTTTGTTTGAACCTTCCTATTCTTGGTGGTTGCTATTTTTGTGTTTTGTAGAAGAAGGGAAGGTATGTAGTAACCTGTGTTGTATGTATCTGGTTAATTACTCCCTAGCTGCTCAGCCAGTGTGAATGTGATGCATGGAATGTTGGTGTGAGAGTCTTGAATGGAATGTTTGGGTGCCTGGATGCTTGAGTGTGTCAGTTGGAGTATGGGCTGAGCAGCAGGCAGACTGCTCCTGGTGGGGTTGCATCTCTACAACTCTACATCTTGTAACTGAACTTAATAAATCTTCTTAAAACTACATCTTGGCTATGGACTTCATCACTACAAATACCTATCTTGACTGCGAACAATCCTACGTACTATTACTATTTAAGTGTGTTTGTCATTGTGTTGTGACTCACTCTAAATGCTTTGTTTCGCATTGCATGTGTGTTGCTGTTTCCTCTGGCCCGTTTTCTCTGGTCATGAGCGCTCGTTCCTAGGTTCCGGATGCTCGTCCCTAGCCGCATCCGACATTTCTTGGTGACGCAGGTCGAGAGACACTCTCTTGCCCTCCAAATTTCCCCATTTTGAGAGCTCTTGCTCTCTCTGCTCCTCCCTCTTGACTGCTTGTTGAGCCCCGGTCGGCATTTCCCGCCTTCCGCCATCGGAGCTCTAACACGGCCAGGTACACGGCCTTCTCCCACCTCTTTTACTATTTCTCCGGCCCTCTTCTCAACGTGTACACGCCCATTTGGGAGGTGTCAGTGCTTCTGCTCCTCCTTTGTCTTTTTTAACCCTTTCCACATGGAATTTGACTGGCTTTTCATTTTTATTTCTCTATTCTCCTACCAAACATTTTCACTTCAGTTTTTAGTCATGGAATTAGATAGTTCTCCTATATTTAGTGACAATGATGAGGAGGGGAAAACTTTGAAACTGTTTTGGATGGATTCATTCAATCCTCTGTGGAGCAGGTTGTTGCAGCCTCTATGGACAAAGTCACAAATAATATTGAAAATTCAGTCATTAATCTGGTGTCTAAGAGTCTTTTGGCCCATTCTGCGGGGGAAAACAGAAAGCGCAAAGCCGCAACGATTCCTATGTCGGCTAAAAAGGTTCTATCAGTCCCCAAATCCAATATTGCACTTGTGAACAGTGAGGCTCCCTCACATGACTGAGGACTTGGCTCCTCCCAGGCCTCCTTCTAAGGAATAATACTACAGCTTCCAAATGCAAATCTAATGTACAGAATATTGATATCAAAGAGCCAAAAATTGTAATTTCTCAAATTCTTGACACAGATGATGACTTGGGCGATCCAGATTCGGATGATGACAAGGATGGGTGGTTGACACAGACACTTTTGCTGCCCCTCCTGCCAAGAAAAGTACGGTAGTTTCACCTTCCCTTTACTACTAAAACTGTTTTGGATTCAGAGGGCATGCTTTGTTTGACTTCAAACTTATTCATCACCCAAATTCAATTGAATGGTTTCCTGCTCATCACGTAGGGGACTTTTTTTGCCTCCAGACTTCATTTACCACTGGACAAACAAACCAGGACCAAATTAAAATCCGAATGTCCTAAACCTTCCTTACCATCCAAAATCACATCTACCCCGTCTATTGACCCTAATAGGCTTACGTGTTTCTCCAAATTTGGTAAGCATCCCTGTAAAGGTGTGGACAAGGCCTGGTCTACTTGCCAGGATAAGTTACAGAACATTACAGGTCCTAGCTTCTTTTTGGCTCAATCCGCCAATTTGGATGATTCCGCCATCGATCCTGAAGAGTTGTCAATGTGGGTCCAACTAGCCTTCTGTTTGTTAGGCAATGCGAACTCCGCCATTACTCACGAAAGGAGGAAAGGGCTTTTACTCAAGTTAGATCCCAAATTAGCAAACCTTACTTCTATGGACCCAGGTATTAAAGCGTAAGATCTCTTATTTGGAGATTCCTTCATTAAGGAACTCAGCAAATATGTCACAACTTTTGCCTCTATTGACAAGGCACAACAATCTCTACAGAAGGTTTTTTTCCCAACTGGTTTTTACCAGGGCCGGTAGAGGCAGGAACCGCTTTACCGGCCGTAACTTCCGAAATCAAGGATGTATAGGTTCTTTCAATGCAGACTACCAAGATTACAAGCCAAAATTCTACCCCCATAGAGGCAGAGGTTTCCACAGACGTGGAAAAAAAAACTACAGATATCCAGCCCAAGCAGGTAAGCCTTCTTTCTGGTCATCTTCCTGTAGGAGGTCGCCTCCAATATTTTTTTATAAAACGGCAGTCTATCACTTCAGATCCCTAGGTCCTAAACACCATACAGGGTTATTCTATAGAACTTTACACAAAGCCTTTTCAAACTGTGTCCCCCCCCTTCCAAACTTCTTGTCCGAAACGTCCAACCTGATTTCTCTAGAAATCAAGTATCTGTTTCACAAAAAAGCAACCCATAGTTCCTCTCTCAAACTCCTCAGGTTTTGTCAGTTCTCTTTTCTTAGTAAAAAAGAAAAAGAAGAAAATGGAATCCGTTATCCATCTCAGACACTTCAACCAGTTTGTGGTTCATTGTTATTTCAAGATGTAGAGACGATCATCCATCTCAGAGACTCATTACTTCAACGCGATGGGATGGCACGGCTAAATCTCCAGGATGCATACCTTACATTTCCCATCCATCACGACTACAGAAAATTTCTTCAGATCCAATGGCAAGGAAAAACATACCACTTCTCTTCCTTTCGGACTTTCTTCAGCAGTATAGTGCTTTACAAAAAGAATGAAACCGGTGATGGGTTAACTCAGATCACAAGGCATCAGACTTATCATTTATCTAGACGATATCCTTCTAATGTGTCAAAACTTACACACACACTTCAATCTCAAGTCCATCTTACTTGTTCTCTGCTTTAAGATTTAGGTTTCCTTATCAATACAGAAAAATCAATCTTGGTTCCTTCCACACAGATAGAATTCTTAGATTTTCTCATAAACTCCACCACTGCAACACTTCACATACCCTTGGCCAAAGTCAAAGCCATCAAATCAGAGATTCTCCAGACTCTTCAAAGTTCTTCCATCTCTCTCAGATCCCTGGCGAGAATGGGGGTCTTCTATCTTCCTCGATCCAGGCCATTTTCCCAGGTCCTCTCCATTACTAAGCCCTCCAAAGGCTAAAGACTTGCCACATACATAGAGGCCTTGCTTATTTCGACTCCATCAGCCTTGGTCCAGAATCCCAACTAGAGCTTCAATGGGGGCTAGACCAATTAGATTCCTGGAACGGCAGAATCATCTTCGTGTCAGCCCCCAATCTTGTATTAGAATCCGATGCAAGCCAGACGGGCTGGGGCGCCCTTTGTGGTCCGATCTCAACTGGGGGTACATGGTCACACGTGGAGTCCAGATTGCATATACATTGTTTAGAGATGCTGGCAGGCTCCTTTGCAATCAGAAGCCTAGCAAAAAACCGAAGTGCACTGCTCCATTCTTCTCTGCATGGACAACATTACCGCAGTTTGTTACTTCAATTATCTCGGGCGTACCAGATCCAAACCCATAGCAGAACTAGCAAAGAGCTTTTGGGAATTCTGTTTTCTCCACAAAATACCTGTCCACACAGAATATCACCCAGGAGATCTCAATTCAGTAGCTGACTGACATTCTTGTTATCTTTGACATTCGAGCTTTGGAGACTTCACCCTTCAGTATTCAAGTCCCTGTTTCTGAAGTGCAGTCCTTTCCAAATATATCTGTTCGCGTCCAGACTTAATCCTTATTTTCCCCAATTCTTCAGCTGTCGCCCAGACCCTCTACTGGTAGCTTCAGATGCCTTTTTACAAAACTGGTCCTCAGCAATCAACTATGCCTTCCCTCCTTTTATTATGATCAACAGAGTTTGGCCCAAGTCAGGCGACAACAAGCAACCTTAGTCATTGTAGTTCTATTTTGGCAATCACAGGTATGGTTCCCTCCTCTCCTCAAACTGGCAATCGATTTTCTGATCCTTCTACCTTCCTTCTCCAATCTCCTGCTGGACTCACAGGGACTTCCTCACAACCTAGTTCTAGACAACTCCCTCACTCTTTCTGATAGCGAGAACTGAGTACATCAATAAATCCGCGTCCCCGGGTACCACCAAGGTGTACAAATCAGCCTGGTCTTTGTGGTCAAGCTGGTGTTTGGGAAAATCTATCAGTCCCTTTTCAGCGGATATTACTTTCATTGTCAACTTCTTGGCAGCCGAAGCTAGCAAAGGAGTAACTTATCGAACTATAAAACTTTACAGGTCAGCTTTTCCACAAACCATTCCTACATCAATGGAAAACCTGTGGGTGAACATCCACTTGTCTGCCGCATTTTGAAGGGAGTAACATTTTGTAACCCTCCTATTTCGAAATACAGTCAACTATGGGATGTAAATGTTGTTCTGAAATTTTTTATTTCCTGGCCAGATAATAATGATCTTTCTCTCAAAATGTTACTTTGCAAAACTTGCAATGTTATTGTGTTTGATATCAATAAAACGTTTGTCTGATGTTAAAGCGTTGGATGTTTCAGCTCGCCAATTTACTCTCACAGGTGTTCTTTTTTCCATAAGCAAGCGTACGGAAACAAACCTAAGTACTGTGTTCTGTCCTTACTTACCGGATCAACCAAACCTTTGTGTTGGGAAATGTCTTAAGTTTTATGAACAAAACACAATGCATCTCAGAACATCCTCAGATACCCAACTTTTCATTTTCTTCAGAAAAACTCACAAGCCCGTATCCTTCCCTACTCTCACGCCCTGGGTTAAGGGGGTGATGTCTCTTGCTGGGATTGATACCTCCATTTTTAGTCCTCACTCTTCGAGAGACGCTATGGCATCTAAAGCCGTCTTGAGGACATTCTGAGATCAACTGATTGGTCTAATGATAATGTTTTTCGCACATTTTATTGTAAACCTATACATACTGATTATTCTGTTGTAATTAACATGCTTTGAAAAAGCATAATAGGGGCCTCTGGTCTTGCAATAAAATGTAGATTTTCCTACTAATTTATGAAGGAAAGTCTTAATTTAATTAAAGACACGGAGGCAAGTAGGTGGCCATTTGCTAAATGGGTGAGCGGGCCCCGACATTTGAAAGCTGGATAAGGGATGTGGGTGAATGGTCCCTGGCGGAAGAACTGCATATGAAGGCTTGTCGTAAGGATGAGAAGCTAGAGGAAGACATTGGAATTTGGAGAGAGTTATGCAGGGATTTGTTGAGTCCAACGGGGGCGGTAGCTGAGCGGGACAGTGGATCTGACAGTAGCAGCGACATGTAGAGATTGGTGATTGGGCAACTTCCTAACTAAGTATACTGACATGTATATTGCGATGCCATTCTTGTATAAATAATTGTGAAATGTGTATAGGACTCAGATGTATAATGGAAATAAGTTGAAAGGCATTACTGTGGGTAACTCTGTTTGTAGCACCGCTCAGTTATGTGTGTGTGAAAAATTGAATAAATAAAGTTTAAATTAAAAAAAAAAAGACAAGGAGGCAAGTATTATGCTTCTCTAATCTTACATTTATTTCAATAGCAGCAGTCAAGAGAATATAGAAACTACAAATCCCATGAGGCTTTGAGACAACTAGCTGGCTGCTTGAAGGTGGGTCTTCACACCCTAGGGGATATATACCGAGATGGGGCTCTCCCTGACTGGGGCACTGGAGAAGGGGTGGTGTAACATGGCACAAACACACCAGACATCTTACTATACAGCATCTTCATGTGATCGGAACGAGCACACACCTGACTCACTGGCTTTCTGACATGTTGCAAACTCACGCTGTGCTGCCGCTCACACCCCTGCATCATCCATCATTGAGCAGGACCTGACCCTGCACGGACATGGTCTGCCTTACTGGAAAGCCCCATCCAGATTCCATGCAACACTCATTTCCGACTCATCCAATTTTACATTATACACAGAGCCTTCCTCACCCCTGCTAAGATTAACTGCTATTTCTGCCATACTGATACTGCCTGCCCCCAATGCCATCTGGTCGATGTGGATTTGCTTCATATTTGCGGGCCTGCCTGTCTCTCCATCAGAATTGGCAGGGGGCTACACTACACCTATCCACCTTTACATGGCGCCCCTCGTTGCACATATGAAAAAAATGTCTCCTAGGCCTACACCACAGGGATAAAAGGCATAGGGCCTCCTCCCGCTCGCTTCCTTGACTTGGGTTTATTGTTGGCCGAACGTTTAATTACTCGTAAATAGAAATCACATGAGTCCCCAGTACTTGCAGCCTGGACACAATCCATTACCACATGGGCCCAAGCAGAGAGTGTCGCCCTGCATAGGGAAGACAACCTGGGGCTGCACAAATACCCCATCGCAACCAATTGGGACACATTCCTGACCGATCTTCAGGCTGCCATACAGCACACCAACAATGCTCCGGTGCATTCATTGGAGGCTGGGGTGTGGGTAACGAACAAATAGGGGACCTTTAGCTGCATGGGTTTGCGAGATGTACTGCCACCCCCTGTATCACATATTCCATGACCTTGATCCAGTACTTTGCCTTGCGTACTCATGTGCTCTCCTGCTAGATCACACTGCATGTCATTATGTTGAGGGAGAGTGGGTCTGGGTTTCCTCACTTTTTGTTAAAATAATCAGAATCATATATTTATTTCTTGCTTCGTATGATATTGGACTCCCCAGTTGAAATGACTGTTAGAATCGATTCTCATCTGATGTGTAATTGCTTGCAGCTTGACCAGTGGATAAGTATGGGTGTGAAGACCTGTCTATTGAGTAATGCTCTGTGCTTTTTAACACAACTTCTTGTAATCATTTGCTATCCGTTTCTGCGGAGATGCGACAATTGCGCAAATGTTATATGTCTTGGTGAATAAGCGACTTGCTAAAATCTGAAAAGGCAATAAACAGATTCAACAAAAATAGTTGTATCCTACGCAGCCGACACACAGCTCATTCTCTCCCTTACTGACTCAACCAGCACTGGCAAACAAACTTTGCCAACTGCATGAGCAACGTCGCTGCTTGGATGAAAAATAACTGCCTCCAGCTCAACACGGACTAAACCATAGTCCTAATCTTCAGCATCAACCACTCACCCTGGGATGCCTCTTGGTGGCCCTCTGAACTTTGCCCCCCTACTCACCCATGCGGACCATGCCAAGAACCTCTGAATCATCCTGGACACCAACTTTTAAAAATTGGGTTTTTGGTTGGCAGAGATATGAACCTTGTCCAAACAGGAACCACAATCCTAGTCAGGGTAAGTCAGATACACATTAAAAGATAACCTGTGCTCACCCTGTGGTAGCTTGGCACAGAGCAGTCAGGCTTATCTAAAGAGGCAATGTGTAAAGTATTTGTGCAACACAACACACAGTAACACAATGAAAACACAGCAAAAAGACTCCACAGTGGTGTAGAAAAATAGACAATAATTTTATAAATAAATCAAGACCAAAACAACAAAAATCCAATAAGTATAAGTCGAGTAAGAATTTTTAAAGAATAAAAAGAGTTCTAGCGCTTAGAAGCACTAAGCGCCAACGGGGGTTACCTGGTCATGCTGGACCAGGGCAAAGTCAACAGTTCAGGCCAACCACGATGGAGCACTGGCAAGATACAAGAGTCAGGCAGACCCAGGGAATAGAGTACCTTGATCCTAGTAGCAATAGCGAGATGCAGGGCCCAGTCGAGCGATGCGTCAATGGTGGCGAGGCAGCAGTTCTGAAGACGAACCACTGAAGCAGAAAAGCATTGGTTCCGATGTGATACACTGGGTTTCTTCACACAGTCGAGGGGGTACATCGATCTCTCCACCCTGCTGTGGCAGCAATGCTCCGGTCTGATGTTTCGGGTTCCGAAGGCAATGCACTGGTTCCGAGAGCGATAAGCCGATTCTTCTCCCGCAACAGGGTTGATGTGCCAGTTCTGTACCAAGCAGACTGGAGATGCGTTGATTTCTCTGGTGCAAGCATCTGGGTCAATCAATCAATCAATCAGGGAATTTTAAGCGCGCTACTCACCCATGAGGGTCTCAAGGTGCTGGGGAGGAGGGGAGCAGCTCTGGTCAGTCAAAGAGCCAGGTCTTGAGGGCCTTCCTGAATATGTGCAGGGTGGAGGCGCGTCTGATGTCGATCGGCAGCTCGTTCCAGGTCTTGGCCGTGCTGTAGGAGAAGGTTCTTCCACCTGTTTTTGCTCTGCGGATGCGCGGGGGTTCGGCGAGGGCGAGGTCGGCGGATCAGAGGTTCCTCTCGGGTACATGGAAGGAGATTCTGTCGTTGAGATATTGAGGTCCAGTGTTGTGGAGGCATTTGTAGGCGTGGGTGAGTATCTTGTAGGTTACTCGCTTCTCAACGGGGAGCAAGTGGAGGTTATGCAGGTGTTGGGTGATGTGTTAATGTCAAGGGATGCCGAGGACGAGTCTGGCTGCGGTGTTCAGTATGGTCTGGAGTTTGCGGAGCAGAGACTTGTTGATCCCGGCATAGAGGACTTTTCCGTAGTCCAGACTGTTGGTTATGAGTGCGTGGGTGACGGTCTTCCTTGATTCGGGGGGGATCCATTTGAAGGTCTTGCGGAGGATGCAGAGGGTGTTGAAGCAGGTGGAGGTGATGGCGTTGACCTGACAGGCCATGGAGAGGGAGGCGTCGAGTATGATGCCGAGGTTTGGGGTGTGATTCGTGGGGGTGGGGGGGCTGCCGAGGGCGGTGGGCCACCAGGTGTTGTCCCATGCAGAGGGGGAGGGTCCGAGGACGAGGACCTCTGTCTTCTCCGAGTTGAGCTTCAGGCAGCTGCTGCTCATCTAGGATGCGACGTCCTTCATTCCTTCCCGGAAGTTGAGTCTGGTGGTGATGGGGTCCTTGGTGAGGGAGAGGATGAGCTGGGTGTCGTCAGCGTAGGATACTTTGCTGAGTCCGTGCTGTCTGATGATGGCGGCAAGGGGGGGCCATGTAGATGTTGAAGAGCGTGGGGCTGAGTGACGATCCATGGGGTACTCCGCAGTTGATTTCCGTGGGTTTGGAGAGGAAGGGCGGCAGTCTGATTCTTTGGGTTCTGCCGGTAAGAGGGGAGCGGAGCCAGTCGAGGGCGGTTCCCTGTATGCCAGCGTCATGGAGTCTGGCGGTGAGTGAGCGATGGGAGACAGTGTCGAAGGCTACAGAGGGGTCGAGTAGGATCAGGGCTGCTGTGTGTCCTTGGTCGAGGAGGGTGCGGATGTCGTATGTGGTGGCGAGTAGAGCGGTCTCGGTGCTGTGGAATCCGGATTGGGAGGGGTCGAGGATGGAGTTTTCTTTGATGAATTTTGTTAGTTGGGCGTTGACGGTCTTCTATGTGACTTTGGCCGCGAAGGGCAGGAGGGAGATGGGCCAGTAGTTCTTGAGGTCCGTGGGATATGCTGAGGGCTTCTTGAGTAGGGTTCTGACCTCTGGGCATTTACAATCATCGGGAAAGATGCCGGTTTCGAGAGTGGCGTTGCTGGTGCGTCGCAGTTCTGGAGCGATGGCGGCAGAGACTTTGTGGAACATGTGCGGGGGCAGGGGTCCATGGGGGCTCCTGAGTGGATGCCTTTCATGGTCGATGCGGTGTCTTCAGTAGTGACTGGGGTCCAGTAGGAGATGGTGGGCTGGTCGGCGTTGCTGGAGGAGGGAGTAGTTTTGGAGTCAGACGTCTGGTTGTTGAAGTCGTTGTAGAGGCCCTTGATTTTCAGGTGGAAGTAGGAGCCGAACTTGTTGCAGAGGTCTTGGGAGGGGGTGATGTTTGAGGATTCGCTGGGGGTTTGGTGAATTCCTGGATGACGCTGAAGAGTTCCTTGGAGTTGCTGGAGTTGGCGAGGATCTTGTTCTGGATGAAGGTCCTTTTGGTGGATCTGATGCTCTGGTGGTATTCCGTCATGGCGTTCTTGTAGGTGGTGCAATCTTCTGAGGTTTTGCTGTTTCTCCAGTTCTTCTCGAGACGTCTGCAGTGGCATCTGGATTCTTGGATGTCGGTAGTGAACCAAGCGGCCATCCTGGGTCGCTGTTTGTCGGGGTTGCGTATGGGTGCGAGCTCGTCTGCGCAGTTGGTGATCCATCTGTGGAGTTCTTTGGCTGCGAGGTTGACGGTGGAGGTGGTGGGGGCATCGCGGTTGAGGATGGAGTTGAGTTGCACCTCGGTGACTTTGCTCCAGTTTCTTCTTGGAGGGTGGGGTGCAGGTTTGGGCGGCGTGGGTTTGTTGACGAGGAAGTGTACGCAGTGGTGGTCTGTCCATTGTGGATGCCTGGTGTGGCTGAAACAGATGTTGTTCCAACTTGCGAAGATGGGGTCGAGGGTGTGTCCTGCCTTGTGGGTAGGGGCGGTGACGAGCTGTTTTAGTCCAATGTTGGTGAGGTTGTCCAGGAGGGTGGTGGAGTTGGGATCGCTGGGGTTGTTGAGGTGGAAGTTTAGGTCTCCGATGAGCATGTAGTCCATGGAGGCGATGGCGTGGGGTGCGATGAGGTCGGCAACGGTCGTGGCGAACGAGGCACGAGGTCATGGGGGACTGTATGCGAGGGTGCCGCGCAGCGTGGGTCCAGGGCTGGTCTGGATCTGGAAGTGAAGGTGTTCTGTGGTGGAGGAGGGGTTGCTTGTGGTGGAGGTGGAGAGTCGGAGGGAGCTCTTGTGTGCGATGGCGAGTCCTCCTCCTGGGCGGTTGGGGCGGTCCTTCCTCTGGATCTTGTATCCGTCAGGGATGGCGGTGGCGATGTCAGGGGCAGAGGAGGCGGTGGTCCAGGTTTCTGTGAAGAAGGCGATGTCTGGTGAGAGGGTGTCGAGGAGGTCCCAGATCTCTATGGCATGTTTGTGCGTGGAGGGCACGTTGAGGAGGCTGCATTTCATGGCTTCAGTGGTGTTGGCGTCCGGCGAGGGGGCGGTGACCGTGGGGGTGGGGAGGATGGTGAAGGTCTGGCGGCAGTGGCGGCAGGAGAACTGGCTGTGGGTGGTGTTTGGGGTGGATAGCTGGCACTTGTTGTTCCTTCCGGGGTTGAGTGCGTGGAGGGCAGCTGTGCCGTAGCGGTGGGAGGCCGGAGAGCCAGGGTCTCTGCCGCTGATCGCGGTCGGGTCGCGGACAGGTGCAGACTAGCTTGCCTTTGGCGTGCCAGAGGCGCACCATCGGCGCGGATGCCATTAAATAGGGAAGGGGGGAGGGAAGCGCAGCTGGGAGGCAGGAGCGGGAACCAGCAGGGGGGAGGGGCCGCGGGGGCAGCAGTGGCAGGAGCGGCGGCAGCGGCGGCGAGCGGGCACGGAGGACACAACAAAAGGGACAACCAGGCACAAATGAATTAACAGGCAAAACAAATAAGACAGAAAACAGAGGTGACACATACAGCAAATAGCAAAAGACAGACAACAGAACAGAAACGGGCACAATCACAGATACAGACTCAGGGGCAGACTCGAACCTGCAAGGGGGCTCAAACCTACGAGTGGAGGTGAGGCGGGATCAGCGACAGCAGCACAACAGCAGAGCTGCGGGGGAGAGAGCAGGTCCCTGACCAGTAAACCTGGCACAAGAGTGACTATGATTTCCCTGAGTCTCAAGCAACAGGAGGCAAGCAAACAAGCCCTTGGAGATCACTTTGGTTGCAAGGCAGATTCCAGCTCTCCCTCATCAGGGTCAGAGAGCAGCAAGGCAACACAGCAGAAAAGCAGGTCTTCCAGATCAGCAGTCCAGCAGAGTGACAGTCCTTGAAGCAACACAGCAGTCCTTCTGACAGAGTGTGGTTACAGGTCCATAAGTGTCTGATTCGGAGGGGTCAGAGACCCAGTACTTATACCAAATAGTGCCTTTGAAGTGGGGATGACTTCAAAAAAGGGTCTTTGAAGTGCACAGAGGTCCTTTCCTACCAGCCCTGGCTTCAGACTATCAGTAGGAGCTAATCAGCCTTTATGTGGGGACAGGACATTGCCTATTCAAGTGTAAGTGTCAGCTCCTCCCACTCAGGAAGAGCCATCAGAATTTAGATGGGCACTCAGACCCACCTAACCTTCCTGTTTTTGTGGCTGTCTAGAGGGAACGCACAAAGTGAATTTGTCAGCCTCCCCAGAAGTGTATTGAAGACAGGCTGCAGGCACACAGAGCTGTAAGAGCAGAGAAATGTCTACCTTCTAAAAGTGGCATTTCTAAAATAGTAACTTTAAATCCAACTTTACCAGAAAGGAGGATTTATCCTTACCATTTAAAACATGACACAGCTACTCTTTTCTAATCAGGAATTACAGCTTAAAAGAGTAATAAGGAATTCCCAATGTTAGTGTATGAGAGGAGTAAGCCTCACAGTAGTAAAAATCGAATTTGGGTGTTTTGCACTGCCAGGACATGCAAAACTTAAAAGTAAATGTCCTACCTTTTACTTACACAACACCCTGCCCTATTGGCTATCTAGGGCCTACCTTAGGGGTGATTTATGTGTAATAAAAGGGGAGTTTAAGGCTTGGCAAAGGGTTTTAAATGGCAAGTGGAAGTGGCAGTAAAACTGCACACACACACACAGGCTCTGCAGTGGCAGTCCTAAGACATGTTTAAAGGTCTACTTGAGGGGGTGGCACAATTAGTGCTGCAGGCCCACTAGTATCATTTAATTTACAGGCCCTGTCTATATGGTATACCACTTTACAAGGGACTTACCAGTAAATAAAATATACCAGTTGTGTATACCAATGTTACCATGTTTAGGGGTTTTGGGGAGAAGCACATGCACTTTAACATTGGTCAGCAGTGGTAGAGTGCTCAGAGCCCTAAGGCCAACAGAAAGAATGAGCAAAAAGAAGAGGTAAGCAAGCAAAAGGTTCGGGGAAAGACCACCCTAAGGATGATAGGTCTAACACCAACCTCTCCATGAGCAGACAGATCAACGCTGTCTCCTCATCATGCTTCCACATTGTCAGGGACTGTCCGGGACTATGTCGGGAACACAGTCAGGGACTTGGGCAAGGACTGGGAACTGGGTAGAAAACGTACACAGAAAGAGTAGTACAGCGCTGCCCAGGATCACAGAGGAAGTCAGAGGAGAAAAAGGGATCCAAAGGGGAAGCCTGCACAAGTGAACAAGATGGGTGAGACTCAGAAAGGACAGGCACTCATGAGGCGGCTCAGCATTCAGAATCACTACACCCAGGACGGATGTGCAAGACATATATATAATACAACATTAACAATAAAAGGAATGTGGGGGTAAAGCACTCTGTAGCTCCACACGGTAAGACTGAAGCTCAGTAAGTTCCTCACCCACAATTGCTGTTACAGACACTGACTGAAAATACCCACATATAGGATATGTATGCAAAGGCAGGGTCTGTGGAGCTTATACCTATGGTGATGTTATAACAGTAAGTCAAAGACAATACTCACAGTGAACAAGAAACACCACCTAGGTAGTCAGCTGTGACCACGGATCCTGGCGATCAAACAGGAACACGCAAGGCAGTAACAGCAAAGAGGTAGAACTAAACACAAGGACAATAGACAAGGAGCTAGCAAGGAGGAGTGCTTAACAGGAAAGGAAGGGAATCACAGGGCACACTTGGCAGAAAGCAGGTAACAAACATACAATGTAACAGAAGCAAGACAGCAGAAATAGAAAGACAGCAAACTAGAACTGGAACCAAGGAAATGGGAAGAAAGGCAGGGACTGGAAAAGGATATACAGAAGGGGAGGCTACAAGGGTATACTATAATAGTGCAGGTACAGGAATCAAGAAAATAAAGTAGCATAGAAGGCAGTGCTGGGGCAGGAACAAGAATTGAGCAAAAGCTCAGGAGTCAAAGTAGCACTGCAGGTAGTGCTAGTTCAGGAGAAGGGAAACTGCTGCAGGTCAGGAACAAGGAATGCTAAGGCTCAGGAGTCAGGGTAGCACTGCAGGCAGTGCTAGTTCAGGAGAAGGGAAACTGCTGCAGGTCAGGAACAAGGAATGCTAAGGCTCAGGAGTCAAGGTAGCACTGAAGGCAGTACTGGTTCAAGGAAACAGGAAATAGCTACAGCTCAGGCTCAGGAAACAAGGAATCAAGAGAGCACTGCAAGCAGTGCAAATCAGGAACTAGAAATAGCTGAAGCCCAGGAACAAAGAATAACTATAGCTCAGGAACTCAGGAAACAAGGTAGCACTGCAGGCAGTGCTAATTCAAGCACAAGGAATAGCTATAGCTCAGGAATCAAGGAACAAGGATTAACTATAGCTCAGGAATCAAGGAATATCAAAAGCTCAGGAAACAAGGATCGGTCTCACCGGAAAACAGCTACAATGACCAACCCTGGGCTGTAGGGAGCTGGGGCTTAAAAGAGCTCACAGTAATCACATGCATCAGGTATGAGCAGGCTAGCAGCAGCCAGCCACAGGTGAACTGAATTCCTCCACCCATCCTTGGCCTGCAGGGGTGGAGACAACGCAGTGAGCAGGGGATTATAGCTAATGGAGTTTCCAGCATGAGCAGACTGGCTTCCACAAAACCCGGCATGGATTGGGAATGGATGTCAATTCCTAAATGATGTCCAAATGCCTGGAAGTCAGGATATGCATACATGGGAGTGTCTGGAAGCATATTAGAATACTGGAAAGCCCCACAATTCGGCCCCCTGGTGGTGGGATCGAGAGCACAGGGAGTGAATCGTGATACACATCCTGTGAATGCTAAGCAAGATTTTCAAGTGGATCCCACTGAACATCAGACAAATGGTCACCCAGGCTCTTATCCCAAGTAGACTTGATTACGGAAACTCCGTCTACATTGGAATCCTAGCCCATGTCCTTGGCCACCTCTAAATCACCCAGAACGCCACCGCCAGACTCATCCTGAACATCCCACAAAATAGCCACATCTTAAAAAACCCACTGGATCCCAGTCCTGGAAAGATGTAAGTTCAAGCTACTCACCCACGCCTACAAAGCTCTCCACAACACCGGTCCAGCTTACCTCAACCACCGCCTCAGCTTCTACCAACCCAGCAGACACCTTCAATCAGTGGCCCAGGCAAGAGCACACCTCCCTCGCATCAAGAAGACCAGAAGCGGAGGATGCTCTTTCTCATACATCACAGCCATGACCTGGAACAGCCTCCTGAAACACCTCAGAACCTCCCCCTCCCTCATGGACTTCCAGGGGACCTCAAGATATGGCTCTTCCAGACGAAACAGGCATGATCTCCCCTCCTCCTCCTCCCCTCACGCCTGCCCTACTCAGCGCCTGGATACCCTCATGGGAGATTAGCCGCACTCTATAAATTCACATAACACACCAGAGGTGTACCAAAGGTGATCGAGATCAGTCCACCTTCTGCACTGGTTAGTGTAATTTAGATAACGTGTGTAAACATTCACATTCATTTAAAACAAATAAAAAGCAAAAGGGCCTTGATGACCTGAGTTCAGTGGACTTAATCTACATGGTGAAGCCTGTAGACATCAAACCTGGGTGCAGCTACGGCACCTGAAACTAGACTCATGCAGCCACAAGGCAGGTCCTCAGTGAAGGAGCCCCAAGGGGCTCCTCTTCTCAAGGCTACCGCATAAGGAGACTCAGCTTAGGGTTTCTCTATCTAAGAGTAAATGAACGGGATTGCTGGAGAGCACTAAATCTGCAGTTATGAGCATGTTTTGTGATTGATGGCCCCGTGAAGACGAGCCAAAAAGTGAAAAATGCAGGGAAGTCTGAAAGACTGAGGTTACGTGTGAAGGGTGAGACCGTTGTACATTAATTCACAGACTTTTGTCCTTACAACTTTTTTGACTTTTATGTAAGAAGCAAGGCTGAAATTTCTGATTTGAGCATTTGTAGTTCTCTTGTTACCATCTATCACTCAGGTGTAGGGCAGCCTCTGATGTAGGATCACAAAGGTTGTGTCATCTCTGATCTTGAATTTTGGGATAAGGAACAATGCCCTACCCTTTGTATCTTAATCCAGCTGGGAGGGTTTTTACATTAGGAAGACCTTCACCACCGCTTTTCGTTTGAAGGTTTTGAAAAAAGAAAGGAGAAAACAAATAGAAAAATTCAGAAGTTATTTTAAAAAATACAAAATGTCGATCAGAAATCATTTTAAAAAGGAAAAATGTCCATCCTTATTGTCATCATTCATAAGAAAAAGAAAACCTCTGAAGTATTTCTTTAAGTTGCTTTGGATGTTATGAAAGGTCTGTGTGCCCCCCTCCCCACCTCCCATTGGTACTTTTAGGACCTCTCAGAATGGTCCTTTTATAAGATCACGCTCTTGTTTTCTGCAATACGTCGTCTTGCCTATTTTAATGTTTTATTTTTTTGTATCTTTGTTCCTGTGTAATTCTACCTTAGTCTGGCTAAAAGTTCAATACAGGTATTTGGAAAAAATATCAGGCACGAGTAGCTAAGCACTCACTGAGAAACGCCCACGTTTCTTTTTCTGTATTTGTAGCGTTTTGTCCAGTTTGCAATTCCATTTGCTCTGGGCTGGCCGTCAGTTTTGTGGATGCAGCCGCCCTGCTTTCACATGACTTTTGGTGTGACGGTGTCTGACTGCAACTAACAACGTCCTTTAATTTGCCTGCCAGACCCGATGACTGAGCAGGCGTACACTGGTTTTAGTGATTAAAGGTTTTTCTTGGTCATTAAGGCCATTAATTCCATAAAACGAGCTGCTTCGTATGCAGGGAACAAATCAACTTTATTTCACTTTCACTTCATGTGAAGGTAAAAGAAATCAATCACCTCATTGTACTCTACAATAAATAAACTTGCTTATTTTAAAGCCTCTTCATAGCAGAATTGCACCAGCAGACTGGAAGATAAGAAAGCACATTTAAGAAGAATGGGTTGGTCTGCCGTTTAGTTAGGACAATACTGTTCCATCTAGCCCCATTTCATGAGAGGTCGTCTTTTTCCCTGCTTTTAAGATCTGTAAGAAACCAGCATGGTCAAACCAATAGGCCTGGCTGTTATGTGCTAACATAAAGCAAAACCAGGCCCTCTCAAATGAGCATAGACTGTTTGTGCTGAATCACTGTGGAACCTGCATACTTGGGGAATGAAAAATCGGGCATAGCACCAGAGAAAGAGGCCGGTTGAAAAGAGACATGGCGCAAATAATGTGCAAATTCGTCTGTGCCTGTGTTTATAAATGTTAGCACAAGGAGATGATGGACAGAGCGCCGAAACTTTTCAGACACTCCTTTGCCACTGGATTTAAGCTAGTCTGGCTGATGAGGGGTGTTACCCTGAAACCGGTCCCAGGATGCTTGTTTATGGTCCAGGGAAGACCTGGCTTGGCAGTTCGGGCTGGACTGTTCCCAAGTGGAATAGGGTCAAGACTGATTTGCATATGGCTGGGTCTGAACTGGGGTGGCAAAGTGAGCTTTATATAAGTAAGTACAATAAAGCTGGATTGATTTGCTTTGCCATTGCTTATTTGTTTTTCTCAGTGTAGTGTCCTACGTGAAAATAATATGCCTAAATATGGGTCCAATGCAACCTTTGCTATAGGACTAAAGCTATATATCAATGAAGAGCTTCAGGACAGCTGAAACCAATCTGGGGTTGCTTGTATTCCCATTTATAGGGGAAGTGCTTAGCAGTTTCGGGAACTGTTGGAGTGGGTGCAAGGCATATGGCTGGCCTCTGTATGTATAGGCACAGACAGTAAAAAAATTATGGATTGGAATTCGGCCCGAGTAATCCCCTATAGCTGCGACTAATTCAACTCATCAGTTTTTTTTCTTTTTAGTGCTTTTGGCCCTGCCTTCCTGGAAGCTATTGTGCTGTTGTGATGGCTAGCTCTGCAGAAGTCCCTGCTGGTGTTACATGTCGTTGAAGCGGTCATCTTTGCTGTGGTCCCTCCTGTATTTGCAACTGTTGCTGCAGTTCTTGTTGCTCTTCTGACGGTGCCGGTAGCTGTTGTTGCTTGTTGTGGCTACTGTTGTTTCTGTTGTGATCCCTGCTCTAGGAGAAGCTTTGTTGATGCTGTTGTCGCTGCTGTGGTTGATCCTTTTGTTTCTACTGAGTCGTAAGATGTGGTCACTGTTGTAGTGGCGGCTGTCACAACTGTTGGGGTTATAGCTATTTTTTCTTCTAATGGCTCTGCAGCTGCTGACATCACTGCTGTTGTCCTTGCTGTTGTTGCATATGTGCCCACTACCGTAATCCCTGCTGTGGTAAGCAATGGGCCCTGATATCATTACAACTGGGGGTCACTGATGTGTTAACTGCTGTTCTTGAAGCTGTTGTTGTCTGGCAGCTGTTGCTGCTGCGGTGGTGGCTCTTATGACATTCAGTTTTGTCTGGTGTGGTCTGGTTGTGCTTGCAGCTGTTGCTTCTCCGGCAGATTTTGCTGCTGAGGTGCTGTTTATTGTGGCACCTGGCAGGTTCTGATTTTGGAAACTGTAGTGGCTGCTCCGATCTCTGCCGTGTTGGCAGTTGTCAATACTGTAGTGCCTGCTATTGTAGTACATGTTATTGCTTCCCCCCTGCTGTGGTTAGAACTGTGTGAAAAGGACAAAAGGGAGTTTGCCCATCTCACCCCAGATCACCTGGGCAGTGGCATATTCAAAACTAAGAAAAAATTGGTGTACCATAGGGACAAATCCATACAACACCATTCAACCTCAATGAAATAATTTATTTTCACTGGGTTATACCGTTAATCTGCATTAATTATTTTTATATCAATTTATTGCATAAACCTGAGTATCTGTTTACATTCCATCGTAATTATAGGTCTCTGGACAAAAAACAAACACCAAAGACCAAGTCTTTTTTACATTCGATGTCCATCGCTGCAATATTGAATGTGCGCCGAGTTGTTTTTGGGAGATTAAATATCTTTCTGAATGTAGCTGTATGATGACGCTCCAGGGTTTCAGAGAGCAGATCAGGGAATGCAAGATGTCCATAACTTATTGTTGGTATTAATTTCGCCTTCAAGACTCGTCGGATTCCCTCTGCAGAGTGACTTTGAAGCTTGTAATGTAATTTACATAGTGCGTATGTGGTCTTAGCCGCCATGACTAACAATGCCTTGGACTGCAGGGTTGGTTTGCCTGTGACTGAGAATTGTATGCCCAGGTAATTATATTTATAGGCTGTGCTTATCCTTAGAGGGCCAAGTTGCCATTCCAGCAATTGCTTTTTGGGTTTATAGGCAAATACCAGGACCTTCGTTTTCGTGGCTTTTGCCTGCAGAAAGTTCTTTATGTTATACAGGTGTAATGTATCCAGAGCCCTTTTCATGGCAATTCTGGTTTGGTCCAATAGCACCAAATCGTCTGCATACTGCATAATGGGCAGTCTAAGGAGGCCTAATTTAGGCGGGAAGATGTTTGCTTTCAATAGTGCCTCACCTAGATCCGTGGTGTACAAGTTAAACAGAGTCGGAGCAATCACGCAACCCTGTTTTAGCCCCTTATTCGTGTGGATCTATGCAGTTGCGTGTGTCTGCGTAAGCTTGGTTTGGACCCATGTGCCAGTATACAGTGCCATGATGGCCATGAGGAGCTTCCTCGGGATACCCCACTTTGCAAGTTTCGACCAGAGAGTGTTGCGTTCAATGCTATCAAAAGTAGTGCTGTAGTCAACGAAACAAGCATAAAGTGGGAGCAATGCAGCCTCTATGGCCTTGGTTGCCAAGTAGGAAAGGGAAATAGCATTGTCCATGGTGGGTGAATTGGCCTAAATCCAGTCTGATATTGGAGTATGATATGATTTTCATTTATCCAAGTGTCTAGCTCATTCAGGAGCACTTTCTCAAATGCCTTGCCTTTTTCCGGTCTGGAGGCATCTTCCTTTTTATGTATGGGGTGCAAAATGGAGCCTTTCCATGAATCCGGTACGGCCGATGTGTTGTAGCATTTGTTGAACAGGCTGTGCATGTGGGGGGCCCAGAATTCCCAATCTTCGTTGATACTGCCCAGAAGGCCGTTTGGTCCGGGGTCTCCATCATTCCGAATACCCTTCAGAATAATTAGGGTTTCCCTTTCGGTTATGAGGGTCTGTTGCTCCTTCAGATCTTCGGGATAGATGCCCACTGTCTCCATATTGGAGCCCTGGATTTTATCTGAGTCGACGTAAAGCTTTGTTGCGTGAGCCACCTATTCATTAGCAGGTACGGCGTTCTCTTTATGGGTTCCGCCATTAAGGCTATTGACATAGCCCTAAAATTCCCTTGACTTGTTGGGCACTAGTAGGGAGTATAAGTGTTTCCATTCCTCCTCTGTATGTTTTTGTTTCAGCTGACAAGTGATTTTTTTGTGTGATTTTCCGGTTGCTATCAAGATGTTTTCCGTCCCGGGGTACCTCTCTCTTCTATGTAGTTACGCTCTGCAGCACCTCCTTTTGCTCCTTTTGCTCTCTTTGAATTCTTTATTGTCAAAAAGACCTTCTTCTTATGGACATGTTTTTGTGATTATCTTGCTTGCATGCAGAGAAGGCTTTGAATAGCTGTTTTATTGTCTTTGGCCAGCTTCCACCATAAATATCTGACCGGCAAGCAGCACCCCATTTAATTCTTTTTATCGATGGTCCGGCATTTGTAATGAGTATTTGGCCAGCAGGAGTGTGTCCCTCATGCATTGTGGTGCTTACATTCACCAGAATCGATAATGGTGGTGGTCACTCACAGTGGTGTATTGAACTTTGTTGTTTTGCCCAGGTGCTTATCCGATTGCGTTCCAGTGGGCCTGTTTGTTTCTGCCTGTGCTGCCATTCTTCGGTTGGTCTCGTGTACCACTTTCTTCTGTCCAGTGAGCTGCGAGCTTACTTGCTCTTTGGGGAAACATTTGATGCTAGAATCCACAACCTCTAAGTAGGATCTTTCTTGGAGTTTGTGTGCTATGTGTGAGAATGTTTGAGTGGAGATTTCCTTTTTTAAGCTTACTGCTGGTTGCACACTCATACTAGTGGGTCTGCTTTCTTTCTGGCTGGCGAGGTTTTTTGCTCGCATTGCCTCGTTGGGAGTTCTTTGTTTTACTTGAAAGATGGGATAGTTCCCTGGGCCCTTTGGGCTTCTGTCTGTTCTAAGCTCTTCCTGGTTGGTTTCAATGTTTAATGTGGTGCTGTTATCACATTTTTTTAAAATGGTGTAGATCATGCTGTTTTTCCTTTTGGAGTTTTTCAGTGATTTCGGCAGCTTTTTCTTTTGTCGTCTGGAGAGCTGCACCACTGCACTCACTGACGTTTCTTTTGACTCTCTTGCTTGGCTTAGTTGCTCCTCTTCTGGGCTTGTGACAGGGCTGCTGTTATTGTTGTTGTAGCTGACCATATGAGCCCCTATATTCTGGTGCTTTGGAGTTCTACTGCCTGTTTGCTCTGTAGTACCTGTTATTTCTCCGGTTTCCATTATCTCGATGTTGCTTCTGGTGAGGAATTCATCCGTTTTGGGCACTTTCCTATTTTGTATGTTGCTTGTCCAAGCTTCCCTGCAGTGGTTTATTAGAGTTGATAATAGTTTGGGAATACTTCACTTGCATTGGTTGCGTTGCTTGTGGTTGCTTCCACACCCTTGTCTTTGTTGGCTCACTGATCTACTTTGGCATGAGGCATATACAGCTTTTGCTCTGTTGTCAGGACACTCTGTGCCAGCATATAAATTATCTTCACTTGTATTTATAATTTATGGGATTGACATGTGAGTGCCTTAACAGCGGCCAGCAGAGAAGAGTTTATCGTGTTTAAAATATGGTCAGGGCCCTCCCTATAAGAGGGGACAGGACGGTGGGAGCGGGCTCCAGGATATGTGTCCCATGTTGCCCCCCTGGGTTCCTCCACCCTTAGCTGGGATTTACTGTCTGTTTCGACTGACGTAATTTCAATGAATTGTTGCCTGGATCCCTCCTTAATTCCTGGTGCATTAGGATCTATGTCTAGAGTGCAGGGTGCACTAAGTTGTTGTCGTGGTGCCTTTCCAGTTTTATTCATTGGGGTGGAACAGTTCTGTCTAGATTTGAGGTCCGCTGTGTTTGTAATATCATCAGGGGCATCATATTCCTGGTTGTTTGGGTGATGTACAAGGGCCTCTATTTTAAATTCCTGTCTTTTTTTTAAATAATTCCCAGTTTAGCTTTGCCCTGGCCATTGTGTCGCTGCGTCAGATGTGCCAGCTCTTGTGCCATAATTTTGACAAGTATGTCACCTTCATTTATTGTTGACAAGATTTCAATAACCTCTGCTGGCTCCGTTGGTTCCTCTGGCATGCTATGGTTAGAGGAGTTGTGGAGACATTTTTGGAGGCTGCTGTTATCCATTGCTGTATCTGCAAGCTTCACCATCTCAGTGATTATTGATTCCTCAAAGCTGGGGTGAGCTGTACAGTCTGTGGTTTAGGGGAAACGGCCACTACAATGCGGCCGTTTCCACGCATAACTTAACCATGCATGCATTACAACGCATGCGTGGTTACCACGAATAGCCTTTACCACGCATACCTTTACTACAAAATACGTAGTAAAGGCATGTGTGTTAAAGGCTAAAAAAAAAAAAAAGGAGGGTTTGGGGGGGGTCTCCCCCCCCCAAAAAAAATACGTGAAAAAAAAGGGGGATTGGGAGGGTTTCCCCCCAAAAAAGAAACCGCACCTATTTAAGTAGGGATGTGGAGGCAATCGGGAGGCAATCGGCGTCGTTAGAGGAAACGGAAAAACCGTTTCCTCTATACGACGTGCAACGTCAACACGGAAGAAAAAAGAGAAGAGACGACGTGGAGAGGTAAGGGGAATTTTAAATTTAATTTTAAAAAAAGCAGGGGTCCGATTTTAGGGTTAAGGGCAGGGGAGGGGTATTTGTAAGAAGGGTTTAGGGGTGGGGGAATAACCTTTACCAAGAGTATGCCCCTTACCATGCATGAATTTACAACGAAAATCGTTGTAAAAGTATGCGTGGTAAAGGAATATTCGTGGTAAAGGTTATGCGTGGGAATGGCATTCGCGTTGTAACGCATGCGTGGTAAAGGCATGCGTTGCAACGGAATGCGTTGTAACGTCATACAACCGTGGTTTAGACAAGTGCTTCGCACTGCTTCGCTCCTTCTGGGTCAGCAGGGATTAGGTCTATCTTGGTTTGCTGCAATCCTGCTGCAACACCCATGTGGTCCCCTAATAATTCTGCCTTCAGTCTGGTGAAGTACTTGTGTTATGGCCAGGCTGCAGGCCTGGGATGTTAGGCCCCTGAAAAGGTCCTGGTCTGCCCCTCCGTCCGCAACTGGGGTCTGACTCCTCTCTGTGGTGTTTTGGGACTCAATCCCCATCTTTCGTTGACCGGGCATACTTCTTGGCCCTCTTTGTGACCATGCCCTTTTAGCTTCAGTCCCTGAGACCACAAGGACTGCTCTTCTCTGAGCTCTTCTAGAAATGATGCTGTTCCTATGGGCCTCGAGGACCCTATATGAGAGTTTCCAGTTGATGTAAAATGCAGAAACCTTTTGCCTGATCTTGTGCACCCGCTCTGTTGACCTTAAATGCCTGTTTTGCCCAGCTGGCTCTGTTAGCACAGTCGATACCACCAAGGGTGCCAAACTCATCCGTGTGCATACAACTTTTCGAGCTTTTTTGGTTGGCATGTGTATCTTATTTTCCCTTGTTTCTTGTTCTTACACAGGCGGCTTGTCCTGGCTGAGCTTACTTCTCTGTGCAATATGCAGTATGCCCTCTGTGCCTTGTACTTATGCTTCAGCTTTTGGGTTCTTATACAGGGTTACAGGTGGCAGTGCCAAGATTCCGCAGGGTTTCTAAAGAATGTGCTGGGTGTTTTGATGATTGGCGAGTGGGTTTTTATTGGGTTGTATTGCGTGAAGTTTCTGCCTGGAGTTGGTATTGATTTATTATGAGACCACATTAAATGCCATGTCTATGCTGTACCTACGACGTGTCTGGAGCTGTGTGTCTCATGTTGGCGTTGCAAGTATTCCTATCCATGCGGTGAGCGCCTGCGACCCCAGTACTATGGCGCAAGCCACACCTACCTAACGCCGACCGCCTCTGCACCACAGCCGGGAGCTCGCCGCCTAATGCCAATCACTCACTGCATGTTCTTTGCAGTTTCTGAGTTATACAGCCTCCTTCATCTGACTTGACTTGCTCCTTGCCTCGCCACTGCCTCACTCTGCTCCCTCCTGGCTTACCCCTCATAGCACTCGTAGCAGACAGCTCTCTTGTGGCATGCTCGGACTGTCTGCCCGGCCGCAGTGATCGGACTGGTGCTGAGGTTACGGCTGGGTGGTTGGCTAGGTCTGGGCTGGGCTGGGTCTCAGTCCCCCCCGTCTGATCAAGGCCATGTCTATTGGCTCACGGCCGCTCGCGACTGCTCCTCAGTGTGACGTCCCAAAGGCAGGGGACGAACCGGTAGCGAGCGCGCTGCGTGTTGGCGCCGCCGCAAGCAATTACACGCCACACTCTCAGTTATCGTTCGGGCGCGGACTGCCTATCGCGGTCCCGCCCACCTTTATTATATCTACGAGCTCCACCGTCCGGCGTGAGCGCGGGAGTCAGCCCCTTCCGGCGCGCAGGCCGGCAGCAACACTGGTGCGCTAACTCATTACATCCCATTCCAACTTGGTCCTTGACTGGCTCCCCAGTGTCTCACAAATCACTTACTTGGCAGGCAAAGTCCTTCAGGCGGGTGCTCGGTTGGGTGTTCTCTCTCAGAGCATACCTGGACTGGCCTCGGTTGGACTTAGGCTCAGCTGCCGGTTCAGGTCGTGGGGGTGGTATTTCTGGTGGCTCTGGGGTTGCCCCCGGAGTTCCTGGCGGGGAGGGAGGCCTGAGGTTCTGGCCTTCCCCTTCTTCAAGCTCTGCTTGGCTAGCCCTCGGTTCTCCTGGGTTGCTGGCGGTTTCGGCACCTGGAGCGGGTTTGTCTACCTGCTTGAACCAGGAGACATTCCGGGTGACGGACTCTCCATCCTTGTTGACTGTCACCATAGTTCCCTTCACATCGGTTACTGTCCAGTACCCCTGTTCGTACCGAGTCCGGAACTTCCCTCCGGGCCATCATGATGACGGTGTCTCCTTGGCGCAGATGGCGAGACTTCGCTCTCCGAGCTTGGCTGGCTGTGAGGTTGCGCTTCTCCCTCCTCCTGAAGGCGCTCTCTTCGTCAAATGGAGGGGGTGCCCACCCAGGTGCGGTAGGGAGGCAGTCTCTGCGAGTCCCGTTAAACATTAATGCCCATGGCACTTGGCGTGTGGAGCTCTGAGGGGTGCTTCGGTACTCCCGCAGGAATCTCTGCAGGTGCTCTTCAGGGTCAACTTGCTCTGTGACGGCAATAAGAAAGGGCCTTGTTGATTGTTCTCATAAAGCGTTCGATCTCACCGTTCGCTTGGGGCCATTGCGGGGTGATGCGCCTGCGCCGGATGCCGTGGCGTTGGAGGAATTCCTGGAACTCGTGCCCTTGGAACAGGGGCCCATTGTCACTCCTGAGCTCCTCCGGACACCCAAACATGGCGAAGATCTTCTCCAGCACAGGGCCAACATGGGAGAAGGCCGTCGAGTTGACCACCTCTACGACAGGGTATTTCGAATAGCTGTCAATTAGGGCAAGGGTAACTCGGCCATCCGGGAAACTCCAGAAGTCCACACTTAGCTTCTCCCAGGGACGCCTTCCATGTTCCTCGGTGCGAATGGGCGCAGGCCTCTCGGGCCCCTCGTTAGCTGACATGACGGGCATTTCCGGATGGTCTCTTCAACTCGGGCACCCATCCCCGGGAACGAGACCTTCTCCCTCATGCGGGCTTTCATCTTTTCCACCCCTTGATGTCCTCCATGGGCAAGTTGTGTCTCTCGCGCTGGGAGAGATGCCGGGATGACGATCCTCGATCCTCTTAGCAGCGTTCCTCCCTGGGTGACGCACAGTTCGTTCCTGACTCGCCACATGTGTATCAGGCTTTCCTTCTCTGGGCCCGTCCATTCGTTGGCTGATTGCAGAAATTGATGCCAGCGCCCTCCTTGGACAGTCGCCCATACTTTTGCAATGACTGGATCGGCATCCGCTGCTGCTGTGACCTCTTCGAGTGTCAGTGCTCGGGGACACATGAGCGTCGAGATCAGGTTCAGGTGGGCCTCAGCTGAGTCAGTTTCAGCTCCTTCTCCCGTGGTTTCCTCTGGGGCAGGGTGTCTTGAGAGGAAATCGGCAGGGTTCTTGGCGCCCGGCCGATATGCAACGTCCATCTCATATTGTTGGAGCCCAATAGCCCACTGTTCAATCCGTGGTGGCGGGTGGGGTGCCGAGCCTTTGAATAACGGCACGAGTGGTTGGTGGTACGTGATGATTTTGAATGGGTGTCCACATATGTACAGATGGAAATGCTGACACGCCCATCGGATGGCGAGGGCCTCCGTCTCGATTTGGGCGTATCGTTTTTCAGTTGTGGAGAGCGCTTTACTGGCATATGCTAGGGCTGCCCACCATCCAGGTTCTTGCTCCTGCGTGAGGACGGCCCCAAGGCCTACAGGGCTGGCATCCACCAGTATCTCAGTTCGCTTGGTGGGGTTGAAATAAACGAGTGTGGTATGGTCGAGGAGGGCACTCTTGACCGCGTGGAAAGCTGCTTCTTCCACTGGGCCCCACTGCCATGCGGTGTTCACTCGTGTGAGGTTTCGGAGGGGCTCCGCGATGGTGGCATGGTCTGGGATGAAGCAGCCACAGTATGTGGCCATCCCCATGAAGCTGGGGACTTCTGCCACTGTCAGTGGTGCTGGCGCGTCCTTGATGGCCTGGGACTTCCGGGGGTCGACCTGGAGCCCTTCTTGCGTGAATGTGTAGCCAAAAAACTCTATTCGCTGCTGGAATAGTAGGCACTTCTCCCGATGGAGGGTGACTCCATGATCCTGAAGCCGCTGCAGGGTAGCCCTCAGGTGTTTGTAGTGTTCTTCCGCTGTTTGCGAGTAGATGAGGATATCGTCACTCACATTTAATACGCCAGGCAGCCCGACCAGGATCTCTTTGATGGTATTCTGGAAAATTTTGGCTGCAGATGATATGCCGAAATTTAGGCGTTTGTACCTCCTGAGTCCGAGATGGGTGCTGAACGTAGTGATATAGCGACTTTCTTTGGCAAGCACCAGCTGGTGGTATCCGGCGTTCAGGTCTAGTTTCGAAAACCACCTCGCCCCATTCAGGTCGGCTACAATATCGTCCATGGTCGGCATGATGTGGCGTTCGCGCCGAATGGCCTTGTTGGGAAGGCGCATGTCGATACAGAGTCTTATCTTCCCCGGCTGGCGGGGCTTTTCGGCGATCACCATGGGTGACACCCAGGGCGTGGGCCCTGAGACCTTCTCTATAACCCATTGGTCTTCCAGATTCTGCAGCTCTTCTTCCACCAGCGGCCGGAGGTGGAAGGGAATTCTCCTGTGTTTCAGCGCTGTTGGCTTGACGGTTTGGTCTATATGTAGCTTGACTGGGGCTTTCTTGATTCGCCCCAGCCCCTTGAATAGGTTCTCAAACTGATCCATTAGTTCTCTGGTTCTGCTCCGTTTGCACGCTTCTGGCAAACTTTACGAGCCCTAGATCCTCCGCTGCGTGGCTGCTTAGCAGCGTATTGGCCTCCTGGTTGATGACATGAATGTCAATCGTAATTTCGATGTCTTCTGACCGTACCGGTACGGTCATTTTGCCTCTGAGGGGCAGCGGTGTGTCACTTCCATACGCGAAGATTTTCGTTTTGGTTGGTCGGAGTTCTGGTCGGGGCTTGAGCTTGTTGTATTGTTGGATCCCCATGATGGTGACTGATGCACCTGTGTCGATCACCGCATTGACGTCCGACCCGGCTATCCGTTTTGTGCATCAGGGCTGGGGCCGCCTGCTTCGTTTCAGTGCCTGGGTGAATGAGACCAGGTACGTTTCACCTTCTTCGTCCGACGAAGTGTCGTCTGCCTGGTAGCTGGTTTGTTCCGTCTTCCTCCGTCCCGGCGTGGATGACAGTGATGCGCTCGACAGCTGGCGGACCAGTTTCCGCATTTGCTTGGGTTGTCTTCCTTCTTTCTGCTGTGTCTTCCTTCTGCAAACCGACGCAAAGTGGTTTGAGATGCCACAGTTGGTGCACGTCTTCCCCTGGGCTGGGCACGGTTGAGGGGGGTGTTCTTCATACCCACAGTATCCGCATTGGCCTTTTGGGGTCGGCGGCGGGCGGTTTCTCGGTCTGGTAGCTTTGTCGTGCCCTCTAACGGCGTCAGCCCGCTCGGCTTTGACGGTCGCGCCCTTTTCTGTGTTGCGCATCAGTGCCAGGTCCATCTCTTCCGCACGTGCAGCTGAGAGATCATGGGATCGTGCTAACACCAATATGTCGTTCATCGGAATGTTTGGCTGTCATAGGATGAGGCCTCGCAGGACCTTGCTGCGGATCCCTAGGATTAGTTGTGCTCTGATCTCCTCTGCTGCTCTGTCTCCCACGAGATGAGTGCCAGCGAGTTCTCTCAGTCTTGCGTGGAAGGAATCCACTGACTCACCCTGTCTTTGCTTCGCTTGCCTTAACTTGAAGTGTTCGAAGTATGGGTTCATTTGGGGGTCAAAATGCGCATTTAATGCTGTCACTGCTGCTGCATAATCATCAGGGGGGCCCGTGTTAGGGAGATGTTTGAAAAGCAAGTATATTTCCTCCCCTGCATAATGGAGAAGCAGGGAGCGCTTGACGGCCCCGTCTGTCTCTCTGGTGGCAATGAAGTAGTTTTCTAGGCGGCCAATCCATGTTTGCCACCTTGGCGAAGCTGTGGCGGGGTCCGCTGACTCACTGAATGGTGGCAGGACACCTGTAGGGGGGTGCTGGATCGTGGCTCTTGCCGGGGGCTGGGCGTCCCCATCCTGGTCCCCCATACTTCAGGCGAGTAACTGTGCTGCACCTCGGCTGAGGAGAGGTGCCTCAGGGAACAGCGCCGACGCCCCAGGCCGACGAACTGGAGCTTGTGAGGCGTAGTGGCCTTGGCGCCCCCAAAAGCAGCCTTCTGGCACGTGGACGGTCCAGCTGTGCCAAGCAAGCGTGATTGTTCTACACGCGCGTCGTGCGCAGCTCACCGCGTCAATGCGGGCTTGACTTGCCTCACTGCCCCGTGACCTGGTGCTGTTCCTGCGCTCGGGCCTCCTCTCTGCGTGAGGTTGGTGTGGGCCCTGAGCCCTGGTGGACCGTCTGTGGGGTCTGTGCCCTGCAGGGGGGGGGCTTGCTGCTCCTCGAGGACGTGTGCAGCATGGAGCGTGGGCCGCTCCGCCCTCATCGCCAATGTGACGTCCCAAAGGCAGGGGGCGAACCGGTAGCGAGCGCTCTGCATGTTGGCGCCGCCGCAAGCAATTACACGCCACACTCTCAGTTATCGTTCGGGCGCGGACTGCCTATCGGGGTCCTGCCCACCTTATTATATCTACGCGCTCCGCCGTCCGGCGTGAGCACGGGAGTCAGCCCCTTCCGGCGCGCAGGCCGGCAGCAACACTGGTGCGCTAACTCATTACACTGAGCACAGAAGAGGGTTAATACCTTGTGTCGACCGCTGTGGTGGGCGTCTGCCGTGCCTTGCCGCTGAAGCCGGGACTAAAGAGCAGTTACGGTGTGCGGGTGTTGCCCAGCCTCGGCTCCTTCAGCTCTCCCACGACTCTGGTTTAGCAGCAGCCCGCCAAGGTTCCACTCCACACTGCTCTCTGCTCGCTACTCGCTGCTCCATTCGTTGCTCCTCCCACTAGCTTCTGCTTCCAGGTCCACAAGGTTTTGCTCTCTCTCGGGGAATAATGAAGTTGAAATCAGCCATTATCAGTATCAAATAACTTCATTTTAAAAATAGCTAAAATAACTTTATCATGCCACTATTCCAGATATACGAATGACTTTTGTTTCCAAATTAAGGGAATTGCTTTAAGCTGCTGCTTCGCACCTGAAATGGGAACCTCGTGATGTCAACATTCAAGGATAAATGGATCTTTTCCTAACAAAGTTTTCAGAACAGTATTGTGGCATGGACACAGTAAGTTGACAATATACTACTCATTTGGAAAGAGCCACATGAAGAATTCTTACAATTCGATGATTGGCTTAGCAGCAAAATGCTGGACATATAATTCACCAGTAAAGGCAGAATCAACTTTTTAGATTTATGGATAATGCATTCAGATCATAGAACGCCACCGGAGCGTCACTTTTTCTGACGATCCTGTGGCATTGCGCCACTCCCCATATGTACAAGGTGGCGCTAAGCCACTTAACGTGGTTTAACGCCACCTTGTAAATATGCCCCTTTCCGCCACAGTCTGCTGCAGCAAAGGCGCGGGCAATGGGTGTTGCTGTGAGCTTTCCACTGAACACCCATTGCTTTTTGATGCTGCCCCAATTTTACAAGGCTGGGGCAGTGCTAACCACTAAGGCCAGGTAATACCTGGTCTTAGCATGGCGATACGGAGAGAAATTATTCATTTCTCCTCATTTTTTGCTCTTTCTATGTGTGCTGCATTCTGCAACACACATAGAAAGAGCAAATCGCCATTATTGATTGTTTATGTGCAGGAAGGTGTCCCTTGCTGCACATAAACAATCACCCCTGCCACACAGGCACCCTGGCAACATGGCGGCAGGGGGCCTGTGCTGGCGCTAGGCAGCTTTTTTAGCACCAGCGCGAGGGGAAACGCAGGGGTGCGCCATATTTTTGCAAATAGGGCGCATCTCTGCATTTTGAAAATGTCAAATTTGGCTTAATACTGTGCTCCGGCATTTTCTTGTAAATATCCCATAGTGACTTGTACTGTAATCCATCGGATAGAAACATTTTTATTTATTTTAAAAGTCATCACTCAAGAAATCTGAAAGAAAACATCCAGTTGAGCCAGATTTTTACAATCAGGCAAAATTGCACACAAAAAAGGATTAGCGAAGACATGCTGATGACCCAATACGGGATATACCGAGGTTCTACTCTCAAGTACCAAAAAGCCTGGTATACTCCCCGTGAATATCCTCTTTAGTGAAGATAAAAAGACAAACCTGACTGAATAGTTTTTCCACTACCTTCTGTAATTACGCCAGCACGCTTCAGAAATTGATGGAGAAAAAATGTTGCATTCTTGACGATGTGGACCACAAATTAGAAAGACCAGTGTTTACTCTATGCACAAAATAAAACCTGAAAATCCTACTTGTGACAAGAGACCTGAAATCCTGCTAGAAACAGATCAACACCCTTGGAGTAATTCAGCACCGGAGGAACATCACAAATGTGGTACTTGCAGCGTGTTTTTCATGCAATGGCGTTCAAGTGCATCATAAGGAGTTTACGAATTGCAATTGAAAACATGAGATCTACGTAATCATCTGCCAATGCAAGTTGGTATACAGAGGGGAAAAACACCAGAAGATAAGAATATGAATGAGAACTCTGGAATGTTGAGAGCTCCATTGAAGACAATGGAGTAGCTCCGGGCTGTTACTGGCTTTTATAAGCACGGAGCTCCAACATTCCAATCTTTGTTCTAAATTAAAAAGGGAGAAGCATGAAGACATGCTACCCTTAGTAGGTGGAATGTTCTAATAGGCTTATAGCTCTTCTGCCTCGGGCTGTACCGGTTGTTAAAGGCCCTCTTCCTCGTTTTAGGCCCTCGCCTGCGGCTCAGGTCTATAACTCAGGTTCAGGGCCTTTAACAACTGGTATAGCCCTCTGTAGCGAGCTGACTTGCACATGTCAATAGTATAAGACACTTGGGGGGAGATTTTTTTAAAAGTCGCGCAACGCAGCCCCCCGCGAGGCTGCGCCACGTTGCGTGACAGGGAGGGAGCAGGAGAGCGCCATATCTTCAGAGATATGGCTCTCTCCTCCCCTTTCCCTTGTGCTGGCGCTGATTTCAGCTGCCGTGCGCCATGCACACACCTTAGCGCCGCAGCGCTAGGGTGTGTGCATGAGTGTAGCATAGGTTTTGTACAGGAAGGGTACCCTTCCTATACAAAATACTATGCAAGGCACGATGCAAAGCTTTTCCCACTTTGCATACAGTGCAGCACGCATGGAAAGTCGGAAAAGCACGGAGAAATTAAAGCATTTCTCCTGTTAGCGCCTCCTTTGAAGGGGCGTTAACTTTTGGCGCAAAACTATGTTTACAAATATTTGTAAATATGGTTTTGCGTCAAAAGGCATGGGTGGTTGCATGGGAAAACGCCCATGTACCACCCATGTAACGCCCTCTTGGCGCAAAGTAACGCAAAGCAGTGCTTTGCGCTACTTAAAGAGTGCTTTCCAGCGCAAAACAAGTTTTGCGCTGGAAAGAAAGTAGCAACAAAAAAAATTTGCGCTGGTTAGTCTCACTTTTGTGACGCTAAACCAGCGCAAAAGTATGAAAATCTCCCCCTTGGAGTGTCTCTTGTAAATCATTTCTCTTTTCTAAAGTGTACTATGTAGGTTTCAGAGTCTATCCCAAGTCTCTCCAAAATAATTTTTTGATCTCATGATAAGTGGCGATCCCCCTGGCATGGACGATTAACCAAAATGCCAGGGGTACCTGAACTGATGCCACACGCCCTTTAGCCAGGAAGTGACATCACAGAACCTCAATATAATGATATAATGTGACCGTTGACCCCATGACATAACAGGAAGTGATATCACAAAAATAATTTAAAAAGTACAATAAGTGCAAAATTAAACAATGTGTTCAGGATTAATAAAATAACGAAAAGGTTGCTAAAGGAGAGGAGTTACAAGCCTATTTTAGTCATTAAATATATACCAACAGGGTTGCTATCATGTCAGAGATGAAACCAGCAGACACCCTGTTATCCATCTTTTGCCAGAGGTTGATGCTGTGCTACCCAATAAGAGCCCCCAATGTGCAACTACTGCCCAATATGAAAAGGCACAACGGCGGGAAGGTGTACAGAGATCAGGAACTGCATCAACTGCTGCAACAGTGCAGGCTTCAATCCTAGTCCTGGAATATACAAGAGAGGTAGCAGGCGTGCAGACTTCCCTCATCACAGAAAGCTGACACAGACCGGGCAGTGCCAGTGCAAACATTTATGCCTGCCCCTGCCCTAAGCTGAACATATTGAGGGTAATCTTTCTTTCACCCACAGGAGAAAATGCTCCTTCCTAAAAGTTCCAGCTGACAACACTTTGGGTGAGAAACAATATCAGCATTGTTTGGGGCTACCATTAGTATGTCGCCTATAGCACTGCAGCCAGCAGTATTGATCGGGCACAAAGGGTGTCAGATTAATGTGCCAACCTTTCAGTTTCCAAATGCCACTATGGAGGCACACACTTCGACGCCAGTTTCTCAAACCCCAAGTTAGGCACACAGTTACATTCTAAACAATTTGACATCTTACAGCCTGCAGTCAATTCTTGCAAAAATGGCATCTTGGGAATCATACCAATAAATGCAGGAAATCGCCCAATACTTCAGGATGCCCTAAGCATTCGGAAGCCTCCACAAGAAAGATTGCAGCTTGACATGGTCTATCAATTTCCATACAATATAAAACCTCTTACGCCTTTTCTATCTTTAATGTCCTGTTAGTTTCACATTCTTTACTTTCCAAGTATATTTGCATTCATATTATGTCTGAGAATCTGTCAGGAAGTGGGCGGGGTAAGGAAAGGAAACAGATACATAGATCTCACAGTGGTTAAGTGTTCGTCTCCCTGTCTTCGGCCAAAAAAATGGATTCATGGACTTGTAGTTTTGCTTCATGCTGGAGGCTGTTAAAACTATCAGAGAAGCTGAAGCTGACCATCATGGCCTGTAGCAGATTGGCTGTCATCCAAATGAATGAATTTACCTGCTTAACACACATTACACACTGACTTGCCTCTATCGACTAACATTTTAATCAAGCAATGAATGCAATTGAGCATAGTAGGCCAAAGCGATTTGCCGCAGATCACACAACATGTGCAAGTCAGGATTTAAAAACAATTATCTTTATTTCAAACCTACACCTTGTGCTAGTGAATAGAGCATAGAGAGGATGGAAAGGAGAGGGAGCGATTGTAGCACCCCCAGGGTGGTGGGGGATCACTATTAGGGGTATTACCCTGTATTCGCAAATTGGACAATCTGAAAGAGGTTTTTAGCTGCAGATTCCTCACTTTTTGTATATTCCCCTGGCGTCAGACTGGATCGGGTACCTTTTCAGTAGTACCTCGGAGCGGCGTTAAGTTGCGCTGTGCAGCTGTGCACTGATGCAAATTCGATCCAGAAATGACGTGCAGGGCCCATATAGGCGCCACGCCTGCACACTAATGTCAGGTCCTTTCTTTCTGCACTATCAGATGCAGATCTGGAACTCCCTTTGTTTCTCTGTGAGACATTTCCTCAAAATTGTTTTCCAGTGTGCAAGGAATGTCACCTCCAAAAATGACATATTTTAAGCCCTGTAGGGACTGCATAGTAAGTACTTGACCTCCTCACTAAGCAACGCGTCCCCGCAAGCAACAACACGCCTCCAGCCACCTCAATGATGCCGCTCCGAATATCTAGAACAGCAACCTCCTCATGCCAACGGGTCTGTTGCTGTACCTTGGCGCTCGTCACCAAATTGTAGTAAGTGCTTGACTCAGTTTAAGGTATAAGTACTTTATTGCCAAGGTAAAGAGCAGAGTGGACGCGTTCCGTACAGCAACCCGTCCAGTATTCAACTGCCGTCCCTGCCTCCCCACATAACACCCTAGAACCAGAACGCATTACAAATAATAACACAACACAGTGGCACAAGCAGTGGCAGGAGCACAACACGAGCAGCAATACACTGTCACAAATAAATGTATGTGACAGATCCCCACCAGGTATGCCTGTGGTATCTGAGATCGGGCCAGAACTCCAAGGCCTGTATCAACTGTACGTCAATGAACCTGAAGGCCATGAGGAAAGTGAGGCAAAGCTCTACATCGCCAGGCACAAAAACGCTCCTCGACGGAACCGCTCCATGTCGTGGTCTGCGTCCAAAGTTTGGTCTCTGACCCATTCTCACTCTCAGAGTCGTCGAAGATGCTCGAGAGGTTGATCTTCCTTGTTGTCAAAATCATTAGGTAAGTCTAAGAAGAAACACAAGAATTGAAGCAGGATTCCGCTCCCTTGAGCCACTCGCATTCGCCAGAGCATGCACTATAGCGGCACCACACATCTCGCTCCCAAAATCGGGCGACTCCAGAGCCGATCCTACGATTGAATCCAGCACAACCAGAGTTTCTGGGGCCGTCATCCACACCACAACAGATTGCATAGTTCCACGCTGCCATGCTCTTCGGATCCAAGGAGTCGTGATGCCCTCCACCTGGAACACGCCCAGCGGGCTCACTCCTGATGTCAGTTGGACCCTTGGAGTCCCCTTTGCCTTCGGCTCCACTTCCAACCCCGCTTTCTGCAATAAGTTCTACGCCAGCCCTGAGCTCTTCGACGCTGATGCCAACTCCATCGGTGCCAGAAGAGGGGATGCAGATTGTTCTTTGTGATGCCAAGTCAACGCTTGTCTGACCCCAATCGACGTCACGCCTGATTCCACCAGAGACGCCTCTTCCCCCACTCGATTTGCCACCCCCACAAGGGAAACAACACACTTGACATTCCCTTTTAGGGACTGACTTGAGGTATGACTAGGACCCAGGTGATGAGATCACTCACCCCTGCCAGGATAACAATTGGTACGAGGATCTACAGAAGACTAGTGTTCTCAATATTTTCTCTGATAAGGGTCTCCTATTGCCCGCTGAACCTGCCACAGAGGAATCTGCTTCCTACGGCCAGAGCTGCTGAACCAGGTTTGAGCCTCGGCATCAAAATCCTGTGATTCTGGGCAAATCACTTAATCTGCGTGCCCATCCAAAATTAATGTGTCCTTGTGTAACGTAACTGGTGCTCATGTAAAGCACTCCAATATCTTTGGGTCGAGTTTGCGCTACATAAAACTGCAACAAAACAAAATGGTGATGCTTAGGGCAGCTGGAGTCCTTGATCTCCAACTCTCCACCATGGAGGTTAGGACTAATGTCTTGACAGAAGTCCACCAACTGGGACAAACATCTTCTGAGCCCCTCTTCCTGTTTACCAAGGCACTGACAGATACCTTATTGGGATCGTGGGCCAAACCTTGCTCCCGCCCCTAGTCAATTGACAAATTGCCAGGCGCCATCGCCTTGTTTCAAGCAACCCTGCTTTTCTTTCCCAGCACCCTTCGCCAGACAACCTGGTGGTACAAACTTCCACAAGTCATTCAATTCCTAACACCTTTCCTACCACTCCCCCTGACGGGGAATTTAAAGTGGTAGAAACATTTGGCAAATGTGTGTTTTTGTCTGCCAGTCTGGCCCTCATATCCGCTAAAGTCAGCTGCTTGTTGGGCTGTTAGCCCCACACCCTTTGGGATTCGGTGATGCAAATCCTCCCTGACATACCCAAAGACCTTCGGCCTGTTTTCACTCAGGCAATTCAAGATGGCTGGAAGTTCACGATTTGTGTGGCCTGGACACCACTGATTCAACTGGGTGATCTATAGGTACCATGCATGGCTGGGATCGACTGGGTTCTCAAGGGATGTCCAGTCCTCCCTGATGGAGATGCCCTTCCATGAGATTCACCTGTTCAGGGACAAGGCTGATTTAGATTTAGAGCATTTTAAGGAGAGGTGGGCTGTTGCATGCTCTTTAGGCCCTTTCTGCTCCACATCTCCCCCCCCCCAACATTTCCACTGCTCCTTTCTTGGTTTTGCTGCAGTGTCCCCTACATCCAGCCTGTCCAGCCTCCACAGGGAACCCAGCAGTTTTGCAGTTAACAGCGTGGTGCATTGCCCCATGGCCAAGGTCAATGAGCAGATCCAGTCTGATGCCTCCCACCCCTGTAGCCCCACCTACCAAACCTTTTTAGCATGCCATTATAGGAGCACAGTCACCCAGTGGAAGCAGAATTCATCAATTCTATCCGTCTATCTGGGCTGGCAGGTAATAACTTCAAACAGATGAGTTTTTTAGATTAGACGCAGGGGCGATGTCTTACCCTTCCTTCCTTTCCTGATGCACTTTCAACTGTCCCCCCAGTGACTGACAGGGGACCATTCTTCCAATTTGCTGCAGGATGTGCAAGCCCTTTTGGCAAAGGGGGCTATCAAGAGCGTGCCTGTGCCGGAAGTAGGTCATGATTGCTATTCCCGCTACTTTCTAGTGTCCAAGAAAGATGGAGACCTGTGACCTATTTAGACCTGTGCCTTCTTAAGGCCTTCGTCTGGAAGGAGAAATTCAAAATGCTCACATTGGCCCAGGTCTTGTCTACCCCCGAACCTGGAGACTGGATGGTAGCATTGGACCTGCAGAATGCCTATTTCCACATCCGCGTCCTGCCAGCCACCCGGCGTTACCTGCGGTGTGTGGTGGAACAAGAGCATTTTTAGTTTGCTGTGCTTCCTTTTGCTCTCACAAGTGCCCCTCGGGTGTTCATGAAAGTGATGACACTGGGGGCAGCACATCTTTGGAGGCCAGGGGTGCTCCTACATCAACTACTGGCTGTTGAATGCGAGCTCTCCCCAGGCAGCCGGCAGCCACCTCCAGACTACGGCGACCCTACTCTCATCTATGGGATTCAGTATCTACGTGCCAAAGACACACCTGACTCCTTCTCAGATGCTCCCCTTAATCAGAGCCATTCTGTACATGGTTCAGTTTTGTGCTTCTCCCCAGGGAAAGAGATTCCAGGACATTCAGGCTAGAATCCCGATCTTTCAGCCTCAGTCCTGGGTTCCAGAGAGGTCACCTCTGAGGCTGCTGGGACAGATGGCCTCCTGAATCCTGCTGGTTGAGCATGCCAGGTGCAATATGCGGGCTCTGCAGTGGGATCTGAAGTCTCAGTGGGTTCAACATTAAGAGGATCTTTCTGATTGCGTTCAGATTTAAGTGGAGACTGCAAATCATCTGTAGTGGTGGTTGCTGGATCATGAATGGGCCTGAGGCAGACCCCTCTCCTTTCCTCACTCAGAGCTCACAGTGGTAACTGATGCATCTCTTCTGGGCTGGGGTAACCACCTGAAAGAGATGGAGATCAGGGACCTCTGGTCTCCGGCATAGTCCCGGGTCCATATCAACCTTCTAGAGCTGAAGGCCATCTGCTTGACGCTTCAAGCCTTCCTTCCATCCATCAAGGGGAGGCGGTGCAGGTGCTCACAGACAACACCACCGCCATGTGATACAGCAACAAACTAGGCAGGGTGGGGTGGGGTCACAGACCCTGTGCCTGAAGGCCTTGCACCTCTGGAAGTGGCTGAACTACCAAGGAATTTTCCTGCTGGTGAATCACCTAGCAAGATCTTTGATTGTCAGTATGGACAAGCTCTGCCATTGGCCCCTTGGGGATCACAAGAGGCAGTTGCACTCAGAGGTGGTGAGGGGTCTCTTCTGCAAATGGGGAGAACCTTGGCTAGATCTGTTTGCCCCTGCCACAAAAACACAATGTCAGCACTTGCGTGTTGGAATTTCCAAGGCTTCTCTCTCTTGGAGGCGCATTCTCCTTCGGGTGGAACTCAGGACTTCTCCATGCCTTTCCCCTGATACTCTCCCTGCCCTGAGTTCTTAAGAAGATCAGAAACAACTGGGCCCAAGTCATCCTAGTAGATCAGGATTGGGCTTCGAAATTATGGCATCTAGACACCTGGGTTTGAGCATCTGTCCTCCTATCAGGCTGTCCCTCTGGGGGGACCTGCTATCACAGCTGCACCAGAGCCTTCGCATTCTTCTCCTCCATGCTTGGAGATTTACCAGCAACAGTTGAACACCTTCGACTTTCCTCAGAAGGTGGTTGATGTCATCTTGGCAGCCAGTCGTCCCTCGCTGAAAACTTTTTACGCCTGTCGTTAGGACAAATTTGTGGTTTGGTGCAGCACCAGTGGCAGCTGCTCCACTAAGGCGGAGGAGCGTCGCCCCACTGCTTTTAAGCAGCGTGACTAAAAGAAAAATTTAATTATAATAACTGAATGTTATTATCATTTTATTTGCTCCAGCTGTTTTGCGGGCGGGCAGGGCTGCTCTGCTCTTAGAGCAGGGCAGGGAAGGAGTGGTGGGCACACTGAAGTGCGCATGATGCTTTGGCCGGCCCTCTGGGGCTAACATCAACTGCGGCTGGACCGAATAGAGTTCAAGATGCTGCAGAAATACAAAAGATTGAAATTGATGGGTGAAGAGGATCAAATATTTTATCATTGTAACAACAAGTGTTACAAGTTGTATATAATGGAAAAAAGCCTGGAAAAAATTTGTCAAATAATATCAGAAACCAGTGAATCACAACATAAAACCGAGTCTTCTGACAACCAAACTCAATGCCCATCCACTTAGAAGATCGATGGCTACCCCTTGTCCACCTCTAACTGATCAGAAAGCAGAGGATCTTTAATATGTTATCTGTGGTTCATCTATGAGTATCTAAGTGGAGAAGAGGACCGCTGCTATCTTAACCGCAATATACATTCTTTGGCAACATAGGATCACTCTATTGAAAATACATTGACGTGATTTTGTCCATTCAAATTATCCACCAGTCATTCCTTGAGAAGCTGTTCATATTTATCGTCTTTAATTCCAGCACAAGAACTAACAGAAGAACCTGTCCACTCCAGTTTTGGTAGTTCATCCTTTGGCAACTTGGGCTCGAGTGCAGCATATACATCAAGTCGTATCCAACACAATACTAAAAAGAAGCATCTGCCCATTGCAGCTTTGGGAGCTCATGTCCGGTATCTTGGGCTCAAGTGCTGAGTGAGTCTTGAGGAGAATTCATATATTTTACCCACTGAAATATTGTCATCTCCATCAATTGGGTCCTTGCTGTCCTCCTATGGAATCATTGTGGCTTTCCTGAAGAAGGCGTTCAGCACGCCGAAACGCGCGTAGAAAATAAGAAAATTTACCATTTAGCCACTTTTGTAAACCTTGATGTATTTAAATGTTTTTGTTTAGTGTCTAGTTATAAACTTTTTTATAACTATTGTCTATCTTTGCACTTTATATATGTTTGTCTATTGTATACACTTGTGTTGATTTATTGTAAAAAGTATATTGCATTGTTTTTGTCCAGCTTTCCATGTTTGTGAAATAACCTTTTTATGACATTAGTATATAAAATTGCATCAATAAAATGAAGTTTTTAATATGAATTTTATGTACACTGAGTCTGTAATATCATGAGTATGTTGGAACAGGTCTTGTTAGTTACTTGACCATTTGTTGCCTAGGGGTGTTATTTTTCAGAAAAGTTATCTGTGTTTTAGCCAGAACAAGGACCAAAGGGATTGACGAAAGAATAAAGTACAGAGTATGTGCGTCTCAAAGGGCAAACATGTTTTTATCTGCAGCTAGTTTCTTCCAAGATGAAGTTTTCAGCGGAGTGGCTGATCTAAACAGCGAGGTGAATGTATGTGCAGCAGATTTGTATGCCCACCCGAACTGCATGTGTGCATACATTCAAAAATATGCATGTACAAGAACTCCTAGCAGCAAAGTAACCACCAGCCTTCAGTTACGTTTGCACTCTTTGAAAAAGCAAATTAAGTTTTAAAACTACTCTTGAGTGCTTCCTACGGTTTCACACTCAGTGAGATCAGAGAAATAATGGTCAACATTGATGAAACTGTATTGATCCACAATAATGAAGTTAAGATTTTTCTGGTGAGAATGTACAATGACAGAATTCTTTTTTGTCAGTCTGACAAAAAGAATGAGCCACTTATGATGTTCTCAGTTGATTTGACTCCTGAAGTTCTTGCTGCCAAAATTGGATCACAGGATGCAGTAAAATCATCAGGAACCGTTTTAAGAAACATCCTGAAAAATTTAGATTTTGGACTTAATGACAAATTTTGTGATGCCCCAGAGCTCCGCAAATCATGGGAGTCAACGAGAATGCCTGATGTTGTCTTAACATTTTTTACATAATTTTTAATATCAGCAAAGCAAAACTATTACAAACTAAAGTTCTTGAGTTCGGAACAGAAGCCGACAACATTGATGATGACTTTGAAGACATAAGCGAAGAAGTGGAAGATAATCCCATGAACCGACATGCTTATACTGTGCAAATGTACTGTCTTTTCAAAATCATGTTTTATTAATTTCATCACGGCAAAAAGAAAACTCCTCTACACATGATGACTGCCCGTGCAATCTATGACAAGTACAAAATAGAGAGCTAATCACTTCAATGAATAGGATTGGTGTACCAACAAGTTATAATGACATAGTATGGAGCAGGAACTTGTTAGCAGCTCATGCTCTAATATCTTGTGAATCCAACAGCACACCACTTCCAAGTCACTTTACCAGGAAAGGATTTACAATTGCTGCTCTTGATAATTTTGATTTTGAAGACAGCTCTTCTTTTTCTGGAAAATCCAGCACACATAATACTGCTGTGATGCTTTTTCAAGACTGTACCAAGGAAGTAGCTCTGGAAAACAAGCTGTGTCAGCTGTAGGCATAAACAAACAAAGCTGCAAACTTATAACCCAACTGACTTGCCAACGTGTGCAAAATCACTACAAGCCATTCACACGTCCCAGTCTACCTGAAAGTTTCAAAGTGGCTGAGGACATGGATCTTCTTCTACCTGATGCTGCAGTGCGCAAAGCTGATTTAACTGAATTTATCATATCGCTTATTCGGTGCAGACTGAAGGACGAAGAAAAGCCAGTTAATCCACAGGCTGGAATTCATGCTCTGATCTCCCAGAATACCGTCCCACTGAAGAAGGTTAGGTTTTTACCAGTAATATCTGAAACAAACACATAGTGATAGATTCCTTACCTTAGAATATCCCCAGGCGTCAGACTGGATCTGGAAAGCTTTCGTCAGCAGAACCCCTGCGCGTCGGTAGGTGGCGTCGTGCGGCTCCGCGTCCATCGTTGGCGTCGTGGCCGCCGAGATGACGTCGCGGGCGCTACTTAGATGCCGCCCACGCGCGCTGACGTCAGTTCTTTCTTTTTACGCGCCAGCAAGCGCAGATCCGGGAAGAGCAGGAACCCCCAGTCAATTTTTGACCGACCTTTTGAGGCTTTTTGTCTCTATTTTTTCATCGAGTCTTCGACTCCTGGTGCAGTTAGGATGCCCGGTTTTAAGTCCTGCGGGGATTGTCACCGCATGATGTCAGTGACGGACCCGCACTGTGTGTGTCTTTTCTGCCTGGGGCGCGACCACGACCCCAAGTCGTGCCCCGACTGCCGGGTCATGGCGCCGAAGACTTTGCTGGAGCAGTCCCGAAAGTTGCTGGAAGCCCGGCAGTCGGCTCCGCGCCGTTCCAGGTTCCGGTTCCGTGGGAGGTCGAGGGACCGTGCGCGGAGTCATCACCATCGATCTTCGGGATCCAAGTCTTCGCACTCGGGGTCAGGTAAGACAAAGCACAAGAAGTCGAAGAAATGCCATTGTTCTCCGACTTCCCCTCGCCGGTCGCGCGACACGGCTGAGGGTGCGGGTGGTGCCTCCCCCGCGGCTCCGGCGGAGCCTACGCAGTCGCTGCCCGACTACCCGCCCTTCCCGGGGTCATCGGCGACTCCGGCCCAAAAACAGGAATTCCTGTCGGCATTGGCTCGCCTCTTTGGGCCGTCGTGTCCCGCTGGTGCGCCTTCGGGCCCCGCGGTCCCGACTCGGTGTCCTCGCCTTTCCTCGCCGGCAGCTCCGGCCCCGGCGTCGCTGTCGGCTCCGGCCTCGGCGCCGCAGGACACCCTTGGATCCAGGCCTGGATCCCGGTCGACACCGGCTGACCTTGCCACACCTCCACCGACGTCGACTCCACCGGCACCACTTCTGATGCCGCCCGCTCCCCGGGACGACGTCGACCTCAGTTTCAGCCCCGATATGGACGCGGCGTCCAGCCGGCGTCGATCGATGCCGTTCTCGACGTTGCTCAGGGATTTTTATCCCCAGGTCCCTGCTCCTTATTTTAGACCTGTTGAACAGCCTGAGGAGCAAGGGGAGGACTGGGAGGGGTCTGAGGACCCTCTCGCAGCTGCTTGTGAGTCTGAGCAGGACTGGGCAGAGGAATTGGGGGACGCCAGTGGTCTGGATACCTCACCAGACCTTGGCATGCTGTCTCCTCCTACCGTGGCTACAGAGGAGGGTGCTAGTTATGCTGTGGTGTTGCGTAGGGCAGCCGAGGCCCTACACCTCCAGCTCCCTACTGTGGCCGTCAGGACTAACCTCCTGACAGAGGTGCTTCAGCCAGCAGCTACTTCTGCGGAGCCGCTGCTTCCCTTCAATGAAGCCCTTTCTGACGTTCTTTTGGGAACTTGGTCCAGGCCCACCACAGGGGCTCCTGTGGATAGGAATGTGGCCCGACGCCATCGCCCGGCTCCGGGTGACCACATTTTCCTCTCCCAACATCCCACCCCCGAGAGCTTGGTTGTCCAAGCCTCTGCTTCCCCTACCGCCTTCCCTTCCGCTCCACCGGATAGGGTATCCAAGAAGCTGGATCAGTTTGGGAAGAAGATTTTTTCTTCCACCAGCTCTGCGCTGCGGTCTGTGAACACTGCATGCCTCTTGGGCCGTTATTCCCACTCTCTGTGGGATACGATGGCGCAAGTGCTGCCTCAGTGTCCAGAGGAGGCCCGGCCAGCTCTCTCCCAGGCCGTTGCAAAGGGGAGAGACGCAGCAAAGTTCATGATTCGTTGTGGCCTAGACACCGCCGACTCACTGGGCAGGTCGATTGCAACGACGGTTGCGGTTCGCCGTCACGCCTGGTTGAGGACCACTGGATTTTCGGGGGATGTCCAAAACACCCTTATGGACATGCCCTTTGATGGCCGTCGCCTCTTCGGCGACAAAGCGGACAGCGCGTTGGAGAGGTTTAAGGACTCACGGGCTAAGGCCAAGTCCTTGGGACTCTCGGCAGTCCGCCCTCCTCCGCCTTCCGCTTTTCGCTCCTTTCGTGGCATAGGAAGGGGCGCCCCGCAGCGTTCGCAACAGAGCCACAGGCCTGCGCAGCAACAATCACAGCGCGGACGCGGGTTCCACCGTGGCGGACCAAGGGGCCAGCGGGCGGGTCAGTCCACCACCACCCCGGCCACCACTGCCTCCAAACCTTCCTAGTCCGAACTTTCAGGCCCATCAAACGCCAGTAGGCGGCAGCCTTCGCCATCACCTCCCCCACTGGTGCACCATCACTTCAGACAGGTGGGTTTTAGAGATAGTCCGGAGGGGCTACTCCCTCCCCTTCGAGACTACCCCTCCAGCCATGTCACCTCAGTACCAACGCATGTCGGGGGATCACTTGGTGCTTCTTCAGCAGGAAGTTGCGGCCCTCTTGGCCAAGGCGGCCATCGAGCGCATCCGACGCCAGAAGTAGGCCGTGGTTGCTATTCCCACTACTTTCTGGTGCCCAAGAAGGACAAGGGCCTGCGTCCTATCTTAGACCTCCAGGACGTCAATCGCTTCCTCCACAAAGAGAAGTTCAAGATGCTCACTCTAGCTCAGGTCTTGTCTGCTCTCGATCCACAAGACTGGATGGTAGCGCTGGACTTGCAGGATGCCTATTTCCATATCCCCGTCCTGCCAGCCCACCGGCGTTACCTGCGGTTCGTGGTAGGCCACGAGCACTTTCAGTTCACCGTGCTCCCCTTTGGCCTTACCAGCGCCCCTCGGGTGTTAACAAAGGTGGTCACAGCTCATCTGCGCCGATCAGGGGTTTCAGTCTTCCCCTATCTCGACGACTGGTTGTTGAAGGCGGGCTCGCCCCAGACAGTCGTCTCCCACCTCCAGACTACGGCCGACCTCCTGCACTTGCTGGGGTTCTCCATCAACGTGCCAAAGTCGCACCTGATTCCCTCTCAGAAGCTCTTCTTTATCGGAGCGGTTCTGGACACGGCGCAGTTTCGGGTCTATCCTCCCGAACAGCGAGTCCGGGATATTCGGGCTCTGATTCCCATCTTTCAACCCTTGTCCCGGGTTTCGGTCAGAGTGACTCTGAGGCTGCTGGGCCTCATGGCCTCCTGCATCCTGCTGATCAATCATGCCAGATGGCATATGCGGGCTCTGCAGTGGGACCTGAAGTTCCAGTGGGCACAGCATCAGGGGAACCTGTCCGATCACGTCCAGATCTCGGAGGGCACTGCACAACAGTTGCAGTGGTGGCTCACGAACCGGCATTGGGTCGACGGCAGATCCCTCTCCCTTCCCCAACCGGAGTTTACAGTGGTGACGGATGCGTCCCTCCTGGGATGGGGCGGCCACATGGGAGAGGCAGAGATCAGAGGCCTCTGGTCTCCGGCGGAGTCCAAGCTCCATATCAACCTTCTGGAGCGTCGGGCGATACGGCTTGCACTGAAGGCATTCCTTTCCTCTGTCAAGGGGAGAGTACTGCAGGTGTTCACAGACAACACCACCGCCATGTGGTACTGCAACAAGCAAGGCGGGGTGGGGTCGTGGACCCTCTGTCAGGAGGCTCTGCGTCTCTGGACATGGCTGGAACATCAGGGCATGTCCCTGGTGGTTCAACACCTGGCAGGTTCTCTGAACGCCAGGGCAGACGAACTCAGCCGCAGGTGCATGCTGGATCACGAATGGCATCTGCACTCGGAGGTGGTGCAAGTTCTCTTTCAGCAGTGGGGAGAGCCTTGGTTACATCTATTCGCCACCGAAGAGAATGCGCAATGTCATCAGTTCTGCGCGTTGGAATTTCCAAGGCGGCACTCGCTCGGCAACGTTTTTCGTCGTGAGTGGAGTTGCGGTCTGTTGTACGCCTTTCCGCCTATACCACTTCTGCCCAGAATGCTGAAGAAGATCAGGCGCGACCGGGCACAAGTCATCCTTGTGGCCCCGGACTGGGCTCGAAGAGTATGGTATCCCGAGCTACTCAGTATGAGCATCGATCCCCCAATCAGACTGCCTCTTCGGGAGGATCTTCTGTCGCAGCAGCAGGGGACGGTCCTCCACCCGAACCTGTCCAGCCTCCACCTCTTTGCGTGGAGATTGAGCGGCGGCAGTTGATTCCTTTCGACTTGCCTCCTGAAGTTTGTGATGTCATTCTGGCAGCCAGGAGTCCCTCTACTAAAGTGGTATACGCCTGCAGGTGGAACAAGTTTGTGGCATGGTCCACAGCAAAGGCTGTGTGTAGTAATTGAGGCGGAAGTGGATGAAAATACTTAAGAGTATTTTATTTGGGCTACATGGTCGTGGAGCCAGTAGAGGAGCTCCACCAGGCTCAGCAGACAGAACCAACTGACAAGAAGTATAGAGTGCCTAGGCAACATAGAGATTCTACAGGTGACATCATAGAATACACTATGTACATCAGAAACAGTCTCAAGACTGTAACATTACTAAACATCCAAAGCACTTTTAACATTACACATTACTACATACCTTCCCTTGTTCCTAAACAAACAAACAAAGAAAAATAAAGAAAACAAGAGGAAGGAAAAATGTATCGAAAACGAGCAGGAAGGGTACGATGTCTTGAACTCCTTCTCACAGAACGTGTAGGCACGGAAACCTGTTGAACCACTGAATCGGCAGTAACACATTTTCTCTGAGATTGTGAATAAGCATCTGACACCTCATCACGATTGTGAGAGTTAGAGGGATTAGAGCGCTCAATAACTTTAGAAACCTTTGACAAATTCCACCAGTGCCCCCCTTCGACTTGAACAGCATTGCCAAAAATCTTAACAACACGAAGAGGCTTCCCAAATTTGCTTTCCCCTTTCTTGGCATAAATAGGAGACTTGATTTTGACATAGTCACCAACGTTAAGATAAGACAATTTGACACCTCTTTTGGAATCAAACCAATTTCTCTGTTTTGACTGTGTGTTCGACACATTTTCCTTGACAATAGACATGAGGTTATCAACACTGGTGTTAGATTTAATCAATCTCGACATCCAGCCAGGTTTAAACAAAGTATTGGCTTTTCTTCCTCTCATGAGACCGAAAGGTGCAACTTTAGTTGATGAATGCGGTGTGGTCCTATAAAACCAAATCATGTCATTGAGGGCACGTACAACATCGTGATGTCCCACTCTGGCCCATTTGACACAGTCACCAACAACACGATTCATTCTCTCCACCAAACCATTACTCTGGGGATGATAAAGGGAGCTCTTAACATGTTTGATACTTGAAGACTGTAGAAAAAGCTGAAATTCCCTGCTGACAAATTGTTTACCATTGTCAGACACGACTGTCTCCGGAAAACCTTCCCTCAAAAATATTCCCGTGAGGAAATCAATGATAGTTTTAGCATTGGCTTCTTTGACAAGTTTTATCTCAGGCCACTTAGATGCATAATCCATGAGGACAAGAATGTACTTATACTGCCCACATAAAACATCATAAGGCCCTTGAATATCAATCCCTACTTTAACCCATGGTCGATCCGGACATTCAATGGGTGATAAAGGAGGAGTGAACACTTTCAGAGACTTGTCTGAAGTCTTGCAAATACAGCACTCTCGCACCATGTCCTCTATGTCGGTATCCATGGATGGCCACCAAAAGGCATCTCGGATACGACGTTTAGTGAGTGTGGCGCCTAAATGCCCTGCGTGAGCCCTCTTCAAAATGTTGAGCCTGAGAGAAGAAGGAGGGACCAATTTCTCTCCTCTCATCAATAAACCATCTTCCAAAGATAACTCACTTTCAATCTTGCAAAAAGGTTGTAATGATGGAGAGAGAACCTTTTCACGTGGCCAACCATTCTTAACTAGATCACAGACATCACAAAGAATGGAATCAGCTAGAAAGGCGGATCTCCATTCATCTTCTGAACCAACTTTAAGTTCAGGAATATCGAGAGTAGCAACAAAACAATCTCCGCAATCTTCGTCAACAAGATCTTTATACTTAATGTCGTCTTGTTCATTGTTACTAACGGGAAACCTGGAAAGAAAGTCTGCCCTGAAATTTTTTTCCTCCCGCAATATGTTTGACATCAAACTGATATTGTAGAAGTCTAGTGACCATTCTGAGAATCCTGGGTGTGCAACACTTACTCATGTTGTCACCCAGAATATTCACAAGGGGTTTATGGTCGGTAAGGAGTAAAACCGCTTACCCCACACATATGGGCGGAACTTTTCTATGGCCCAACAACAAGCCAACAACTCCTTTTCAATGACTGAATATTGGTGTTCAGCTGCTCTCAAAACTCTAGAGGCGAATCCAATGGTTTGCTCAACACCTTCAACAATTTGAGTTAACAGCCCCCCTAGACCAACCTGGCTAGCATCGACAGTGATACAACAGTCATGATTGGGATCAAAAGGTTTAAGGGCTTTGCAATTAGACAACAACGATCTCACACGTTCCAAGGACAAAACACACTCTTCACTCCATTCGAAGTGTACACCCTTTTTTAACAGGGCACTTATAGGGCGAACAATGGTGGCAAAATCAGGAATGAATTTTGAATAATATTCACACAGCCCTAACAGGGACTTGACACCAGTCTTGTCTGATGGAGGAGGAGCACTCGTGATGGCTTCCAATAGACCTGGCCTGGGACTGACACCTTCATGGGACACGACATGTCCTAGGTATTCCACTTTGTCACAATTAAATTCACATTTTTCAGATTTCAACACTACACCATGGACTTTGAATAACGATAAAACTTTCTGAAGAACAAGATCATGGGAATGAGAGTCTTCCCCAAAGACAAGAACATCATCTTGAAACACAAGTACGGAGTCCAAATCACTCAGGATATTGCTCATGACTCTTTGGAAGACGGAGGCCGCAGAGGCTAACCCAAAGGGCATCCGACGGTACTGGAAAGTCCCTAAAGGAGAGACAAAAGCAGTGAGGTGTTTGGATTCCGGATGGAGTTCGACTTGATGATATGCGTTAGCAAGATCAAGTTTGCTAAAGCATTTAGCTCCCTTGGTGGCAGCAAACAAATCAGATATTTTGGGTAGCGGGAGAGAATCGACCCAAATCTCCTTGTTAAGAGACCTTAAGTCGACACAGACCCTGAGTTGCCCAATTTGTTTTGCGGGCTACCACCAAGGGAGAAAGCCACAGAGAAGATTCTGCCGGCTCGATGACTCCCTTAACACATAATTTTTTGAGCTCCTTCTCCAAATCGGACCTGACGCTAAAGGGTACGCCCCTAAGTTTGTGTTTCACTGGTACAGCACCTTGTTTAACCACAATCTTGTGCTTGAAACTACTTATCTTACCTAGACGATCCCCAAACACGGAAGGAAACTTGGATGTCCACTTTTGTTTGGCATCATTTTGTTTTATGTCGTCATGACACTCCACTACTAACACTTGTTCACGAGCTCCAGGTTTCAACATCATACCAAATAAGCCCTGGTGGAACTACCCAAGAATGTTTAAACCTTTGACTGCTACATACATTTTCCCCTTTATGTGCCTACCTTTGAAAGACATTTCATCTTCGAAAAATCCAAGAAGATCGATTTTGCGTCCTTCATAAGATACGGGTGATCGGTCTGGAGGGGACAACTCAATAGAATTTCCCCATGTCTCTTCAAACAATTTCTTCGTGACCATTGTGATGCGAGCACCTGAATCTACCAGTAAATGGAGAATTTTGTTACCTATACCAATCTCTGCAATGGGGTTTGAACAATCAGAAGGATCACCTTCAACAACACTAGAAGAGGGGCTGTTGTGTACGTTTCTTTCCTGTGAGATAAAATCACTCTCTTCCTGAATGACAGAAATAACTTCTGAATCGCTTTCAGAATTAGAGTCAACTACACACACAATAGGTTTCTTAGAGTTTTTCCTCTTTAGGCAGACCTTGGCAAAATGGCCAACTTTTTTGCAGTAGTTGCACGTGAAAGAAAAGGCAGGACATCTACTACCTTTTGCATGAGTGGGATTACCACACCTAAGGCACATATTTGGATTAATTCCCTCGGGTTTAACAGATTTCACAATACTTTTGTTAAAGACATTTTTTGATTTGATCTGAGACTTATTAATCTTAATAGCATTAACACTCTCATTGAGTTTGTCACTATTTTTGTCCTCAAGTTCTTTGAGAGTCGTCATTGAAATTTCGATACTTTTAGCGATTTTCATGGTCTCGTCGAGTGATGGATCACTTAGGCTAAGAAGTTTTTGTCTAATGCTTTTCTCTTTGCAATGACAAACAAACTGGTCTCTTATGAGCTGGTCCGTGAAATTTTCAAACTTGCAGTCTGCAGACAGTCTCCTCAAGGCAGAAATATATGAATCAACATCTTCATCATCCAATTGCTTCCTTTTGAAAAATTTGTGTCTCAGCACCATAAGATTGGGTTGTTTATCGAATCTTTTTTTTAACTTCAACACGGTTTCTCGAAATTCATCAAGACCATCACTTTCTTCAGGAGCAAGAATGGGTAAGTGTTTGAATATTGATCTTCCTTCAAACCCTAGAGAGTGCAATAGAAGACATTTTTTTCTATCAGCAGTGTATCGTGATGCTCCTATTGCGCCTAGCTACGTTTCGAAAGCGTCGAACCATATTTCCCAACGTACAGGAGGTTCACCTGGAGTGTCTAGGAATGAAGGAGGAGGGTTAACGGCCTGCATTGTACACATATCAGCAACTATAAATATCTAAAAGAAATAGTGTATGAAAATAGCACAAAAAAAAGGTGTAAGAGACGTTTCAAGATTTAACATGCGTGAAATTTGAACAATAATATAATGCAAGGTGAGTGTATATTGCAACGTAGTTTAACAAGTCAGGTGTGTGTATCACCGTGTGACACACATTGATAAAAATGAACTTGTTAAGAAAAACGTAGTTAAGTTTTCTGTACCAACTTTTTAACAGAGGACTGGTGTGTATATCACCGGAATAAACGAAGCTGGTTGGAAATGGAACTGTACTTGAAGATGTACTTGTGCATAGAACTGGTTTTGAAATAAATGGAAGGTGTGTGTATCACCGTGATACACAAGTTCGTTGTACGTTGAACTTGAATGTAGAGGCTTAACCAAGGATCGCTGTTGCACGTCTTGGTGACAGTAATGCGGTGTGTGTGCCACCGCGATACACGAAGTCGTTGTCAGGGTAACAACTACGACACTGGGCATACAGCGGAACGGGAGCTGGAACGCACCGCAGAGATAAACACAAAGGGAGCTGGAACGCAAGGAGGAATTCCGGATCACGTGATGATAGACTCTGACGCTGTGTGCTGACGCTGTGAGACCAGGAACTCCCAGCGTGGAGGAATCTACACAGGAATGGTAGCGTGGTGGACAATGGCTCCCGTTCTCAATTACCGAGGAGAGTAGACGAAGTAAGTGGCCGTTTTGAAATTTGAAAGATGCAAGTGCAAATGGGGTAGGAAGTGCTGAGAAAACAGCGGTAAATGAAGAGAAAAGTCCGGCTAAATGCGCGAAGACAGATAATGTTGATGCTGAGCCAGAGATGAGTGTGAGGAAAGTCTTTGCGCGCAAAGTAGCGGAGGACAGTTTTAAAGGAATAAGCTTCCTACCAGTTCGTAGTCTTGTCAGAATGCACTTGGTCGCGAAATCCTTGACACCAAACAGCTGATTAGAAAAACGATATTTTCTTCTGCGTGATTAGCTTGCTTGGTTTCTCGTCGAGTGAAGGATAGCTTCTGCACGCTTGGGTTCGTTGAGAGTGACCATGTAGTCCGAAGAATCGTCGCCAATCAATTTGTAGTAATTGAGGCGGAAGCGGATGAAAATACTTAAGAGTATTTTATTTGGGCTACATGGTCGTGGAGCCAGTAGAGGAGCTCCACCAGGCTCAGCAGACAGAACCAACTGACAAGAAGTATAGAGTGCCTAGGCAACATAGAGATTCTACAGGTGACATCATAGAATACACTATGTACATCAGAAACAGTCTCAAGACTGTAACATTACTAAACATCCAAAGCACTTTTAACATTACACATTACTACACTGTGGATCCCCTTTCTGCCCCTCTTTCTGAAGTTCTACTGTTCCTTCTTTCTTTGGCCCAGCAGGGCTCTGCTCTGGGCACTGTCAAGGGCTACCTTTCTGCTATTTCGGCCTTTCTCAGGCTCCCTGATCAGCCCTCTCTTTTCAAGTCCCCTGTTGTAAATAGATTTCTCAAAGGCATTACACACCTTTTTCCTCCTATTCCTTTCGTAATGCCTCAGTGGGACTTGAATCTGGTTCTTACATACTTGATGTGCGCTCCCTTTGAGACGCTTCACAACTGTCCTCTTCGTCTCTTGACATTGAAGACTGCCTTCCTGGTGGCCATCACCTCCGCTAGGCGGGTGAGTGAGCTCCAGGCTCTTTCTTGTAAGCCTCCTTTCCTTTCAGTCCATCCGGACAAAGTGGTGCTCAGGCCCCGTCCTTCCTTTTTGCCAACAGTGGTTACGGCCTTTCACATTGGGCAGACTATTACCTTGCCCACCTTCTTTCCGCCTCCGCATCCTTCCAGAGAGGAAGAGCGGCTCCACCGTCTGGACCCAAAACATGCGCTCTCATTTTATCTCAACCGCACACAGCAGTTCCGGGTGGATGACCAGCTCTTTGTTGGCTACGTTGGCACCAAGAAAGGTCGGGCGGTACACAAGAGAACTCTCTCCCGCTGGGTTGTCTTATGTATCAAAGCCTGTTACTCTTTCTCTAAAAAAGACCCTCCGGTGGGGCTGCAGCCACTACTACATTGGGATGTGGTGTCCCCCTGCAAGACATCTGTCAGGCAGCCACGTGGGCCTCGCTGCACACGTTTACCAAGCATTATTGTCTGGACAGCCAAGTCCGGAGAGACGGCTGCTTTGGCCATTCTGTTCACCGTGACTTTCTGGTGTGATCTTAGTTCGCAGACCCACCACTGGGGTTGATATTGCTGGGGTATCTATTCTAAGGTAAGGAATCTATCACTATGTGTTTCTTTCAGATGAACAAGTTACTTACCTTCGGTAACGATATATCTGTAAGAAACATTAGTAGTGATAGATTCCTTACCGCCCACCCATCCTCCCCGTTCTGCGAACTGATTTCTAGGGTTAAGGTCATCCCTTTCAGGGCCCTAGTTTCAATGCACCAGTGGTCAGTATCTTGCATGGCTCTGCGTTCCTGGCGCGGAAAGTCGTGTACAGAACTGACGTCAGCGCGCGTGGGCGGCGTCTAAGTAGCGCCCGCGACGTCATCTCGGCGACCACGATGCCAACGACGGACGCGGAGCCGCACGACGCCACCTACCGACGCGCAAGGGTACTGCTGACGAAAACTTTCCGGATCCACTCTGACGCCTGGGGATATTCTAAGGTAAGGAATATGTCACTACTAATGTTTCTTACAGATATATCGTTACCATCTCCAGTCACAAATTATGCAACAGTATACACAGCTCTAAAAAAATTCCGAAATGTCCGTGCTCACCTAAAGACCGGCCTATCCTGCCAATTTTCTGCGATGAAGGTCTGTATTGTAGCTGACATTTTTATGAGCAATACAGTAGAATTTGATGATCTTTATCCAATGATGGGCATTTTCCACATTACAAAAGTTGCGTTGCAGTGTGCAGGAAGTTATCTCAGTGGATGTGGCACAGGGTAAACAGTATAAAAATATCGAGTTTTTAATTTCGACCTACAATAATATCGAGTTTGAAATATCGTAGGGACACAATATCGAAGTCAAGAATATCGACGACCAGAATATCGACCTCAAGGTAAGAAATATCGTTTTTGTTAATATCGAAGTTAGTAATATCGATAGCAAAAATATCGATGTTACTAATATCGATATTTATATTAGTGTTATCTATTTTATTATGTATTTTATATGTTTGTATTTATATTTTTTGTTAATTATTGTACTAGTTTTAGAATATATGTATAAAATTTTAGAAGTTAGTAATTTTTTTTAAAGTAAATTATGTGTTTTAGTACCGTAGCGGGTTGTGGGTTTATAGGGAAATAGGGTGGCAAGTAATTTAATTATATTAACATTTAAAATTTTTAGGAATTAGTAATTATTTTTAAGTAAATTTTGTGTTTTAGTTCTGTAGCGGGTTGTGGGTTTATAGGGGAATAGGGTGGGAAGTAATTTAATTGTAATTAAGTAATTATTTATTTTTATTTATTGGTATTGATAAATAATTTTATGTTAATTAATTATTAATTGGTAATTAATTTTTATTAATTGGTAATTAATTTTTATTAATTGATTATTTGGTAATTATATTAAGTGTATTAATTTATTATTGAAGTGTGTTGTGAGTTTATAGGGCAATAGGGTGGGAAGTAATTTAATTGTAATTAAGTAATTATTTATTTTTATTTATTGGTATTGATAATTAATTTTATGTTAAATAATTATTAATTGGTAATTAATTTTTATTAATTGGTAATTAATTTTTATTAATTGGTAATTAATTTTTATTAATTGATTATTTGGTAATTATATTAAGTGTATTAATTTATTATTGAAGTGTGTTGTGATTTTATAGGGCAATAGGGTGGGAAGTAATTTAGGGGCCCATTACGATGGCGGGCGGAAGCACAACCGCCGTGCTGGCGGATGCAAAAACCACCAGTTACCGCCGGCACGCAGCAGTCCACACGCCCGCCCAATTACGATGCGAAAAGCAGGCCAAACACCGCCGGCAAGCCAGCAACACCGTCCGCCATCAAAGTGCGCCCGCACACGTAGCGGCGCAGCCCAACTGACACACACCGTCCGACGAAACACGTCCCGCCCGGCGCATAAATTACGATGCCGCAAACAAACGGCTCCCACGGCCAAGAGACACCGCACGTGAAAGAGAGGCGGAAACACGGACGCAGAGCACGGACAACGAAGAAGCGGCACCCCGGGCATGAATCCAGCACTGCAGGCCCTTCCCATGCTTCTGCTGATGCACCACCAAGGACGCAACGTACCGCGGAGACGCAGGTAGGCACACACACAACAAGTGCACGCAAACAGCGCACACAGTGCAAGGGCGGAAAAAGCGGACAACCCCCCACCAGCGCGTGCACACTACACATCCACCATTGCATCCACATATGACACACAGGCCAAATCCTAACATCGCAGAACACATGTGTACACACCACCTGGGACTAGGAACCAACCACCCCGTCACGGCCCCAAAGCGCTGATGACGCCGCCACACATGCGCACAACGCAGAGGCCAACCGCAGCGCCATGCATGCGTCGCACACAGACACAGGGACACAACCAAGCAGCACACACACCAGCCCCACCCCGAACGCACATGGCACGTGACAGGCCGGCCACAGACATGTCCCCAACGCCCAATTCACGGACAACACCCAACGCCACACAACCGACGCACACATGTCAGTGAAGTCACGCAACAGCAGGACACACCCCAGTGTAACAAACATGGCGAAGCACACAGCGGCGGCAACACCAACTAGGAGAAGCAGGGCCCCTTCGGGAAGAGGAATGCCAGTACCACACTGAAAAACCCATACCACCCTGCACATATGAACAAGACACATGAAACGGAACACCAAAGAGCCCGGTGACCGACAACAGGTGGCCCAAGAATTACATCCACACACAAGGCCCAACGCAGAGCGGAAAGGCAGCCTGCCGCCCACACAAGGGAGAGCAGACAGCACTGAATGACCTTCCATTCCAACACCGAAACCACAGCCCTACGGCAGAAGCCGGTGAATACAGCCATTGTCCAAGAATAGACCAACACAGGCATGCCGAGGAGACCGACCACAGGGCAGATAGCGCATATCACAGAAGCACACAACGGACGGGGAAGAAAGAAGAAAACACTCCCCCATGTCGGCCACATGCAAGTTAATTGGAAGGAGTCACACAGCACCGACCTTGAACTGTCTGAGAAGCATGTGGGAAGAGGGCCCGTGTCCTCCAAACAAGCCAACAGAACACAAGTCCTGTCTCCCCACGACTACACAGAGCTCACAGCAACCCCGGAGCGTGCACATTGCAGACTGCACACACAGCCGGAGCACGCCACCTCTACGAACCGCTGCGAAATGGCAACCGCAACACACCTACCCAACTACGCCGAAGAGCTCAAGCTGTACCAAACCAACACGATACATACATTGGGATGCGATCTCCTGTCCCTGCTGAACGTAAGTTACCGACTGACTTACCGCATCACATTGTTCAGCTGCGTCATGCCCGTCTTCTACTGTCGGAGGTGTCCCTACCAGCATCCCGTCGAGATATGCCTCTCCAACCCGGCATGTCTGAAGGCGGACCTGCTACCACTACTCCTCCCTCTGGACGCACACGACAGGGCCTGCTCTGCCTATGGGGGCATGGCGTATGTGGCCAACATCGCACGCGCACTGAAATGGAACCACTGTGCCTCCACACGACGGATCATCGAGAACAGCTACATCGAATGTCACCCAGCATGCCCCATCATGGTCCTCCAAGGGACAACCTACGAACAACACCTTGACAGCCACCATCCGCTTCATTGGCTGGCAAACATGTACACCACCAATGACATGGAAGCCCTGCTGGACGGCATCGCATACCTGACAACCTGTAAATACGTCGGACCACAACGCAGGTTCCCCGAGTGACCTATGAAGTCCAACCCCGCACCCATGCTCAGCTTCCGCACGGACTGGCCAGTCACCACCACAACAGCCATACCAAACGACCGGCAACTGTAACCACACCATCAACGACATCGCCATGACATCGGATATGACCGGGACATGCACACTGTTCCCCATCACATCCAGGAACACCGCATGCATCGTGGGAGGCAGTGGCATGGGCTCTGTGCATCGCACCCACATGGACGGAACTGCACGAACAACCAGGACACGACATGGATCCAGCGCACATGGACACACACACCGCTCAGTGGACATGAATAGGTCGCCTGGAGTCTGTGGGTGCTGCACCCCTCCCACCCCCGCCCCGGGAATCCCATACCAGGACCTTTGCATGGACGACAAGTGCATACAACAACAACACGACCCCAGTGACTGTGACATGTCCAGTAACCACCACATTGCAACAACAAGTGGCACGCCGCTGCATGCACGCAAGCACATGCCCTGATGTCATCTCACATGCACGCGTGCATGAGGAACAACCGCAGCAAACCTGTCACATGGAACTGAGATGGACTGTGCCCATGATGCCAAGCGGTCTGGTAGGCTACATGTATACCGTCTGTGTCAAAGTCCGCAGCTCCGCAGCTATACGTAAATGTACATTAGCACAGCCTTGGCCAAGTAGATGTAACCCCACACCCTATCCCATTTGTTATCATGCTCAGTATATCCTCCACATGTATTCCGCTGCCAGTAGTGTCCACTATACTGCATCACAGAGGACAGAAGACTCAATATAATGTTTGAAACCAGAACTGTCTCCGCTGACTCATTTCACAAGTACGAATGAGAGAGGATGAGAGTATGTGAAGTACACGGCAGTCGTGACATGACCATGTAGTCCACTGGTATTGGATGTCAACGCAAATGAGTAGCACTACTGTGGAAGACACACATGTGTCGTGTGAAGTCGTATGGACGCAGTGCTCAGGTGGGTGGGTGCGACGGGTAGATGCGCACATGCCAAGTTGGAGCACGCCGTGTTGGGAGGGGTCATGAACAGTACACCACCGCTTCCCTGGGCATTGTGAGAGGACACCTGTCGGGGGGAGTGAACACGTGTGTGCACAGCAGCCGGGCACACGTACAAAGCGGTACCAGGCGCACCTCAGCCCACCCTCTGTGGACAAGCTGGATCCTGTTGTGCGCCCGCCATGCCCCTTGACAAGGCACACACAGCCCCAGTCGACCAGGTGTAACCCCAACATAGTCAATCCGCACAGGCGATACAGGGCACGGGATGGCAGTGGAGCATGGTGTGTGAGAGGTCTCCTCGCGCTCCTCCTGGTCATATCACGCAGGCAATAGAACCTCAACGTCTAGCATGGCACAAGTCAAATGGAAGTGTAGGGGGACGCACCACAGCACGAGCAGCACTGACGTCACGGGAGGTGGCTCGCACCATCCCATCCATTGCCCATCATACCAACCACGCCACATGCCATTGCGACTAAGTGCAAGCGCGTGCGCCACCACCCCCGAGCCCTCCCCAGAGAGGCCAAAGAGTGAATGTGTGGGCCATCAGCCACAGACGGACGCGGCCTGGCCGCAAGGGCAGCCACAGCCACTGGGTGTCGCAGGTGGCGGATCCGGAAGGCGAAGACTGTGATGCATAGTCCATGCAGGCCGGGTCTCCATTTGGGGCACCACGCAGGTGGACGGCGTCCCGCCACACATCATACCCTGAGACAGCCCACTCGTGCAACTGGACCCACACATACACTCCTTGCCCTCTCTGGTGCGAGCTTGGGGCTGCCTGTGCAAGCGCTAGCCTCGCAGGTGAGCATGCATATTGGGGGGCGAGGGGAGGACATGAGGGCTGGGGCGAAGATGACTGTATCACTGTCAGTTAGTACAAGGGATGACCCAGATGTGGAAAGGAAGAGACGTGTCCCGTGTGTACTGCAACTAGTCGCCAATCCAACTACCCCCCATGTCCGGAATGTAAGCCCGCACCTAGGCCCGCCCATCCGCCACATCGAACATACCACCAGCACGACAACCTTCCCATTCGAAACACTGACTGGGGGTGGCGACCAGTGAACAATCATGTGTAGCCTACCCACGCGTACATGTGGGCCCTCCATGATCCATGTCACCTGCGGCAAAGACATGACATGCGCAATGAGGGAAGTGAGGAGAGCTGTCCGCCCCACGCGCAGAAGGTGCATCAGCTCCACAGACCCAGCAGCGAGTCCAGCAGGGGTCACATGTGCAGGGGCAGCTGTGCCTGGTGTGAAGGCACATGCATATAGACAGCACATCGACCAATGTGTAGTCTGCCCACATCCACAGTCCATCATCATGCGGACATAGGAATCGAACACAGGGCAACACATCTTAGTTGGTGCACCCACCGTGACCAACAATGCGCAATCATCGACGTACCCGCCCTGTGCATGGCCCCCACCCAACGGAGGCACATCCAGTGCCACCATCCCACACACACAAGCCTTCCACGGAACATGCTGTGTCCAATGGTCAGTACAGAGTCAGCGCCCATCTGGTGGATCCTGAACAGGAGACACATGCACACACATGCCAGCTCCCACTATGTACGTCTGCCACCTGGCACGTGCAATGTAACCTCTCACCTGTGACGTGTGACTGCAAGCACACAGCCGTCTTGGCATGGGGCTGTCAATGTGGACACCAGTCAATGTTTCGGGAGCTGTGATCCGTACAGTGCTGTACATAGGGTGCAGTGCTGACACCTACTACTGTCTCATATCCCCTCGTGCCACAGGTCCCACTTGTATTGGCCGCTCAGCCCGTGCCCACATCGTCGTCGTCGTGTGCCATACTCATCCAGCCTCGGAAGCAGTTCCATGCTCAGCAGACACTCATGTTGCCGTGGCGTTGCCGCTTGACGAATATGCAGTCAGTCCCCATCAGCACGCCCCGCAAGTCATTGGGGCCTAGATCCCCATGTGCATGCACATGGCAGTGGTATGTCTCACTTGCCATTGCCATTGTTGGGAGACCTGTGTAAGTGTATTGTGGCCGTGCCGTCCCAGCTTGACAGCTGGGCTGTGGCTCATGTGCTTGCTCAGTCATGTCAGTGATGTGTATGCGAAATTGCTATGTGCCGTGTTGCTTTGACATGTGTCCTCTGCCATTTAACCCAGGCGGAGACCGAACATTGACCGCCCATACCAATTGCTGGCGGACATGGACGATACAGAGGTAATCAGGAAGTTTCGGCTGGACAGGCCAACTCTGCATCGACTGTGTGCCATGTTAGAGCCCCATCTCCGTCCCCGCAGGGTGTATCCGACTGCTGTCACCCCCACGGCTAAGGTGATGGCCGCCATGCATTTCTTCACCACTGGGTCATTCCAGCACACAGTGGGCAGTGGAGGAGGGATGTCCCAGCCCATGTTCAGCAAGGTGCTGAGGGATGTACTGGCAGCCATGATGCTGTACCGGAACAGGTACATCAGATTCCCCAGGGCTCGTGAATTGGCGGCAGTGAAGGGTGCATTCTATGCCCTTGGCAGAATCCCACACGTCGTGGGAGCCATTGACTGCACTCATGTTGGCCTTGTTCCACCACAGGCCACTGAGCACCTGTACCGCAACAGGAAGCACACGCACTCCCTGAATGTGCAAGTGGTGTGCCTTGCGGACATGGTGATCACCCACGTGTGTGCCAAGTTTCCAGGCTCGGCACATGACGCACACATAATGCGCAACAGCATCTTGCCACGACTGATGGCCAATCTGCAACAGGATCGTGGCTGTATTGTCGGTGAGTATGTGGAGTGGTGTAGCGTGCTGGTTGTGCGATGCTGTCCCCTGTCCAGTTGGAATAGCAACGGTTCTCTGTGTCCCTCACACCCAGGTGACTCTGCGTATCCGAATGGGGCATGGCTGCTCAGTCCATTGAGGAATCCTCGCACCCCAGCAGACGATCGATACAATGAGGCACATGGGAGGACCAGACGTGTGGTCGAGCGTACCTTTGGCCTCCTCAAGTCCAGGTTCAGGTGCCTGGACCGCACCGGAGGTGCACTGGCGTACTCCCCACAGAAGGTGTGCCAGATAGTGGTGGCGTGCTGCATGCTGCACAATCTGGCCATTCGGAAGCAGATCCCCCTCATTGTGGATGACGGAGATCAACCAGGGCCCCAGCCCGCAGACCAGGACAGCTCGAGTGAGGTGGACAGCGGAGAGGAGGAAGCTGGGAATGTGCGCCAGCAGCTCATCGCCCGCTACTTCACTTGACGGTGAGTGTCCATGTACGACGGATGATGTGTCTGTATCTATGCAGGTGTGTGTGTGCTGTGTCAGGGTGGCCGTATGTTCACTGCGTGCAGTGTGTCAACGCTCCATGGCCAGGGTAGTATGCCACTGTTGGTGACTGTGGCATTGTGCCCTATTGCTCTGTGCGATGTGTGTACATTGCTTGTAGTTGTTGACATGTACTGTGTGATGGGTGTGTGACACACTCATTGAATGTGCTCCTGTTCTGTCTCCCACCCCTAGGTCCCTACATGCCCTCCGGATTCCATTGCCATGCCACGCATCAGGTGCCCTTCCGCCCAAGGTGGCCGTTGTATTCCGTACAAATAAAACACAGGGCACAAACAGCAGTTAGTGAAAAAGGTGCATTTATTACAAACTGTGACATGTGATTGTGTGTAAGGTGATGACAAAAGTGGTGCGTGCAGTGACAATGAGCTGTCGGTCATGGCTGCGTGATGATCAGGGTGTACCCACTGGTTCTATGTCCATAGTCCAACACACACATGCCATCCAGCTGGCTGTGTGGAGTGGGATCGTAGAGCAAGTCAATGCAGTGGCTGGTCAAGGAAGGCTGGCGGAAGGCTGGCTGGCTGCCTCACTTGCGACTGGAGCGTGCGAAGTCCTCCCGGGAGATCTGTTTCCTCTTCGGACGGCCCCTTCCACGTTTGGGAGGGGGGTGTGTGGTGGCGACCTGCTGGTGGTGGGTGAGGTGTGCTCACTGGCTGTGGACGCAGGGGAAGTGGACACTGCTGGCCGACCCTGCGCCCTAGCAGGTGGTGGCGGAGGTGGTGTTGCTGGCCTTGCCTGTGACCCCACCGCCACCACCAGCTGGCCCATGAGGTCCACGAGTTGGTCCATACGGGACACGAATTGGCCCATATGGGCGTCCATGGACCTCAGCACCCCCAGCACCTCCCGCGTGTCAGTAGCAGACCTGGCCCATTGTCCTTGGGCCTCTTCATAGGCCCCAAGGACTCTGATCATTTGAGGCAGGGCATGGCTCCCAGGGGAGGCTGGCGTTTCCCTGACCCTGCTCCTCCTACCAGTCCTGCTGCCACCGGCCTGCCCACTAGCCACATTGCTCACCACGGTCCTCGCTGTGGCTCCCAGGGTGGATCCAGTCAGCCGGGCCACCACCTGCGCTGGGGCTGGTGCCAGCGAAGACGTGGTGGTGGTGGAGGCGGTGGTGGTCGGTGCGGCGATGGTGGCGGTTGCGGCAGTGGTAGTGGCCGCAATGACCGTGGGTGTGGCCGCAACGACAGTGGCAGCAGGGGACTGGGACTGTTCAGCATCCCTGGATGATGGGTTGGTGGGTAGGAGGGGTCCTGGGGAGCGGCTGGGCCCTGCCACGCCAGATGGGCCAGCTTGGTGGTCCGTGTCCGAAGAGGTGGACAGATCCTCCAGATCCGTGTGTCCTCGTTGGGGGCTTGTAGGCTGGCTGTGCTGGCTGCTGTCTCCATCCCCAGCGTCCAGCAGTTCGTCACCTGTGGAGAGAATGAGATTTGTTATTGTGTTGCACCTGGCGAAGTATGTATTAGTCGTCTGACATTGGCAGTTCGTGCAATCTCGTACATGGGTTTCCCGGAGGCGAGTGTGTGGCTGTGGCATCTGTAGTTGTGTGTGCTAGGCAATGGGACTGTGTGCTGTGCACATGTGGCATGGGACGGATTGGCCATGCCGATGGGTGTGTTGCTTTGCCCCTACTCATTGTGACTCTGGTGTATGCGGGCTCCTGGCCCATCCTGGGTCTGGTTTGTACTTTGCTTTTGGAGTTCAAATGGAACGCTTAGGAACGCATATGGCAACATGGGGGCCATGCCCCAGATTCGCATTTGGGATGGAATATGCTTTTGGGGTTCAAATGGAACGCTTAGGAACGCATATGGCAACATGGGGGCCATGCCCCAGATTCGCATTTGGGATGGAATATGCTTTTGGGGTTCAAATGGAACGCTTAGGAACGCATATGGCAACATGGGGGCCATGCCCCAGATTCGCATTTGGGAGGGGATATGCTTTTGGGGTTCAAATGGAACGCTTAGGAACGCATATGGCAACATGGGGGCCATGCCCCAGATTCGCATTTGGGAGGGGATATGCTTTTGGGGTTCAAATGGAACGCTTAGGAACGCATATGGCAACATGGGGGCCATGCCCCAGATTCGCATTTGGGAGGGGATATGCTTTTGGGGTACATGCTGTGAGCCATGGGTGCCGAACGTGACATGTGTTGTGGCAGCATGACAGTGCATGGTCTGAGGTGTGTGCATGCCTGACATGCCCTGCATATTTGCTGTCTGTTGTGGTTACTGGACATGGCATTGGACGCATCGTTATGAGTGAGTGATAGTTGTGTGCCAGCCAACGTATTGCAGTTGTCCCATCTCCTTGGTGTGCGTGCTGCCATGTGCCATGTGCATCACTGCAGTGCTCGGGGGGGTGTGGCCCATGTTGTGTGTTGTTGCTCACAGTGTGTCGTGCGCTTAATTGACTTCTGGCACATGGTTGGTCATGGGCATGTGTCTTAGCGTGACTGCTGTATGTGTGGCAGCTGTGCGGATGACATGCCTTTCATGTGACTGGGGCTGACGGATGGGATGGATGGTATGTTGTATGTGCATGGTGTGTCTGTGAGTTTGATGGGTTCAGTGGTGTTCGTGTGCATTTCTGTTGTTCCGCTCTGTTGCGTCTAGTGTTGTTTGTCTTACAAAGGCGTAGTTGTGGGGTGTGGGGTTGACAGGCAGTGGGGGCTACATGGACAGGACTTCAATGGTGTTTCGGTTGTGTGTGATGAGTTGCACAGTGGCTGCCGTGTGGGACTATATTCAGTGTGGCTTGTGCATGCAGACGTGGCTCCTTGGGTGTTGCTATGTCTGTGATGGGTCATGTGGGGTGTGAGTCTGCTGTTCATGTCCGTGTGCACATTGTTCACTTGTTCGTGACGGTGGGCGGTGCTGCGTGTCCGTGTGCTACGTGACATGTCCCATGTGTTGGTGGTGTTATGGTCCTCATGCCTCCAGTAATCCAGCCCTGTCCAGTTTCCCACCTGCAAGTTGTTCGTGCGTGCACTGTACTGGATGCCACATGGCTCTAAGCGGGGGGTGCTCCATGTTGCAGGTCTGTGAGGGTGGGGGGGTGTAGTGGGTCGTGGGGGTGGCTGTACACCCACTGACACCGATTGCTGTGGACCGTGATGTCTGCCTTTCGGCTGTCGTTGTGCACTGCGGTGGCTGACACGTGGCTGTGGGGTGTGGGGGATGCTCCTCCTTGCTGTCCTGTGGGACTGGGGCCTGGTGTGTGTTGTACTTGGGCTGTCCACCGTCCCACCCACTGCACTTTGTGTTCCTGCCACTTACCTGTTACTTGTCGGTTAGTGCAGCTGTGGCGGACACATGGGTGTGGTGGGTGCTCGTTGTGGCGCTTCTGGCATATTTGGGGACCTGTTGGTGGTTACGTGGCTGGCTTAGTGTACACATGTCCCCACGCATCTTACAGTTGTTCGGTTTGGGCTGTGTGTGGTAGTGTCTGTTGCATGTGTGTGTGATGTGTTGTGTATTGTGTGCTGGACATGGGGGTGTTTGTCCCTGGGAGCTGTGGCATGGTAGTTGCGCATGTGAGTACATAGCGGTGTGCTGGTATACATTAGTTTGTACTTACCAGCCTCCACTCCCCCTGCTAATCCGGCGAGGATCTCCGGATGGATTACGACTCGCACCTTCTCCTCCCACGCTTTGAAGATCTTAAAGAGCGCGGGATTCCCTCCGCCAGTGACGGCAGCCAGCTCTCTGTTTTTGCCCTCCTTCTTCTTGACCAGGCTCTTTACGTCATTCCAACGTTTGTTTATCTCGGTTCTGTTCCTGGGCAGGGTCCCGACTGCATTGACCTGGTCTACGATCCGGGTCCACATTCTGTTTCTGGTGGCTAGTGGTGTGTGCTGGACCATGTTCCCATAGATTTGTGGGTACACCTTGATGATCTCGTCGACCATGACCGTCAGCTCCATGGGCGTGAACTTGGGCATCCTTTGTGGTGCCATGGTGTTTGTGGTGCTGGTGCGGTGTGTGTTGTGTAATGTGCAGGGGGTTTGTGGTGCCGGTGTTTGGTGGTGGTGGTGGTGGTTGTGATGTGTGCGTTTCTGTGGTGTGCTGCTGTCCTTGCTGTGTCACTGTGTCCTCTCCTCTCCTCTCTGGTTTGCAATGTAGCAAGGGGTTGTGGTCTGTGGGAGTGCTGCTTTTGTACTCACCTATGTGGGTGTGTCCTCATGGTCTGTTGTTTTCAGGTGTGTTGTGTCTGGGGTTCTGGCCTTTGTATTTTTTGTTTGTCCGGGGGGTGTTTTCGGGATGTGTACTGTGCTTGTGTATTTGTGTGTGCCTTGCTGTGTGGACTTGTTGGCCATGTTGTGTGCTATTGGTTTTGTGTGCGGATGGTTTCTGTGCAGGTACGTGGGCGCCATGGCTTCTGCCGTGTCGATTCTCATCGGCGTTGTTTGCGCTGGCGGGCGGTATATTTGTTGTTTTCCGCGCTCATGGCGGTGCGATCGTAATTTCACGTGCGGTGTGTCGGCCGTGTGGGCGGGCGGTTTTGTGTTGTCGTGCGTGTTTCCGTCCGTGGCGGGCGGTTTGACTCCGACTCGGACGATGGCGGGCGGTATTTTGTGTGATTTTTCCGCCGATGGCGGTTTTCGGTTTGTGTACTCATAATGGCGTGGTCGGTGTTCAGGCGGTGTGTGCGGGCGGATTTTTGCCGCTTCCATGCCTGGCGGATTTTTTTACGCCGGGTATCGTAATGAGCCCCTTAATTGTAATTAAGTGATTATTTATTTTATTGTTGAGTATTGATAATTAATGTATTGTTAATTAATTATTAATTGGTAATAACTTTTTAATAATAGATATTTTTATGTTTTGGAAATTAATTTGTTCATTAATTAATAATTGGTAATTAATTGTCATTAATTATTATTTATTGGTACTTATCAATAATTTATTGTTAATTAATTATTAATTGCTAAAAAAAAAAAATGTGGGTTTATTTTTTATTTTATTATTATTTGGTAATTAATTGTTAATAATTATTATTTAATTGTATTTATCATCTATTTAATTGTTAATTAATTATTAATTGGTAATTATTTTTACGTACTTATTTATTGGCATTGTTAATTAATTTATTGTTATTTAATAATTAAATTATTATTTATTTAAAAAAATGTATTTTAATTATTAGTAAGTTATTTTTACCCCTACGCTATCCAACACTTTCCCTACTGTTGCACTCTCTGGAGTTGGAATAGTAATTTTAACATCTACACTATCCAGCACTTTCCCTACTGTTGCACTGTCTGGAGTTGGAATAGTAATTTTAATCCCTACGCTATCCAACACTTTCCCTCCTGTTGCACTCTCTGGAGTTGGAATAGTAATTTTTACCCCTACGCTATCCAACACTTTCCTTACTGTTGCACTCTCTGGAGTTGGAATAGTAATTTTAACCTCTACGCTATCCAACACTTTCCCTACTGTTGCACTCTCTGGAGTTGGAATAGTAATTTCAACCCCTACGCTATCCAACACTTTCCCTACTGTTGCACTCTCTGGAGTTGGAATAGTAATTTTAACCTCTACGCTATCCAACACTTTCCCTACTGTTGCACTCTCTGGAGTTGGAATAGTAATTTTAATCCCTACGCTATCCAACACTTTCCCTACTGTTGCACTCTCTGGAGTTGGAATAGTAATTTTAACCTCTATGCTATCCAACACTTTCCCTACTGTTGCACTCTCTGGAGTTGGAATAGTAATTTTAATCCCTACGCTATCTAACACTTTCCCTACTGTTGCACTCTCTGGAGTTGGAATAGTAATTTTAACCTCTACGCTATCCAACACTTTCCCTCCTGTTGCACTCTCTGGAGTTGGAATAGTAATTTTTACCCCTACGCTATCCAACACTTTCCCTATTTTTGCACTCTCTGGAGTGGGAATAGTAATTTTTACCCCTACGCTATCCAATATTTACTGTTTTAGTTAATGTAGTGTATAATTTATTTAACAAATTTGTTTTTTTAATTTGTTATTTATATTTTTTATATTTTTATTTATATTATTGTTGTATGTGTATGTATGTATTTATAATTTATAAAATGTTTTTTAACAATTTATAAGTTATTACAATAATTAATTGTAAATATTATTAAGTAAGTATATATATTATATTTTTTATGTATATGTTTAATTTTTTTTACATTATATGTATTACTTATAATTTCAAACATATTTTTAACTATGTTTATTTTAAATATATGTATTATTTACTTTATTTTACATTATTTTTTAACATTAAAAAAAACTATATTTTTAACAACGATATTTTTGACAACGATATTTTTTCTCTCGATATTTTTGTACTTACCATAATGTAGATAGGACTTCGATATTCTTGACATCGATATTTGGGCTCCGATATTTTTGACGTCGATATTCTTGACGTCGATATTCTGTCAGTGATTCGTGGCACAGATGAGGCACTTATTGAGGCTGAAATCTTTGGAAGCAAAAATGTCCAGTCAGTATTCAGCAGAACTCATTATGTTCATTCGTTACAAGGTATGCTCATCATATCTGAGGCTATAGAAACATTGTGTTGGAATGCTTTCTGGAACAAGCATGACAAATTAGGTTTTGCATATCTTATCTCAGAAGTGAACAAGGCACAGGGTGCGCTCCATTCAAAAGACATAGGGGCCGATTCCGATCTCGGTCGGAGGCGCACCCAATACCATTCGGTCGGGAAAAAAGCCATGCGAATGCCTGTTTCCCGACCGATCCGCACATTATTCCGAACGAGCAAGTACGATGCCCACAACAGCATAGAATCCGGCCGAGTCGTACTCACCCAATCCAGGTCCTGTTCTCCGACCGAGGGGAATCCGGAAACGCCGAATCGAGTCGCACGGAAGGGAAAATGCAGCCCCGTCCGGCCGGACAAGTACGATGCGCTTTCCGTACGCGCCCGAACCCGTCGCTATGTCCGGCACGTCAAAGCTTCCGGGAGAGGCGCACATAAGCTCCGATTCGCGCCACAACATGATCCACGGCTACGAGGCGAACACGCCAGCGACGAGGACGACGCGAAGCAACGAGAAAGACGAACGAGACGAACCAACCATGAATCCCTTCGTTCCGATCCTACCAATATTCTACATTTACTACCGGAACAGGCACGGACGCGTTCGGCGCAGAAGGTAAGTCAGACACCAACCACAAAAACATACAACACGTACACGACACATCACACACACACAGAGGGATGCAGAATTTACCTACACCAGCAACAGCAGCACCATAGGGGCGGGATGCCCATCACCAATGCCACATATGCACACAGGGGCCTGGATGCGCACCACCACTACCACCCCTACCCAGGGGGGGCTGGATGCCTACCACTACTACCACCCTTAGCCAGGGGGGCTGGTTGCCTACCACTACTACCACCCTTAGCCAGGGGGGTGCCAGATGCCCACCACTACTACCACCCTTACCAGGGGGGCTGGATGCCTACCACTACTACCACCCTTAGCCATGGGGGTGCCAGATGCCCACCACTACTACCACCCTTACCCAGGGGGGCTGGATGCCTACCACTACTACCACCCTTAGCCAGGGGGGGCTGGATGCCTACCACTACTACCACCCTTAGCCAGGGGGGTGCCAGATGCCCACCACTACTACCACCCTTACCCAGGGGGGGCCGGATGCCTACCACTACTACCACCCTTACCCAGGGGGAGCTGGATGCCTACCACTACTACCACCCTTAGCCATGGGGGTGCCAGATGCCTACCACTACTACCACCCTCACCCAGGGGGTGCCACATGCCCACCACTACTACCACCCTTACCCAGGGGGGGCTGGATGCCTACCACTACTACCACCCTTAGCCATGGGGGTGCCAGATGCCTACCACCACTACCACCCTTACCCAGGAGGGCTGGATGCCTACCACTACTACCACCCTTAGCCATGGGGGTGCCAGATGCCTACCACTACTACCACCCTTAGCCAGGGGGCTGGATGACTACCACTACTACCACCCTTAGCCATGGGGGTGCCAGATGCCCACCACCACTACCACCCTTACCCAGGGGGCTGGATGCCTACCACCACTACCACCCTTAGCCAGGGGGCTGGATGCCTACCACTACTACCACCCTTAGCCATGGGGGTGCCAGATGCCCACCACTACTACCACACTTACCCGGGGGGCTGGATGCCTACCACTACTACCACCCTTACCCAGGGGGGCTGGATGCCCACCACTACTACCACCCTTACCCAGGGGGCTGGATGCCTACCACTACTACCACCCTTAGCCAGGGGGCTGGATGCCTACCACTACTACCACCCTTAGCCAGGGGGCTGGATGCCTACCACTACTACCACCCTTAGCCATGGGGGTGCCAGATGCCCACCACCACTACCACCCTTACCCAGGGGGGGCTGGATGCCTACCACCACTACCACCCTTAGCCAGGGGGGCTGGATGCCTACCACTACTACCACCCTTAGCCAGGGGGGTGCCAGATGCCCACCACTACTACCACCCTTACCCAGGGGGGGGCTGGATGCCTACCACTTCTACCACCCTTACCCAGGGGGGCTGGATGCCTACCACTACTACCACCCTTAGCCATGGGGGTGCCAGATGCCCACCACCACTACCACCCTTAGCCAGGGGGGCTGGATGCCTACCACTACTACCACCCTTAGCCATGGGGGTGCCAGATGCCTACCACCACTACCACCCTTACCCAGGGAGGGCTGGATGCCTACCACTACTACCACCCTTAGCCAGGGGGGGCTGGATGCCTACCACTAACAACATCTCCACTCACAGGATGGCTAATACATGTCGCAACAAGCACACACCAACATAAAGAATGCAACATTAAGACATCCCCCCAACACCATGACAAGCGTGTGTAGACTGTGTCAAATGCCTACGACACAGAACATGATCATCAACATACAATGTGACACCCTATCACATGTGCCACACATAAATGTGTGTGGCCCCCACAATGCAAGCAGGCCATGACCATTGTGGCAATGGGGTCCAAACCCCCATCATCACAGTGCCCAAAATGTAAGTGTGGGGTCCTGAGCTGAAGCACATCTTGACCATTGTGGCAATGGGGTCCAAATCCCCATCATCACAGTGCCCAAAATGTAAGTGTGGGGTCCTGAGCTGAAGCACATCTTGACCATTGTGGCAATGGGGTCCAAATCCCCATCATCACAGTGCCCAAAATGTAAGTGTGGGGTCCTGAGCTGAAGCACATCTTGACCATTGTGGCAATGGGGTCCAAATCCCCATCATCACAGTGCCCAAAATGTAAGTGTGGGGTCCTGAGCTGAAGCACGTCTTGACCATTGTGGCAATGGGGTCCAAACCCCCATCATCACAGTGACCAAAATGTAAGTGTGAACAAAGTAGAAGCTGCAACTGGCAAACTGCATGGACAAATCCTGGTCACAGAACAACAAACACAACTGTGGCAAAGTAGTGCAGGTGTCCCATTGCAACATAGATTTGGGGAGGCAAACAGTGCAGTGCAAATAAGACATACCTCTGGCCAGCTGCATACAAACATCACCCATGGTGTCTGACACCGTCAACATACATCAATGACACAATGACAGAAGTGACCATCACAATGCAGACCCACATATTTGCACCAATGGACACACCAATGCAGATACCCTGTGTAGACTGCAGATGGCAGGTGAACAGATACCATACCATGGCAGCAATGGGACACATAAACAATGATCATTGTGCTGACTGATGACCTAGGAGTCCCAGGGACAGCAGGGCAAACACACCAAACAACATACAGATAATGGCACACCATGAATATGCCAATGCAGTGGCGCTGATGCACAAACACAAACAGGCAGACACACACTGCACATCAAACACAATAGGTGAGGGGGGGGACCAGTGTCCCCAGGCAACCACACAACACATGAGGAGGCCTGAAGACCAAACACACAGATGTGCATACAGTTCCACACAAAGGTAACTCAGGGATCCAATTCCCCTATGTGGGCAATCAGGCATTGTCAGATGAGAGGGAGCACAAATCACACATGTCACACAAGCATGTAGGAACAGCAACCCACACAGTAAGACACCGAGGCACCACAGCACCACCCCCAGGGCCCACACAATGTGGTGACCCTGGGCTGCATTACAATACCACTGTGATGACAAAGCCAGATGTCGTTCACACTGTGAACCACAGTCATGTATCCTGAGCAAAGAATCACCAGCACACCCACACAAGCACAAATCAATCAGCATGGCCAGTAAGCCAAGGCCAACATGGAGGGAGGGGTCTTGCCGGGCAACAACTCTCATCTGCACACACTAACCAACACACACCTCGACCACCAACAATGTGCTGCAGTGAAGCTCACATGCACAGGTGACATTGCGCATGAACCCATGACAATCCCAGGGGGGTGGGTGGGAAGCAAGGTGCAGAAACACAGCACACATGGCCACTCAACAAGACTCCTAAATGTCTGACACACTGCACACTACGCCGTACATGGACATGACGGCAACACCACACCAACCAATGGGATCCCAGCCACAGTCACACACCAATGAAGAAGCCAAGGTCACCCACAAAGAACACACATGGACAACTACCAACTTTGCAGCCCTGACCCTGAGGAGTGCCAGCAGTCACACACACAACGTGTCACAAACAATGAAAGCTAACACAAACCGGAAATCACATTACAGGAGTAAACAACAAGTGCTAAGGGGAATCCTAACTGTGACCCATCAGCGCCTGCCCACAAACTCAGCCCTGACAGCAAACACACCTATGGGTGACACCCTGATGACCAGTAATGTGCCATGCACCCACATCACAGAGAACCCAGGGAGTAGACTTTGGGGGAACATAGCTCAACTCAGCAAGCATCACAAACAGGAACATCACTAGGGATCCCAGCACGCATAGCAAAATGGAAGTGAACACACAGACATGCTCATACAACACACACCTTGGGCGCAGGCAATGTCACAGGAGCACACACTGCCATGAGGGGACTCCACTCCTGTGTGAGGAAAGCTGTGCCATATGTCGCATCAGTAGGGCTCCATCATGTCAGCACAACACTTTGTCACACAGTAAACAATTAGCACCAAATCAAGGCTCCCATCACATCAGCCTGGTCATGGGAGTGTCAACGAAATCATCAGCACAGATCCAACACACATGTACAGCAAGTTGCACTGACAACACAGATGAGTCCTTCCCCATTGATGCCCAAACCTGCATGTCCACTGGAGATGGCCACACGGTCAGGGAAGTAGACGAATTGAACAATGGCAAGCACTACAGATGTGCAGGGATGGAAGCCACAGATGTGACATTGATAATGTAACCAGGAAATTCCATTGCCAAATATTGTACACATGACACCCACAGATGCTGTTAAGGATGACATGGATACACCACAGGATAGGACACTGTCCCTCTGGACCACATGGGGCCCGGCCCAGTGACACTTCATTTTCATGAGACCAAAGATCATCATCCCTGCTGCAAGGGCATGGTCAGCATCATCAACATCATGTACATCAGAAGTAATAGCATTAGAGAACAGAAAGTTGCTTTATTCAGCATATGTGTGTCCAAAAACTCAGAGAACAGTAATGCTCCAACAAAGGCCAATGGCCAGTCCATCAAGTAGTCAATACAGGGTGACAGTGGCAGATGTCACCCTACGCATGCCTGCACTGCACAAAACCAGGGACAATCCACTAGGAGGGGCAACCGGGGGGGCAGGCCAGGCACCGCAGGGACAGGATCAGGGCTCACCAGGAGGAGGCAGGGAAGGGGTGGTGGGTGCTGGAAAGCCACTGACAACTGCAGTGGAGGTGTCTGACATGGTGTGTGCCGGCACAACTGGGGGGCATGGCTCAGATGGTGTGTGTGCTGGCACGACTGCAGTGGACCGTGCAGATGGAGTGGACAGGTCCGCCACTGCAGTGCCCAAGTCAGACAGGGTGGTAGTGGACTCCACTGCAGTGCCTACCTCCAGGGGAGGAGAATGGGGAACAGGCAAGGTGGGCTGGACAGAGGGGGAGGACACCATCACCACATCAGTGGCACAGACAAGCGCAGCGGGGGTGTGGTGCCGGGAGAGCAAGTGGCAGGGGGAGAAGGCCGGATCCTCTTGGGGATGGTATATCTGTGGGTGGGGGAACCTGGGGCAGGGTGTGGTGGGGGCACCTGTGGAGTGGGGGCCTGAGGGATGGAGGAAGGAGACCTGGTGCCTGAGCTGCAGGGCGGCGGCGGGGTCTTGCTCTTACGACTCCGGGGGGACTTGCGGGTGGGGGCCTCAGTCTGTCTGCGCCTGGGGGAGGGTGTCCGGGGGCGAGGGGCACTCTGCTCCGTGTGGGTGGGCTTCCTCTTCCCCCTGGATGCTGGAGCATCTGGATCGTAGGGGATGAGGCCGAGGTCACAGAGGAAGAGCCGCTGTGACTTTGGGGTTGCAGGTGAGGCAAGGGAGGGTGCTTTGGAGGGAGAGGCAACTGAAGACTGCGCAGTGCTTGTGGATGCGTGTGTGTGTTCCAGGGCCCCATCCCCTGTGAGTCTGGTTTCAGTCCCCTGACTGTGCGTGCGTGTGCGTTTTGTTTGTGGCGTGTGTGTCTGTGTGCTGGACGTGTGTGTGCTGGTGTGTGCCTGTGCCGGTGTGTGTGTGCTTGGGATGGGTAAGGTGCTGGGGAGTGTGGATGGAGCAGAGGCAGGAGGGGTGAGGGACTGTCTGAGGAGGGACACTGCTGCCGTCAGGGAGGAGTCCATGGACCTATTGCCCCTCTGTAGGTCAGACATGCCCGATGAGATGCCCTCCATGAACGACACCAGCTGAGTCAACAGAGCGGTGTGTGCATGGAGGACACTCAGCATGGCTGTCTGCCCTACATGGAGCTGGCGAAGGAGGTACACAGACTCCTCACTCAGGGCAGCAGGGGACACAGGGGCAGGGGGTGCGGTGCCTGGCCCGAAGGAGACACGCTCCCGAACATGGGAGCCTCCACGGACCTGGGGAATGGGAGCCGATGGGAGGGCGGTGGTGGTGCTGGTGGTGGCGGGGACAGCAACACTAGCTGGGGTGTGGTGGCTGCTGACACCCGCCTCCATAAGGGAGTCATCCTCCGAGCCGCTGTGGTCCTCAGCTGAGGTGGATGCTGCTGAGGACTCCTCGGTGTGGCTCCCCTCGCCCTCCGTGCCACTGGGTCCCTCCGACCACTCCTCGGCTGCTGACCCAGTCTGGCTCTCCGGCTCCTCCTGGTCCGTGGAGCTGTCCCCTTCCGTGGCCGTGGATGTATCTGCAATCAATGGGGAAACAGACAGACATCAGTCACCTGCACCAAACGCACACACCACTGTGAGCACAGCACATTACAGAGCAAGCCCTGGCATCATTAGTTGAACATTGCTAAAAGTGCCCTAACTGAACAGGAGAAGCCAATTGTCAGTCTGATGCCAACCATGGCACTCACATCCCACATGGCCTTGCACCCATCTGTCTGGTGTCTGTTGGATAGCAACACCCCGGTGTGGACACATGCACCACCTACACAGTAGTTGGACAGTGCAGAGGACACGGTGTAGCATGTGGACATGCACACATCACAACTCTTGCCACTGAGTCAGTACAGGTTTCCGGATGAAAGGGATGCCCAGAGTCAAATAGGAAATGCATGTGATGCATACCAGCGACAGACACCATGATGCACCCATGTCCTGATAGCCATCGCCACAATGGTGTGCATGTAGCACATGTCACTCCCCTGCAGGATCACCAATAAGTAGACACATGCCATGGCGGAGGCATGACTGCTAAGTCATACATCACTGTCTCAGTGATGTATGACTTGGCAGCCAGACAACAACACTCTGCACTGTGTCACAATAGTAGGTCATGGGGAATGCAAGTCCTGGAGCTGCACAAGTGCACATGTACATCCCCCACACAACACATCATCTTAACCCTCATCTGTCCAGGTCATACCGATTGGACATATGGGAGACCTGTGACACTACCCTCTGAACCTGAGCCCCTCACAATCTGCTGTGAATGGGAAACAGCTGCCTGAACTTCACATTCGCATACCCCAGTCTGCACGGGCAGCTGATCAAACACCTATGTGACACACAAGTATCGTCTCCTATGGTCACATCTCCAGTGGCATGCTGAGCCCCTACCGAGAAACACCCCAGCAGTCCTGGCAACAAATCCACAGCACACTGACACAGAGGCAGACACCTGAGGGGTCAAATCACTGCGCACAACGTGTCAGCTGATACACGGGAGTGGGAGTACAGGTGTATTGGATGGGCTGGAGTAGGCATGACTGTCCTGCCCCACATGAATGAGGGATGAGCCCTGGACAGTGGATAGCTGGCTATGTATGTGTGACACACGTAATCTGCACACTCCTGGGGCCCAAACATTGTTCCCACCCGCTGCATGGGTGTGTGCCAGATACCCCAGGCACATGTGGTGGCTCAGCTCAGCAAGTGGACCGCATATCAAAGCAACACGCAGATTACATGTCCGAACACAGGCATTGTGTGAACAATGGACCCACCCATGATGCCCACAACAGAGTTAGGGAAACAGATGCTGTCCCCCACCTTGAGTGAAGCAAACTGCAAGGACACAGTCCCAAGTGACACAATTCCCTGAATGTAAGGGCCACACCTGGGTATCAGATGAGGAGTGGGCAGTGCACAATAGAGGGACATGGCTCCTGGACAACATGACTGCTGTACTGTGGCAGTTTAACCAGGCCAGAGGAGGGCACATAGCATGTAATACAGAGTTCACAGTGCAGTCTTTGACTCACCCCCTCCTTGTTGCTGTCTGGCCTTCAGCTGCCCATCCAGGTCTGGAAACACCACCCACAGGATCTGGAGCATGTGGGGGGTCAGGGTCCGTGTTCCGCCCCTCCTGCGAGGAGGCGACAGCTTCAGCTGGACCCGTGCAATCCTCCGGGTCCAGCCCCGAAGGTCCTGCCACCTCTTCTGGCAGTTGCGGATCCGGCGCTTGTAGACCCCCACGGACCGGACAGCCCGGACGATGTCCTTCCAGATCTCCTGCTTCCGATGGGCATTAACCTGTGAGGATGACAAAGTGAAAAGGCCATTACTACACATGCAACATATCCGTGCATGACACAGTTGTATATACATGTCTCAATCACAGGGGCACATGATGTACACAGGCAGTGCAACGCTGCCCATGGACAGTTTGCCAGAAGTCACTACATGGTATCATTGCATGGGAAGTAAAACCTTGTTCAAATGCACTGTCACTGCACCATACCTGTCCAGTGCATGTCACTACACACTATGGGGGGTGACAACTACTCAGTGAGCCTGCTAGCCAGTGGCGTGCAGACTTTCAGCCTTGCTAGTCAGACAAAATGCACATTCAGAAAGGCAGTGCACAGAACACTCACCTGCTCCCCTGGTGTCCCATACAGCTTGCTGTACTGTGGAAGTAGGCTGTCCAGCAGGGCCTGGTTCTCCTCAAGGCTGAAGGCTGGGGCTCTCTCCACAGTATGTGCCATTGCAGGGTCCAGAGGGGGCAGAGACAGCAGCAGTGCAGTGGCAGATGTCGTCCTGGAGTATGTAGTGCAGGCAAGTGAGCTCTCAGAGGAACAGCCAGCAATATATATGTGCTGCAGAGGCAGATACTGTCCCATGTGTCCAAAGTGATAGGTCCAAGTCGTTTGCATCTTCTGAATCTGGCCAATCCATGGAATAGCAGCACCAATACACGCCCACAGCATCCTTCAAATCTTCAACTTCATGACATACATGATTTTGCAACATTGTTGTGGGTGACCAACTGAATTTCCAGCAACCGACTCGTTCGAATTTCGAAAACGCGTCCGTTGCCAGGCTAGGCCATTGACAATGGGTGCGCACCGATCGGTCCATTGCGGTTCAACGCGTAGAGGGGTACAACGCGTACCCGCACACATTGAATGCAATGGGCCGGCCGGGTGCACCGATCGGTCCATTGCGGTTCAACGCGTACAGGGGTACAACGCGTACCCACACACATTGAATGCAATGGGCCGGCCGGGTGCACCGATCGGTCCATTGCGGTTCAACGCGTACAGGGGTACAACGCGTACCCGCACACATTGAATGCAATGGGCCGGCCGGGTGCACCGATCGGTCCATTGCGGTTCAACGCGTACAGGGGTACAACGCGTACCCGCACACATTGAATGCAATGGGCCGGCCGGGTGCACCGATCGGTCCATTGCGGTTCAACGCGTACAGGGGTACAACGCGTACCCGCACACATTGAATGCAATGGGCCGGCCGGGTGCACCGATCGGTCCATTGCGGTTCAACGCGTACAGGGGTACAACGCGTACCCGCACACATTGAATGCAATGGGCCGGCCGGGTGCACCGATCGGTCCATTGCGGTTCAACGCGTACCCGCACACATTGAATGCAATGGGCCGGCCAGGTGCACCGATCGGTCCATTGCTGTTCAACGCATCCCTGTACAAGTGACTGGCATATGTCACCATGCCTGTCTCAGATGAACATATGCCAGCCACAAATAGCTCCCAGGGAGTGAGGGGCACACCTACAACACCACAGCCTGTCCAAACTGTATCATAAGGCATGTAAGGCTGCATTTCCTATTGTGTGTATGTTGGTGTACATGTTGTCCTGTGGGTGTCACCTGGGGGCAGCCACCCCCAGGCTGTGCACGTGTTCATGGGGACAGGATCCTGGGTGTTACGTGTACATGACCACTGTGATGTCCAACTGTTCATATCTGAGCATGTGCCATGGTCACATTTCACGGTGGTGTATGTGTATGTCATGTCACATACCCCGTGAGTCCCATGTGGGACGGTATGTTTGAGCCAGGGTGACCCAGTGGCACAATAGTGATGGTCCTCCACAGTCTGTGTGCATGTAGTGTTTACAATGTCTCTGATTTCATGTGCACAATGGGAGACAGTCTCCACATCCACGTTGTTTGTGCATGGACTTTGATGTTGTGCGTGTGGGTGTCACAGACGTCCATGTCTGTCCTGCAGAGGCAAGTGGAACCACTACCTGTGAGGGTCATGGTTGTTTTGCTGTGGTGTATACATGATACTCCATGTAATGCCAGTGTCCATGTGGCAATACAGGGTCCCTGGGAATGTACCTGTTGTTGAGCTGTGATGCCTGGGGCACATCTGTCCTCACATGTCACTGTGGGGGGTGATTGTAACATGGCAGCAGGAGATGGGAACTGTGACACGGCCTCATGATATCCAATGGGCCAACCTGGGACTAATTGATGCCACTTGTTGAACCGTGATGACAGATGTTGGCCATGTATGTACCATACATGTCCTTACGGAACTGCACACTTCATGTAGTTGTGCCTCATAATGATGTATGATGTGATATTGAGTGTGTTCAATGCCGCATATGTGGGGTGACTGACAATCTTGCTTTCTTCTCCTCTGCACTGCAGGGCTCCTGCTGTCCATAGACTATTCCCAGACCTGGCAACGATGGTGGAACGGGACAGCATCCGACGGTACCGCTTCACCAGGCAGCTGATTGAGGATTTGGCAGTGCAGTTGGCCCCACATTTGCAGCCTGGCCGGCCGTATCCTACAGCGCTGACCCCCAAGGTGAAGGTGATGGCAGCCCTACACTTCTTTGCCACCGGTACCTTTCAACATACTGTGGCGACTGCTGGTGGGATGTCACAGACCATGTTCAGCCGTGTGCTCCGCGATGTTTTGGAGGCAATGTTGCTATACCTGAACCGGTACATCTATTTCCCTAGACTGCAACGACTCACTGACGTGAAGAGTGACTTCTATGCCCTGGGGAGGATGCCGCATGTCATTGGCTCCATTGATGGGACACATGTGGCTTTGGTACCACCACAGGTACATGAACAGGCCTACCGTAACCGCAAACACTACCACTCGGTCAATGCACTGGTGGTGTGTCTTGCAGATATAACCATCTCACACGTGTGTGCCCGTTTCCCTGGTTCAGCACACGATGCCTTTGTGATGAGGAGTAGTCGCATCCCCAGGATGATGGCACAGATGCAGAACCAGCGTGCCTGGCTTGTCGGTGTGTACTGACTTTGTGCCATTGTGTGTGATCTGATCTGTAGTATTCCGCCCACTTTTCGAAGTCAGCTAATGTGCACTTGTCTGTCCGTAGGTGACTCGGGATACCCCAACATGCCGTGGTTGCTGACACCCCTCAGGAACCCTGTGACACCAGCCCAGATGCGCTACAATGAGGCACATGGTCGGACCAGGAGAGTGATTGAGCGGACCTTTGGTCTCCTGAAGAGCCGCTTCCGCTGCCTCGACAAGACAGGAGGGTCCCTCCCATATGCCCCAGCGAAGGTGTGCAAGATTATCATCGTCTGCTGCATGCTCCACAACCTGGCAGTGCGGAAGGAGTTGCCTCTCATCCAGGATGACAATGACCAACATCCGCCACCTGTGGAGGATCCTGGCCTGGACCACGATGCCAGTGATGATGATGATGATGGTGATGTCCGCACACAGCTCATCACCAACTTCTTTAGCTGAATGTGAGTATCCTGAGGTGTCATGTCAATGATGTGAGTTGGCATGATATGTGTAGGTGGTGCTCTGGTGCTGTTAGAGTGTGTCCATGGGCTACTTGACTGGATGTGTGTAGCGATGTGTGCTTACAGGTAGTCTGTACTCCCCAACAGTGTTGACATGCTAACTTGGTTCTGGGTGGGTATCTTGTAACATGTATTGTGCATGAGTTTTGCTGTTCTGTCCTGTTCTCCATTGCTTTTGACTGTGTGTCATTTCTGTCCTTCACAGGGTACTTTCAGATTCGTTTGGTCAACTGTGTCCACCGACGACGTCATTGTACTTCCAGGGTGGTAGCTGTTGTGTCCCTACAGGTGATGTGTGCCACACCCATGGACTTCCTTCCTTCTACAGTTGTTGACTGTGTGCCCGCTGCCAGGTGGGATTACCTTGCATCTGTAGTGGTTACGACATGTTGCAACTGTGTAATAAACCTGTGCTTCACTTTGTGATGTGCGTTGTCTGTGGTCACACATTTGACTGCCATTTGCTTACTGCACCTGTGGGCTACTTGACTACAACTGGGAATAGGTGTGGTGTCTGTGCATTGCACCGTCTTTCCTGGCAACATCAGTGTAGGCAATGAGTCAGATGGCCTAGGTGTGTATGTGTTGTGTAGCCCTGGTGGTGTGTCTCCCTCATATGTGTCACCTTGCCATTACTCACATGCCTGTGTTGTACTTGCTGTTGCAGTTCGCATACACAGTGTAATTTTGCAGTTCATCATCCCCATGACAGCACCCACGTTGGAATCACAACAGAGGCAAGTATGGTGTATTAGTGTGTTTATTGTGATACATTTGTGTGAATAGTGCACAGGATGGTTAGTGCTGTACATTTATATTGCAATCAGAAGTTCCTAGATGAATTGAAAGTCCTGGTAGACAAAATCCCCAGTATCGGGGCCACAGTTGTCTGAGACATTGGTCCAACTTGTACTCCCCATGTCATGTGTGGGAGTTGTGTTGCCGTCAACAGGGTGAACAGTTTGCGCACAAAGGTGATCATCCAGAACAGGTTCAGGCTTCCTGGGGGTTGCACATGGCCATCGGCCTCTCACTTGCCCCTCCTCGGACGACCCCTCTTCTTTGGGGGGGCCCCTCAAGTACAGGCTGCTGCGGTGCAGGGGACTCTCCGCCAGAGTCATCCTCCCTCCCTGTGGCAGTTGCAGTTGTTTCAGCACCAGATGTTGTTGGCACACAGGGAGGTGTAGACTGGTTGCTGGTCATCTGGCGGAGGCATTGTAATATGTCCCTATGCACCGCCGTCATCTCTTGCAGTGTGTCCCACTTGGACTCCACGCGGGACATGTGTGAGTCCAAGCGGGCATGATGGGCAGCCTGCTGCTCTTTGATGTCCCTGAGGAGCCCCACTACCTGGCTGAGATCTCCAGTGCTGGACTGGTACGCATCGGCTATGCGTGCCAGTTGTGGGTCATCATGCACACCAGACACCTCTGCAAGCAGCGACCTCTGTCTCCCACCCTCCCACCACCCCTGCCGACATGTGCAGTGCATGCAGTGGCACGCACAGATGACCCTGGTCCACCTTGGGGGTTGGTGGTGGTGGTGGTGTCCATGGCCCCACGTTGGTCCAGGGTCACTGTGCTGGTGGTGCTCCTTGTTCTGTCCATGTCGGCAGGGATGGTATTTGTGGTGACAGTCGTTGGAGGGGTGGGTGCAGGGGGTGCAGCTGGTGGTCCTGCTGGTGCTGCAGCTGGTGGTCCTGCTGGTGCTGCATGTTGACTTGCACCGGAGGTGCCAGGTTGGTCTTCTTCATCCAAGGAGGGCAGAGGCTGTACGACACCAGTGAGCTCCGTATCCTCTTGAGCCTGGGACTGGGACTCCTCAGCGTCTGCTGCTGTGTCCCCATCATCACCTGTTTTTGGGAGACACACACAATGTATGTTATGTTTCTGCAGGCATCAATGGTTGACACACCTGACAGTTGTGACTGTGCCTCTGGGTGCGGGCCTGTACATTGCATTGTCCTAAGTTGTCACAGTCAGGGGTTGATATTGGTGTAGCACATTGTCCTGCATTATTTGGGCATTTCTATGTATTTGTTGGGGTGTGAACATGGTCTGCATTGGTTGTATTTGGTTGACAGCCGGCCCTCCTTCCCACCCAGCCAGTCAGTTATCCCACCATGGACTGTGCTTGCATTGCAGGGAGTGAAAGTTGTCTTTCAAGATGTCAGTCAGTGGTGTCCTGCTGTTGGTTGTTGCACAGTTGCCAGCGGGGCCTTGTGCTCCCCACAGCAGTTGCCAGTGTCAGCCATCTTGTCAGTTGTTTTCCACTCCCTGTGATGTGAGCATGGTTCAGGGTGGTGTTGATGGGACAGTTGTGGGGGTGAGCTATGTCTGTGACTATGACTCCCATCATGCTATTGCCTCCACCCCACTTCCCAGCATTCCCATACTTACTTGCTTTTGTGGGGAGTTCAGTGTGTGTGGGTGTGAGAGCAATGGCAAGATGGCTGACAGTGGTGTCCTGCTGTTGGTTGGTGTGCAGTTCCCAGCATGCCCTTGTGCTCCCCACAACACAGCACCAGTGTCAGACATCTTTGATGGGCCTTTCCACTCTCTGTGGGATGTGCATGCGTGAGTGTGAGCTTGCTGGGCCATGTGGGTGGGGGATGTTGAGCTGTGACTACGACTCCCATCATGCTATTGCCTCCACCCCCCTTCCCAGCATGCCCATGCTTCCTTCCCTTTGACTCTGCTTCCCTGTGGGGTTGTGTGCCTGTGCTGACAAGATGGCTGACAGTGTAATCCTGGGGTTAGTTCTGCTACAGGTCCCATGTGTGTCCTTGTGCTTCACTCTGCATGACCCAGTGTTGTAGTTCTTTGTGGGATAGATTATTGATGTGTGAGGCAATGCATTCTCCCAGGTGAGTTGTGTGGAGTTTGTGTTAAGGGGGGAGGTGTGAAAAGCTGCTGGTGACTGTGGTCGGTGCTGTGAGTCCTCCTTCCCACCCAGCCAGATATCCCACCATGGACTGTGCTTGCATTGCAGGGAGTGAAAGTTGTCTTTCAAGATGTCAGTCAGTGGTGTCCTGCTGTTGGTTGTTGCACAGTTGCCAGCGGGGCCTTGTGCTCCCCACAGCAGTGGCCAGTGTCAGCCATCTTGTGAGTCCTTTTCCACTCCCTGTGATGTGAGCATGGTTGTGAGTGGTGTTGATGGGCCAGTTGTGAGGCTGAGCAATATCTGTGCCTACTACTCCCATCATGCTATTGCCTCCACCCCCCTTCCCAGCATGCCCATCCTTCCTTCCTTTTGACTCTGCTTCCCTGTGGGGTGGGCTGCCTGTGCTGACAGGATGGCTGGGAGTGTTGTCCTGGCAGTTGTTTGGCTAAAAGTCCCAAGAGTGTCCCTGTGCTTCACACAACATAACCCAGAGTGGTGGTTCTTTGTGGGATCTTGAGTTAGGATGTGAGGCATTGCATTCTCCCAGGTGGGTTATGTGGAGTTTGTGTTGAGGGTGTGTGTGAGGGGAGGTGCTTGTGACTATGGTCAGTGCTGCAAGTCCTCCTTCCCACCCAGCCAGATATCCCACCATGGAACGTGCTTGCATTGCAGGGAGTGGAAGTTGTCTTTCAGGATGTCAGTCAGTGGTGTCCTGCTGTTGGTTGTTGCACAGTTGCCAGCAGGGCCTTGTGCTCCCCACAGCAGTAGCCAGTGTCAGCCATCTTGTGAGTCCTTTTCCACTCCCTGTGATGTGAGCATGGTTGTGAGTGGTGTTGATGGGCCAATTGTGAGGCTGAGCAATATCTGTGCCTACAACTCCCATCATGCTATTGCCTCCACCCCCTTCCCAGCATGCCCATCCTTCCTTCCTTTTGACTCTGCTTCCCTGTGGGGTGGGCTGCCTGTGCTGACAGGATGGCTGGGAGTGTTGTCCTGGCAGTTGTTTGGCTAAAAGTCCCAAGAGTCTCCCTGTGCTTCACACAGCATAACCCAGGGTGGTGGTTCTTTGTGGGATCTTGAGTTAGGATGTAAGGCATTGCATTCTCCCAGGTGGGTTATGTGGAGTTTGTGTTGAGGGGGTGTGTGAGGGGAGGTGCTTGTGACTATGGTCAGTGCTGTGAGTCCTCCTTCCCACCCAGCCAGATATCCCACCATGGAACGTGCTTCCATTGCAGGGAGTGCAAGTTGTCTCTCAGGATGTCAGTCAGTGGTGTCCTGCTGTTGGTTGTTGCACAGTTGCCAGCAGGGCCTTGTGCTCCCCACAGCAGTACCCAGTGTCAGCCATCTTGTGAGTCCTTTTCCACTCCCTGTGATGTGCGCATGGTTCATGGTGGTGTTGATGGGACAGTTGTGGGGGTGAGCAATATCTGTGACTACGACTCCCATGATGCTATTGGCTACACTGACTTGCCCAGCATACACAGAATTCCTTTCTTTCAGTGGTCTTCACTGTGTGTTGGTGTTGTAGTGGTGGCTACATGTCTGGATGTGTTTGTTAGTTATATTTGTGCCACTGCCTAGCTGTAGTTGTAGTTGTGTTTGTACATGTGATTACACGGTTAAATGTAACTTTGAGATGGCATGTGTTGTGTTTATCTGACTGACATACACATTTTGGGATGATTCTGTTCTGGTTGCTGTGTAATTGCTAAGAGTGCATGGTTTGACTCTCCCCTTTACAGTGATGTGTGTGTGTATTGTGGCAGAATATTGTGTACATTTGTTGTGTACTCACCAGGCTCTGGGATGTTTTCTAGTCCATAGACGCTCACTGGCGGAAGGATGGCCCGCACCTTCTCCTCCCAGGGCCTGAGGTATACTGGCTTGGCAGGAGGGCCACTGCCGGTGTGTTTGCTCAGGAGGTAGTCCTTCAGCAGCTCCCGTACCCTCCTGCGCACGTCATACCACCTGTTCTGGATGTCAGTCTTTGTGCGCAGACATGGTGATTGTGCGTTCACCCTGTTGATGATCCTCTCCCACATCTTTGTTTTCTGGGAGATGGGTGTCTGTTGGACCAGTGCGCCAAACAGCTGTGGCTCTACCCTGAGGATCTCGTCTACCATAACTTCCAATTCACAATCTAGGAACTTGTGATTCTTCTTTGGGGGCTTGGTGATGGGTGGTGATGGTGAGTGATGTGTGTGTTGTTGTGCAGGTGAAGGTGTGTGAGTGTGTGTTTTGCTGGGTGTATGTGAGGTAGCTATTTGTTGGTGTGCTGATGGTGTGTGGCTTGTGTGAGGGATGAGCTGTGGGTGTGTGGTTGTTGTCTGTTGAGTGCTGGCAGGTGAATAGGATTTGCAAAGGATCATGGTTGGGATTTGTGTCCTTTATATGGGTGGAGTTGTGGGTGTGTCTTTGTTCTCTGTCCCCACCCCCCCCCCAGTATTTATTGGCTTTGTAATTGCTTGTTTGGCCTTTTTTTGTGTATTTTCCCTTAGTACTTTCTGTGCATGTTGGAAACGTTCTTGTGACCGAGTCGGACCCTGCAGTTGTCTCGTACGGTCTTCTCCGTTTCGTTCACGCTGTGTTTGTGCTATTTTCTATGCTGCGTACGCGTCGGTCGCGGTGTTTTGTGTTACTTCGGCTCGCAGTTTTGTATGCGTGTCGGTCGTACGGCTTGTCCTCCGTACGACTCGGTCGTGGTTTTTGCGCCTTGCATCGTACTTTGCGGTTTGGAGTTCGCGGGTACGTTTCGGTCGGATTTGTTCCGGGTGCCTGTCGGTCGGTTCGATTCGCGTGTTTTTCCGGCCGGATTGCTGTTTTCCGTGCGGCTCGGTCGTTCGGCTTGGGTTCCGTACGTGTCGGTCGGATTTTGCACGCTTTGCATCGTACTTGGCGGGTCGGGCGCCACAGGTACGTGTCGGTCGGAATTAATTCCGGCTCCGAGTCGGTCGGTGCTTTTTCCGGCCCGAATCGGAATCGACCCCATAATGTAAAGCCAGGCAATTCAAAATCAGCAACCAAGTTCATAGAGTTTGTCAAAGAATGTGAAGAAAAATCTGAACTTTGCAAGTACTGAGGAAATGTTTTACAAATGATAGCTCTAGTGAAAAACTTGATACATGCTGATCGGGAAGGTGATTGGGAGCTGCACGTGAAGGCTGTGGAGTCACTGACTACTGTGTTTTCCGAATTTTATTGCATAAAAAACCTGAGAAATGAGTCCTGGTATTTGGAAAGAGTGAAGAAGCTAAAGGTGGAAAAACCATACCTCTACAGAAAATGTATCCAAAGACATTTTGTGGTGAAAGACAGAGAGGGAAGGTTCAATGTTGTGGCTCCAGATATGAAACTGGAACAGACAGTCCAGAGATCACAGAAAAGCTTCAAGGGAATTGTTGATCAGACACTTAAAAGTGAATATGTTGCTCAATGGCAACTAGTTTACCATGAAGTCCTTTCTATTTGCAATGTTTTCAGAGAGATGACAAATTCAAAATTAATGGACCGTCGTGAAACTGTTCCTCACGACAAACTTGTGGGAAAGAGAGAAAGAGAGGGTAACGTTTTAATAAACACGTTGACAGCCTTCTTCATTTCATGCAGCAGCAAGGAAACCCCTTTGAAATGACTGAGCCTGTGCAACTACACAACTTTTTTACCAAACATTATGTGGATAATGCTATTAAGACACGCCTACTAGATGTCCTGGAACATGGATCAAAACTATACGCAGAACTAAAGCAGGAGAGATTTGAATTGAAAGAGGAAAAGCTGTTTAACATAATCACTAAAGCTAAACTTCCACGCTTCAAGTGCCATAGTAAGAGTTTTGTCCAACCAGCCATTACAAAGCTGGTTACAAAAAAACAACTTTCGCAAGCACATAGAGTGAGGGTTGTAGCAAAAGAAAGGGGTGAATTTATCAAGGACATTCTGTTGCATGATCTTATTCTAAAAAACGCATTATTTGATGGCGATGCTGCAACCAAACCAGTGAAGCACAAACTCGTACAAGAGCTTTAAAAAAAACTTTCACCAGAAGAATTTCAATTCGGAAATGGGCCTTCATTGAAAACTGCTCTGAAGATTTCATCCATGAAAACCTCGGAGAGGTCGTTCAGACTGTTCTACAGATATCAAAGTCAGTGTGCACCTTTCAAGAACTGCACATTGTCTTTGACAATTATCTTGAACTATCTGTCAAAGAATGTGAGAGAATCAGATGAATGTCTACAAGTGGAACAATTGACCTTGCATGCATCAAATATTTGACACCTATACCTGTGCAACTTGATACATTCTGGTCATCAACATCGAACAAGATGAACCTGGGGCTGTTAACTTGCCAAAACATTGCTGATGCTTTAGTGAACACTGAATTTCCAATTATTGCAAGTGGAATGATTGTCAATGAGGAGTTGGTGCCTGCAGAGATCTAATCAAAAGGTACGGGTCATATTGATCAAGAACTTAACAGCAAATTAGAGAAAGCTACCCTTCATGTTGTGCCACTTGTTGAGTGGGCTGTTTGAAATGGTTCCAATCGAGTCATTGTACTGTCAAATGACACAGATGTTATTATTTTGCTACTTAGATTTTCTGAAATGTTCATAAGTCAAAGATTGTCAGAGTTATGAATACGTTATGGAACAGGCGAGAAAAGACACTTAATACCGCTTCATATTCTGTAGAAGAAATTTGACCCAGAGTTCTTATCAAAAGACACACAGTTGATGGACGGAATGCAGAACAAATCAAAACATTCACCCCCAGTCAAGAGATCTGGGTTAAATCCATCATTCTTTTGCTCACCATGCCACCCTAGTTTAGACCTGGCCATATGCAAATCAGTCTTGACCCTGTGCCTCATGGGAACAGTCCAGCCCGAACTGCCAAGCCAGGTCCTCCCTGGACCGGAAACAAGCATCCTAGGACCGGTTTCGGGGTTTCACCCCTCATCAGCCAGGATAGCTTGAATCCAGTGGCACAGTGAGCCCGGAACCCACGTCTGGGCATACCCGGCGCACTTAGGGCGAGAAAGCAAAAGACACACCGTTGATGGACGGAATGCAGAACAAATCAAAACATTCACCCCCAGTCAAGAGATCTGGGTTAAATCCATCATTCTTTTGCTCACCATGCCCCCCAGTTTAGACCTGGCCATATGCAAATCAGTCTTGACCCTGTGCCTCATGGGAACAGTCCAGCCCGAACTGCCAAGCCAGGTCCTCCCTGGACCGGAAACAAGCATCCTAGGACCGGTTTCGGGGTTTCACCCCTCATCAGCCAGGTGAGCAAAAAAACGATGGATTTAGGCCCAGATCTCTGTACTGGTGTGAATGTATGACATTGTTCTGCATTCTGTCCATCAATTGTTCTTTTTGCATTTGTCACCCCGAGTGGGACGGGTATGCCCAGACGTGGGTCCCGTGCTCTCCATGCCACTGGAGTCAAGCTATCCTGGCTGATGAGGGCTGAAAGCCCGAAACCGGTCCTAGGATGCTTGTTTCCAGTCCAGGGAGGACCTGGCCTGGCAGTTCGGGCTGGATTGTTCCCATTGGGCGCAGGGTCAAGACTGATTTGCATATGGCTGGGTCTAAACTGGAATGGCATGGTGAGCAAAAACGATGGATTTAGGCCCAGATCTCTGTACTGGGGTGAATGTATGACATTGTTCTACATTCTGTCCATCAATTGTTCTTTTTGCATTTGTCACCCCGAGTGGGACGGGTATGCCCAGACGTGGGTCCCGTGCTCTCCATGCCACTGGAGTCAAGCTATCCTGGCTGATGAGGGCTGAAAGCCCGAAACCGGTCCTAGGATGCTTGTTTCCAGTCCAGGGAGGACCTGGCCTGGCAGTTCGGGCTGGATTGTTCCCATTGGGCGCAGGGTCAAGACTGATTTGCATATGGCTGGGTCTAAACTGGAATGGCATGGTGAGCAAAAAACGATGGATTTAGGCCCAGATCTCTGTACTGAGGTGAATGTATGACATTGTTCTGCATTCTGTCCATCAATTGTTCTTTTTGCATTTGTCACCCTGAGTGGGACGGGTATGCCCAGACGTGGGTCCCGTGCTCTCCATGCCACTGGAGTCAAGCTATCCTGGCTGATGAGGGCTGAAAGCCCGAAACCGGTCCTAGGATGCTTGTTTCCAGTCCAGGGAGGACCTGGCCTGGCAGTTCGGGCTGGACTGTTCCCATTGGGCGCAGGGTCAAGACTGATTTGCATATGGCTGGGTCTAAACTGGAATGGCATGGTGAGCAAAAAACCGATGGATTTAGGCCCAGATCTCTGTACTGGGGTGAATGTATGACATTGTTCTGCATTCTGTCCATCAATTGTTCTTTTTGCATTTGTCACCCCGAGTGGGACGGGTATGCCCAGACGTGGCTCCCGTGCTCTCCATGCCACTGGAGTCAAGCTATCCTGGCTGATGAGGGCTGAAAGCCCGAAACCGGTCCTAGGATGCTTGTTTCCAGTCCAGGGAGGACCTGGCCTGGCAGTTCGGGCTGGACTGTTCCCATTGGGCGCAGGGTCAAGACTGATTTGCATATGGCTGGGTCTAAACTGGAATGGCATGGTGAGCAAAAACGATGGATTTAGGCCCAGATCTCTGTACTGGGGTGAATGTATGACATTGTTCTGCATTCTGTCCATCAATTGTTCTTTTGCATTTGTCACCCCGAGTGGGACGGGTATGCCCAGACGTGGGTCCCGTGCTCTCCATGCCACTGGAGTCAAGCTATCCTGGCTGATGAGGGCTGAAAACCCGAAACCGGTCCTAGGATGCTTGTTTCCAGTCCAGGGAGGACCTGGCCTGGCAGTTCGGGCAGGACTGTTCCCATTGGGCACAGGGTCAAGACTGATTTGCATATGGCTGGGTCTAAACTGGAATTGCATGGTGAGCAAAAAAACGATGGATTTAGGCCCAGATCTCTGTACTGGGGTGAATGTATAACATTGTTCTGCATTCTGTCCATCAATTGTTCTTTTTGCAGTGTTCTTATCAAGGCACATATTCTTATGGGTGATGACACTATGAGCAAAACTGGACCAAAGCTTGGAGCTTTGACTGCTGAACCTGTGAAGTTTCTAAAAATGATTTACTGAGACAGACGAAGAATGTGACTTTAAAGACGTACAAAAATACCTTGTGGGTGTGTGGAAAACAAGTTCTGACTGTCACACATTTGACGATCTTCGGTACAGTGAGTTCAAGAGATCAGTCCCGCTAAGTGACCTTCCACTGTCATATTTTGTGTGCGTAGACACATTGGGCCTGATTCACAGAACTAGCTTACGTCAAAAACGTAAAGTTAGTACTTTTGGTATTCACAGAATACACTTACTCATTTTGGTATTCACAGAATGAACTTACTCATTTCGGTATTCACAGAAGTTAGTAGTCCTAACTTTAGGACTCCTAAATGCCTTCTGTGAATACCGAAAAGTCTTAAAGTTAGGATTTTTCTCAGTTTAGGAGTAGTAAAGTTAGGACTCCTAACTTTAGGACTCCTAAATGCCTTCTGTGAATACCGAAAGTCTTAAAGTTAGGATTTTTCTCAGTTTAGGAGTAGTAAAGTTAGGACTCCTAACTTTAGGACTCCTAAATGCCTTCTGTGAATACCGAAAGTCTTAAAGTTAGGATTTTTCTCAGTTTAGGAGTAGTAAAGTCTAACTTTACTACTCCTAAACTGAGAAAAATCCTAACTTTAAGACTTTCGGTATTCACAGAAGGCATTTAGGAGTCCAAAAGTTAGGACTACTAACTTCTGTGAATACCGAAATGAGTAAGTTCATTCTGTGAATACCAAAATGAGTAAGTGTATTCTGTGAATACCAAAAAGTACTAACTTTACGTTTTTGACGTAAGTTAGTTCTGTGAATCAGGCCCATTAAAAGAGTGTTCTACTTGATCAGAAGATGTGTAAATGTTTTGGATCATGCATATGTAGAGAAAGATATGTGTGAATTTGGTTGGGAAGATATTGATGAGGTGCTAAAAACCTTTGAAATTTCTAAAGCCTCTACACACAAAACTTACACGTACATGTACTTGCAAAACCTGTGCTACAAAAAGATGTCCCTGTCGATATGCTCTTCTCAAATGTTCAACAGCGTCTCAACTGGTAATATTCGTAGGCCATTATGTAAAGCAAGCACAGCAATTGCAGAAAAAAGGAAACAAGGAGACATCAATGGTTAGAGAAAAATGTATAGAGCGGTCTGTATGAAAAAATGAATACAGCTAGAGTATCAGCACTATTTACATTATATGTGGGTGTAACCCATACAATCGTGTGCACATTAGTGCTCGTGCAGAGTGGTGAACGGCACAAGTGACACCTGAGAAAAAGGAAATAGAGAAAGAGCGGCGCAAAAGAAATATACAATTACTTAAATGGTTGCAAAACTTCAAAGTTATTGTGAGAACACAGAATTGTCAACAAGTTAGAGAACCAATAAACGCCAAGAGTTACACTGAGTGGGCAACGGCGTTTCAACCTGTAATTAGTTCAGGTCATCTTCAGGACGGGCTTGCTAAAGAGTCTGTCAGTGCTGTACAAGGGGAATATGAAATTTTACAACGCACGCGTTACAACGCGTGTCATTACAACAAATTTTTTACATCGCAAAATCCATTACAACGCATGTCGTTACAACGCATGTCGTTACAACGCATAATCCATTACAACGCAATTACTATTCTAACTCCGCCGGGGCGTTACTTTGGGGAATGCGTTGTAATGGATTATGCAATGTAATGACATGGGTTGTAATGGATTTCGCATTGTAAAACATTTGTTGTAATGACACGCGTTGTAACCCGTGCGTTGTAAACGATGTTTCCCGTACAAGGGGAGAGTGAAAAAAGGGGATAGAATAAGAATAGTGTAAATCACCGGACAAATCAATTAATATGATGAGGGAATGGGATGGAAATGACCACAGTACCTATTATGGAGCAGGGAGAAGGTCAAGGTATGGTACATCAGGGACTGCAACCAAGGTGTGGTGTGCAGAGAAATCCAAGTGGATGGATGTTAGCAGTGCACTACCGGTCTGATGTGCAATGAGAAAATTCTGAAAGATAAAAAAAGGGGGAAGAGTGAGGGCGTGTGAGCCCGGTGACAAAGTGACGGGTCTGCAACGGGTGAGAACCTCGTCAGGAAACAACTCAGTAAGTGAGTAGAATCCAAGCTTTGATCAAAGAGAGAGGGTACCTTGATCAGTGATCACAGCATGCTGTTTAGAATACAGAATGTGTTCCAGAATAAAGCCATATACGACGAATCGGAGGCACTAATTACCCGTAATGACCGGTCTACAATGGGTGAGGACCTCATTGGGAAACAACTCGGTGAGTGAGAAGAATCCGGGCTGTGATCAAAGAGAGGTAGTGTGATCAGTGATCACAGCATGCTGTGAGAATGCAGGACGTATTCCAGAATGAAGCAATGTAATGTGAGTCAGAGGCACTAATCAAACGAATTGGCTGGGACCATAAATGGTCAGGAAGAAAGTGCTGAACACACGTGGGAACAGGGGACGGGGCAGCGAGCTGTGAAATCGGTGCAAAATAGCCGGAGAGTTGGCTTACTGTGTAGGAACACAATAGAGCTGGGGTACAGGTCAAATCGTCCTGGTCGCATATAGTAAAATCATTCAGGGGGAGGCGTGCTTTACCAAACAAGGGCCGGCGCCACAATGAGGGCGTCAGGGCCCGGTGGTAAACTAATCCAAAGGGAAGTAACTAGAAAAAATAAAAATAATTAACTACGGGGAGAGGGGGGAGGGAAGGAGAAGCCCGTGAAGGTGTAGGGCTTGCATAGGGGTATGCTCATCTCTGTAATGAATACAGGCAGCTTCTTGAGATATCGGAGGCTATCCAATGAATGGGATAGTCCACTTGGTTGTGACTTCAACGTGCGTTCAAGTCGCATAGAGTTTGAGGCAGTTACGGCAGGGATAAACTGAAAGAGCCAGGTGAAAACACTAGAGAGAACAGTTGAGTAAGGAGGGGGATGCCAAAAAGTACCCCGGGGGGACAGCCTAAGATCAATAGAGCATATCAAACAGATATTCATTCACATGTCAGAAACCAAAGTGGTCCTCATTAGATGTATTGTAGCATGGTCAGCATATATTCAATAACATGACAATATCATAATGATTAAATGAATAGATACATACGTGTATGTGGAGAAGATGAAAATTGTAGCAAAAAAATAATTAATTAACAAATTTCGATCAGCCAAGCGGCAGAAAGTAATGACAAGTTGGGTAGTGGTGTAATACTCATATGTATAAACAGAAAAAACAGACCAATGGATATACACATAAAAAGCAATACATGGTCAATTGTCAAATGCCGCTTGGTAAAAGATTTTAACAAATTGTAAGGTGCAATAGTTCAACTAGGTATGGATAGAATATATCCATATACAAAAGAATAAAGGGGCGCTCTATGGTGGCAATGTGGGTAGGGGTCATCCACAGTACAACATTCAGTGTATAGACCACAAAAATAAATAAACAGAAGGTCGCCTCAAACGGGTATCAAAGCGGTGTCAGTCTGAGGCCAAACGGGGTAAGATCCTTTAGAATGGATGGTGTTATTCCATTCAACTAAGGTGTTTAATCCGTGATTGACTGAGTCACAGCGTGTAATCCATCTGCATTCACATCTATTAAGGAGTTATTGTAGATCTCCTCCACTTTGAGGCAATGTGGGCTGATCAATTACTTGCCACACAATGTCTGTTTCAGAGTGATTTTTCTCATTGTAGTGTGAGGCAGGAGGAGCATTTTCTATTTTCTACTCTGCATCAGATGTGACTCTTGTGTTGAATGATGCGTTGTTACACCATCTGTGTGGTCTGACCTACATATAATAGTCAAATGGAGAACATATAGCGTAAATCAAATTCACTTTAAATTCCATTGTATTAAATGTGAGTGGGCACACCACACATTTCTGGCATCTGAAGTGTCCAAGTTGTCAGCTCGATGATTCCTCGGGAACGGTTCGATGCCAAAAGGGGTCCACCTCTCGACAGCCCCAACACTGAATGCTATAACAGCACAGGCGAATGGGATGGTCAAGCGGGGGAAGGAAAGGAAGGGGTCAGCAGGGAGGGAGATCTGAAAAGGCAAAATACTCAAATATCAGCGATCGTTTAGATATATGGTTCCTCTTATCTAAGCCAGTGAGCAACTCATACCTGTAAAACAAATAATAGCATTCCTTCCATTTAGGATAATCATGGAACCAACAGTTCTATATCTTAGTTCAGTAATGATGGTGATTGCGCTATGGAAAGGGTAGAGGTACAAAGGGAGTCATAAAGCCTGGAGCCCAAACAGACACGCAGCAATCGCAAGCTTTGCCATGCGCCAAAGAGCCATACACACCAGTACACACACTTTGTTCCACGTCACAGGGGAAGAGCAGAAGGCCGCCTCTTGAACCCCCTGTTAAAGGTAAACCAAACATAGAAGATCAAAAAAGTCTTTTGAATCCGGAGTTATTAGTTCTGCATTATTTAACAGTCATGTGCATAAGCGCAAAACACATCCTTATCAATGAGAACCTAGATACCTAAATCAATGGTTGAGTTTATATAAGGATGTAGCGTGACACACCCCCATTTAACGAATATGCGAGGGCTTTAGCTGTGGCAAGAATCCTGCCAACAATGGAGGCTGAGTCACAATATTTAGAGCACACGTTCTGCCCCCAATAGTTGATCAACAGAATGTCTGCTGAATTTGCAACACCGGGAAGTTCCCGGTCAAGGTGGTGCAAGTGCACCCTTACCCTACTAAAGATGAAGCAAGGATCTGCAGCGCGGCAGGCGCTGCTCAAACAGGGAATAACCAGCAGCTTGTTTTTCGTCTGTGGCTGCCTTTAGCCGGTCTTCCTCTTCCGGTGGAGATGCCACGTGATCGGGGCTATTGCGGATACGTCCGCTAAGCATCATGGGAGATGTAGTCTCCTTTGCCCGGCGCCGAACGCAGACCGCGTTGCAGCGCCATTCCACCGCCGACTCGGCCCCCAATGCTGTGCCCCCACCTCGGGTCCACCAACCAGACAGCCAGGACCAGATTTCGCCACCACGGGTGAACAGAGACGCGTCCCCCTCGCCCGCAGGTACGTCTTGGTTGTTAGTCCTGCCGGGATCTGCCCGAGTCGTCCTGAGATGTGTAACAGCACATCCCTCCTCCGAGGGCCCTCTTCCGGGGCTGGGTTTTCCAGGATTGGCCATATGAAATGCAGACGTAAGACGAGGTGCGTGCACATTGGAAGCGGGTTCCCACGAATTCTCCTCAGGTCCATAATTCTTCCAGGAAATGAGATACCATAAGGTATTCCGCCTCATTTTGGAATCTAGTATCTTTTTTATCTCGTATTCAGGTTCGTTGTCTACCCAGATGGGTACCTGTTTCCTCTTTACAGGTTTTGCCGAAGGTTTCAACAAAGAAATATGGAATACCGGATGGATCCTCATGTTTGCTGGTAAGGCCAGTTTTACTGCCACAGGGTTGATACGTCGCACAATTCGGTAAGGTCCAATGTACCGCGGATTGACGACACTATACCTCCTGAAACGTATGTTTTTCGTAGACGACCACTCGAAGTCCCCTTTTTTGTATTCTGGACCAGGACGTCGGTGTTTATCGGCATACTTCTTATATTGTCTTTTGACCTCCAGTAAGTTCTTCCGTGCCTCTCTAAAGGTATCTTGTATCTTTCTGGAGCGTTCCTTCAGGTCGGGGATTTTGTCCGTGTGGCCTGTTTGAACCAATGGGAGGAACCTAGGATGGAAACCAAAGGTACAGAAAAACGGAGCCATCTTGATTGAGCTGTGTTGAGCGCTATTGTACGCCACCTCTGCCAGCCATAAAAGATCTACCAACTTGTTGGTTGATTGATCCACATAACATCGTAGATATTGTTTTAGAGTCTGATTCAGGCGTTCTGTCTGTCCATCAGTTTGCGGGTGGAAGGCGGTGGATGTGTTGGTAGTAATGCGAAGGGTGGCACACCATGTCTTCCAGAACTGGCTGGTGAATTGTGGTGCTCTGTCTGACACAATTACAGAAGGCAACCCATGCAAGCGGACCACGTGAGTGAGTAGCAACGTGGCCAGCTGGGCTGAAGTAGGAAGGGCCGGACACGCGATGAAATGACCCAACTTGGTGAGGCTATCCACTACTATCAATATCGTGGTATACCCTTGGTCTTTCGGCAAACATACAATAAAATCCAGAGATATATGTTTCCAAGGAGTTTCTGGGGTTGGTAACGGTTGAAGCAAGCCCTGTGGTTTTCTGTGATCCGATTTGGCTTGACTACACGTCACACAATGTTGGACCTGTGTGTAAATGTCCTGTCTGACCGTGGGCCACCAGAACTGCCGTAGCACCTTTTCCAAGGTTTTGTCTCTTCCTGTATGTCCGGCACAAGGGTTCACATGACACCACTGAAAAATCAATTTCCGTGAGGCGACACAGGGCACTAACAACTGCTTTCCTCGCACCGGGAGCCCGTCCTTCAAGTGCCAGTCAGGATTCTTTTCCATCCATCTTTTCCAGGTGGTTTTCTTCATGGTTTGTTGTATTTGTTCCAGAAATTGATCAGTTTGTAGAAGACAGATTACTTTACTTGAGGGTATAATGGCTTTTACTTCATGTTTGGCTGTTTCGGGAGTGTTGTCTCGGCGGGAAAGGGCATCTGCTTCCTATTGTCCACCCCAGGGCGGTAGGTGACAACAAAATCAAACTCGGCAAAGAACAGCATCCATCTTAGTTGCCTTGGGGTGAGTAGCCGTGCTGACTTCATAAACTGCAGGTTTCTGTGGTCGGTGTAGACTGTAATAGTATGCCTTGCTCCCATCAGGTAATGCCTCCACTCTCCGAAAGCCTCTTTGATTGCCAAGAGTTCTTTCTCGGCGATTGTGTAGTGTGACTCCGCTATGTTCAGTTTCCGCGACATATAGGCCACCGGATGGAGCTGTCCGTTATCCTTGTTTCTTTGCGACAGGATTGCTCCTATGGCTACATCGGATGCGTCTGCTTCTACCACATACGGTATATCATTGTCAGGGTGTGCTAAAACGGGTGCGGAGGTGAAAGCCGTCTTCAACACCATGAATGCGTGCTGCTCTTCATCTGACCACTGAAAAGAAACGTTCTTCCTTAGGAGCTTTGTGAGAGGCGCCACTACATGTGAAAACTGATTAATGAAGCGCCTATAAAAGTTCGCAAAACCTAAGAAGCATTGTATCTCTTTCACGTTCTGCGGTGGTGGCCAGTCCATGACTGCTTGTATCTTACATCGAGCCATTTCCTGGCCTTCAGCCGAAAGCATGACCCCCAAAAATTCCACCTTTTTCACGTGGAACTCACACTTGCTTAGTTTGCAGTATAGATGGTTTTCACGAAGCGTCAGCAAGATGGCTCGTACATGTGCGGTATGGTCTTCTTCTCTGCTGGAATACACCAGGATATCATCGATGTATACAATGGCGGTGATGTCCAAGAATTCCCGAAGCACATCGTTCAGAAAAAACTGAAACGCTGCCGGTGCGTTGCATAATCCGAATGGCATAACACAATACTCAAAGAGCCCATATCGAGTACGGAAGGCCGTTTTCCATTCGTCCCCTTTTCGCATTCGTACGAGATGGTATGCCCCCTTGAGGTCCAACCTGGTGTAAATGACTGCTTGGCGTACCTGGTCTAAGAGAACCGGAATGAGAGGCAATGGATACCGGTTCTTTATCGTAACATTGTTCAAGGCTCTGAAGTCCACACAAGCCCTTAACTCACGGTTTGCTTTAGGAATAAAAAACAAAGGTGAGGCTGCTGGGGACTTAGAGGGTCTTATGAACCCATTCTTTTGATAAGTGTCTAGGTACTGCCGCAGGTGTTCGTTTTCAGGCTCTGTGAGGGCATATATCCGACCACAAGGAATCACCGCTCCGGGTATTAAATCGATTTGACAATCATAAATACGATGAGGAGGCAGTATATTTGCTTGTTCTTCATTGAAAACATCCTGTAGCTCATGGTATTGCGTAGGTAAGTCTACCTCCTTCTCTTCGGCTGTGGCGATCACATGTAGCTTTGATAGCTCTCTTGCCGGACTGACTCGTATTTGTTTACAATGTTCCATGCAGTACGGGGACGTGAACTCTAGTATCTCTTTCTCCCAATCAATAACAGGATTGTGTTTGCGGAGCCAAGGAAGACCCAAAATGATACCATATTGTGGGGCTTGAATGATGTTTGAATGACAGTACCAATGACTACCCCCACATGAGACCTCGAGGTCTTTGGTGCTGTCACAGATGGGCCCCAAAACCAGTTGTCGTCCGTCTACTGCCACCACTGTTTCTGGATCTGGTTTGGTAAGAAGTTCTACTTGTAATTTGCGAGCTAGTTCCTCATCCATAAAGAGTCCCGTAGCCACTGAATCTACCATGGCCTTGAGGGTGTGTTTTTGATTATTTATGTCGATTTGTAAGGTTATGTAAAAGTGTACCGAAGGATCTCCTACATCTCCATTAACAGAAGGGACCACTTTTATGCCCAAGAACCTCCCTTCCTGTCCTCTTGGGCTCTGAGGTTTTCCGCCTTCTTTACTTCCACAATGGCACTGGCTTGTGCTTCTCTGACTCTCCCTCTTGGTTTCACGAAACAATCCTTCACGTAATGGCCTTTCCTACCGCAGTAAAAACATGTGAAGGCCGCAGCTCTGCGGTCAAACACTCGTTCGAATTCTGCTCGGAATGCATCCCAATCATACAGTAACGGGTCGTCACGCCTCACCAAAGGGACAGCCCATTGAGCGGCGTCGCCTATTAGGTAGGAAATGGTAAAAGCTACTCTAGATTGGTTGGTGGGGAAGGCCTTAGGTTTGCAAGTAAAATGGAGTAAGATCTGTGTAAGGAAAACCTGGACCTTATGGGTCTCTCCTGAAAACCTCTCCGGTGCCGCTAGCGGAATGGGAGCAGGCATCTCTACACTAAATGGTGTAGTGGGTGAGGCGAACCCACCCCCAGGGAACCTTCCAGCCCCAATGTCAAAAGGATTACGCTGCATGCCCTCAATCCTTTGTTTTAAGGCCGCCATTTCGGCCCGAGAGTTGGCTAACTCCTGCTGTACTGTTGCCAGGGCGCCTATGACATCCTCTAAAGTGGCCATGTTTTGTATCGACCCGCCCAGGAGGAATTATATACGTGGGCTGGTTATTCTGTCAGCTCGATGATTCCTCGGGAACGGTTCGATGCCAAAAGGGGTCCACCTCTCGACAGCCCCAACCCTGAATGCTATAACAGCACAGGCGAATGGGATGGTCAAGTGGGGGAAGGAAAGGAAGGGGTCAGCAGGGAGGGAGATCTGAAAAGCAAAATACTCAAATATCAGCGATCGTTTAGATATATGGTTCCTCTTATCTAAGCCAGTGAGCAACTCATACCTGTAAAACAAATAATAGCATTCCTTCCATTTAGGATAATCATGGAACCAACAGTTCTGTATTTTAGTTCAGTAATGATGGTGATTGCTCTATGGAAAGGGTAGAGGAACAAAGGGAGTCATAAAGCCTGGAGCCCAAACAGACACGCAGCCATCGCTAGCTTTGCCATGCGCCAAAGAGCCATACACACCAGTACACACACTTTGTTCCACGTCACAGGGGAAGAGCAGAAGGCCGCCTCTTGAACCCCCTGTTAAAGGTAAACCAAACATAGAAGATCAAAATACGTCTTTTGAATCCGGAGTTATTAGTTCTGCATTATTTAACAGTCATGTGCATAAGCGCAAAACACATCCTTATCAACGAGAACCTAGATACCTAAATCAATGGTTGAGTTTATATAAGGATGTAGCGTGACACACCCCCATGTAACGAATATGCGAGGGCTTTAGCTGTGGCAAGAATCCTGCCAACAATGGAGGCTGTGTCACAATATTTAGAGCACACGTTCTGCCCCCAATAGTTGATCAACAGGATGTCCGCTGAATTTGCAACACCGGGAAGTTCCCGGTCAAGGTGGTGCAAGTGCACCCTTACCCTACTAAAGCTGAAGCAAGGATCTGCAGCGAGGCAGGCGCTGCTCAAACAGGGAATAACCAGCAGCTTGTTCTTCGTCTGTGGCTGCCTTTAGCCGGTCTTCCTCTTCCGGTGGAGACGCCACGTGATCGGGGCTATTGCGGATACGTCCGCTAAGCATCATGGGAGATGGGGGGCGTGGCTTGGCGCACGGCAAGATGGCCGCACAGTAGTGTAGCTCTGCCGGCCGCCGAATAAATCCGACCATTATCCTGCCTCTGAAGAGCCTTCCACCGGTGAAACACGTATGGACACGAAGGCTGACATCGAGGGCGTGTGAGCGGTGCGCTGGAGGCTGGTGCATCTGCCCCTGGGTCTGGCGGTGAGCTTGCCGCGTACATCGCTAGCGGCCATGATGGCGTATGCGGCCCGGAATGTGAGCGGACTTTCCTGAGCGGCGGGCCCGGATTGGGGTACAGCCGGCGGCGCTGGGACGCGCCTGGGGACCCGTGGCGCCTGCTGTTGCTGTGCGGGATTGCGGGCCTCCCGGCAGGACGTGTGGGCCCGTCGCTGGTTTAGAGTGCGGCAGCTCCGGGGTGCAATTGACGTGGAGGTGAGAGCGGCGCGATCTGCTACGCGAGGGGCCGGCTCGGGCCTGCAAGGTAGGCCTCTGGAGGAGCGATGATCGTCGGCCTGCCCCGCTGCACCGCCTCCCATAGGTAATTGGGGCCCCCAAGGCTATCGGAACTACACTTTGCCTTACTCTAGCGGTCCAGCCATTGAACTCAGGCGGGTCACGACGGAAGGGCGCACAGCGTAAGGCTGGATCCGTGGAGTGGCTGGCTTCTTGGTGCCACGGGTGGATGACCGCCGCCCGTTAGTGGCGTGAATGACTGGAACTCCGAGCGGCCTTGACCCTCCCACACGGGGCTCGAACATTGCACTGGCCTTCTCTCCCTGTTTTGAGCCGCCGCTGGTGGCGCTCGCTGCCCCGGGCCGGGGGTGACACGCACGGGGCCTGAGTGACATCGGAGGTGTGGGGTGGCGCCGTGTGGTGTCGTTACCCGCCCTGTGGCTTGCGGTGCCTTCATCCTTTTACTCTGTGGAGAGGGAGACGGTGGTCACAACTCTACGACCACATGGGCTATGGTCGGGGGATTGCGCCTGACATCACACTGTAGCCTGTGGGTACCACTGGTATCGCGGTTGAACTGCGCCATGGCTTGCTGACTGGAGCCCGGGCTGCGGCCTCTCCATCGTGGCTGGGCGTCCACCACTGGCGACGACGCACTACCGCTGCCATACAGCGTTTAAACCCTCCGTCTCCGACATGGGCAAGATGGACAAGAATCAGCCCAGGCTGACTTTTGACTTACGTAGAGGCGGTAAGTCGTCGCAGACGGCGGCATCGGACTCGGAGCTGGACTCTGCTGCTACGGCCCCCACAGCCCTGGAAAAGTCGCTGGCAGCAATACAGGCCAGCCTACAGGCTATAGATGGTAAAATAGAGGCACTCAATGGCAGGATGGACCACTTCTCTACCAAATTGGACAAACACGCAGCACGAATCGGGGAGGCGGAACAGAGAATATCAGATACCGAAGATGGCCTCCAACAAGTTGCTGCCAAAACTACGGACATGGCGAGGCTGCTGGCTGTCATACAGGCGAAAAATGAAGACATCGAAGCGCGCTCTAGGCGCAACAATGTGCGCATTTTGGGCCTGCCGGAATCCACGAATGTGGGTCGGCTGGAGGATTATGTCGAGACTCTCATCCGGGAGGTGTGTGGGGCTGAGCAGCTCTCCGCCATGTTCGCCGTGGAGCGGGCTCACAGATCGCTGGCGGCGCGCCCGCCACCCGGGGCCCCCCCCAGACCGATCATTGCCCGCCTATTGAATTTCAGAGATAGGGACACTATATTGCGCATCACTCGTCAGCAAGGCAAGACCACCTATCAGGGCAATGTGCTATCGTTTTTTCCGGACTTTACTGCTACAGTGCAGGCGGCGCGAAAGGAATTCCAAGGGGTCAAGAAGCTCCTACTGAAGGAGCAAGTTCCATATGCCATGCTATATCCAGCGCGCCTGCGCATAGGGCTTGACGACAAAGCCAGGATCTTCACGACTCCCAAACAGGCAATGGACTATGCCAAATCTTTGCGACGCCAACAAACTTCTACAACCACCACGTCTGATGTGGACGACTGAGGGACATGTTTGTCTTCCTGTTGTTGCCTGTATGACCAACTGTTGATGTCACCCCATCCGAGGCTGTCATATGGGCATAATGTTGTGCTGTGTTGTTGCTTTGCTGACCTGGGAGGGCAGTGGTGGGATATTGCTGGTGTTGGTCTACTGGAGAGATGTGTTTGTTGGATACCGAATCTGGGGGATGGGGCCACGGCCACATGTTTTGCCCTGTGGCTATAGGCGGTATGATACCATCCCCGCACATCAGGCTGGCGACCTTAATATAAGAAGGGCGTTTCAGCCCCCGACTCCGCGCTCTTACATCAAGTATTTGTGTCCCGATTGTCATCCTGTATGATTACACTGTTGGACCCGACTGGGTGGCTTGGGGTGAGGAGAACATATCCTTGCATCGGCGGCCCCCTCCCGACCTCACCAGGGAGTGGATTTTGCCACCACGTCCCCAAATGGGTATCCCCCACACAAAGGTTCACAATAATTTGTTTTTGTTGGGTAGGTTCAAGTTAATGGGAGTTGTCTTTGGCAAGATGGGGTTGCTAAAGTGGGTGGGGGGTGGGGACGGGTTTCCTTTTTTTTTGTTTGAAGGTACTGAGATCAGAAGTAAGGTGGCAAATGGCATGCCTCTCAATGTAAGTGAAAATGATGTACGGTACGGCGTTCGCGGTGTGCTGAATGTGCTTAGGTCTGGACATGGGTGAGACATATAAATGCTTGACATGGAATATACGTGGGCTTAACACTCCCAAGAAGGTCCGCCAAGTGTTGGCGTACTTAGATAGACACGCTGTGCAAATCGCGCTATTGCAGGAATCGCACCTAAGTAAACAGACGGAGAATAGGGTGGCACAAAAATGGGCAACCTTCAAGTTGGCGTCCTCCTACTCCAATTATGCTAGGGGGGTGCTTGTCCTTATCAAAAGGGGTGTTGCGTTTCGGCCCATACACACATGCACAGACGCAGAGGGTCGCTGGGCAATGGTACAGGGCAAATTAGGGATGACTATTGTAACAATTATTAACATGTATGGTCCGGTGGTGGATGACCCGGCACCGTTTCTCAACATGCTCAAGGTGCTGCGATCGTGGCCTGAATCGGCGGTCCTGTGGGGGGGCGACTTAAATACTCATCTTAACCCACAAGTGGACAAATCCAATCCGTCAGGTGCGCGCACTGTTAAAGTGGCCCGCTGTGTTCTAGACGCCATGGCAGAAATGGGGCTGGTGGATGTTTGGCGCAGGCGTCATCCAGAAGCTTTAGAAGGTACGCATATCACCCCTGCACATAATAGCTGGTCTAGGCTCGACTACTGGCTGCTGAGCGAGGAGGCTAATGGTTGGGCCACCCGAGTGTATATACTTCCGCGCACACTATCTGACCATAACCCTGTGGGCATGGATGTCTGCATCCCTGCGAATCCACGTAGACCTTTCACTTGGCGATTTCGGGCTGAGGCATTACTGGATCCGGTATACAGTGAGGCCATCAGAGCAGCTATTGGGCAATATTTCGATCTAAATGTGGGCTCGGTGGATAGACAGGCCACTCTCTGGGAGGCTTTTAAGGTGACAATACGGGGGTGTGTATTGGTACCGCGGCAGGGATTCTTAGAGACATCAGGGGGCAACTGACGAAAACGGAAAAGGCTTTGGGGGAACTGGAGAGTAACTATCAGACCTCGCCAGATGCGGATACTCTGGTTCGTATACAGGAGTTGGTGGCAGAATACAACACGTTGGCTGACACAGAGGCAAAATATATATCACGGCGGCATGTGGCTCGAGCTTATGGGGAGGGTGGACGACCCGGGAGGAGCCTGGTTTCTAGGCTGCGATTCAGGATTGATCATCGCCCGATAGACCACATAGTGGACTCACGTGGCGAGGCACATTTCACCCCTCCCGCAATAGTTGCGCAATTCAAACAATTCTATTCGGATATCTACACCACGCTTGGCGCAATGGCCGAGGAGACACTGGATGAATATCTATCTGACACGGCCTGTGCGTGGCTGTCAGATGCCCACAGGGAGTTTCTGAGTCAGCCTATAGATGAGATTGCCGTGAGGGATGCTATTCGCTCTCTTCCTAACAATAAGGCTCCTGGGCCGGATGGCCTAACGGCCGAATTCTACAAGGCCTATACAGATCTACTTGTACCCCACTTGCTTGAAATGTATGCAGAGGCACATGAATCCGGGATCCTTCCGCCTTCCCTTCGACAGGCCCTGATTATCACTCTTCTTAAAAAGATAAATTGCCCACGCGATGTGAGTCCTATCGCCCCCTATCACTAATAAATCTGGATGCGAAAATACTGGCAAAAATACTGGCCACAAAAATCCAACCTCTGATGCCTCTTCTTGTCCTCCCGGACCAGTCCGGGTTTATCCCGGAGCGCTCCACCTCTCACAACCTGCGCACCATTTTTGCAATGTTCCACGTCCTTAACCCTGAGTTATCTGCAGCTGCTGTCATGCTTGACGCGGCAAAAGCATTCGACTCGATAGAATGGGAGTACATGTTGTGTATTTTACATAGAATGGGCTTCCCACCTATATTGACGCGCTGGATACAGGTCCTGTATACGGATGCGTCAGCGAGGGTGCGGGTGGGTGGCCATACCTCAGAGCCTTTTAATATAGAACGCGGTACCAGGCAGGGTTGCCCCCTGTCACCACTTCTGTTTGCCCTTGTGCTAGAGCCCCTAGCGTGCAAAATCCGACAGAGACACAGAGCGGCTGCTCTCAATTTTAATCAACGACCGGTCGGTATTTCCATGTACGCGGATGACATGGTTCTGTTTATCCGTGATCCTCAACTTCACCTGTCCCCTATCATCCGGGAATACATCAGGTTTGGCCTCTTCTCTGGACTCCTAATCAACTGGGAAAAGTCGGTTATTATCCCTTTGACGTCGGTCACGTCTCCGCCTCAGTTGGAATATCCTCTGGTGTGGACTGCGGACCCGGTCAAGTACCTGGGGGTCTGGGTGCATCGCGACCCTGACGTCGTGATCAGAGAAAACTACGGCCCAGCCTATGACGCCTTGGTGCAGCGGGTGGATAGGTGGTCCCGGCTCCCGCTGTCTCTTGCGGATCAAATCGCAGTCATCAAAATGGCGATCCTGCCGCGGTTCCTGTACCTGTTTTGTAATATTCCGGTCAAACTCACCAAACAATTTTTCAAAACAGTGCAAACCCAGCTGTTGAGACTGGTGTGGGGAGATAAGCAGCCCAGAATCAGCTGGCATACCCTGACGCTTGCTTACGAAAAAGGGGGGTTTGCTGCTCCTGATTTATACGTGTATTATCTTAGCGCACAAGCCCAGTATGCCTACTACTGGTTCCGGACGCATGATTGCATTCCGCATGTTGCAGTGGAGGACGGGGATGCACACCCCGTGCCACTGGGGGGTATCCTCACGCACACTCGCCGGCATACTCCCAGGTCTGAGATTAACACCATTGACACCACTATTGCAGCTTGGCAGGCGATTGGCGGGCGCGCACATAAGCTTCCGCTATATGCTCCTGCTCTTCCCCTTGCCGGACATGCGGCCTTGTCTGTAGCGCGGGAACAGGGGCCGATAACAGCTTTAAAAGAGGCCGGCATCACACATATGAGAGACCTTTTCCCGGGGGAAGCTGCATCACTGAGGAGGGGCTGGAGTACATTCAAAATCCTACATTCCTGTTCCAATACTCTTGCCATCGCCTAAAGCGTGCACTTCGGGCCCATTATCCTGGTTTCCCCGCTGAACCCGCCGCACTCACATCACTTCAATTATTGTTGGTAGCCCCCACAAGGAAAAAGCTGGTAACTAAATTATATAAGGAGGTGCAGGATGAAACGGTGCGTGTGCCTGATCGCAGTTTGGAGAGGTGGAACATGATAGTGACCCCTCCGATTACTTTGAAAGAATGGGAACAGATTTGTATGTTGACTGGTCGTCTCACGCCAAATGGTAATCTCCGGGTAATTCATTTTAAATTCATCCACCAAGTCTATCACACCCCTGCTAAATTATATCGTATAGGCCTCAGAGACTCAGACCGCTGTAAACGCTGTGGTCAGGGGAGTGCTGATTTTATTCACCTTGCGTGGCAATGTGCCCCTGTGTTTAAATATTGGGAAATAGTTGTTGCACGCATACACACCATGACGGGCATTGAATTACAGTGTACACCCCTGGAGTGTCTCCTTGGCTTCGTCCCCCAGCTGAAGGCCACCGTGCGCAAGTTTGTTGGACTGGCACTCTTGCTCGCCAAGAGGCGGATTATGTTCACGTGGGAGAGCAGGTATGCACCGAAGATTGTTGAATGGATGAAAGACCTGATTTACTGCCGTGAACAATTAGAGCTATATGCTGAGGATTTGCCGGTCACATCCAGACCTTCTGATATTTGGGCTCCTCTCCGAGAATATTTGCTACTCCAGACTCATGTCGAGACTGAGTAATGTTGATTGATGATTTGTAAATAGTGTGGTTTTTTTTTGTATTGCCCAGAATGCTTGTATTGCATCGCCGGAGCGGTCTGCTTCAGTGCATCTATTAGGACATTTGATTATTATCTGTACCTTTGGATGTGTTTTATTTGTTCTTGATTTTTTTTTGTTTGTTTTTTTTTGTTTGTTTAAGGATTGCAGAATATATTGCTTAAAGTTGCCAGTACGCTGTATGGTATTGAAAACCTTAATAAACAGATTTACAAAAAAAAAGCATCATGGGAGATGTAGTCTCCTTTGCCCGGCGCCGAACGCAGACTGCGTTGCAGCACCATTCCACCGCCGACTCGTCCCCCAATGCTGTGCCCCCACCTCGGGTCCACCAACCAGACATCCAGGACCAGATTTCGCCACCACGGGTGAACAGAGACGCGTCCCCCTCGCCCGCAGGTACATCTTGGTTGTTAGTCCTGCCGGGATCTGCCCGAGTCGTCCTGAGATGTGTAACACAAGTATGGGGAAAGACCCCACACTGAGGTGATGGAATCAGTGCTGTCAGACTTATTGGGCCGTGTGATTGCATTTACCAAATGATCTGCCAAATTGTTACCCCTTTTGAAAGAAAACAGGGGCGGTTGTTGGAAAGAGATATGTGTACGCAATATGTTCCAATTTTTCTTGATGATTTTGTTAACTTTATTGCTCATTGGGCTAAAAGTCAAGACAAATGGAATGTGTGTATTTTCTCATTTCTGTCTGGGTGTCAAAAGAATATTTCTGTGGTTATACCGGGCCCGTTTGCATGTCTGAGAAATCAGGCAGCGTGGTTAGCCACGTTGATTGAATTTTTCAGAGAGAATTGATGCTTCCCAGAAATAATAGTTTTTCCACTTGCAGTTCCTCCGAATGCGGAGGAACTGACCATAGGGGAGACTGTCACGGAGACCGCGAGGATGGCAACTGGAGTATAGTAAAAGTTGTGTTCCGTTCCGTGGTTTTTCGGAATAGTGAGCAACCAATCTTTCCATCCTCTATGTGAAGAGTAAGGTCTAAGAAAGGTAGATAATTTTTCTTGGAATCTGAAGTGAATTTCAAATGGGGTTGGCAGTTATTGAGCCATTCCATAAAGGTAATCAAGTTGTCATTGCTTCCCTGCCAGAGGAGGAGAATGTCGTCAATATACCTCCACCAGAACGCTCGTAGATTAAAATAGGGTTAAATGGTGTAAGAATACGAGTCATTTCTAGATTGTGTACATACAGGATGGCAAAGTTGGGTGCAAAACATGCGCCCATGGAAACATCTTTGACTTGCAGGTAAAAGGTGTCTTTGTAAAGGAAGTAGTTATTGGTGAGAGCAATCTTAAGTAAGTCAATTACAAATTCAGTCGGGATACAAGTGGGTTTAGGTCGGGCATTTAAAAGATTTTGAATAATCAGTAGGCCATCATCATGTGGAATATTTGTGTTTAGGGAGTCAATGTCCAAGCCTACCATCAAGTCTCTATCGGTGTTGAATGTTCTGTCCTCTATGAGATTAATGAGATTGGAGCTATCTCGTATGAATGTATCCGTAAAAGGAACAAATTCCTTGATGATGGCATCTATATATTTGCCTAGTGGCTCAAGAATGGAGCCACAACCAGAGACTATAGGTCGGCCCGGGGGATTGGTGTCATCCTTATGTATTTTGGGTAATACATAGATAACTGGGGTCCGAGGATGGGGGTTATTGAAAAAGCATGTTCTTTTTCTGTTATTACGTTCTGAAGTCTGGCCTGGTTTGTCCCTATTTGTATTTTGAGCGAATTTCGGGTAAAGGATCAGAGAGTAAAGTGCGGTAGTGAGCATTGTTTGATAGTTGTCTCATTATCTCCATGTCATATTTGTCTATATCCAGGATTACTATCCCGCCAACTTTAGCAGCTATTTTAATCACAATACTCGAATTCTCCTTAAGATTGTGTAATGCCTGTTTTTCAGCAAGAGTAAGATTGTAAGGCACAAATTCAAATTGGTTTTTAATTTCTATGATTTCATGGAGAACTAGTCTTTCAAAGGTCAACACTTCAGGGGGCATGGTTGTGGCTGCTGGGAGGAACGTTGAAGGAGGATAAAAAGAGGATTGGAGCAATTGGTCACTATGTCAGAAAAAAATTGCTTTAATCTAATGCGTCAGAAGAACTGAAGTGAGTTTTCCTGAAGGTCAAAACAATTACAGGGATGAATGATAAACCCTTACTTAAAAGAGAATTTCTTGAGAGGACAAATTATGTCTAGAAAAATTGTAAATGGGAATCTTTTTAGTATTAGGTTCTGGTGTAGTTTTAGGTGTAGTTATTGGGGTGGACCCCATTGGTAAAACTTGTGTCGGGTCTGGTGTTCCCCTGAGTATTGGTACTGATAGTTTGGTCTGGCACTGCTTCTGCTGCGTCTGCGGTTCCCGCCTAAAAAACAAGTGGGTAGCAGTGGTGGTGGTGGTCTACTCTGATTTCTGTCTGTGTCCTTGATCCCTCTCCTGGCTTGGAGTCCTCAACCGATGTGTTGGAGGAATCTGAGAATGGTATTGCTTGATTATTCCAATATCTACCCCAATTTCGTGTTCTTAGTGGTTGATATGGTGTGGTGAAGAATTTGTCTTGTAGATAAGAATAAGTCTTTTCTTTGTTGTAGTTCTTAATATCCTTTTGTATTTTATTGATTTGTTTTCTGTTCAAAAATATTAAAGTGGCAATTGTGCTATGAATCTTGTCAAGGAGATTCTTAGCGTCTGTAAGGGTGTTATCTTCAAGTATGAGTTTTTCTATCTCTGCAATCTCTTCTAATTCTTTGCGACTATGTTCGATGGCAGTATCTATGCCTAGGATTATCCAGTGCCGTGAGCAAGTGGTGGCCAAATGACTAAAGCCAGTCCGAAACTTAGGGTCTTGTGTGAAAATTGCTGGTGTGTTACGAATATGAAGGCCAAGGGGAATCACATTAGACTTCAGGTATTCTGTCAGCATGCAAGCATGCAAATTTGTGGAAATCAGTTTTTTCTTTAACGTCTCTAGACTATCTAGTAGGACTGGTGAGGTGCAGGAGTACAGGGATTAGATGAGTTTGATAGAAGAGAGGGACCGCTCAGGGTTTGTTTAATATAAACATCCAAATAATTCGTAGTCTCCCTAGAAGACATAGTGTGCTGATTAGTTGCACATTATGTGTCAAATAAATGACAAAGGTTTTGAAGGTCAAAGAATCGGCCTACTCTCGCAACCAAGCCGTTGCTCAATGTAACATAAAAAAAACACATAAGGTTACCCATAGACCCAGTTGAGACCTGGGTAAATCGTGTTTTAGCATACAACGTCTCAACAGGTAATTTTCATAGGCAATTATGTAAAGCAAGTACAGCAATTGCTGAAAAAAGGAAACAAGGAGACATGAATGGTTAGCGAAAAAATGTTTAGAGCATTCTCTATTTATGAAACAATGAATACAGATAGAGTATCAGCACTATTTACATTATATGTGGGTGTAGCCTATACAATTGTGTGCACATCAGTGCTCGTGCAGAAAGGTGAACCGCGCAAGTGACACATGAGAAAAGGAAACAGTGAAAGAGTGGTGCAAAAGAAATATACAGTTATTTAAATGGTTGCAAAACTTCAAAGTTATTGTGAAAACACAGAATCGTCAACAAGTTAGAGAACCAATAAACGCCAAGAGTTACGTTGAGTGCTTGAGGGCGTTTCAACCTGTAATTAGTTCAGGTAATCTTCAGGACTGGGTTACAAAGGAATCTGTTAGTGCTGTACAAGGGGAGAGTGAAAAAAGGCGATAGAATAAGAATAGTGTAAATCACCGGACGAATCAATTAACATGATGAGGGAATGGGATGGAAATGTACACGGTACCTGTTATGTAGTAAGGAGAAGGCCCAGGTATGGTACATCAGGGACTGCACACAAGGCGTGGTGCGCAGAGAAATCCAAGTGGATGGGCATTAGTAGTGCATTACAGGTCTGGTGTGCAATGAGAAAATTCTGAAAGATAAAAAAAAGGGGGAAGAGTGAGGGCGTGTGGGCCCGGTTAATAAATGACGGGTCTACAACAGGTGAGAACCTTGTCAGAAAACAACTCAATAAGTGAGTAGAATCCAAGCTATGATCAAAGAGAGAGAGTAACTTGATCTGTGGTCACAGCATGCTGTGTAGAATACGGAACGGAATGTGTTCCAGAATGAAGCCATATACGACAAATCGGAGGTACTAATTAATAGTAATGACAGGTCTACAACGGGTGAGGACCTCGTCGGGAAACAACTCGGTGAGTGAGTAGGATCGCCACCTGATTTCTCGGGCATGCAAACGGGTCTGGTATAACCACAGAGATATTCTTTTGACACCCAGACAGAAACGAGAAAATACACGCATTCCATTTGTATTGACTTTTAGCCCATCGAGCAATAAAGTAAACAAACTCATCAGGAAAAATTGGTACATATTGCGTACACATACCTCTTTCCAACAACCTCCCCTGTTTTCTTTCAAAAGGGGTAACAATTTGACAGACCATTTGGTACATGCAATCACATGGCCCAATGAGTCTGGCAACACTGATTCCATCACCTCAGCGTGGGGTCTTCCCCCCAATACTTGGACACTTCAGATGCCAGAACTGTGTGGTGTGCCCACTCATATTTAATGCACAGGAATTTAAAGTGAGGGCTCACACATACCAATTGAAGTATTTTACTAATTGGTGCACCATGAATGTGATTTACACTATACATTGTCCATGTGACCTATTATATATAGGTCAGACCACACAGATGGTGAAAAAACGCATCATTTAATGCAAGAGTCGCATCAGATGCTGAGTAGAAAATGCTCCCCTTGTCTCAAACTATATTGAGAAAAATCACTCCGAAACAGACATTGTGTGGCAAGTAATTGATCTGCCTACATTGCCTCAATGCGGAGGAGATCTACAACGACTCCTTAAAAGATGTGAATGTAGGTGGATTACACGCTGTGACTCAGTCAATCACGGGTTAAACACCTTAGATAAATGGAATAACATCATCCATATCTAAAGGCTCTTACCCTGTTTGGCCTCAGACTGACACCGCTTTGATACCCATTAGAGGCGATTTTCTGTTTATTTATTTTTATTTTTGTGGTCTATACACTGAATGTTGTACTGTGGATGGCCCCTACCCACACTGCCACCATAGAGTGCCTCTTCATTCTTTTATATATGTATATCTATCTCTTTGTATATTTTTTTCCATACTTAGTTGGACTATTCCACCTCACAGTTTGTTAAAACCTTTTACCAAATTGACCAAGTATTGTTCTTCATGTGTATATCTATTTGTCTGTTCCTTCAGTTCATTACACCACTACCCAACTTTTCATTACTTTCTGTGGCTTGACCGATCAAAATTTGTTAATTTATTATTTTTTTTGCAACAATTTTCGTCTTCTCTAAATGCTTATACGTATTCATTCATTTCATCATTATGATATTGTCATGTTCTTGAATATATGCTGACCATGCTACAATACATCTCATGGGCACCACTTTGGTTTCTAACATGTAAACAAATATCTGTGTGATATCCTCTATTGATCTTGGGCTGTCCCCCAGGGTACTTTTTGGTATCCCCCTCCTTACTCAACTGTCCGCTCTAGTGTTTTCACCTGGCTCTTTCAATTTATCCCCGCCGTAACTGCCTCAATCTCTGTGCGACTCGAACGCACGTTGACGTCGCAACCAGAAGGACACTCCCATTCATTGGATAGCCTCCGAACTCTCAGAAGCTGCCTGTATTCATTACAGAGGTGAGCATACCCCTATTCAAGGCCTACACCTCCACGTGCTCCTCCTTCCCTCTCTCCTCTCCCTGTAGTTAATTATTCTTCTTTTTTCTAGTTACTTCCCTTTGGATTAGTTTACGACATGGCCCGGATGCCCTCATCATGACGCGCCGGCCCTTGTTTTGTAAAACAGGCCTCTCCCTGGATGATATTGCTATACCTCGGCTCTGATCCTTCGTGACTTCAGCGCCACATTCGATACAGTATCGCATAAGATTTTGCTGCGACGTCTACAAGAGATAGGCATTGGAGATGCCGCTCTAAATTGGTTTGCATCATTTCTATCAGACAGATCCTTTCAAGGGATTTCCTCTCCCTATGGCTCTCAGGTATGTCACGGGGTCCGGCAGGGTTCAGCTTTGAGCCCTACGCTATTTAATATATACATACAACCCCTAACGGGAGTTGCAAAAAGCAGGGGCCTCTCCCTGGTCTCCTATGATGATGAAACTCAGCTTGTGATCTCTCTGTCTAACAACTTAAACAAAAACATGGTCAAGTTCCAGAATGATATGACGACCATCGCGGACTGGATGGCAGCCAACTGCTTGCAGCTGAATGCCAACAAATTTGAGATTCTTCTCCTGGGAAGAGAGACACATTTATGGAGTGATCGCTGGTGGCCCGCTGCGCTGGGATTCACCCCACCATCTAAGGAAACCGTAAAAAATCTGGGTGTCTGGGTTGACTGTCAGGTACAGACTAAATCAGTGGCTGGCGTTTGTTTTGGACTCCTACGCGGTCTTAAGCCATTACTCAGGTTTTTTTATGCTCAAACATGCCAGACCATCATCCAGTCTACCATACTCTCTAGACTCGACTGTTATAATTCCCTATACTTGGGTGCCAATAAAGCCAGAATTAATCCTCTTCAGAGGGCGCAGAATGCCGCGGCCCAGACTCTATTCACCCTCCCTAAATTCTGCTCTGTCTCCAACTCCATATGTAATCAGCAATGGCTTCCGGTAGAGAAGAGAATTCATTTTAAGACATTGTGCATTTCTCACAGAATTCTTTATGCTCAAGCCCCCCCCGTTCTAGCTAATCTTCTTATCCCTTACGTTCCTAAATGTGCGCTGCGCTCTTCTGACCAACATCTGGCACGTGTTCCCCGGGTTAGAAGTGCACGAGCTGGAGGTCGGTCATCCCGTGCCTTATGTTCTTCCCTCTAGAACACCCTTCCATGCACTATTAGGAGCATTCAGAATCATGAAGATTTCAGGAAGGCAGTAAAGACGGCTTTTTTCTGAATAATCCACCTGCCCTGATGGCCTCCACTGTCTGGTAATTCCAGAACTAGTGCTGGGAGCCCCGTTGCTGAGGCAGCCATGCGCTTTACAAATCCAATAACATAACATATACGCGATCTGGACGCTTTGACCTGTAAGCCGGCTCCGTTGTGTTCCTACACAGTAAGCCAACTATCTGGCTATTTTGCACTGGTTTCATGGCCCGCTGCCCCGTCCCCTGCTCCCATGTGTCATCAGCACTTTCTTACTGACCATTTGTGGTCCCAGCCAATTCTGTTGATTAGTGCCTCTGACTCACATTACATGGCTTCATTCTGGAATACATCCCGTATTCTACACAGCATGTTGTGATCACGGATCACACTATCACTCTTTGATCACAGCCCAGATTCTACTAACTCACGAGTTGTTTCCCAACGAGGTCCTCACACGTTGTAGACCCGTCATTACGGTTAATTAGTGCCTCCGATTCGTCGTATATGGCTTCATTCTGGAACACATTCCGTATTCTACACAGCATGCTGTGATCACTGATCAAGCTACCCTCTCTCTCTGATCATAGCTTGGATTCTACTCACTTACTGAATTGTTTCCCGACGAGGTTCTCACCCGTTGAAGACCTGTCACTTAGTAACCTGGCTCACATGCCCTCACTCTTCCCCCTTTTATCTTTCAGAATTTTCTCATTGCACACCAGACAGGTAGTGCTCTACTAACGCCCATACTCTTGAATTTCTCTGCACACCACACCTTGGGTGCAGTCCCTGATGTACCATACCTTGGACCTTCTTCTTGCTCCATAACAGGTACCGTGTCCATTTCCATCCCATTCCCTCATCATATTGATTCGTCCGGTGATTTACACTATTCTTATTCAATCCCCTTTTTTCACTCTCCCCTTGTACAGTACTGATAGATTCTTTTGTAACCCGACCTTAAGATGACCTGAACTAATTACAGGTTGAAACGCCATCGAGCACTCAGCGTAACTCTTGGCGTTTATTGGTTCTCTAACTTGTTGACGATTCTGTATACTCAAAATAACTTTGAAGTTTTGCAACCATTTAAGTAATTGTATATTTCTTTTGCACCACTCTTTCGCTGTTTCCTTTTTCTCTTGTGTCACTTGCGCTGTTCACCTTTCTGCACGAACACTGATGTGCACACGATCGTATGGATTACACCCACATATAATGTACAGAGTGCTGATACTCTATCTGTATTCATTTTTTCATAAAAAGAGACCGCTCCATACATTTTTTCTCTAACCATTGATGTCTCCTTGTTTCCTTTTTTCTGCAATTGCTGTGCTTGCTTTACATAATTGCCTATGAATATTACCTGTTGAGACATATGCTATAACCAGATTTACCCAGGTCCCAACTGGGTCTATGGGTAACCTCCTGTGGTTTTTTTCAGCTGCTTCTCAAATGTTCAACATTCTGCAAATGTACCACGAGCAATTCCTGAAACAAATAAAGTGAACTATGAAAATGTGTCAAAAACAGGAAAGATAAACATTATTTTTTTTTCATATTCAGATCATAAACATTGTTTGCTGTATACATAAAAGCCATTATTTACCATTAAAAACCATTATTTGTTTAATTTCTATATATGTCTCTTCTTCCTCTATCATAGCTGCCACTTTGGGAAAATGGCGGAAGGGTTGCTCTGAGGAGTTATTTTTTGTCTCTATAAGACTACTTGACCCCCAAAACCTATGTTTTGACACCAAAATGAAGTATATAGGTCTAATGGTTCCTGAAATATTACGTCATCACTGCAACACATCCGCCATTTTTAAAAATGTCATCCAGAAAAATTCGGCCCGGATCAGCAATGTCTACCCAAGCTAAATTACTTCTCTAATGATCCAAAAACACAAATCAAAAATTAAAATCTCTGGACAACAACTTTTTTACAGAGGTATATCAGGGGGCTGGAATTATGTGTGCAATGAGTGCCCAAGGAGCTGCCAGAGTAGATCCTTACATTGGCACTACCACATATAAATCCAACTTCCTACAGATGTACTTTGAACACTAACTCACTCAGGTGCCCTCTGTCAGTGAGTACCAAAGCTCCTCAAGCAATGGGTGCCAGACTCAGTTCTACTCCTGTCAAGCTAAGACAGTCTTTCCTGCCACAAAACCACCGCTCTCTACTTTAAGGTCCCAGGTAGGCCACGCTGGAGTGAGCAGTGCATGTGAGGCCTGCCCAGCCCTCCTACAGGGCGGAATTAAACAGACAGCAGGCCAGTGGCAGTTAGGTGTGGCCCACCCTCCCTAAGCAAGGTGAGACTTCACATCAATGATGACCCAAGCAGCAATTATGTGTCGTTAACATTGCCATTGCCACATGTGGGAACAAGTGAGTCAGGGTTGGCATCAGCGCCACCAGTGTGCGCACCCCAAAAATGAAGGGTTGACAATTGCCAAATTCGTTAGACTAGCTTATGATGCATGGCAATTGGAAGGCCTGCCAAACAGGTCGGCTATGAGTCCTTTGCAGCTCGTGGGGTATTCCTGGAGGCTGCTGGAAATCTACCTCTTAGTGTGTGACTTCCAGCTTCAAGGAAACACAGGTGCGTGGTGACAGAGTTGAAGAAGAGTTCTGCTTGCAGTCAGGAGTGGCTGAATGTCCCTTTCTGCTGCGGGGGATCTCTTTTTCTTCTGATCCAGCGCGCAAGGCCAATACCTAATCAGGGATCGATACTCAATAATATCACAGAACAATGGCCCATACACATACACCCAAATCCCTTATGCGCTGGGGTCAATTTTTATACAAGTTCAATTCTCTTTCTTATATCTGTTCCTATATGGCACTTTTTCCAAATACTTATCTAATTTATACATCAACTTTCCCTCTACTTGGACGATGAACCAATTAGTTGAATAGTTGATGGTAATGATACTCTTTTATCTGGCTAATCATTTGTAAACTAAATAACCACTCTTGTTGAAGTTAATAAAGTTTTATCTCAAATTAAATGATAAAGTGCTCAAATGCATACGGTCACTAATGCAAACAATGAACTCACAAAGGGAGAGAAAAACATCAGCAATTTCAAATAGAGACAAACTCATCAATCAAATAATGACATTATGCATGAAGGAGTGGATAGATGAAGAGACAAAAGTTTCAGAGACAAAAATACATTTGCAAGTAAATTATGCAAGAACGAGTCAGAATAATACAAACCCGACTGATTTGTAGGAAAACCACCCCTCAGGCCTAAGTGGTGGTGGGGATCCCCTGAAATAGAGTCAGGGGACAAAGATTTCAGGGACAGGATCAGGACAGGACAGGAACAACTAGGCCTCTCTGCAAACCGACGAACCACGACTCATCTCCCTTCTCTCAGCCTCTCTGCCTAACGAACCCAACCACACCCCTAAAGGCACCCCAGTAATACCCTAAAACCTACATGTCCGTCCCACATCAATTGAAACATTTCACAAAACTAAACAGTTGATTGGTGGACTTCGAGGGGTGGTATGTTACACCATGGTGACTTCACTAATATTTGGGCTTATTCATTGTTTTATGCCTATTCTCATGATATCATATTCTCTCCGTTCACACGATCTAATCCCTGTTACACTTGTATACAAATTTAAGCAATGTCTACGGAAGGAGTCCTTCTGTCCCACGGTCTGTCACATCGCTTGGCAGACGATCATCACATTGGCCTTCAACCCTTTCATTTCTTCTGCTTTGCTCAGCGCTCCAACGCTCCAGCGTGCCTTTGTCAGTTCATTTTTACTCATTCATCCAACCCCGCCTTCATTCGGCCAATTTAAAGAAAATGGCGTCTTATCCAGCTCACTATAGCAAATGGAAAATGAACATTCATTAATTATATGTTAATGTAGTTTTCACTGTTTACCACCCACCTTTGCACTATTCCCTGTTAACATTTTTCCTAGCATAGCTTTATGCAAAAAAACCGATATTATTTATTAATTCAAAGCAAGCTGCGACATGCAAGCTACGAAATGCACATGCATTGTTTCTCATTTCTTTTAAAGCATAATGTAAATACGGTTTTAGTTCTTTCATGCGTTATCTCACGTTAGTGCATGCATGAGCAAAGCAGTTTCCCCTGTGTTCATGTAAGGTGCATGTTAATTTTCTATTACTACTTACTGTTAGTACGTATTATGGGGGTATTTATTCGAGCAGGTTTCTTTTTGCGAAATCCTGCTCCATCAATCCCCCCTTTGATGGCTTTCTGGAGCCATCATAAAATACCTACCATACCGAGTGCCATCTCCATTTATCTAAAACTCTGTATTCTTCTCTCTTTTTATGGCACTTTCATCTATATCTTTCATCATTTTATAGTATTCTTCTAGCTCAATTTCCTCTCTTTTTCTTTTTCTCGCTCTTCGTCTATCTTCTGATTCTGTCATTTCCTTTTTCCCGCTCCTACACTTACAACATTTATACGTTGCTATTATCACTAAGACTATTATGGCTACTGAAATAAGTGGCATTATTATTTTTCCTAATAAACTACTTCCAAAGGTAGTAAACCATTTACCTACAGAGGAGAAACTCTTACCAAGTGTTGGACTTGGCCCTGCTTGCAGGGTCATCCCGAACTTTTTCGCCTTCCCCCTAGCCTTTTTGCTGTTGTGGAATGAGTGGTTGTAGGACGTTGGACACTTTAGCGCTGGTTAGCAGTGCCAAGTGTGTGTGCTTTCTGCCTTACATAGGCTTATATTAGGAACCCCCCCCTTTAGGGGACATCTCCCCCATGGTAGGAAATGTATATGCCATGTGTGGTGTGAGAGGAAAATAATAAATGCTGTGCAATGGTGTACGCACCTTTATTTCCACCAGTGTAGAAATGCACCTTTGCAAAATGTTACTTTTAAAATGGACGCCATTCCTGTCTGCACATGTGCCGCCTGTCTGAGGTGAGTTGGCGGTCTAGTTGTCTGTTTCCCAGCACCCCCAGCTTCTGGAGGGAAGCCTGGCACCCAGGGTGCTCTACACCTCCCCCTAAACCAGTTGGGACCGGTTTCCCAGGGAACCTTCCAGAAGCTTCCAGCCCTTTCTGGTAGGTGGGGTGAGGGGGGCTGTGCCTCCATGTGCTCAGACTGAGCGTGGACCTGAATGAGAGGGGAAACTCTGCCAGGAGGTACCGCCACATTGGGCCTGTGTGCTGGCCCCTGTGCCTATCTGCACCCCTCCGCTGTCCACAGGGCCAGTGAGAGCCCTTTACTGGAGTGAAGACTGCTGTGTCAGGAGGAGTGCCACTTTATGGGAGATGACTGCTTCTAGGAGCTGCTGTCCTGTTCTGATGAGTACCCACTGCCTGCTGATCTTGCCCAGTATTGCCTGCCTGCTCTCCTGCCGTCCTAAGCCCAGCACCTGGTGAGCACTATATCTTACTGCCAGCTGCCTGCTGCCTAGCACCCTGTGAGCACGTGGTCTGCCCAGGAGAAGAGAGGAGCTGATGCCTGCAGCGCTGTGCTGCTAAAGTGCTATAACTGTGCCACAGGGGAAGAGGAGCGCTGCAACTTTATTTTGTGGTACTTAGCGCTACAACCTTATTCCTGCACCAGGAGAGCGCTGCCTCCAGCCCTGCCCAGGAGAAGAAGGTGCGTGGGTCCTGCAGCGCTGGGCTGCCGGAGTGCCATATTTGCATTGACTGTGCTCTGCTTGCTGCGAGAGCGCTATAACTGTGCCCAGCAGAAGAGGAGCGCTACATTTGAAGTGACTGACCATCCCTGCCTGCTGGCTAGCGCCTGGAGAAGAAGAGCGCTTTATCTTGTTGCCCAGGAGGTGAGGAGCTGACATCTGCAGCGCTGTGCTGCGAGAGCGCTATATTTCCAGTGACTGTGCCTTCCTGCCTGCTCCCTAGCGCCTTGGGAGGGCTATATTTCATTGCCAGTGAAGGGGAGCGCTACCACTTTATGGTGTGGGACCTAGCGCTTTGTGAGCGCTACAACTTAATTTCAGCCCAAGAACTTTCCTGCCGCCTAGCGCCTCGTGAGCGCTATATGTAAATTGCCAAGGAGGAGTCCTGCGGCGGAGGGGGCCCGAGGCACATTGTCGGTGCCTGCCCCTCCGCGCTGCTGATGAGGAGAAGGCTCCGCTGAGGGTGAAGCCAGGAGAGGTCCCAGAAGCGGGACCTGTCGGGACACATTGCCGGTGCCCGGAGACTGCAGAGACATCCAGAGGGGCCCCAGAGTGCCGGTGAGTGGGGCTCAGTCATCCTGTGGTTGGGGGGTGTCGGGGCACATTGTCGGTGCCCGCCCCGGTGCCAGTATTCTTTGGAGGGCATTAGTTGTGTTTAGAGTCCCATAGGAGGGGGCTCCAACGTGCCCAGTACTTGTTTCCTCCCTCAGCTGCACGACAGAGGCATTTTGGGAAATTCTAGAGTCCCAGAAGAGGGGCTCCAACGTGCCAGTGTTCTTGTGGGCAGATTCCTGTTAGAGCCCGGAGTGGGGCTCCCATCGCTGCATTGTTGGCGCCAGTGCTTGTTGGGTTTACCCAGCTACCCCGCAGGACAGGGGGCAGCTGCCACGCATTGGGGGCATTGGATTACCCAGAAGGGAAAGAGAGAGGAGTGAGGGACCCTCCTACCCTAGCGCTTTGCGCACCTTTGTTTTCGCCGCCCTTGCAGCCAACGCTGACTGTGTGGGACATAGGGCATTTGAGCCCCCGAGAGAGGCCAGTTGGCCTGGGGCCAGTCTCAGTGTTGTGCCCCCGACTGGGGCGAACTGCGGTTATGCTGGCGAGGCCTATTGCCCCATATGATTTATGGCATAATATGGTTGCATAATGCATTTGTACCTAGGATGCTACTTAAAGCTTTTCCCTCAGGTTTGCAGTGCTGATGGTAGGCCTATTGGGTTCCTGCGGAGGAGGAGCCACATGCTAAATGTGTTTCTATGCCCTATGTTCACATGTTTTATGCACCAGGCTCAGGATGTGCCTAGTGTGCTTTAATACCTAATGCTAATGATAATGTTTTCCCCCGCAGGCTTATATCGTTGGAGTCTTGCCTAATGTTGCATCTATGCTTATGATTATGCCAATGCTAATGGGCATGTTTAATGTGATGTTCACAGGTCTATGCCTACTGTGGTTTTCCGGCCTAATGCTCTATGTTACTGATAATGTTTTTCCCCTAAGGCTGACTGCTGATGGTTTTGCATTCAATGTTAATGCTTTTTCCCCAATGCCGGACGACGTCTTTATTCCTCAGGTGACGCCTCATGGCCTGCAAGCATGTTTTCCTTTCAGGTCTGATGCCAATGTGTCCTAATGCTGATGGACTTTACATTTATTCTTTCTTTGTCCTGGTGATGGTTGTAGTAGCGGCCCGATTGGCCCTGCCTTGTAAATAGTCCCCCCTGTGAACTGCTACCCGGTGCCGGTTGGCACAGTTATCTGCACCTGTGATAATATCTTAACATGTTCTGCATAATACATATGCTGTTTTTTTCCACCTAACCTGGTGTGGTCTCCTTTTGTAGTGTGCCTGGTGTGTCGCCTGTGAGTGTGCTGCGCAGATGCTTTACACATTTCCTCCGGAGTTTGGCCCGCCCGCTCTGCACCACGCTACCCGTTTCTAACATTGGTGCTCAGCGGTGGTATAGGACTTGTGTTTGCGCAGTACCACAGCGACAACGGGTTGCACTGCAAACTGAGCATTTGAAATAATCACAGGTTTTGGGGATTATTTTGTGTAATTACCTTTCCTCCTAAAAGGGTCACTGTGGAATTGTGTTTCCCTGTTTACTGTATCTGTGTATCTCGCCAAGATGGGGTTACTCTATGATGAGGATGAACTTTGGGAGTACACTGAGGAGGAAGTGATGGATCTCTGCAGAGAGAGAGGGATACCCACAGGAGGCAACATTCGCAGGAAATTGTTTCTCTATGAGGCCCTAAAAAGGGGGGAACCCTTAGAGCCCTGTGGGGACCTTTCAGATTACCCCTCCGCATATCTAAAGGGTGGATTTGGGGGAGACCGTGAGGAGGACTCTGAGAGTGAGGGTTCCCAGTCCATAACCCTGGAGGGTGGTGACTCTGAGGAGGAAGAAGATGACAGGGCGTAGACGCCAGTAGATAATGAGGACACCATAGACAGGGAGTCCCGTGCTGGGTCCAGTCCCGGGGGCACTGCCCCACCCCTTTCCCTGTCCCCAGAAGAGTGGGTGGTTAGGAGGGAAGAAAGGGAGCACCAGCTGGCTTTGGAGAGGCTCAGGTTAGGGCACGCCAAGGAGATAGCGCAGCTGAGGGTTGAAGAAAAAAGGCTAGAGACCGAGAGGGTCCTAGCGCAGGAGAGGATGGCGGAGGCGGAGAGGGCCTTCGCCAGGGAGAGACTAGCTCAGGAGGGTAGGTTGTCCCCTGAGAGTGGTTTCAGGAGTGTGGATTCACCAGTGAGGGTGGGATCCAGTGGTGGCAGTGAGAGTGAATCCAATACAGGAAGTCCCACTCCCAGAGCCCGGGAGACGGTGCCTGATTCCCAGGAAGAGGGGGACAGGTTGGAGTTCAAGGGCAGGGGAAAACTGTCCCACCAGTCCTGGGGGGAGTTTGCGGATGTATGTTGGACTGCATTGGAGGATTGGGTGGTGGGTAGCGCGGTGAATGATTGGGAAGGGCTGTTCCATGTAGTTATCAAGGAACACGTGCTAAGGAATTGTTTCCCAAGGTTGCGCCACCACCTGTTGCAGTGTAGGCTCTCTGACCCCAGGGAGCTTGCACGGGAGGCAGACCTCTGGGTGAGCGCCAGAGTGTCTGAGGAGGCATCGGGGAGTGATCCTGAAGGGGATGGTGCAGGGCTCTTCCAGCCCAACAAGGTGGGAGAGGTGCAGAATAGCCCAACTAGGTCCCAGGGTAGTGAGAGGGTTGTAGGGCCTCATGTCCTATCTACAGGAAGGAGTGAGACGGGGAGGTGTCCCGAGGTGCCCCAACCGCAGTCTCAGGGCCTGGAGAGTTCCATAAGGGAACCCCAGGTTGGGAGCCTAGGCTGTCCCGAGAGGCCATCCATTGAAGGGGAGCCCCTAGTGTCAGGAGAACCCGGGGCGTCAGTAATCCGAGCTCCAGGGGTTCTGGGGTCTGCTCAGTCACAGGGTTTAGATCCTGGGCTGGGATGCCAGGTTCAGGGACTGCTTGACCTGGAGGGTGGGACACCTGTAATCAGGGTCCCTACCGGTTTGACTTCCAGGGGTACTTCTCCAGGTGGGAGGGTGCGGAACTCTGGAAGGGGGTGCCGAGGGAGGAAGGACTCGCCTCTGGCACCGGCTCAACCACAGGGCTTCGGTCCTGGGTTGGGAGGCCCGGTTCAGGTATTGCCTGACCTGGCGGGAGGGACGTCTGTAAGCAGTGTCCCCCCCGGAGTTGACTTCCAGGGGTACTTCTCCAGGTGGGAGTGTGCGGAACTCTGGAAGGGGGTGCCGAGGGAGGAAAGACTCGCCTCTGGCACCGGCTCAACCACAGGGCTTCGATCCTGGGTTGGGAGGCCCGGTTCAGGTATTGCCTGACCTGGCAGGAGGGACGTCTGTAAGCAGTGTCCCCCCGGAGTTGTCTTCCAGGGGTACTACTCCAGTTGGGAGGGTGCGGAACTCTGGGAGGGGGTGCAGAGGGAGGGAGGACTCGCCTCTGGCACCGGGGCAACCTAAGGGTTTAGACCCTGGGTTGGTGGATCGGATGCAGGGTCACGGCCCTGGACGAGTGAGAGAGTGGTGTTCTGAGGGTGCCCCGCATAGGAGGAGAGGGCGGAACCCCAGAAGGAGAGGTAGGGGGAGGAGAGCCTCGCTCCGGACTGCTGGTCAGCCTGAGGGTGCGGACCCTAGGTGGGAGGACCAGTGGCAGTTTGGCACTGCACGGAGGAGAAGGAGGGTGGCTGACGGGTACTACGGGCCTGGGGCTACTGCCCCCCACTCTGTGAGACAGCAAGGGCCAGAGACATCTGGACGGCCTAGCGCCTGGTCCTGGCCGCGGACAACTAGGGAGCACCAGTGGGGTGGCTTAGTTGGTCCAGGGAGGTTTGAGAGAGGGAACCACCGGGTTCCAGAGTGGCGGAGAACCTGCGGGTGCCCCTGCAGTTGCGGGCCCGCGTCCACGTTTTCTCGCCCCAAGCAGGGAAGCCCATCAAGGCATTGATCGGACTACCCTGGCTTTTGGCTGGGAGGGGGTTGTGTTGGACTTGGCCCTGCTTGCAGGGTCATCCCGAACTTTTTTGCCTTCCCCCTAGCCTTTTTGCTGTTGTGGAATGAGTGGTTGTAGGACGTTGGACACTTTAGCGCTGGTTAGCAGTACCAAGTGTGTGTGCTTTCTGCCTTACATAGGCTTATATTAGGAACCCCCCCCTTTAGGGGACATCTCCCCCATGGTAGGAAATGTATATGCCATGTGTGGTGTGAGAGGAAAATAATAAATGCTGTGCAATGGTGTACGCACCTTTATTTCCACCAGTGTAGAAATGCACCTTTGCAAAATGTTACTTTTAAAATGGACGCCATTCCTGTCTGCACATGTGCCGCCTGTCTGAGGTGAGTTGGCGGTCTAGTTGTCTGTTTCCCAGCACCCCCAGCTTCTGGAGGGAAGCCTGGCACCCAGGGTGCTCTACACCTCCCCTAAACCAGTTGGGACCGGTTTCCCAGGGAACCTTCCAGAAGCTTCCAGCCCTTTCTGGTAGGTGGGGTGAGGGGGCTGTGCCTCAATGTGCTCAGACTGAGCGTGGACCTGAATGAGAGGGGACACTCTGCCAGGAGGTACCGCCACATTGGGCCTGTGTGCTGGCCCCTGTGCCCATCTGCACCCCTCCGCTGTCCACAGGGCCAGTGAGAGCCCTTTACTGGAGTGAAGACTGCTGTGTCAGGAGGAGTGCCACTTTATGGGAGATGACTGCTTCTAGGAGCTGCTGTCCTGTTCTGATGAGTACCCACTGCCTGCTGATCTTGCCCAGTATTGCCTGCCTGCTCTCCTGCCGTCCTAAGCCCAGCACCTGGTGAGCACTATATCTTACTGCCAGCTGCCTGCTGCCTAGCACCCTGTGAGCACGTGGTCTGCCCAGGAGAAGAGAGGAGCTGATGCCTGCAGCGCTGTGCTGCTAAAGTGCTATAACTGTGCCACAGGGGAAGAGGAGCGCTGCAACTTTATTTTGTGGGACTTAGCGCTACAACCTTATTCCTGCACCAGGAGAGCGCTGCCTCCAGCCCTGCCCAGGAGAAGAAGGTGCGTGGGTCCTGCAGCGCTGGGCTGCCGGAGTGCCATATTTGCATTGACTGTGCTCTGCTTGCTGCGAGAGCGCTATAACTGTGCCCAGCAGAAGAGGAGCGCTACATTTGAAGTGACTGACCATCCCTGCCTGCTGGCTAGCGCCTGGAGAAGAAGAGCGCTTTATCTTGTTGCCCAGGAGGTGAGGAGCTGACATCTGCAGCGCTGTGCTGCGAGAGCGCTATATTTCCAGTGACTGTGCCTTCCTGCCTGCTCCCTAGCGCCTCGGGAGGGCTATATTTCATTGCCAGTGAAGGGGAGCGCTACCACTTTATGGTGTGGGACGTAGCGCTTTGTGAGCGCTACAACTTAATTTCAGCCCAAGAACTTTCCTGCCGCCTAGCGCCTCGTGAGCGCTATATGTAAATTGCCAAGGAGGAGTCCTGCGGCGGAGGGGGCCCGAGGCACATTGTCGGTGCCTGCCCCTCCGCGCTACTGACGAGGAGAAGGCTCTGCTGAGGGTGAAGCCAGGAGAGGTCCCAGAAGCGGGACCTGTCAGGTCACATTGCCGGTGCCCGGAGACTCCAGAGACATCCAGAGGGGCCCCAGACTGCCGGTGAGTGGGGCTCAGTCATCCTGTGGTTGGGGGGTGCCCGCCCCCGGTGCCAGTATTCTTTGGAGGGCAATGGTTGTGTTTAGAGTCCCATAGGAGGGGGGCTCCAACGTGCCCAGTACTTGTTTCCTCCCTCAGCTGCACGACAGAGGCATTTTGGGAAATTCTAGAGTCCCAGAAGAGGGGCTCCACCGTGCCAGTGTTCTTGTGGGCAGATTCCTGTTAGAGCCCGGAGTGGGGCTCCCATCGCTGCATTGTTGGCGCCAGTGCTTGTTGGGTTTACCCAGCTACCCCGCAGGACAGGGGGCAGCTGCCACGCATTGGGGGCATTGGATTACCCAGAAGGGAAAGAGAGAGAGTGAGGGACCCTCCTACCCTAGCGCTTTGCGCACCTTTGTTTTCGCCGCCCTTGCAGCCAACCCTGACTGTGTGGGACATAGGGCATTTGAGCCCCCGAGAGAGGCCAGTTGGCCTGGGGCCAGTCTCAGTGTTGTGCCCCCGACTGGGGGGAACTGCGGTTATGCTGGCGAGGCCTATTGCCCCATATGATTTATGGCATAATATGGTTGCATAATGCATTTGTACCTAGGATGCTACTTAAAGCTTTTCCCTCAGGTTTGCAGTGCTGATGGTAGGCCTATTGGGTTCCTGCGGAGGAGGAGCCACATGCTAAATGTGTTTCTATGCCCTATGTTCACATGTTTTATGCACCAGGCTCAGGATGTGCCTAGTGTGCTTTTATACCTAATGCTAATGATAATGTTTTCCCCCGCAGGCTTATATCGTTGGAGTCCTGCCTAATGTTGCATCTATGCTTATGATTATGCCAATGCTAATGGGCATGTTTAATGTGATGTTCACAGGTCTATGCCTACTGTGGTTTTCCGGCCTAATGCTCTATGTTACTGATAATGTTTTTCCCCTAAGGCTGACTGCTGATGGTTTTGCATTCAATTTTAATGCTTTTTCCCCAATGCCGGACGACGTATTTATGCCTCAGGTGACGCCTCATGGCCTGCAAGCATGTTTTCCTTTCAGGTCTGATGCCAATGTGTCCTAATGCTGATGGACTTTACATTTATTCTTTCTTTGTCCTGGTGATGGTTCTGGCAGTGGCCCGATTGGCCCTGCCTTGTAAATAGTCCCCCCTGTGAACTGCTACCCTGTGCCGGTTGGCACAGTTATCTGCACCTGTGATAATATCCTAACATGTTCTGCATAATACATATGCTGTTTTTTTCCACCTAACCTGGTGTGGTCTCCTTTTGTAGTGTGCCTGGTGTGTCGCCTGTGAGTGTGCTGCGCAGATGCTTTACACATTACCTCCGGAGTTTGGCCCGCCCGCTCTGCACCACGCTAGCCGTTTCTAACACCAAGTCTCTCCCAAACACCGTCAACCTCCAGTTGGGTCAAATCTTCATGTAATTTCATAATATTCTTTATGTATCCCTCAATCCCTTTACTTTTGTCAGGGATATAAGTACAGCAGAGTTGGATTTTCAACATGCCACAGACTCCACCCTCTTTTGCCAATAAGATATTAAGGGCAAGTCGATTTTGCAAAACCATTGATCTGATTGCAACCATTTCTGTGTCAATCATTAAGAAACCACCAGCAGTATCTGTTGATAAACGATCAACCACTGTGGATAACTTCCGAATTTTGTGTGAATTTAGAACGACTCCAACTGAGGGTATCAATGCACCAAAAATATCACCTACTATTTTTGAGAAACTTGCTCTCTTGTTACGTGTTAGTCCATGATTTATTTCCTTTAGTCTGTTGCTGTTGTGGTCCATGGTATAGACCTTTGGGAAGACAATGGCAAAATAACAACTACCATACCAATGTGCAGGCAACCGATAATAGGCTTTCTTACCACACACATAATAGACTCCTGGAAAGACAGGATCAGTTCCACCCTTCAATCCCCAACCTCCAGTAATTTGAAAGGTATGCTCACATTCACTAGTACCGATGAAATAATTGTTATAGTTAGTCTTCATTCTAAGCAAACATATATTTCCCTTCTGATGCCAGTCCAGGGACTTTGCAGTGTATGTTTCGTCTTTCTCATAATTTCCTTCCCTGAAAGCCCATGGTGGAACTTGTGAATTCTGTTCAGCGGCCTTTTCCTGGAAACTTTCCCTTCTACTTTCTACCATTTCTAAGAATACTTTTTCTTCAACCTGCAAACTACATGTTAAGTTGTTTTTATAAGCATATTCTATATCTAAAGCCTTAGTGATATGGAAAAATTCTCCCATATAACGTGCATTTTTACTACTCAAAACCTTATTTAGTTCCTTAATAACAGGTATTTCTGAAAATACTAAATCTATATTAGAATAATGATATTCGAGCTTCCCCGTCACGTAAAACAAACTTGTTAAGACACTGCAAGACACACCATATGTTAAAGGAAGGTGATGGTACGTCACCCCCTCTGAGACAGACGAAGGTAATTGCATGCATACATAACAATTACTCACATTCATCATATTAATGTATTCATACAACAATTTAGTAAACACATTTAACGAGAAATCACTAATTGATTTATCATGATGGAGAATGCTTCCATCCAATTGTTCTATGTTAGGATTAGGGGTTCTTTTAGTAACATCATTCACTCTTTCACTCGTCACATCATTAGTATTATTTCCATTATTAGTTACCATTAGGATAGGTACAAGGACAGTTAGTAATATCCACATGAATGTTAATAGCTAGACACTACATAAGCAAGCTTTAATACATCTACGTTTTAGACTAGATTTTGGATGTCCAGTCACCTTTTCTTTAGCCATTCTATATCCTACCAAAAAAAGAAAAATATATAAACATTTTATCTAAATCTGTAAACACTAAACTTAACTAAAAATTTCAAAAATACTAGGAAAAATAGTGTAATCCTACACTTCAGACTTTCTTCTTTACCCCCTTTCTTTTATTTTTCTTTTCTTTTCTTTTGTGTCTTCAGAATTCTTTTACTTCTTCTTCCAACTGACAATGCTGCACCTTAATTTTTGTCACAGTTCTTTTAAGGTGGTCTCAATTTGCTTTCATCAACATGTTCAGTGTCAGATTTGTCTTTTTCTTCACTTGGATCTGAGCTTTCAATTTTCTGGTGCGGTGTATTTTCTGCTTGGAATTCTTACTCTTCTTGTTTTTCGTACTAATTCTTCTCCTGTCTCTTCTTGTTCTGTCTGGCTTGAGACCTCATTACTTTGCTCTGGTCTTTTCTTTGACTTTCTCCTCACAAGAGTGTATTTCAGTCTTTTCACTCCACCTGGCCAATCATCACCTTTTCTTGGTTTCTTGGTTTGAACTACTCTTTCACCTTCTGTATCTGGTTCACAGGTTCTCTTATTCGGCCTTCCTTCTATCTGTCTTTCTTTCTGTGTTTCAGCAACTTCTGTTTAGACAGTAATTGCACTGACTCCTTGTTCAACCGCGAACTCACTTCCTTCTGGTTCAGCAGTGAACTCGCTTTCTCCTGGTTCAACAGCAGTTTCACCTTCCTCTGGTTCAACAGCAGTCTCACGAGACCCAGTAACTGGTGCCCACTTTACTTGACTTGTGCTCGGCTGTTCGTCATCCGTTTGTTCTTCAGAATCTGTTATTCTAGATTCTTCAGCTTCACACACTTCAACCTCTGGTCTTTGACTTTTGTTTACCAGTTGCTGCTCTTGTCTTTCAAGTGGACTTGGGACTCGTCTGGTGTGGCTTGCGTGAATCCAGTTTGGCAGACCACCACACTTCACTGCCGTCGTCATCACCAGAATTATTTGGTAAGGACTGCTCCACCTGGGTTCTAAACACGATTTCCTCACGTGTTTCTTGACAAGAACCCACTCACCAGGACTCAGATCATGAGCTTGATTCGGCTGTGTTGTTGTGGCATCTTCTCCAACCTGGCGAGACACAGAACGCACCAGATCAACCAATCATCTGCAATAATCAAGCACTAGATCATCAGATATATTCATCAGTTTGTTCGCTGGTATGTATGCTTGTCTCATTGCTCTTCCCATTAGGATTTCTTGTGGCCTCAGACCCGTCTTTTTGTCAGGAATGCTTCTAAGACTCATCAGTACAAGGGGTAAAGCGTCAGGCCATTTCAGTGTTGTGGATGCACACACCTTTCCTAACCTAGATTTTATTGTGCTGTTTAACTGCTCAACCACTCCAGATGCTTCCGGTCGATAGGCACAATGCAGCTTCTGTTCAATCTGTAATGCTGCACAAATCATCCGAATTATCTAATTATTAAAATGTGTTCCTCTATCTGTTTCTAAGGTGACTGGAAATCAGAATCTAGGAATCAGTTCTCTCAGAAGTAGTTTGGCGACAGTTAAGCTGTCATTCTTTCTTGTCGGATAGGCTTCCACCCAACGAGAGAACAAGCAGACAACAACCAACACATATTTCAGCCCATTGCATGGGGGGAGCTCGATAAAATCTATTTGGAGACGGGTAAATGGTCCTCCTGCTCTTCCAATTTGTCCCCAACTAACAACTGTCTTTCTGCCTGGATTTTGCTTCTGACAAGTGATGCATCTCTGGCAAAAGCTCTCTGCTATGACCCTGAACCTTGGGTTATACCATGACTGCTTGAAGAGTCTGATCATTGCATCTCTTCCAACATGTGCAATTCCATGATATACCCTGGCCATATGGGAGAGTAAAGAATCTGGCAAGAATGGTCTTTCGTCAAGATAGACCCATACTTCGTCTTCTGCTCGCTTTCTATAACCTGTATTTCTCCAAATTTCCTTTTCCTCATCACTTGCCTCTTCCTGCATCTGCCTCACTTCGTCCCAAGTTTCATTTGTGTTTGTAAACATAAGATGGCATTCGGTATTTCCCCTTTCAATTGCTCTGTTTAAAGCCATTACATTTCGCGCTATTTGGTCAGCGTATCTGTTGTCCTTCGTCACATAATCATCTCCTGATTTATGTGCGGCACATTTGACCACTGCAATTCTTTTGGACAATTGCAAAGCATCCAATAATTCTTTTACAGTTTTGCTGTTACGGATAGGGGAACCTGAAGAAGTCAGAAATCCCCTTTGCATCCATAGCTGTCCAAAATCATGGACAACCCTAAACCCATGTTGGCTATCCGTGAATATGGTCACCCTCAGACTTTTGGCAATTTTGCACGCTCTAATTAGAGCTATCTATTCAGCAATTTGAGCAGAGTTTATCCCTTTTAGACAGGATGCTTCTAGAACTCCCGCTATGATGCAAACAGCATAGGCAGTGCATAATTCGCCTTTCTCATTTCTTGGACATGACCCATCCACAAATATTTCACAGTCTGGTTCTTCCAGAGGAACATCCTCTATATCAACCCTGGGTTTGGTGCATAGTTCTGTCACATCCAAACAATCATGATCCGCTTCCTCTCTCACTTCCTCACACCGAGAATTTGGCAATAGAGTTGCCGCGTTTACAGTTGTGCACCTTACCACAGTCACATTTTCAGAACCCAGAATCACTCTCTCGCACTTAGTCAGCCGACTAGAGGTCAGGTATTGAGTCCGGGTTCCAGTTAAAAGGATCTCAACAGAATGTGGCACATACACTTTGACTGGATATCCCATCACAATCGCTTCACTTTGTTCCTGACTCACACAAGTGGCGTTAGGACTGAAAGTGCACATCCATCTCTTTCGCAACAATACAATGCAAACTCCTTTGTATAATCTGGCATTCCCAATGCAGGTGCTCGACAAAGACTGTTTCTCAATTTCGTAAAGGCTTCCATACTTTCATCATCCAGCACAATCGGATCCTTCACATCTTTTGGAGTCAACCTCTGTAGAGGTTTTGCAATCAGTGAGAACCCACAGATCCACTGCCTACAATATCCAACCATTCCCAAAAACATTCGCACTTCTTTCTGAGTTTTAGGTGGGCTCATTTGTTTGATCACACTAATTCTTTCTGGTGTCACCTTTCTGACTCCCTTTTCTATTTTGTGTCCTAGGTACTGGACCTCTTGTTTACAAAATTGTAATTTTGCTGGTGACACTTTGTGTCCTCCTTCTGCCAAATGGTGCAGTAAGGCAATAGTATCTGTCACACATGCCTCTCGGGTCTTTGATGCCACAAGTAGGACATCAATGTACTGAACCAAGACTGAATTTCCTGGCATGATTAAAGTCTCCAGACATCTTTTCAGAATCTGGTTAAAGATTGAAGGACTCTCGGTATACCCTTGAGGAACTCGGCACCATGCCAAGACACGGTCTCCGAACCGGAACGCAAAAAGATATTGGCTCTCCGGATGCAAGGGAATCGAGAAAAATGCTTGCCACAAATCAATTACTGTGTACCATTCTGAATCGCATGGAATTTGGTAAAGGATTACTGCCGGATTTGGTATTACGGGACAGCAAGGAACCACAATCTTATTAATCTTTCTTAAATCCTGTACTACTCTATATTTTCCGCTTGGCTTTTTAATTCCTATAATGAGCGAATTACAAGGACTACTCATTATTTCTCTCAAAATTCCCTGTTCAATCATTTGATCAATCACAGGAGTGACTCCTGCAATTACTTCTGGACTCATTTTGTACTGAGGAATGTTTGGATACACAGCACCCTCTTTCACCGTAACCTGAATCGGGTCTACATTTGTCATTAGGCCAATTTATTTTCCTGTAAAATCCCATACATCTGACCTCACTGTATTTCTTAATTCTTCAGGCAAACTCTCTTCTGTGAGAAGTGAAAACAACTCATCCACTTCTGTCCCTTGTTTTGCTAACATCATTTTGAATTCAACATCCTCATCAGGTGTCTGAAACGCAATACCATCTGGCGTACAGTAGATGGTACAGTTCATCTTGCATAACAAATCTCTACCTAAGAGATTTACTGGACTCGAGTCACATACCACAAACCGATGCATGTCTCTGAAGTTTCCAATATGAACTTCTATTGGATTTGTGAATGGGGTTCTAATATGCTTATTTGAGACTCCTTCAACTTGGATAGTTTCTCCCGAGAGGGGTAGGTTTGGAATTTCTGCTGCTCTCACAGTAGAACGGGTAGCACCAGTGTCCACCAGGAATGTAATATCATTACCTTCCACTTTTCCTTCGACAAATGGACCTGACTGATCTACCGCCAAAGATGCGCCAAGTACGCACTCTTCCTCCCCCCTCAGGCACCGTCATTGAGATGAGTCTGAATCATTCTCATTGCACTGCAACCAATATTGTGGAACCATCTGCACACTTTGATTCTTACCGATCTGGTCACCTCCGTGAAATCCAGTGTTCACACCGTACCTCTGCACTTGAGCATTCACATTATTTGGCATAGGAGCTTGTGGCACCTGTAACTGTGGGGTAACTACCTGCTGCTGCTGGTTCACAACCACCTCATTCTGCATCTGTGGATTTAAATTTTGATTTACCCCATTATTCTTTTGAGCAGATCTACACTCATTCTTCCAATGTCCAATCTTTCCGCACGCATGACAAGGAAATTTCTTCCTAGCCTCTTCTTTACTTATTTTACCTCTTTACCTCCATTTGGTACCTGACCATTTTGATTCTGACCATTCATCTGATAACCTGTCTGAGAATTATTATTTACCTCTTGTTGCTCTGCTACCTTCACTTGTGCCCACATCATTTTCTCCTTTAGTTTCTTGTGTCTTGATTCAATGTCATCGCTACAATACTTTGCATATCTCAAAATCTCATCAATTGTTTTACTCTGCCAACAAATCAAATGTTGCTGAATCATATTACTAATCTCCGGTTTCAATCCAAATACAAAGCGATACACAAAATGTCCCATATCTGTGTCTCCAATATTCTCAAATCCGCTGTACTGTTTAAATACTTGCAACAGCCTTTCATAATAAGCATGCACTGACTCCTTTGGTTCTCGGGTCGTCCTGTCTATTTTAACCCAATCTGTTTCTTTAGGGGAAATTTTTCCCTTCAAGAAAGTGATTACCTGATTATACTTTTTCATCACCTCTTCGGATGGTGCACCTGTTTTAGGGTCTCTAGGATATTCTTCTTTTGGCCAATCGACAGTGATCTTACATTCTGTCCACAAGTCTGCTGGCACCACAATCTCAAACAACCCATCTAAATCCTTTAACAGAACCTTCGAGACCTTCACAAATCTTTCTACCTGTTTGTACCATTCAACGGGTTTCTCTCTTAATCTGGGGAAATCATTCGTAAATGATAATATATCCTGCCTTGACCAAGGAACATGAACATATCCACCACCTGGTACTTCTCTCATCGGACACGCCCTTTCAACCTGTTCTGTTTCCTTTAACGGGAACATAGACACTCCTTTACTAGCTGCTTCTTCCTTCTTTCTCAGCCATCTATTTTTCCATCGATCTACATCTCCCCATTTCTTCAAAATGTCATCAACTCTTTTATCTGTAACCCTTTCCCAGACGCATTCAAACTCTCCAGATCCTTTTCAGTAAATGCCAATCTGTACGATTTCTGTAACACCTTTGACTTCTCTATGTCTATTCCATACTCACTAGCAGCTTTGGATATTTTCTCATGAAGATTCCTTGCTCTCCAAGTAATGCTTTTACACAAAAACAATAATTCATCATCTCGGTAAGTCCCTAATCTGTCTGGACGTATTGTACCAATAATCATCACTTCCAAATCTACCTTCAATTGACTCACATTTATACTCTGTGGTTGAGGTTCCTTCTTTTCCATTCCCTTTATCCAATCATTCAATTCTTCTGATGAAGGACCTGCTGAACTTCCTGTCATTGGAGTGACATTTGTCCCTATTCTCCTGGGATTTATTTGTATACCTCTTCTAGGGGTTTCCGTTATCATTTCACAAACCGGAAGATCTAACAATGTAATATTTGTGTCAGCCTGTCTATTCTCATTGACTACCGTCTCCATTCCGCTCCTGAGATTACTCATTGGAACTGCTAACGTATGTACTTTAGGTGTATTCTGGTTTTCTCCAAATAAAGGAACTACAGGACCTATTGTCACCGGTACCGTCAATGCTTCTGCATTTAGACTCAACTGATTTATTTTCTGAATCTGCTCTACATTTGCCTTGTTTAGCATCTCAAATTCTTTTTCTCTCATTATCCTAGCCATGTCCGCAATCTGTGGGATTAATGGATTTCCCATAAAGGGTGCATTCGGAGTCACCTCAACTGAATTTTCTTGATATGGCGGGGGTCTTTTGGTCATAATATCCTCTAATAACTCATCATCTGAATCATTTACACCATCTCTTACACTTGAGGTTTCTATGTTTTTCTTTTTCTCTTTACATTTACCTCCTGTCTGTTTGTCAGCAACTAAAACTGGGTACAAACCCTCGGTTACCACAGCTCTCCTCCATCGTTTCATTGTATCCTCTCTTCTCTCAAAAGGGTACCTAGACATTAAATTTCTGTATCTCCTACCTCCTCGATACTTCTCTCTTACCATGGCTTCTGTTTCCCATTCCTTTAACGCTTCATACTGTGTAGGTCTGGGATTCGGCTCTAATGAATTAATTCTATTTCTCAAATTCTGCAAAATCCTCATATTAAACGAACCATGCTGTGGGAAAGCTAAAACACCATCATCCTTTGTATACTCCACCCAATTCTCCAACCATGTACACGTATGATATCCTTGCTCTAAGATCATATAAGAAGCAGGCGTTCCTGGAGGGGGAATAAGAATTCCTTCTCTAGTCACAATCGGTTTATCCTTTTTGAAGATTTTCTTTATTTTCTCAAGCAACTTCATTTTTCTGACTCTTTACACTAACGTATTTCAACAAAACAAACAAGGAATCTTTCCATAATTCTACTTATTCTATTTGTCAGTTCTCGTCCTATACCAGCGCGACACACACCAACCAACAAATCAGAACACCATTACGTAAGCAAAATCTCAACCAATACTAGCACGGCTCACACCAACCAACCAATTACAGCTCAATACATGCCCGCTGCCTGACCAATGCCAGCGCGGCTTTTTCTGACGTCAGTATTACTCCTTCTACTGACCCTCCCTTTACAAAATAATACGGCAATATTTTTCTAAGTACTCTTAATCAAAAATTCGATTAGTAACAACACAAAACAATGCTACCTTGTCTGCTTCACTAAATAAAGAGATAGTTTTCACTTTTTCCGAGAAGTTTTTCTTCACTACGAGTCCTAATAACGTCCAGCGCTATTTTACTCTTTAAACAAGCTCCGGGTGGACACATTATTCCTCTAGGGATAAGGCCAAAGTTTGGCAAGAGGACTTTTTGGTGTGAAAAGTGGTCTTGGTACTCCCCTGGGGATAAGGCTAGAGTTTTGGAAGTGGACCCTTCGCTATTTCAGACACTCTACTCACATACGAAATTTCCCTAAATATAACACCTTCAGCCCTCCGTAGCTTTGGTATTATTACAACAAAGTACTTCTGCAGTGTGATTTCTTTACCACACTCTTCTTCTGCCTACTTCAGGCTAATTCCATTCCCGGGATTCCTCAGGTATCTCTGTACCTGTACTTCTAGACAACATAGAACCGGACACTAACTTTTTCGAGTTAAAACATATAATCAATAATCATTACCAAACTAATCAATAATCAAACCGTCCTCTGCTACCAAGAAACTGATCCAGCGTGCAAGGCCAATACCTAATCAGGGATCGATACTTAATAATATCATAGAACAATGGCCCATACACATACACCCAAATCCCTGATGCGCTGGGGTCAATTTTTATACAAGTTCAATTCTCTTTCTTATATCTGTTCATATATGGCATTTTTTCCAAATACTTATCTAATTTATACATCAACTTACCCTCTACTTGGTCGATGAACCAATTAGTTGAATAGTTGATGGTAATGATACTCTTTTATCTGGCTAATCATTCGTAAACTAAATAACCACAAACTCTCGTTGAAGTTAATAAAGTTTTATCTCAAATTAAACGATAAAGTGCTCAAATGCATACGGTCACAAATGCAAACAATGAACTCACAAAGGAAGAGAAAAACATCAGCAATTTCAAATAGAGACAAACTCATCAATCAAATAATGACATTATGCATGAAGGAGTGGATAGATGAAGAGACAAAAGTTTCAAAGACAAAAATACATTCGCAAGTAAATTATGGAAGAATGAGTCAGAATAATACAAACCCGACGGATTTGTAGGAAAACCACCCCTCAGGCCTAAGTGGTGGTGGGGATCCCCTGAAATAGAGTCAGGGGACAAAGATTTCAGGGACAGGATCAGGACAGGACAGGAACAACTAGGCCTCTCTGCAAACCGACGAACCACAACGCATCTCCCCTCTCTCAGCCTCTCCGCCTAACGAACCCAACCACACCCCTAAAGGCACCCCAGTTATACCCTAAAACCTACATGTCCGTCCCACATCAATTAAAACATTTCACAAAACTAAACAGTTGATTGGTGGACTTCGAGGGGTGGTATGTTACACCATGGTGACTTCACTAATATTTGGGCTTATTCATTGTTTTATGCCTATTCTCATGATATCATATTCGCTCCGTTCACACAATCTAATCCCTGTTACACTTATATACAAATTTAAGCAATGTCTACGGAAGGAGTCCTTCTGTCCCACGGTCTGTCACATCGCTTGGCAGACGATCATCACATTGGCCTTCAACCCTTTCATTTCTTCTGCTTTGCTCAGCGCTCCAACGCTCCAGCGTGCCTTTGTCAGTTCATTTTTACTCATTCATCCAACCCCGCCTTCATTCGGCCAATTTAAAGAAAATGGCGTCTTATCCAGCTCACTATAGCAAATGGAAAATGAACATTCATTAATTATATGTTAATGTAGTTTTCACTGTTTACCACCCACCTTTGCACTATTCCCTGTTAACGTTTTTCCTAGCATAGCTTTATGCAAAAAAAAGATATTATTTATTAATTGAAAGCAAGCTGCGACATGCAAGCTACGAGATGCACATGCGGCCTAGTCATGCATTGTTTCTCATTTCTTTCAAAGCATAATGTAAATACGGTTTTAGTTCTTTCATGCGTTATCTCACGTTAGTGCATGCATGCGCAAAGCAGTTTCCCCTGTGTTCATGTAAGGTGCATGTTAATTTTCTATTACTACTTACTGTTAGTACGTATTATGGGGGTATTTATTCGAGCAGGTTTCTTTTTGCGAAATCCTGCTCCATCACTTCTCTTTTAAAAAAATCATTTAGGTGAACCTGTGTGACACTCATCTTCACAATTTCTCACACTTGTAGTTATAAAGTATCCACCAATATGTCAAATGTAAGAAGTTGCAACATCACACAGAGACACAATGGAAACATGAAAATGTCATACATAATAATAGTGAAAACTTAGCAGTTATGTAGTCCAACAGGAGCAACCTAAACACACACTAATGTAAAGCAACTCTGTAAAGTGCCACACATTTTGTGTTTAACTACCACCTTTTATCAATTTACTCATATCACCAGGAGAACAGAAGATTGTCACCAGTTCCAACTGAATAAACAAAGCTGAGTATGTCACATGTCATTTCTCTTTTGTAGCCTTGCGATGGTACAGGGCTTAATTTCCAACGTGACACATCATGGCTGCTCAGACTGGCTGCTAGCCTGAAATCATGTCCTTGTTATGGCAGGATTCAGTACATTTCGGGGCATATTTACAAGCTCCTAACACCACCGGATCGTCACTTTTTTTCACTCTCCGGTGGCTTTGGGCCATTCTCCATATTTACAAGGTGGCGCTAAGCCACTTAACGTGGCTTAACGCCACCTTGTAAATATGCCCTTTACCAACAGCTGTCTGCTGCGGCATAGGGGCGGGCAATGGGTGTTGCTGTGGGCGTTCCGCCACAACACCCATTGCTTTTTAATGCCTCCCCAGATTTACAAGGCTGGGGCAACGGCAACAACTAAGGCCAGGTAATACTGGTCTTAGAATGGAGATACGAGAAGAAATTATTAATTTCTCCTCATTTTATGCTCTTTCCTTGTGTGCTGCATTCTGCAGCACACATAGAAGGTGCAATTCCCCATTATTGATTGTTTATGTGCCGGAAGGTGTCCCTTTCTGGACATAAACAATTACCCCTGCAGCGCAGGCACCCTTGCAACATGGCGAAAGGGTCCCTGCGCTGGCGCTAGGCAGCTTTTTTTGCGCTAGGGGAAACGCAGGGGTGTGCCATATTTTTGTAAATACGGCGCATCCCTGCATTTTGAAAATGTCAGAGCTCTCCAGCATTTTCTTGGAAATAATCCCCCTAGTCTGAGGCTCAATTCTAACTGAACCACTTTTGTGCAGGCTTCGCTCCTTCATCTGGAATTGATTATATGATAATTGTTGCTACCTTGACCCTTGCCTACAAGTGTGGTGCTGTTTAGCAAGGGACAGCACAATTGTGAGATGAAATAACTATGGAAAAGTGGACAGCCTGCCTTATTTTCAAGAGGGCCTTTGCCATCTGAGAAGTCTGGCCAGCTGGACTAGATGACACATGACCTTGACAGGTCACCGTAAGGAAAAGTCCCTGCAACGTAAGACAAGGTTTTGTTTGGGCTCTGATTGACCACCAAGTGATAGTCACTGCCACTGCAGGCCTAGTCCCACCACTACCAGTGTGTTGCCCTCCAACATGTGTAACTTGCTGCTCTGGGCACTCACAGACTACATGAGGCAGGTGAGCCTGGCAGCAATTGGCAAGTCACAGACGGTACTGTGACTGACCCTGCTTCACCGCACAGAGTGCTCTGCAAGGCCTGACACTCCAACCTGGTAAGCAGGCTCCTTTGACCCATGGGTGACAGTTGGTCCATCCATCCACACTTATTCGGCCACATTAACCGGCAAAAACATCAGGGCATGACAACAAGCATTCGGCAGTGACGAGTATAGTGTCAGTGCACCAGTGAAGCAGCACCACTTAACCATCATGCCAGAGAAAAATATTTACCCTGCTTAGGCCACTTGCAAATTATTAGGCATATAAATACCTGCAGCATGGGCTACTAACCTGTAATATCAACAACTGCTGAGGTGACTTAGGCACTTAGGCCCACATGCATCAACAAATGTGTTTGCGATTCCATAATAGCGAAAAATAAGAAATCGCTATTATGGAATCGCAAAATCGAATGCATCAATGAAATCGGTAAATATGTGCGAATCGGTAAAAATCGCAAATGTCATTACCAATTCCGTGTATTCCGAATCTGTAATTGCGAATTCGCAATTACCGAATCAGAAATTGCGAGTTACCCATATTGCAGCATTGTGATGACATCACAAACCAGGAAGTCATTCACTGATTCACCACACCTGCACACAGGGAGACAAGGAGGAGGAGGAAGACTGTGGAGCACACCCTGGAGGAATTGTTGCTGAACAGGAGCTGTGAGAAAAATACACCATGGCCACTGAAAAGGCACAAAAAAAACGGAGAAGGCAGGAAGAGAAAAATCAAGTTCAGTGATAAGGAACTTGAAATCCTCATTGAGGAAGTTGTCCAGAGACATGACCAGCTTTTTGGGAGACAATCCCTGCATGTTGCAGAGTCAGTGAAGAGGAAGATTTGGCTTGGCATACAAGCCAAGGTAAATGCTGTGGGGGTGACACACCGTGACATACAGAACCTGCAGAAGGGATGGTATGACCTTCGCAGCCGTGCCAAAGAGAGGGTGGCAGAAAGGCTAGCCACAGCCAACAAAACAGGAGGGGGAACATCTAGCTTGCGCCCGAACACCACACTGGAGGACCTGGTGGAATCCACGTTGCAGCCAGAGTCAGTAGTTGGTGTGACACAGATTGACACCTCAGGACATGCGGGCACCTCCCAAGGTAAGTGCACAACTGAACATGTACATATGTCAAATGTAATCACAACGTACCCCAAATGCATGCCCTGCGTAGTGTAGCACACCTGAGTCCAGTCCACCTTTTACAAGCAACACCCTAATGCATTCTGGGAGTTGTATGCAGACAAATGTAAGGGGAAGGCATGGAGGGCACACCATAGGTGTAGTGCAGCACAGTACAGCAAGGAGTGACAACAGTAGATGTTCAACATGACAGAAGTAGATTTAATATAACTGCGCAGGCATAATATTACAAACAAGTGCAAGCAAAAAAATAACAGAACTTGCACTGTTCCACTCACAGATGCAGCGCAGGACAGTGATGGGGCGGACGACCACGAGTCCGAGGGAGACATGGAACAGCATGATGAGGGACAAGAAATGCCGCCATCCCCACCCATACCTGTTCCCACACACCGCAGGAGGAGAGTACTACCACTCCCTGACTTGGAGAGTGATGAGGACAGCAACACTGGATCCCACACACTGCAGCCTGCACATACCCCCCATCACCATCACCAGAGCCAACAATGCGGCGCAGTCCCGTGCAGTACCGCAGGCGAAGGCCAAGGAGATTTCCCACGCCTGCTGATGACAATGGCAAAGCCACCGCAAGTGTCCTTGAGTCCAAGATGCTGAGGGTCCAGCGCCTGCAAGGGAAGAACATCCGTCACATGCAGGTCCAACTGGGAACACTTGCCAAACACATGGGTGGTATTCATGACTGTCTGAGGGAGCTCACAACTGCAGTAGTGGAAGGGCACAGGGCAAACAATGCGAGACTAGACCGTGTTGCGACTGGCATTGAGGATATGTGCAGGGCAATTCAGGCAGAGCATGTCACAAATGGCAGGAGGCATCAGACTGCTATGGCACGCATGCACAGTTACACCCGGGCCATCAATAGGCTGAGTCACACCACAGCTCAGCTTTCAAGGCGTGCTGTCGGCATGCAGGTGGAGATGGCCCACTGCTGTGGGGATGTCGCCAGGGGCCTCATCCAGGTCACCACTGCTGTGGAAGGACTACAGACTGCAGCAGCTAGCGGAAGCACCATGCGTGCAGGGGGGGACAGTGAGGAGGGCTCCAGCCTGAGCAGCCTACTGGCACCTGTGTCACATGACAGGAGGCGCAGTACCAGGAGTCAATCCGGCACAGAGGGGTCCATGAGGGGGTATCAGAGCCCACAAACAGGGCCACAGGAGTGCGTGGCAGGAGAAAGTAGTGAATCGCACCTGTGCCACTCTGGTGAGGTAACCAGAATTATGACTCCATCTCCCAAAGATGTTGCAGTGCCAAGACAATGACTTTCAAATTGTCTGCTATGTGTCACCATGGCAGACAGGTGTGCAAGACAGTATGACATGTGTTTACCCAGCAAATATCCTTCTCCAAATTCACCAGCCAGCAGACGTCTGTGTATGCCACTATGCCTGAAGATATAGGAGTCATGGGCACTGCCAGGGTAACTTGCCACTATGTCTGTGATTATAGTTTTCGCATTGCATATTACTTGGATGTTGAGTGAATGGTACGATTTGCGGTTCCGGTAAATATGTTCATTCACTGAGGGGGGACATATGGGTACATACGTCCCATCAATGCAGCCAATGACTTGTGGAAATTGTGCAACCTGATAAAAATCTAATTTCTTTTGCATCAATTCCTGTGGTGTTGTGGGGAACCTGATGTGGTGGTGAATCCTCTGCAACATGGCATTTAGGAAGGCGTTGAAAAAGCGCGATAAGGCACTTTGGGAGACACCGCCAGCTGTTGCAATTACTCCCTGGAAGGCCCCTGACGCTAGGAGATGTAGTGAGCATAGGACCTGCACATGGGTGGGGATGGCATGTGTCCTGTGAGTCTGACGCTGCAGTATTGGGTCTAACTCAGCAATGAGCTCTAAGATTGTGGCAGCATTCAGTCTATACTTATCATAAATCTCCTCCTCCGTCTGCCCTAGCAAAGTAACGCGCACTCTGAAGATTCTCTCCTGGATCCTTCTTCTTCTCTGTGCTGCTGCTCTTAGCCTCATCCTCCGCGCTATGAAGTAGAGCGCTGCCATTGTGGAACACTCTGATGCATTCTGGGGCTGTTTAAGTAGTTTGCTAATGATTTACATCTGATTTATTGAATGTGTAATTCTTACCACCTGATATGGTTTCTTCTTATTTAGGAGATGCAATTTGCGATTCTTTACTGATTCTGTATTTGCGAAGTCTTGTTGCATGTGGGTTAGGGATTTCTTATTTGCGAATCCGTAATACAGAATCGCTATTACCGATTCGGAGACTTAGAAATCGCAAAAATACCGATTTCTACACTTTTCGGTGAATTTGCTTCATGCATTGGAAGAAGCTATTTTGCGATCGCAAACGGCATTTTTTACCGATTCGCATCGTTTGCGATCGCAATTTAGCTTGATGCATGTGGGCCTTAGAATCTGACATCAGTAAAAGCACCAACCTTTCCCACTGAAAGCCTTAAACATAGTGGGCGACATGTATGAAAATTCCAGTTGCAAAAGTTGGTCACATATTATGCACTGATCTTTTGCGAATGAAATCGAATTTTGCAAACCTAATATGCAAATAGGGCGAGCTGCAAAATTTCCATTCAGAGTGATTTGCAATCTGACCTACCTCATTACTATTCACGGGGTAAGTCCAATTGTTGCCATCATATGGATAATGGCCACCATGACTATGATCACTTTTTCTTTTTCAATGCAGCCCGTTTTCCTTAAAGTAAATGGGGCAGCATTTCAAAAAACAAAATTCTCTTTTGAAAAGTTTGTTTGAGAGAAGGCAGTAGTTTCAACGACCACTGCTTACTCCTGAACAGACTTTTTTTTTTACATTCAAAAAAGGGACGGGTTCCCCTTTCTTTCTGCTGTTTAGGTCCACCTAATCTCGGATGTTGGTAACTTTACAATGTTTTGGGATAGGATTACAGTCACAAAACATGATACACTGCATTGCACATTGCAATTTGACTGGGTGCTCTAAACATGCCCCTTCCAGATAGAGACTTGTTATGTATTTCTAAACCCATTTTGTGATTCTGTCACCATTTACTGAGTCGCAAAATAGGTTTAATGCATAATAGAAAGTAATTTTTTGGTTGAAAACTCTGTGATTTTGCAAATTGCAGGCTTTGCGACCGCAGAATGACACAGCTATACAGCGGAAAGCATGGACTAGTGGCGCATTAACAATCTCAAATCTTAGCAGCTGTCGTAAATAGAAAAAAATGAAAGCGCCAACTGTGACTGCCTATAAGGCTGTTGGCAAATGCAAAAAGAACAATTGATGGACAGAATGCAGAAAAATGTCATACGTTCACCCCAGTACAGTGATCTGGGCCTAAATCCATCGTTATATTGCTCCCCATGCCATTCCAGTTTGAACCCAGCCATATGCAAATCAGTCTTGACCCTGTGCCCAATGGGAACAGTCCAGCCCAAACTGCCAGGCCAGGTCCTCCCTGGACTGGAAACAAGCATCCTAGGACCGGTTTCGGGGTTTCACCCCTCATCAGCCAGGATAGCTTGACTCCAGTGGCATGGGGTGCACAGGACCCACATCTGGGCATACCCGTCCCACTCGGGGTGACAAATGCAAAAAGAACAATTGATGGATTGAATGTTTGCATTGTTCAGCATTCCGTCTATCAATTGTTTCATTTGTATTTGTCACCCTACGTGGGAAGGGTATGCCCAGATGTGGGTCCCGTGCTCACTGCGCCACTGGACTCAAGCTAGCCTGGCTGTTGGGGGCTGATGCCCCGAAAACGGTCCCAGGATGCTTGTTTCCGGTCGAGGGAGGACCTGGCTTGGCAGTTCGGGCTGGACTGTTCCCATAAGGAACAGGGTCAAGACTGATTTGCATATGGCTGGGTCCAAACTGGGGTGGTGTGGTGAGCAAAAGAATGATGGATTAAACCCAGATCCTTGTGACTGGGGGTGAATGTTTGCATTGTTCAGCATTCCGTCTATCAATTGTTTCATTTGCATTTGTCACCCTAAGTGGGAAGGGTATGCCCAGACGTGGGTCCCGTGCCCACTGCGCCACTGGATTCAAGCTAGATTGGCTGATGAGGGGTGATGCCCCGAGCATGGTCCCAGGATGCTTGTTTCCGGTCGAGGGAGGACCTGGCTTGGCAGTTCGGGCTGGACTGTTCCCATAAGGAACAGGGTCAAGACTGATTTGCATATGGCTGGGTCCAAACTGGGGTGGTGTGGTGAGCAAAAGAATGATGGATTAAACCCAGATCCTTGTGACTGGGGGTGAATGTTTGCATCGTTCAGCATTCCGTCTATCAATTGTTTCATTTGCATTTGTCACCCTAAGTGGGAAGGGTATGCCCAGACGTGGGTCCCGTGCTCACTGCGCCACTGGATTCAAGCTAGCCTGGCTGATGAAGGGTGGTGCCCCGAAACCGGTCCCAGGATGCTTGTTTCCGGTCCAGGGAGGACCTGGCTTGGCATTTCGGGCTGGACTCTTCCTATAAGAAACAGGGTCAAGACTGATTTGCATATGGCTGGGTCCAAACTGTGGTGGCGTGGTGAGCAAAAGAATGATTGATTAAACCCAGATCTTTGTGACTGGGGGTGAATATTTGCATTGTTCAGCATTCCGTCTATCAATTGTTTCATTTGCATTTGTCACCCTAAGTGGGAAGGGTATGCCCAGACGTGGGTCTTGTGCTCACTGCACCACTGGATTCAAGCTAGCCTGGCTGATGAGGGGTGATGCCCCGAAACCGGTCGCAGGATGCTTGTTTCCGGTCCAGGGAGGACCTGGCTTGGCAGTTCGGGTTAGACTGTTCCCATAAGGAACAGGGTCAAGACTGATTTGCATATGGCTGGGTCCAAACTGGGGTGGCATTGTGAGAAAAAGAATGATGGATTAAACCCAGATCCTTGTGATTGTTTGCATTGTTCAGCATTCTGTCTATCAATTGTTTCATTTGCATTTGTAAGGCTGTTGGCAGCACAGGTTACACAAGCCCAGAGGAACAGCTGAGGTCCAGAATTACAGGAAGATGGCACAGACTAACAGGAGTCCTAACTCTTTTCATTATATCCAGTGACCCTGCAGGTGAAGTGTATTCCTTCCTGGTGGAGTCTTGGGCCTAGGGGTCCTTGAAGGGTATGGTGCTAGGCAACACCTTTGCAAACCCTTAGCTGACGGCACAAATTGAAAGTTGCAAGTTTTAACTGTGGTTTGTCCCCAGCAAGAGCAACTTCTGTTCAAATCCAAAAACTGCTTTTACGTCAGAGGAAAATGTCTTCTTTCTTCTCCCAAGGATAATGCCAGGTGTCCATGCCCCCGGTTGTTAAGCCACTTAGAGATCTCTTGCGAGCAAAAGTGCTGTTTACTGACCCCATTTATCTACTGATTATCTTGCACTATGTGCAACTCCCTCAAAATTGGTAAAAATCAAATGTGGGTCCTCCCCAGGCATATATTTGTGCGATCCTGCAGAGGTATATTAGGGAGCGCTCTCGTATGAGAGAGAACATCTGCAAGCTTCTTAAGGTGTGTCCTGTGGAACTGACTCTTAGGACATTTGTTCAGAACAAACTTGCAGTGTCTATTTAAAAGCATCTATACCTTATTGTGATGAAAGCATTTATCCCTCTGCTAATTGTTGTACCAGATACAGTGTTTTTAGGTCTCGCCTACGCAGCGCGCATGCGCTGCATAGGAAAAAGACCTTTTGTAATCGGTTCGCTTTTGAGGCGAAAAATGTGCATGCGTTACATTGCTTTGAATGGCAACGCGTGCACATTTGGCGATTCCCTTGCGGGAGTGAGTAGGAACCATCTGTTAATAATTACAAACAGATGTTTCCTGCTCGCTCCCTAAGGGAAACAGGGCCAGGCTTCCTCCTCTCTCCCCTCCCCCGCTCCCTCCTCCTCAAACTTCCTCAAACTGTGCGGATTTACGTGAACTGGAAACAAGTCTTCTAGCAGCTGTTAAACACGCTCGGTTTTTAGTCCTGGTATTCTTTAACCCCACAATCAGTATTATGAGGCATTAAAGCTTTTTTAAGAAGTACAATAGAAACGAGCCTTCTAGCAGCTGTTAAACACGCTCGGTTTTTAGTCCTGGTATTCTTTAACCCCACAATCAGTATTATGAGGCATTAAAGCTTTTTAAGAAGTACAATAAGCAAATAAAGGTTTTACAGGTGTGGCCTTTTCCAGTTTGGGTGTGCGGGTAATCAAAGTGAAACACTGACATCTGTCTTGCACTGCACAAGGATGCGGGAAATGCCAGGGGAGAAAAGACCAGGATCCGAGAGGAAATTGCGAAAGTTTTTTTCCTCAACACTTATGTAGTTAAAAAACATGAGTGAAATGTTGTTACGTTTCCTGTGGCACTGGGGTGCGCATTAGTGAACAGCACAGAATGTACCACATTAAACATGTGCAACTGCTACTCGCAAAGTACTTGGAGCGAAATATTGTCGTTAGCCGAGAATATTCAGAAAGAGCCGAAGCATGCTCAGGACTGAATTGAGAATGTTTTCACACAAACATTGACAATGCCAGTCACTTTGGCTTTTGAACAGTGAAATGGTCTTCTCAACAGTAAGGCACAGAGAACAGTATTACGTGGTCACCAGCCGAGCAAGCTTTCCTGCACGCACACAATATTTATCACGTGGTCACCAGCAGTGCAAGCTTCCCTGCACACAGATTAAGTGTCACGTGGTCACCAGCAGTGCAAGCTTCCCTGCACACAGATTAAGTGTCACGTGGTCACCAGCAGTGCAAGCTTCCCTGCACGCACAGCATATGTATCACGTGGTCACCAGCAGTGCAAGCTTCCCTGCACACAGCATAAGTATCACATGGTCACCAGCAGTGCAAGCTTCCCTGCACGCACAGAATATGTATCACGTGGTCACCAGCAGTGCAAGCTTCCCTGCACTCACAGAATATGTATCACGTGGTCACCAGCAGTGCAAGCTTCCCTGCCCGCACAGAATATGTATCACGTGGTCACCAGCAGCGCAAGCTTCCCTGCACACAGATTAAGTATCACATGGTCACCAGGTGTGCAAGCTTCCCTGCACACACAGAATATGTATCAAGTGGGCAGATCCTATCAATTTTCCCGCTGTGACAGCAGCCGGCTGGAAGCTAATTAAGGGGATTCTGGGGGCTCGCAAGGGGGCAGAGGAGGTGTAACTACTGCCAGCAATCGGCAGCAGGGGAAAAGGGGTGGATTAAGGGGAAGCCAGGTGCCGCGGAGGCAGCATAATGCGCGCAGTGTGCCTGGCGATAAACCGCACACTGTTCTGTGGAGACATTAGGAAGTTGCGCTGGTTTCTGCTAATCCATCACCTGTCAGGGGGCTCCAGCACCAGCTCTCCAGAATGTGGCATTGTGCATTGTCTTCCGCGGTGGCCATTTTGGAGCCTGTCCTGTTTAACAGCCTTGATCGTAATAATTCCAGCTGGGTGGGTGAACTGAAGTCCAGCATTCTTTCAAAGTGCTGTCATTTTGTAGGAAAGGCTGGTGGTACACGCTCTCCCGTCCTCTGCCTACCGACGTGCTTTATCTGGGGCATTCGCGCAAACATCAATCGAAATGTAAGAAGTGGCAGAGGTGAGCAACGCGCTTTACCACACAGCATGACCTCACTCCTTTATTATTATTTTTTTATTTGGGAATGGTGCCGCTTTCACCTTGTGCACCTTTGTTTGTGAAGGGCGCTGCTTTTACTTTTAAGTGCGCCTTAATTGTTTGTGAACGGGGCTGCCTTCACTTTGTGAGCGCTGCCGCTTTCACTTTAAGAGCACCTTTACTTGTTATCGTGTTATCAATGTGCTGCATGGCCAAATACTTACAAGGTCCCAAAGGCGAGACCTATTGGCTATGCCAATGCTTGTTTCTTTTGAACCCTGTGAGGATTTGGGTGTATTATATGAAAAGTCCGAGGGGCCTTATCATGTAATACACCTGCAAAAACGTTCTTGGGACCAGTCAGGCTTGTTTGTAAACCTTAAGCTCAACCTTGAGTAGCTGTGGCTTCGAGCAGCAAGGCTTAAAAAAGGTGCTGTGCGGTCGACGGGGGTGAAGTGCGGTTGATCCCTTGGTCCACGGGTGGGTTGAGGCGACTTTGACCACAGCACTTGGGGTCCCACAACATACTCTTTGCAACATTAGAGGGCCAGCTGCGGCAGGGCGTCCGATCTCACAGCACATCGGTCACAGAGAATATCCTTGGTGGGGGCTAGTGTCCCTCTTGGGTGGTAAATCCGGTCTCTGATAGCACTCCTAGGTCTGGCAGACATGGGTGCAGCTTTTGGGTATTTTGGATTTGTCTCTTGGTGTGCCCACCGGCGACCAGTGGCGATCCCTCAGGAGTGGTTACTGCTTCGTTGAGTTGGGCTTCTACAGCTTTGGATGTCATTGGTGCTATTCCAGGGGGCAAGCTGACTGACCCTTTAGAGTCACTGCTCCAATCTGGGGCTAGGAATCGAGTTTTCCCTGATGCTCAGTCCAATCTCACTAGTCCAAAGTGCAGCAGCTGCTGTCCTTCTGACGGTGCAGCCTCTCTTTGTGCAGCTTCAAAGGCAGCAGGATACTCCTCTCTTGGTCCTCTCTCCAAATCCACAGTGTATAGCTCGCCTTTTGGGCTAACACCCCTTGCAGCCTTCCTGGGAGAGGAGGTCGCACCTCACTCTGCGGCAACTGCCTTTGTTCCTGAGCCTAGGAGTCATGCACACATTTCCTCAGACGGGCAGGAAGCTGTCTGTGTGCCAGAGCCTTTGTGAGGCCACTGGACTAGCTGGGGCACAGAGTGGCAACTCTCTAAAAGTTGCTAAACTTCAAAAGTGACATAAATCTCGACTTGAGCATTAAGTCTGATTTAATGGCATGATTAATTTGATACTAACTGTACCCAGTTAGGTAGTCCCATTCAGGAGTTAGCCAGACTGGGATGCCAGCCTGCAACCCTGTGTTAGCCAATGGGGCTACTAACTTTCCTCAGCAAAACGACAATTTTTAATGGTTTTGCTGCTAAAACATATATATAAACATAAATGTCTATCTTAACAATGTACAGCTCCTTTCCATAGGGCTCTATAGGCCTTCCTTAGGGGAGACTTACATGTACTGTTAAGAAAAGGGTGGGTATGCCATTGGTTTCAATGGCAAAGTTGAACTAGCAGTGAACACACTGCTCTTCCAGTCTGCAGTGGCAGGCTGTTAGCCATTTTGTACACTGTCAACCTCAGAGTGGCACAAACAGTGCTGCAGCCCTGGGTGGACACTCTGCCTTACATGCCCATGGTACCCTGGGTACCATATACTAGGGACTTATAAGTAAGCCAGCACCTGCCAATTGGGTATAGCCAATTCGACATTTGTTTTGCTATGGGCCAGAAACAATGGCACTGAGGTCTGGTTAGCAGGCCTCAGTGCACTCTCAGAGTCGAAAAAACAGCAGTTAATCATCCAAACGGGGGCAAAAATTAGGGGGGACCTGCAAAAGCCTGTTTCCTTACAAACCCGCTTTCTAGTTTCATCTTTTTTCCCCAATACCCTCCCACCTTTCAACTAGTTGCCTCTTGTCTCCTGATACTTGTCTGGGATGGCCACGATTTATCCTCTAGGGATGGCAGGACTGTAGCACCTCTAACTAATGGGAGAGTGTTGGCACTACCACTCCTCATTACAGTGTATGCTGACTGCTTCCTCCTCGTTGTCATATGCAATTTTGATTGGGCTTGGATTTGGCTCCATCCTTCGCCATCACGCTCCCACTTCCAGGGTCTCATATTTTGTGGTAGCAAAGTGGTGACCGCTCTCTTGTTGCGTTGCTCTGGAGTCCTGTTTCTGCATCCTCTTGTCAGTTCTCGTAATCTCCTGTCTGTAGGAACCTGAGTCTCTCTTCAGTCTGTCCTGTTATACCCTCATCCTGACTTTCTTCTTGTTGTCCCTTCTGTCTGTCTACACCTGTCTGCTCCTCTAGACTTTCTTCTATTTTATAGAATATTTCTCTTCTGTTTTTCTTTCTAGGTTCCTTGTCTGGAATCAGAAGTGCTGCAGCTCAATGCCAGGTAAGTGTTCCTTGTGACACCTGGATTTTGAAGTTCAGTCACTAAGGTGGACCGGTGGTTCAAAAGCTACTGTGCTAGTGACATCTTCTTCTTTGCCTGAAGACTTTTTGTGCCATCTTCTTTCTCCAAAACTGGCAAATTCTTTAGGGGAACACTCTCCTGCTTTGTACCTCTGCTCTGGCTGCCAAAATGGCTACCAAAGGGATTAGCCAATCTTCCAATTCAAATCAAAGAAATGACTGTTGCATCCAGCACTCGAGAGGTAAACACCATGCGCTGTGCACTCATCTCACTCTTTCCAGATGTCGGGCTACTAATTTGATACACCTAAACCCAGCACTCCCGAGAGGAGGCAAATGCACTGCTGCACCTTTAGATAACACACGTAAAACAGCACTCCCAAAAGACAAGGCGATAAAACAAGACCCAGCACTCTCTTAAGGCGAGGCAAGAAAACAAATTAAGGTGCATTTAAAGTGATACACAATGTCAATATTTTGAAGAGGAAGGCAAAATATATATCGGTTGATGCAGACTCCCAAATATCAAGTAACTTAAGCACAAAACCAGAATAACATGTAGTATATATACATGTAGCAGAGAAACTTAGAAATTATATACACAAAGTAAGTAACACCTCACTGATTGTTCATTCGACATCCTTGCCAACTCCAGCCGGGGAGCTCGTTGACAGCCAGGCAAGACTCACGATTGGGACTCAAATCCAGATTCTTCTTGTGACGGCACGTCAACCCCACAAGTGAGCTCCAATTTGCCTGGGAAGATTCTCCCCCTTTAATACCTTTTACTCAACGTGAGACAAAGGATCTAGAAACCTCGCCCCCTTTCTTCTGTTATGAAAAACCGACCTGGCCGTACTGGTCTGTGTCAAGGTCAAGACAGAAGCTGGCCCCTGTATTTTGACTCCGAGACAGAGCTGTACATGCCACACATTCCCTGAAAGGTACCAAGCACGCATCCCACACAACATGTTCCAGTTCACTCTGATCGGTGAGGAGTGAAAACAAGTGAAGAGCGAAAACATCCCCTCTCCATTTTGCAGCTACGTGCGAGCACAGAAAATGGAGTCTGTTACACAAGATGGACTCAGCACAGAAAATGGAGTCAGTTATGCAAAATTGAGTCAGTGGTCAATATATCATTCTTGATAGCGCTACACCAGATAGAGCCCAGAAACATGTCCTGTCAGTACCACCTTACAGGTGCTACAGAGACACAGTTCAGCAGTATGAACGTGCAGCAAACATTTATCAAGTGTGGATATGGCATATGAATAACTAGGTATCAACCTGACCTCAAAAGTCCTTGATTATGAACCCCATTGCTTCAGAGATTTCTAATAGAAATATTGACAGGTGTGACTTTTTCTCTGTTCAATTTACAGAAATGCATTAATTTTGAGATAACATATTTTCCAGTACTGTGTAACACCTGACAATCAATTTCCCAAACTTATCATTTCACCTCAGATTGTGTGGAACATGAAAAGCTGATTAAAGATGGTTCTTTTCGTTGGGCGGGAGTGGAGTTAGAAAGATTCTTCCCTTTTTATAAAGAAGGGTCTCTTGCCTTCATCATAGCTCACCTGAATGTGAGCAATACCTATGGCTTCTTGTTGGTGGATGTAGCTGGCAGCAGGGATTGTTGTTATTTATTTTTAACCCCTTCTGTGTATAGATTTTGCACACTGGTAAGGATAAGAACTGATCTCTTTGTTTCACAGGCAGGCTTTGAGGGACTTTCAAGATGAAGGTCTTGTGCTTGGAACTTCCCTTTGACAATAATAAGTCATAATGCAGAGCTCTGAAGGGTTTGAATTTCATAATTTCAAAGACTGCTGCGCTCAACCTCTCAGCGGTTTGCAGTGATCCCTCGGTTCCATTTGGTACGAGTGGGGGGCAGCTCTCTCTCTTTCAAGGCAGCTCAAGCCTGGAACGCTCTGCCTTATACACTACGGAACACTACTAACCCAAGGTTGTTCAGGAAATTGTTAAAAACTTGGCTGTTTGCATAAGTGTGTCGCTCAGTCCAGCTCCTCTCCTCCATCATTTGGCTTTCGCGCCGGGACACTCCTGAGTAGCCGCGCGCGCTATAAATGATATTAACATAACATAACATCAACACGTGTGTGTTTTACCATTGATGTAGCACATCCTAAGAGTGCAGTTTCACTCATAGCAAAAGGTTTGTTGTGACCTCAAAATGCTTTCCCTGGAAGAAATTTTAGCCAAGCCAATCTACCTAGTTGCGGGCAGAACGCTGCACAACACAGAACACCCAAAATCTCTGTTGAATTGGATACCCTAAATCTCTTTTGATCCTCCAGGGCATTTGACACCAAGACAAGGGCATTTGGAGCAAGACCACTGACTCATTGTCAGTGAAATTGCTCTCCCACCCTCGCAGCTCCACCATTAAGTGAGGCCTCCCCCGAGCCCCTGCACTCTCGAGTGTTGGTGTTCGAGGCCCTCCTCCACCCGCAGGTTTACCTGCGCCTCATCCCTGGTGGTCCAGTGGACCTCTGTCTTCTTTCTCTCACTCCGCTTTCCACTCCGTTTCCACTCGTTTTTACCATCTTTTAATCTCTTTTCTGCACTTTTCTGCTTTGCTGCACTTTTCTGCTTTTTGCTTTATTCCACTTTTATTTCCTTTTATTTCCTTTTTATTCCTCCTTATTCCTTCTTTCCCGCCCGTTTTCCTCATTGCTGCTGCCCCCGCGGCCCCTCCCCCCCAGCACGACCAGCGCGACCGGCCCAATCCAGCTCCCCTCCCCGCCTCCCACCTGTCCAGCCCTCCCCGACCCCTACTTAATGGCGGCTGCGCAGCGGACGTGCGCAGCGGGCGCACCGCTGACTGCTTATAAATTTATGTACATAGAACTAAATTCAAAGCCATTAAATAATTCAAAACGTCACAGCACAGAATGATGATTTACTGTGATTTAATATCGCATCACAGAAGAAGAATCAATCAAAACATATGAATACGAAATTAATCAAACATTGGTACACATCGGTGCTCAGAAATAAAGAGAGGGAGGGAGTGAGTGCTCAGGGAGAGTTGAGTGATTGTGCGAAGGAACGGAAAGGCAATGTGGTTCAAGTACATCCAAATAATTTAGAACCAATCCAGTATTCAACTTGACGAACCAATATACAAAATAAACATAACAATCTAGGCACAGATAAACATGTCTCTGTTGCCCACTTTTGATATAGATACAAATATGTCAACGTTTCGACCCCTGTTATCAAAAAGGCTGCTTCATCCTTATTATGGGGTCTTCATCAGGACTCAAAGGAATAGTGTGGATGGGGAAGGAGCACCTAAAAGCAAATAGTCCAAAATTAGGTGACGTTAAATAGGGAAACAATGTTATAGTGAAAAGATTTTTTATCAGTGGAAATTACCATTAGGAACAGCACGAGAAATCCGTCTGTATTTTCAAAATGTGGGCCTGGTTGGCTCCTAAGCAAGAAATCAGAGAGGGAGAGAGAGTCAGAGAAAGGGTCACACAATGGCCCGTAGTTGCGATCATAAAGTGATGTAAATGAATCAAGACTCACTTGTAAACGGAAATCAATTCCTGTATAAATTGAGAAAAGGGTGCCAAAAGTACACCTTGTTGTCCGGAAACGGTTGATGAGTAACCTACAGAATACAAAAGGTTTGTATCAAGCCAAAACCTAGTGTGCAAAGCGAAATCTCAATGACACACATAGATTGAAAGCGGCGTTAACACTAAAGTTAGTGTGTTAGGCGCTTGGTGTATTTACTTGGAAGGTCAAATAAAACAGAGTCAAAGATACCTGTGCGCTTATGTTAAAATGAGATTCCACCACCTGTCTGGAGTGGTGGTCACAAAAACGACAACTAATGGTTGGAAGTGCCCACAATCACACAGCATTAATGCGAATGGGTTAAAACAGTGTGTTGGAAAAAATGGCCAGGATCGATTTTAAACTCACCCATAAGTGTCATGCATTGCCTAATACCATGTCGCGTTGAAGGTAAAGGCCCATTGCACAGTGTCTCAACCGAATGCCAAAAATTAAACCCAAACTGGTTGACACCAACCTTAAATGCATAGCTACATATAGTCCCCAGAAAAAACTTAATCAATGTCATCCAGAGTTCAGCACAAAGCAAAGGCAGGGCAAATAACTCACCGCCGGCAGCTCCGGTCTCGTTCCGAAAAGCAGTACGGCCGCGGTATTCAGTGTCTATTTAAAGGGGCCGAGCTGCGTGCACGTGGATAGCGCGGCCCGACCAGACACTCGATGCTTGCTGTAGCGTTACGCGGTGAAAGGTGGGCATAGTGAAAAGACCTGTTATTCGCTGGACAAGTAATGTGTGAAAGAATTATGGGCAAAAAAATTAAAAAGTAGTGTCAACGATCACATCATGACTCTTCTTAAAATAGAGAAGACAATAGTATTTATTCATAAGGTGGTGTAGAAAAAAGTGCTCGTTAACCGTCATCACATTTATAATGACCCAAGGGAAATGTAAAGAAGCAGTTAATGCTAGTAATATGGGCTACATCACACAAAACCTCGTGTCATATCAATGAGGGGTTACTGTCCAAACATAGGGCGCACAATGTATGTATGGCATAACTTTACAAGTTTGCTACAGTCACATTTATAATAACAAGAAATTCATGGTTGATATAATGAAAAACAGTTAATGCTGGTAGAGAACGATGAATCACATGAGGCTCCTTATTATGTTAAAGAGGGGATATTGTCCAATCCTAAGGCGCACAATATATGTGTGGAAAAAATCGTTACACATCGGCCAAAGTGCTATATGCACCCAATTGTTAGGGGCATGATTATACCTGCCACTCAACGGCACCTATTTTACATTGAACATAGCAATTGTCTTTTCACGTCATTCAGCAACGATAGTAGATTTATTGAATGTGTATGATAAATATATCTGGAGTCACGGTGCTCATGTAATTCGCCTAATACATAAAAAACCTTTCAAGTGGGCACATCGCATCGCTACATAGACATGCTGTAGTTAACATGCGTTTAGAATGTTATGTGACATAATCGGTTCTGAGTTAAGTATCAAGGTGTTGGTTATTCTAATCTTGAACTAGGCAGGACAGTTGGGCATATGTGGCATCTATCTCATTCAGGCCATCCCTAACCGAATCAAAAAGGTCCATCCATTTGCACTCGCGAATGTTGAGTATTGAGTCAAGATTACCACCCCTGGGCCCCAGTGTGATTTTTTCAAGAACAACCCATTGTAAGGATTCTGGTTGATGATTTTTAGTTTGAAAATGCTCCACCAATGGGGCCCCAACAGAGTTACACCTAATCTTGCTGCAATGTTGGAGTATTCTTGCCTTAACTTTCTGTCTGGTTTGGCCCACATAGATGAGGCCGCAAGGACACAGAATGGCATAAATAACCTCTGACGTATTACAGTTAGTGTGTACAGTGAGATCAATCTTGTGCTGGCGATAGCAAAATTGTTTGGTTTGCAGAGTCATCTTGCATGCTTTACAGCGGCTGCACTTAAAATGGCCAACAACCGCAGGAAGTTGCCAAAGTGAGTGGATTGTTGGTTCCGGTGGTGTTTCAAGTAAGGATCGAACAACGTGGTCCTTAATGTTCTTCCCTTTCTTAAAGGAGTGCATTGGGGGATCCCGTATTTCCAAATCGTCAGCAATGATGCCCCAATGTTTATTGACGACTTGTGTGATGGCGTTACTGCAAGTATTAAAGGTAGTGACTCAGATCATCCTTTCCATCTTCTCAGTTGCTCGATCTTTTGGCGTAAGTAGTGCGTCACGATGATTGAACCAGGCTCTTTTTCTTGCCCTCTTCACCAGTCTTTTAGGATAACCACGTTCGATCAGACGTGATATCAGATCGTCAGATTCCTGAAAAAATTCCTCCTTACAGGAACATTTCCTTCTGATCCTAAGGAACTGTCCAAAAGGTAGATTATCACGGAGCCCTCTGGGATGATGACTTCCATATCTCAGAAGAGTGTTCCTTTCTGCTGGTTTTTGGAATAGGGTGGTATACAGATGTTGATCCAGAACTTTAATGGAGATATCCAGAAAGTCAAGACTTGGTGTCCCAGTGAATGGTAAATTGAATATCATCCGATCTGCCATTAATCCAAGTATGAAATTCCTGAAGGTCAGACGCAGTGCCCGTCCATATTAACAACACATCGTCAATGTACCTTTTCCAATGGGTCACATTGGTGCTGAATGGGTTCATGGTGTTGTAAATGAACTCTTGCTCGAAATGATCCATAAACAATATTGCCAAATCTGGGGCGAAGGTCTCTCCCATGGCAACTCCCTTCGTTTGAAGGTGGTATTTCCCTTGGAACATGAAAAAGTTCTTCCTCATAGCAATTTCCAACAATTGAAGGATAAACTCCGTAGGGATCAATGAGGGTTGCGTCCTTCTATCCAATGCCTTGCGTATCACCTCCAATGCTGGACCCTGCGGGATGCTCGTGTATAGCGACACGATGTCCATGGTGACCAGGATCTGTGTGGTAGGGTCAAAGGTCATACCGTCAACCAAATTGATGACCTCCATAGTATCACAGAGGTACGATCTTGTATTCTCCGCCAATGGTTGCAGAAAAAAGTCAACGAATTTACAGAGAGGTTCCAGTACTGAGCCGCAGCCCGAGACAATTGGTCTCCTAGGTGGTTTCTCAATGTTCTTATGTACCTTTGGCAAGGTATACATCGTAGGGAGATGTGGTTGCCGCTGGTTGAGATAGTCATACTCTAAATCTGATAGAAAACCACAGTCATTTGCCGACTTAGTAATCCTCGATACCAACTTCATAATCTCCTTAGTGGGATCGGTACTAAGTCTTTTGTAGCTAATTCCGTCCCCCAGTTGTGAGTAGATCTCTTTCTTATAGTCCTCAGTATTCTGCACGACAATGGCACTGCCCTTGTCAGCTGACTTGATGACAATTGATTTGTTGTTTTTAAGAGAGATGAGTGCCTCTCTTTCCCCAGCCGTGACATTGTGCTTGATGTACCGTCTCGTTGAGCAGGCCTACAGGGCCTCTTTTAGCACCATGCTTTCGTATGTCAAGATCCGATGGGACATCATATGGCTAGGTGGTAAGAAAGGCCACAGGACCCTTAGTCCAGTATGTGATATGGACGTAGGTGGTGGTGAATGTCTAAAGTGGTACCTCAGCCTGACTTTCCTGAAGAACTTGTGAAGTTCTGCTTTGATATTGAACACATTGGGATGAGTGGTGGGTACAAAAGACAGTCCCTTGCTAAGAATTTTGACCTCATTCTCAGTCAACTCATATGTTGATAAATTGATGATAGGATTGTTCACCACCTGTATACTCGGCGTCGCATCTGGATTTCTCCATGGTTCTCTGGAGGGAACCTCACCTGTTTCTGGTTCTGGCCTCACTGTCTCCCATCGTCCCAGTTCTGTCCCTGTTGCGGGGGGCCACGTGGTGGTCCTCTGTTCCAATTCTGGTTCCGCCCCCTCGGTGGACGCCACTGTGCATCTTCTAAAAAAGAAGGACCCATCTGGGGTTGATACCATCCTTCCTGGTAATGGTATCCTGTGCTGGGGCCTGGTTGGTCACTCTCACTTCCTGTGCTGTTTGACCCATCAGATTTAGAGTATGACTATCTCAACCAGCGGCAAACACGTCTCCCTACGATGTATACCTTGCCAAAGGTACATAAGAACATTGAGAAACCACCTGGGAGACCAATTGTCCCGCAGGATCCAGTATTGGAGGTGATACGCAAGGCATTATATAGAAGGACGCAACCCTCATTGATCCCTACGGAGTTTATCCTTCAATTGTTGGAAATTGCTATGAGGAAGAACTTTTTTATGTTCCAAGGGGAATACCACCTTCAAACGAAGAGAGTTGCCATGGGAGCCACCTTCGTCCCAGATTTGGCAATATTGTTTATGGATCATTTCGAGCAAGAGTTCATTTACAACACCATGAACCCATTCAGCACCAATGTGACCCATTGGAAAAGGTACATTGACGATGTGTTGTTAATATGGACGGGCACTGCGTCTGACCTTCAGGAATTTCATACTTGGATTAATGGCAGATCGGATGATATTCAATTTACCATTCACTGGGACACCAAGTCTATTGACTTTCTGGATATCTCCATTAAAGTTCTGGATCAACATCTGTATACCACCCTATTCCGAAAACCAGCAGAAAGGAACACTCTTCTGAGATATGGAAGTCATCATCCCAGAGGGCTCCGTGATAATTTACCTTTTGGACAGTTCCTTAGGATCAGAAGGAACTGTTCCCGTAAGGAGGAATTTTTTCAGGAATCTGACGATCTAATATCACGTCTGATCGAACGTGGTTATCCTAAAAGACTGGTGAAGAGGGCAAGAAAAAGAGCTTGGTTCAATCATCGTGACGCACTACTTACGCCAAAAGATCGAACAACTGAGAAGATGGAAAGGATAATCTGCGTCACTACCTTTAATACTTGCAGTAACACCATCACACAAGTCGTCAATAAACATTGGGGCATCATTGCTGACGATTTGGAAATACGGGATCCCCCAATGCACTCCTTTAAGAAAGGGAAGAACATTAAGGACCACGTTGTTCGATCCTTACTTGAAACACCACCGGAACCAACAATCCACTCACTTTGGCAACGTCCTGCGGTTGTTGGCCATTTTAAGTGCAGCCGCTGTAAAGCATGCAAGATGACTCTGCAAACCAAACAATTTTGCTATCGCCAGCACAAGATTGATCTCACTGTACACACTAACTGTAATACGTCAGAGGTTATTTATGCCATTCTGTGTCCTTGCGGCCTCATCTATGTGGGCCAAACCAGACAGAAAGTTAAGGCAAGAATACTCCAACATTGCAGCAAGATTAGGTGTAACTCTGTTGGGGCCCCATTGGTGGAGCATTTTCAAACTAAAAATCATCAACCAGAATCCTTACAATGGGTTGTTCTTGAAAAAATCACACTGGGGCCCAGGGGTGGTAATCTTGACTCAATACTCAACATTCGCGAGTGCAAATGGATGGACCTTTTGATTCGGTTAGGGATGGCCTGAATGAGATAGATGCCACATATGCCCAACTGTCCTGCCTAGTTCAAGATTAGAATAACCAACACCTTGATACTTAACTCAGAACCGATTATGTCACATAACATTCTAAACGCATGTTAACTACAGCATGTCTATGTAGCGATGCGATGTGCCCACTTGAAAGGTTTTTATGTATTAGGCGAATTACATGAGCACCGTGACTCCAGATATATTTATCATACACATTCAATAAATCTACTATCGTTGCTGAATGACGTGAAAAGACAATTGCTATGTTCAATGTAAAATAGGTGCCGTTGAGTGGCAGGTATAATCATGCCCCTAACAATCGGGTGCATATAGCACTTTGGCCGATGTGTAACGATTTTTTCCACACATATATTGTGCGCCTTAGGATTGGACAATATCCCCTCTTTAACATAATAAGGAGCCTCATGTGATTCATCGTTCTCTACCAGCATTAACTGTTTTTCATTATATCAACCATGAATTTCTTGTCATTATAAATGTGACTGTAGCAAACTTGTAAAGTTATGCCATACATACATTGTGCGCCCTATGTTTGAACAGTAACCCCTCATTGATATGACACGAGGTTTTGTGTGATCTAGCCCATATTACTAGCATTAACTGCTTCTTTACATTTCCCTTGGGTCATTATAAATGTGACGACGGTTAACGAGCACTTTTTTCTACACCTCCTTATGAATAAATACTATTGTCTTCTCTATTTTAAGAAGAGTCATGATGTGATCGTTGACACACTACTTTTTAATTTTTTTGCCCATAATTCTTTCACACATTACTTGTCCAGCGAATAACAGGTCTTTTCACTATGCCCACCTTTCACCGCGTAACGCTACAGCAAGCATCGAGCGTTTGGTCGGGCCGCGCTATCCACGGGCACGCAGCTCGGCCCCTTTAAATAGACACTGAATACCGCGCCCGTACAGCTTTTCGGAACGAGACCGGAGCCGCCGACTGTGAGTTATTTGCCCTGCCTTTGCTTTGTGCTGAACTCTGGATGACATTGATTAAGTTTTTTCTGGGGACTATATGTAGCTATGTATTTAAGGTTGGTGTCAACCAGTTTGGGTTTAATTTTTGGCATTCGGTTGAGACACTGTGCAATGGGCCTTTACCTTCAACGCGACATGGTATTAGGCAATGCATGACACTTATGGGTGAGTTTAAAATCGATCCTGGCCATTTTTTCCAAAACACTGTTTTAACCCATTCGCATTAATGCTGTGTGATTGTGGGCACTTCCAACCATTAGTTGTCATTTTTGTGACCACCACTCCAGACAGATGGTGGAATCTCATTTTAACATAAGCGCACAGGTATCTTTGACTCTGTTTCATTTGACCTTCCAAGTAAATACACCAAGCGCCTAACACACTAACTTTAGTGTTAACGCCGCTTTCAATCTATGTCTTTCATTGAGATTTCGCTTTGCACACTAGGTTTTGGCTTGATACAAACCTTTTGTATTCTGTAGGTTATTCATCAACCGTTTCCGGACAACAAGGTGTACTTTTGGCACCCTTTTCTCAATTTATACAGGAATTGATTCCGTTTACAAGTGAGTCTTGATTCATTTACATCACTTTATGATCGCAACTACGGGCCATTGTGTGACCCTTTCTCTGACTCTCTCTCCGTCTCTGATTTCCTGCTTAGGAGCCAACCAGGCCCACATTTTGAAAATACAGACGGATTTCTCGTGCTGTTCCTAATGGTAATTTCCACTGATAAAAAATCTTTTCACTATAACATTGTTTCCCTATTTAACGTCACCTAATTTTAGACTATTTGCTTTTAGGTCCTTCCCCTTCCACACTATTCCTTTGAGTCCTGATGAAGACCCCATAATAAGGATGAAGCAGCCTTTATGATAACAGGGGTCGAAACGTTGACATATTTGTATCTATATCAAACGTGGGCAACAGAGACATGTTTATCTGTGCCTAGATTGTTATGTTTATTTTGTATATAGTTTTGTCAAGTTGAAGACCGGATTGGTTCTAAATTATTTGGATGTACTTGAACCACATTGCCTTTCCGTTCCTTCGCACAATCACTCAACACTCCCTGAGCACTCACTCCCTCCCTCTCTTTCTTTCTGAGCACCGATGTGTACCAATGTTTGATTAATTTCGTATTCATATGTTTTGATTGATTCTTCTTCTGTGATGTGATATTAAATCACAGTAAATCATCATTCTGTGCTGTGACGTATTGAATTATTTAATGGCTTTGAATTTAGTTCTATGTACATAAATTTATAAACAGTCAGCCACTGTGACCATTTTTTCTTGTACCATTGTCTACCCGGGTCCAGTGGTCCCACGGGTTACCCCATTTAGAATACTCTCCGACCGCGACCAGCGCCAGGAACCCTGGACCTCCGCAACTCCAACGCTACGACCCAGCGACACTCCACGCACTCAACCCAGGCCGCAACAACAACTGCAAGCTAGCATCACCAGCACACACCCATGGACCCTTCAGCTGTCACCGCTGCCGGCACACCTACAGCATCGCCAGGAACACGGACCCGGCACAACCCAACCGCAAGAACACACCCGAACCGAAGACGCTGCAATGCATCCTCCTCAACGTCAGATCACTCCACAAACACGCCACCGAAATCTGGGACGTCCTCGACAGCACCACCCCGGACGTAGCATTCTTCACCGAAACCTCGACCAACACCACCTCGGGACCGGACATCGCCATCGCCATTCCCCAAGGATACAAGATCTCCAGCAAGGACCGCCCCACCCGCCCGGTTCGGAGGAATCACCATCGTCCACAAATCCACCCTCTGCCTGAGCACACTCCCCGACGAAACCACAGACCTGATGGAACACCTTCACTTCAAGATACTGGCCTGCCCCACCACCACCCTCAGAGGAACCCTCATCTACCGACCCCCTGGACCCCGCGGACCATTCGCCAACTCCATCACGGACATCATCTCCCCGCATGCCATCGCATCCACCAACTACACCCTTCTGGGAGACCTCAACTTCCACCTCGACAACCAACTGGACCCCAACACCACATCCCTCCTGGACAACCTCCACAACATTGGACTCCGCCAGATCGTGACCGAACCCACGCACTCAGCAGGACACACCCTCGACCCCCTCTTCACAACAGGGAACTCCATCACTTTCAGCCACACCACCGAACTCCCATGGACAGACCACTGATGCGTCCACTTCAGCTTCAGAACACCCACCATCCACAGACACCAGCACCTGCTCCCACGAAGAAACTGGACCAAAATCACCGACGACCAGCTCACCTCCTCCCTCAGCAACTCCACCCCAACCATCGCGGAAGACGACGATGCCAACACCGCAGCCCGAACCCTGCACAGATGGATCTCCGACAGCGCCAACACCATAGCCCCCCTCAAGAAAAACAACAACACTCACGCCAAGAAAGCCAGATGGTTTACCACCGAACTTCGAGAGTCCAGACGCACGTGCCGCCGCCTCAAAAAGGCCTGGAGGAACTCCAAATCCACAGAGGCCCACAACGACTTCAGAGCCGCCACCAACGCCCACCACCAACTCATCAGAAAAACGATAAAAAAAGCGATTGAAGACAGAATCTCCACACACGCGCACAACAGCAAAGAACTCTTCAGCATCATCAAGGAGTTCGCCCAACCCACCAGCGAGTCTACTGACATCCCTCCCTCACAAGACCTCTGCAACAAACTCAGCACCTTCTTCCACCTCAAAATCAAGAACATTTACGACAACTTCGACGAAGACAACCAACACACTGAACCCTCACCAGCCACCACAGATCCCCTGAAGCCAACGATTGACAACTGGTCAGCCCTCACCACCGAAGACACACTAAAGACAATGAAGTCAATCCACTCCGGGGCCCCCACGGACCCCTGCCCCCACCACATCTTCAACAGAGCCGCCGACACCATCGCACCCATGCTCCGCCACACCATCAACCGCTCCCTGACAAACGCCTCGTTCCCCGACGACTTGAAACACGCCGAGATCAACCCCCTCCTGAAGAAGCCCTCGGCGGACCCCACCGACCTCAAGAACTACAGACCCATCTCCCTGCTCCCGTTCCCAGAGAAAGTCATTGAGAAAGCCATCAACAGCCAACTCTCCACCTTCATCGAAGAGCACAACATCCTCGACTCCTCCCAATCTGGCTTCAGAAAAAACCACAGCACGGAAACCGCCCTGCTCGCCGCAACAGACGACATCCGCTCCCTACTGGACAGAGGAGAAACAGTAGCCATCATCCTCCTTGACCTTTCAGCGGCGTTCGACACAGTCTCTCACCGCACCCTAATACGCAGACTCCACGACGCAGGGATCCGGGACAAGGCCCTCGACTGGATCCACTCCTTCCTCTACGGCAGAACACAGCGGGTCAGACTCCCCCTTTCCTCTCGGACCCTACACCCACCACCTGCGGAGTCCCCCAGGGGTCCTCCCTCAACCCCACGCTTTTCAACGTCTACATGGCTCCGCTCGCCCCCATCGTCAGAACGTACGGGCTCAACATTGTGTCATACGCAGACGACACCCAACTCATCCTCTCCTTATCGAACGAACCCAAAACCGCCAGACACAACTTTCAAGAAGGCATGGAAGCCGTCGCCAAATGGATGAAAAGCAGCTGCCTACAACTCAACACCGACAAAACAGAAGTACTCATCATGGGCCCTAACCCCGATGCCTGGAACGGCACCTGGTGGCCCCCCGCCCTCGGAAGCCCACCCACCCCCACGGACCACGCACGCAACCTTGGAATCATCCTGGACTCCGAGCTCAAAATGGACAGCCAGATCAAGTCTGTCGCATCCTCTTGCTTCCACACCCTCCGCCTCCTACGTAAGACCTTCAAATGGATCCCCCTCGAGCACAGAAAGACCGTCACTCATGCCCTCGTCACCAGCAGACTCGACTACGGCAATGCACTCTACGCCGGAATAAACAAAAACCTCACCCGCAAGCTACAAAACATCCAGAACGCCGCCGCAAGACTGGTCCTCAACCTGCCAAGACACTGCCACATCTCCCAGCACCTGCGCACACTCCACTGGCTCCCCATCGAGGCTAGAATCACCTTCAAGATCCTCACCCACGCACACAAGGCCCTCCACGACACCGGAACAGCATACCTGAACAGCCGACTCAAATTCCACGCACTCCAAAGGACCCTACGATCAGCCCCGCTCTCCTACGCCGTAGTCCCCCGCACCAGAAAGACCAGATCGGGAGGCCGCTCCTTCTCCTTCCTCGCGGCCAGAGCCTGGAACGCCCTTCCGCTCCACCTCAGACAGACAACTTCGCTCCCCATCTTCGCGAGAAACCTCAAGACCTGGCTCTTTGACAGACCCTCTCCTTGATGGACTGGAACCTGCATCCGTCCCCCCCCCCAGCGCCTTGAGACCCTCACGGGTGAGTAGTCGCGCTTAACAAACACCTGATTGATTGATTGATTGAACTTGTCATGGCAGGTGTCCACCACCTGGTCTTTAACATGAAAGTACAACACAACCTATAACCACCGATGGTAGAAGCAGAAACTCCACGTCCGCTCAGATGCGCACAAAACATCACCACCCTCCAAATACAAAGCTAAAGCCAGTCACAAAGCCAGAAAGAGGCAGCAATCCCTTTCTTACAAGACAGAACAGTGTGTAATGCAGGCGACCGATTACCTGTGTTGAACTACAATGGATTCTCCTAATCTTGGTACTTTCTTGGAATGGTAGGAGCAGGTTCCTGATCACCAGGCATGGAAATTCGATAAGGCCCTGAAGATACTGAAAATACATTTTGATACAGAAAAACGCAAACCATCAAATGAACTCAAGCTCAGCATTTGAAAACACTAACAATTATGATCTTCGTTTAATGAGGTTGATCTTTACAAAATCTTACAAACCCACCAAAACTAATCAGTAATATTCCTCAAGCCAAATTAAGGCCTCTTCCTATCTCAGAGGCTTTTGATATTCTCTACTAAATTGAATGTTTCCCTAAATGTTGAATGTACAGCACCCTATTGCTTTCAGTTGAGGTTTGTGCTCAATAAATGATACAATCACCAAAGACAGAGGCATTTAACACTAGCAACATCATGTAAAAAATGGGAATTTAAGGAAAGTGTAAAGGCTTGCATGGTTTCATTCTTCCCTTGATACAACCCTAAAGTGTTAAACAATGTCTAGATGCTGCACACGAAAATTGTGATATCTGGCTATGGAGATCACAGGTGCGAAAAATCCACTAGTGCGTTATTAGTATCTTTTGTGTTTACGGCCCTGAGGAATGTCACTCTATCTTTCCATCCACAAGAGCATGATGACTGAAGATGATCACTTCACTGAACTTTACTGGACATCAAACCTTCTAGCATGATGGTCCCATTTTTGTAGATACAGGAGCTGCCATAAATCTAAAGGCTGATAATGAATTTGCCAACAACCCTGTGCCAACTCACTCAAACCAGTAAATATCAAAATATACAGATATGTCTCTATGCGAAGACTACTTTTGTGGTTCAGTTTTACTTGAAGGGCATCATTATGACTTAGATGTGTATGTTCTTGAAGTCACTGCAGACACTGGATGTTTGGTAAGTTTATTATCTCTAGTCAAGTTTGGCCAGCATCAAGTAATTTGCCAACTACAGTAATATATCGTTGATGAATGTCCTACAGTATGGGAGTCTGCAACTGTCCCTGTTCTAAAAAAAAAAAAGACAGTCTGGTGGCCAAATTCACATTTGTGTGTAAATGCATCAACCCAATATTGCAATCCAGTTGCAACAACATTTGACGCCTAGAATTCATGTCATTTCACATCATTTGAATGGTGCTTAAAGTTTTTTCAAAACTGGGCTTGAACAAAGGTTAAAATCATATGAAACTAGAGGAGTTATCACAATACACGACCATGTTCGATGCTTACCTGCATCTCTTTCAGTACAATTGACCCAGCTTTGGTGTAATGTTGGTAGCTGAGGTCTTCTAGGAGTTAAGGCACTAGAATAATGATGACTACCAAACCTCAGCAGAAGCAAATCTAACATTCAAAGAAGAGAGAAATGTGATTTACAACAAACAATACTGAAGTTCTCTGGTCACATATTCTAACATGAAGGTATGTGGCCTGATCCTGAGAAAGTGGCAGTCTTCATAGCCGGTCCAGTGGCCTTCATACCCGTTCCTGCTCCTACAAACCTAATGCAACTTTCCTGATGTTTGAAATGGCCGACTATTATGCAAGCTATATCTAGGATTTTGAGTACATCAGTTCACCACTAAGTCAACTGAGAAAGAAAATACATGGTTTCCACTGGTCTTGATGTTGCCAAGCCATCTTAATAGCCATTTTAACAAATACTGATCAAGCCAGAAATATGGCCTATTGCGACCTGCAAAAGGGGACAGAGATGTGGGACGAGGTCAGGAGCTTTTATGGTGCATAATGTCTCGTCATTAGTGGTATGGGTGGGCTGATGCTGTTACAGTTGTGCTATTATTCCTGTTATTTATGATTTGTCCCCCTATTTTTTCCTCCGGATCTCAACAGAGTTAACTAGGAACAACAAAGTGCCGCCTCTATACATGAGCTATCCTTGGTAAACTACCCACGACAGGCTGCTCCTCTCTGTCAATTAATGACACACCTTACCAACCGGCTTTTCATGCATCACCCCCCACTCCCAACTCAACGATGTTCTTACCCAATGTATTTAATGCTTGCAGGATGGGTGGGTGGATGCATGATTATATGTAAGATAAGAACGCGTCTGGTAAACAGTGGCATTTTTTTTTTTCTTTTCTGATGTTGTATCCTATTCCAGTTCACAGCTGCATTTGTAAAACTGTACAATGGCAAATATAACTAATAAGAACAGATTTAAACAGAGATGTGGGACGAGATTTATGGCAACATTCTGTTCTTTAGTAAATATTGGATTTTCTCTCCTATCCTCTTGCAGTTGGGGAAATAAAAAATCATTTTGTTTTGTTTTTATGATCAATCTAGTAACCAAATACCATTCAACCTTGCATCTTTTTCTTATATAAATGTGTTTTTGTACCCATCTCCAAATGATTAACACAATAGACGCAATTTAGGCTCTTCCATTTTGGGCCAATACAGGACTATTATGACCTTTTCAGGCGCTGCTGGAAAATAGTGGTAGAACAATCACAAGAAATCATGGGCTATCATGGCTGTATCTTGACCAACCTATCTTGTCTTACACTTAGAATTTGATAAAAATGTATCCAGTATTGTGACAAGCATGTTCCCTCTATGATACACAGGCATGTACCCCTGTCCAGATTGCCCTTCTGCATGTGGAACTGGTATCCCGACTTTAAATTTTGGCACTATGATTGTACTGGTGTTTAGACAACATATGAATTTCAAAATATCGTGTGAACAAAATATAGTGTCAAGAATATTGAGGATAAGAATATTGTGAAGGTAAGTTTCTATGGGTATGCAAAGTTTTACTATACTTAACTCCACATCTATGTACTTTGACGAGATATATATCTTCGGGCAATAGCCAATCAGCATAATACATATCCGGTGGCTAGGCATTTTAAGGAGCTACATCATAGTGAAAACCAGGGTTTAAAGTACTTTGTTATTGATGCAGTGGCTGCAAGCAGGAGGGGTGGTGATAGGGAGTCCAAGCTTCGCAAGCTGGAAACCAGATATATTCTCCAGCTTGATACTAAGAATCCTGGCGGACTCAATGTCACGGAGGATCTACATACATGTTTGGCGTAAAAATTGATAGATAGGTACATTTGAAGGAGGGAAAACAGAAATACGGTTTTTTAAAGGATAGGGAAAGGTACAATGAATTTTTAGATAATACTTTTTTTTTTTTTTAAATTAAAAAAATTCTTTAGAGGATTATTTTCTCTTTATGGGTTTTTTCCCTCCCCCTCTTTTTATCTATGACTATATGAATTTTAACATCTTTTTAACATTTTATATTCTGCTTTACCCTTGCTGTATTGTAGCCAAAGTGTACCTTATAGAGACCATTAATATCATTTTTCTAATATGTCTTTAGAACTAGTCAGGTGAGTCATTATATCTAATTCCTTAAGAATATATATGTTATATAACTTTTTTGTAACATGCAGCCTTTAAGTACCCTCTTAACTATAAGCCGTTGTTTACCTCAGCGAAGTATACCGTCTTCTAAAAACCATAACACTTTGATGAGCTAAAATTTAGATCATGTTATAAGATAAAGATAATTAAGTGAAACTTAAGTGAAGACGAGGAGAATAACAAGGAAAATTAAGAGCGAAAATGGTAAAAGAAATCTATAAAAAGTGTGGATAATATTGAAAGAAACAAGGGGAATCACCAGCAGTAGAGAAAAAATACAATAGATGGATCACTGTTTTTAATCATCACTAAATATTTAGCACAGCACTAGTTTGCACATAGTAAGTTGGAATATGGAAATGGCAATTTAAGGACGACATACCATTGAATAAAATGAAACAGGGATTTATCCCATTAGTTTTGAGTTTCCCCATATTTGTTCCGTAGCATGAGTATATCTTGTTTAATATGATACATATCAGGCATTATTAATAATGATTCTCATGATAGTAACAGAATGGACTGTGAATTTTTAAAAAAAATATAGCGTGGTCTGTGCATATAGGCTATCTGAGGTTTGTTGGTGGACGACTATTTCAAGGGATTTATCCTATGAATAATGATATTGAGTATTATGTGTTTTAATTTGTCGCAGGCTCTCGATAAGGATATTCCCTGCCACCAACTTTTATCATTTAAATTGTGATATTTTAACAATGTATTTTACATGAATGCAGTTTTGCACATATTAGCACTTTATGCACTTTATCCAGCAAATATTGAGATAGGAAGTACAAGAATGTGGAAACCTTTATGCTCAATGAATATATATGGCCGCAATATTTTTACCATTTCCATTGTAACTATTGTCACGTGCTGGAATTTGAACAATGCACTGTCACTTTAAAAGCTGTGATCTGCCACTATCACATTGTCATGTGAACAAGGCTCGGACGAGCCGAAACGTTATGGCGGTATATAAGCGAATAAATAATTTTTGCACTTATCTGCTGGTCCGTGTCCGTGCTTGCTGTGGAGGTGGCGAGGAGAAGTTGCTGCTGCTCAGCTGCGGAGTTGGTGATATATATATATATATATATATATATATATATATATATATATATATATTGTCAAGGTTTGTAGGTGTGGAGTTAAGAATTGTAAGTCTATCCCCTTCGATGCTCATGACGAGCTCAGCTCGTCATGCTGCGCGGTTGGCGTGTGCGCATGACGAGCTGAGCTCGTCACGACCACACCCGCGATCGGAATGTCCAGCACCTGGGCGGAATTCCGATCGCGGCGAAGCGGCTATAGTTTCTCAATAATTCGATCCTCAATATTTTTGACACAATATTCTGTCCACACAATATTTTTGTCCTCGCTATTCTGTCGGTGATCCAATTGTTCTAATGCAGTATGCCTGGTCCTGGTAGTGTGCCCTCATGATGGATGTGGGACTACTGTCCATGCCCTATGTGAGTCATGTTTAGTAGGGGTGGCAGAATACCAAGTTTATGTGAATCAGCAGTGTGACCAGACCTTTTTGTCTCTCTGTGTAAGCGAGGAGATAGTCTACTGACCCTCTTGTGTAAGGTTCTGCTGTTATGTGAACCCCAGAAACTTAATCTGCCTTTAGGAATAGAATGAGGTCCTCATTGGCAAAAGACAGCTGGGTAGTTCTTCCTGAGCACTGCCATTTGGTAGATGGTTAGTCAGGGGAAGGACTGCAGTTTCTGTTGTTGATAGTGAAGAAGATTTTAGGCGACCCCCACCCCTTTTGTCTAGCCCTGATTACTGCTTCACAAGGCTGATGAAAGCTAGCCACAAAGATCTCACACTTCATTGAGCCCTTGTTTTGGGTACTCGTATTTGGAGGCAGTCCCATTGTTCCCTGATGTAAGAACCATCACCTTACACAAAGGCTGTGACTGAGAAGCAGTCAGAAAATAACATTTGAAAGAGCACCGCACCGAGCCAGTTCCTAAACTTTGGATAGTGGAACCACATCCACTGTCTGAAAAATATGTATAAAGTAGGATCTGAACCATCCCACTTGGTTCCAGTTCCAATTTCTTCTTGACCAAGGAAGGGAGTGCTCCACGGAGTATGTAAAGACCTGCTGTGTGACCAAGGCTGGTGCCTGCAATGCAGCCAGTCTCTCAAAGGTGAGGGGACATCACCTGAAGTCTGCACAACTTGTTGGAGAAGTTGAAGGTCTGCCTAGAATCTAGATTCCTGCCTGCTGCTCACAGAGGAAAGGAGGGTGCCTCATCCTGCAGGAGCAGAGAATATCCGAAGAAGAAGACAGCTGTGTTCCTGTAACACAAAGCATCCAGAAGTTGTTGTCTGCTCTTGGGAGCAAAAGCGGAGCCAAACTGTGTCATGAGGAGTCTCCTATTTTCCTATCATGGCCACCACAGTGGCCCATATACAGAAATCAAGCCCAAGCAGTAACCATGTGTTGTCTGGCACCCCTGCAACATTGGAAGGCCTAGTGTTGCTGCTGTCCAACTCCAGGCAGCTCCTGGCCAGGTCCAGTGGAGTAGCTGCCATCACTGCTGAAGCAGAATCATGATCCCTGCCAGAAGGCTTCACCTATTGGATGAGTACCCTGAGCAATCCCGTCCCGAAGCCACAACTGCCTGCAATAAAGTCCCATTGTGTCCTGGCCCAGAGGCTGCATGTGCCAGGAAGGGTGCCTTCTGACCAGACCTGCTGTGCTGCTCACAAGCAGTGGCCTGAGACCCAAGTGAAGCCACCGCCATGCTCTCATGTCAGTGGAGTTGCCACTGAAAGTGCCAGCCAGGAGAATGCCTGCAGGCGCCATACAACTACAGCAACATGAACAGGTAACATGGCCTCCATGCAAAGAACTGAGTTGGATGCGTTGACTGTGTTCTGCAGCTGGAACATTGACTTTTACTTACGCATTCCCATTTTAGGTGTAAACTGTTAAACTGAACTACAAAATACTCCGCATAAGTACTGACCAAGTGGACTGCTCCTGTGTCTAACATATTGCTGAAATTGGCTAGAAGTTACAAAGATACTAGAGAAACTCCTAGAAAGGGGAGAGGGCATTTTAGACCGTGTAAACACTTACCTATTAATAGTAGTTGGAATTGCCCAGTAGCTGAGCATCATTGATCTGTGAAGCATTTTTTTTTGCTGTGTTATTAAAGTGCTTTCTTTTTACTAAGATACACACTGGGCTAGACAATAAATCATTGTGTCTATTGGTTGACTGTTGAGTTCTGAACTCTGGTCCGCACACAGACTTTCTGAGAAGCCTTTGACTGCTCGTCCTTGCAACTCTAAGAGTCAAGTGTGGAAAGGGTTACTTGGCTCAGTTCACAGAGCCTTCGTAGGAATCCAGGATACCAGTAACAAAAGCCTTCAACCACCACAGGAGGGATCCATTAGCCCGGGAGTGCTCTGTAGTCCGCCGAATGGGGTCTGACACCCTGTGATGTACCGGTTGATATTTTTGTTGAATATGTCTGAGAAAGCATTGCTAAATTAATTCTACAATACATGGAGGTCAGCAGTTCCTGTCGATAATGTCAAATATCCATCTGTGATTTAAATTAAATTATTTGCCTCAGAAGTTCACCTATCACACAGGTTAGCAACTTTCTTGTTGCTTTGTGAGTATCTGAACAGCTTTTAACTGAGTTGACTCGCCACATTTGTGGTCTAAGGCAAAGAACACAGGTTTTAAGTCAACAGTTCTATACGTTTTATGACTCCTCAATATGGAAAACTGGACACTAGTTCAGATTCGCGTGACGGCTATAGTGCAAGAGGGATCAGCACTAAATTGAAGCAATGCAGCGTGTTAACACCCTTGCTTTTTGATCTACAACTCTTTGATCTCCCTTCCATTCTGGTACAATCTGGAAGTTTCCCCTTTACAATTCGAACTCAGTGATTTGTTGTTTGCAATATGTAGATGATAGGATGATGTAGCCCTGATATCTACTGTACTAGTACTATATCTGTTGTTTTTATCTCAAAGACCAATGATCTTCAGGATGAAAAAAATGCACTTCATGGTGTCTCTTTCTAGAACAATTAGATGTGTTAACATTATACATCTGTTTAGGTGTACATATATGTCATGGCGCCTGCAACTGTCCTCAGTTAAAGCAAACATTTCATGGACCACAGGAGCTTCAATTACCTAAATAAAAAATATGAGTTGTCCATAGGTACTTTGAGGCAAGCATATTTAGGACTACTCAGGATACTACTGCTGCCTCCATGAACCTGACATCTCTCAACAAGTTTGTTTGGGGTGATGAGGTCGAGTTCCTCCCTTCAAAATTTACTTTGGAACTCCGGGTCAATGGACCTTTTGTTACCTGCTGAGAAGTGTAGAGGGGAGAAATAAATCATCAAGACAATTTTAAAATTTATAAAACATGACTAAAGAACTACAGACTCCGAATTCCAAGTTAGTGGGTTTATTACACAGCCAAAAACAACTGAATGTACAAGCACCTCATTATGAGGTTATAAAAGTCCATGGGAACTAATACAAATCCAAACCTACGGGCTAACTTTATGCGATGAATCATAAAGAGAATGACGATCTCCAGAAGCAGAACACAGGCAATGATTGCCCCCACGTCAACTTCGGTTTTTATCTGTGGTGTATGAATGAAAAGCATTAGTCTGTCCCTACACTACCACTACTGTGACATCCCTACTTAGCATTCCCCAGGCAAGACCAGGAAAAGGTGTCAGCACGTGAAGACTCCCTAAGAAGTACACTCACATTGTATATGTCTAGTAGCCAAAGCTACAGAGCTCATTCTAAGATGCTCCTTCTCTCCCCTTCAGCTCTCCTCACCCCTTCTCCTGTCTCCACCCCAGGACACTATCCCTAATACAAAACACAAAAACGTAATACACGCCCACAGATCACCTCATCCCGCTGGACACTTCCCATGGGTGATTTTCCACACGATGTCGGTGCTCCCAGCTCGTGGCTCGATGACCTTGATTCCCAGGCCTCCCTCAGTGGAAAAAAACACCGGCTCCCAATTATCAGTTCTCCTTGCTCATTTGTATCACATCCTCCCAAGCCTAACTCTCCTAAACAAAAGACGTTATTCTAACTAACAAAGACGACTTTCTCCACTTGCAACAGAAATGTGAGAACAGAACAAATTCAACATGCACATGAAATTTACTAAAACCCTACTCCTGAGCCCCCAGGGGAAATACATTTACAAAATTCAGCCAACATAAGAGTGAAATATATAGGCCTTTCAAATACTCACATAAGTGAACATTCCATTTAGGCCTTTTTCATCATTACATTACAAAGGCACAGCAATGCATTTCTATTGCAACCAGTTTATGAAATCCTACACGTTAAATGCAATTAGTCACTTCTATGTGCAACTTTAATATGGTGCACGTTTAAGTCATAAATGTCACATCACATATAAACAATTGCGTTAGGCAAATGACATCAAATGCTATGGATTACAACATTAGAACATGAATGCTACGTTGTCTCTTTACATGGCACGACACTTTTCCTACCGTTTACACTTTCACGTGTTATTACTGAACACTTTCTAATGGTCAAATGTTAACACAATGAAGGAATATATGCGGGTGCGGACTATCCGTGATTATGATGCACCCCTACAAATAACAGAGCACCAACGCGCTCCATCAGTCCCCCCCCTCTGATGACAAGTGTCATCACAACAACCACAACTCCCTGGGGAAAGAACCGACCTAAACAGAAGTTGTAGCCATTCTTCCCTGTCGGAACTTCTCTAGGCTCTTGAGATTCTCTTAGTGACTGTCCTGCAGTCTCTCCATTCTCCTTTCTCGCTCTCTAAGGGATCTCTCAGCCTGTCCTGCCTTATGCCATTTGTAGGCTTTCACCAATCCCAACGAAATGATCACACAGACCACAACTACGATGATGGGCTTCAAAATGTAACCAAGTATTCCCTTTCCTAGGTTTGCAAACCAACTTCTAACTTTTCTAAAGCCCTTTCCAACATTGTCCCAAACAGCCTCTGTGGCCAAATCATGCACCTCATGATGTATCTCTGTGATGTTACTTATATACTTCTTCAGATCCTTGCTGTTATCAGGTATATAAGTACAGCACTGTTGAACCTTCAACATTTCAGACTCCGCCCTCTTTAGCTAACAAAACATCTAAAGCAAGACGGTTTTGCATCACCATAGCTCTTATCAACACCATCTCTCCATCTACAAGTAACAAAGACTGTGCTGGATTTGTTGACAACTTTTCCACAATAGTCGACAACCTTCTAATCTTAATATCATTGAGAACCACTCCTAGACTTGGTATCATCGCTCCAAATACATCTCCAACTATCTCTCCTGCACTCGTACCTCTTTTCTCTCTATGATGCACTCCACCTTCCAAGGGTCCTAAATCTTCAACATGGTATATCTTGGGAAACACCACAGCCACATAACATGTACCATACCAATTCAATGGCAATCGCACATAGGCATTTTTCCCACACATGAAATACACATTTGGTACCACTTGCACCGTCTCCTGCAAAAACTTCTTTGCAGTTGCTTCAATCGTGAAGATATGATCACATACACTCTGTCCTACATAAATATCATAATATGTCTGTACTTGTTTAATGCAAAGCTTCTCTCTCTGTTCGAAATCCAAAGCTATTGGACCAGAACTCCCTCTCGCCTTGTGAGCTGATTCCTCCTAGGTCCATGCAGTTTTACCTTCTCCATGTTAGTCTTCACTGACAATTGTCAATGTCTATCTTCTACTTGATCTCAAATTTCTTTTCTATGTCGGTTAACATACATGTCAAATTATGACGATGTGCATAAGCAGTATCTAAAGTGACGGTAGGTATGAAATACTTTCCCACTCGATCTTCTTGCTTTTAATAATTGTACTTGTTCAGGTGTTTATCAGCTGGAACCTCTGAAAGCACCAAATCGTAATATTCATAATGACCCTTACCGTAAAACATACTAAGCAATAAACTACACGTAATACCATAGGTCAAAGGAAGATGATGATAACGAATACTTTCTCCACAGACGCAGGCAACTGCATACACACATAGCAATCTCTCACATCCATCATGTTTACATACTCATAGAGCAGCTTGGCATAAGCGTTAAGCGTATAATCACCTCTAGACAAATATACGTGTAACATACGACTAGTCTGATCTAGCATAGCCTTTTCAGCTCCTATGATACCCTCTTTTGTGCTAGAAGTAACAGGTGTGGTTGTCCCCTTCACTTCCACCCCTTCAACTTCTGCATCTTTTATTTAAACGGTTTTATATAGCGCTGGCTAGACTCAAAGGTATCAGAGCGCTTTACAAGGGTCGAGAGAGGGACCAATTGCAATATAACATTCGTACAGAAAGGAAAAGTGCAAAATACTCAGCACAATATGCAAAAAGAAAACAAGAAATGTAAGAACAAGAAATTAAGGAGAACCGTTAGGGCATAACCTGAGTTAGAAATTTGGGCTAGCGTGGGTAGTCAGGGATGGGGGGAGAGAGGATTGAGGAGGGGGAGAACAGAGTGGGAGAAATGAGAGAGGGGACAGCAAGCAGGAGTAGTCCGTAAATTATAGGAGAGCTCATGGTGTGAGGGGGGGAAGTAAAAGTAAGGATGTGAGGAGGGGTGGTAGTAACTCCAGTATAATATAGTGAGGACAAGATACTGTCACGGGCAGGTTGGGAAATCCGGGGAAGGTGGTAGGATTAAGGACCCCAGTATTTGTTGAGTAGGTGTCGTTTGAGATCATTTTTGAAGCTGAGGTAAGAGGGGTTGCAACGTAGATCTTTGGGGAGTGAGTTCCAGATAGTGGGCGCATTAGCGGAGAACGAGCGTAACTGGGTAGATTTCTTGTGTACCAAGGGTGGTATTAGCATGAGAGTATTTGTGCTCCTCATTTCTCTTGAGCAGCCTGCTTTATGGAGTTTATCAGAGAGATAGACTGGGGTGTGATGGTGCAAGGCTTTGTGCGTAATGCAAGCGTTCTTGTATGTGGATCTGCCTTCGACGGGGAGCCATTTGAGCTCTTTGAGGGTGGGGGAGATGTGGTCAAACCGCTTACAATCGGAGATAAGCCTGGCCGCGAGATTAAGGACTGATTTGATTGGGGCTAGGTGGAATTTTCGGCGTTCCAGAAAGAATGGCATTACCATAATCCAATCTCGAAAGAACTAGTGATTGAACAACTAGTTTAAAGTCCTCAGCAGGAATGAAGGGTTTGATTTTCTTGAGGTGAAGTAGGGAGAAGAGGGCGCCTTTGGCTGCATTTTTTTATGTGGGGAGAAAGGCTGAGGTTCTGGTCAATGCTTATTCCAAGGGATTTAACTGAGTTAGAGGTGGACAAAGAGCAGTTGAGAGCTTTGAGGTCAGAGATCCAGTGTTGAATGGGGAGCCGGTTGTTTTTAGGAGCGAAGAGAATGACTTCCGTTTTTTAGGGTTGAGTTTAAGGTGATTGTGATGGAACCATTGTTGGATCTTAGTTAAGGTATTGTTGAGGTGAAAAATGTCAACTTGGGTTTTGATCTTATAGTAAAGCTGGGTGTCATCAGCATAGAGGTGGTAGTTGATTCCTGCTTGTTTAAGAATGAGGGTGAGGTGTTCCATGAAGAGGTTAAATAGTGAGGGGGAGAGAATAGACCCCTGGGGGACACCCAGGGGAACAGAGATGGGTGTAGAGAGGCAATGGTTAATTTTAATTTGTTGGGTTCTGTGGCGAAAGAAGGAGGTAAACCATTCAAGAACAAGACCGCTAAAGCCGAACTGATTTTTGAGGGTGTTAAGTAAGGCGGAGTGGTTGACAGTATCGAAAGCGGCAGAGAGGTCAAGAAGGATGAGAAGGGAGTACTCCCCTTTATCGAGGGAGTGATGTATGTCATCAACAATGTTGAGCATAGCGGTTTCAGTACTGCAGCCCTTTCGAAAGCCAGATGTAATGTGTCCAAAAGGCTGAAGGAGTCAATGTGCTTATCTAGCTGGAGCAAGACGCATTTTTCGAGGGCTTTGGATAGCAGTGGAAGATTAGAGATGGGGCGCAGATTGTTAAGGTCAGTGGGGTCAGCGGTGGCATTTTTGAGGGTGGGAGTAATTTGGCCAAGCTGGAGAGAAGTAGGGACACACCCTGTGGCCAAGGAGGAGTTAATGATGGAAGCCCAAAAAGGTGCGTTGATAAGCTTCAAATCTTGGACAAGGTTAGCAGGAAGAGGGTCCAAGGTATGAGAGGAGGGTTTAAGCTTGGTTAGTATGTTGAGGACTTCAAATTCTGTAACTGGGCTGAAGTTAAGCCATGTTGCATTATTTTTTAGCTGAAGGTTAGTGAGGAAATGATCCGGGGTAGCGACGGAGGAAGAGGATGGAACAGCGTCAGGAGGGGTCGAAGGTGTGTAAGGAGACTTGGGTGGGGGGTCATGGGAGGGTGATGAGCACATAGGTGGGAGGGTTACGGCAAAGGAAAGATCAATCTTAGCGATTTTTTCGGAAAAGAAGTTCGAAATTTCTTCACATCTTTCCATAGAAGCCATCAGTTTGGGAGGGGCAGAAGCAGTTTGATTTTTGATTATGCTGAATAGTTCCCTGGGCCTATTTTTAGCTCGGTCTAATTGTGCGCGGAAAAAGGAGGCCTTTTCATTGAGGATGTGTTTTTTGTAATTAGACCTAGCGGCTCTGAGGCGGGCAAGATTTGTAGGGGAGGGATGTTGTCTCCATGTGCGTTCCGATAGCCTAAGAGAGCGTCTCTCATTGTTAAGATCAGCATTAAACCAAGATTTGGCAGGGATGTTTTTTTGTGGTTTTAATTTGGTAGGGGCAATTTGGTCCAGGACCTCGATGATGGATTTGTAGTAGTGTTCGGTAAGGTCATTAGCATTTTGTGAGGGAGGTGGAAGTTGAAGTTTAGCTTTAATCTTAGTCTCTAGAACACCTGGTGGGATAAGGTGAAGATTTCTGGTTAATATCCTATGTTTGATATTTTTGGGGGTAGGGGGAGGTGCAGCACTATTGATCGTGAAGAGAATAAGGTGATGGTCAGACCAGTCAACGGGGACAATGTGGGAAAGGGAAGCCAGATTATTGCTAGTAATAATAGCATCAAGAGTAGCCCCTTTGGAATGTGTAGGCGAATGGCAGAGTTGAGTCAAGTCAGTAACGTCAAGGAGGTCATTAAGGATGCCAACCGCGGGATCATCCTTATTGTTCCAATGAATATTAAAATCTCAGAGGAAGAGGTTTTTGGAGTTGGAGATTGAGGCTTGGGAAAGCAGGTCAGATAATTCCTCCACAAAGGGCAGAGGGTCACCAGGGGGATGGTAGATATTATGTAGCCAAATCGGAGGGGATCCTTGAGCTTTAAGTTCCGCTCCAATGTATTCAAAAGTAGTTTGAACGGGGTTCTGAACAAGGGAGAGTTGGAGATCATCTTTATAGATTATGGCTAGGCCCCCTCCAATTTTGTCAAGCCTATCTTTTCTGAGGATGGAGTACCCCGGGGGGGGCGAGTAGGTCAATAATTGATGAAGAGTCGGCCTTGAGCCAAGTTTCCGTAAGAAAAGCAATGTCTATAGCTTCACTCAGGATGGTTTCCGAGATTTCAGTAGCATGTCGTGCGGCCGATCGACAATTGATCAGCATGCAGTTGAGGGGTTTGGTGTAGGTATTGGGGGGACAACAGGAATGGATGGTGGTTAGTTGTTGAGGAGGTCGGGGTGAGTCAGGAGTGGTACGGATACGACTTCTCCCAAGGATCACCGGGATAGTGGAGTGAAGTGCAGGAGGATCAGTAGTTATGGGGGTAGGGAGGTGGGTATTAGTTAAGTCCCAGGGGTCCGGGAAGGGGAGATGGAGTGGGGCTTGGGGTGGTATAAGAGGACGGTTACCGGGAGGTCCATCAGTGGAAATACCGAAAGGAGTGGTACTCCTTTGTTGAGGGAATGAAGTGTTAGAATGGACGGCGCCCAAAGTATGGGTATGGTTGGCAAGTTTGGTATCGGAAAGGGCATTAAAGTCTTTCCTGAGAGATGAAAGTTCCAGCGTCAGGATAGAGAGGTGGAGTTCAATATTAAGAAGTGATTGGGTTAAAAGCGTGGAAGGTGATAAGGCGAGTAAATCAGGGGGAAGTGGGGCATGTTCCCCATTGGGAAGTGAGAGAGGAAAAGGAGGTGGGCGTGGAGGGAACCCAGGTGGGGGGAGGGGCGGAGAGTTCCAGGGGTTAGGCTGAGGATGAGTTGAGGAGTGAGGGTCATCGTCCCAAAGGGCCTGATGAGTGTAGTGAGAAGATGAGGGGGTAGGGGGCAAGCGAGGGGGGGTGTCATCTTGTCTGTGAAGATAGGGGTCACTAAGGTTGCAAGAGACTGGTGTCCCTGGTAGGTCAGGAGGGGGTCGGTGCAAAGGGGTAAAGTGAGCAGGGGGATCAGAGTAGGGGGTAAGTTTGAGGAGGCAGGGGGTATGAGAGGTAGAAAGTGAGGGATTAGGGTTGAGTGGGAGAGAGTCAGGAAGAGGGGGGATGGTGTGAGTGTCCGAGTGGGATTACGGAATAACAGGGGAAGGTGGAGGGGAAGATGAGGCGAGGGAAGAGAGGGTATGAGTGGTTAAGTGTGTTGTGGAAATGAAAAGCGAGGGAGATGATGCTAAGGAGACGGTGGGATCCAAGGTCAGTGATTGGGAAACTTCATAAGAAGTTGCAGAATCAGAGAGCGGTGGGGTTGGTGTCAAAAGGGGTGAAGCCAGGAGGACTTCCTGAGATTGAGAGGCTGCAGAGATACAGGAAGGAGAAGATAGTAGCTCGTAAAGGGTGCTGAAATGGTGCTCGAAGATGGTGAGGTGTTTTTCCTAGGCTTGTATTAGGATATTTCCAGATTTAAAGATAGAGATGTCGATTTCGCCTAGAAAGGTGGAGGAAGGGGTGGTGGACAGTTTCAAACCATATGGGATTTTGCAAGATTTCGTTATGGGGAGGTGGTGGAGGAAGATACTTTTCCATTTAGAGGGGCGTCTGGAGTAAAAGATATAGTTAGTTTTAATAATGGATGTGAGGCTGAGATAGTTATCCACAAATAAGGATTCTTGGTGACGTATTAATAGTTTGTGTTTCAAATTCTTCTTAGCATTTTTGGAGAGGTTGGGAGGGTAAAGGATGGTCCAAGAGTTGGGACCATGCCTCATGATGAGCGGGTTGGGTGCTGTAAGGGTATGATTGAGGGGGGGCATGATGTATCAGCCAGGAAGAACAACTGAGTGGGAAGCAGAATAGAGGGAAGCTCTAGGGTGGGGGAGAGAGGGTGAAGGGGGAGGGGGTGAGAGAAGAGTCCGTGAATGTGGAATTAGCCTTAGAAACAGGTTAAGGGCCTTGTACTGAGGACGCATGAGATGGGGAGAAAGGAGAGGATGAAGTAATCGTAAGCCGGTTGGGGAGATCGTACCATAGGTAAGGATGGGAAGGAGAGATTTGCATCATGTGAGATTTTGCAGAAACAATAATAACTACCGCTATTACTATTATCACTCCTACTATGAGTGTACCTATCACACACTTAGACCTACGATTCAAATTTCCAGACTCCATCTTCGACTGTCCGTGCAACACAGCAAGAGGATTAGCACAAAGTCTCTTTCTCCGCGCCTTATTGCTGTAATCCAGTTCAATACAATTTTCTGAAGCTCCGGAAATATATTCACAGTTCGTTCTTTCTTTTTAATTACACAGTTCAAAGGACTTCCTTAGCCCTCTTTCTTCTTCTACCGAAAGATCCCTAAATGTATTCTTCTTCCACTCGGGTCTAAGTTATCTTCTTTCAAAGCAAGCTTATTTACAGTTCACAGTTCAATCAACAATCTCTTATAAGCTCGGAACCAATTTCAATTATGACACGTTGCAAAATTTCAAAACAAACAGCTGCAATTTCCTGAGCTGGTGACTGATATCCAAAAGTTGGGAAAGACAAGTCTTGGAGGATCAAAACTTGCACTTTGCTCATTATCGGAGGTCTTGGTACTGTCACTGTCAACACCCCCTCTATTTCCAGGCCAGGAACTATCAGCTCGATATCAATTTTCAGTTCAGGAGTCCTGCTCTGCTAACCACTTGTGAAGACCTCAGCCTCCCGGTCCCCACTGCTCCCGGCATTAGTAGCCAGATAAGTCCACTCTGGGGCGGCGTATCTCTGACAAGGCACCCTTGCTCTTCTCAACCTTCTCAGACTCCCTTGTGTTTGTTCTGCATCACTTAACTCCCATTCAGACGTTTCAGATACAGGGGCAAGATCTCTTTCAGGTGCCAATCTCAGATTTAGCCTCCTTTGTCTCCCAGGCCACGTTTCCTCTGCAAGTTCTGCCCTTCTTCTCTGCACCTGACCACCTTGCGCACCAGTTCTTTTGGCTGAGTCTGACTCTATACCACTCGCAACGTTACCGTCTCCCTCAGAGTCAATACCTGGGCCTTGTATAGCGTGACCCCCCTCAGCTTGCTCTGGTGGCCAACCAGCTTCGTCAGTAACCCTCACAGCTTGGCTTGACCTCTCCTGTGGCCTCACAACCACAGCTGGATTTTCTTCTTGGAGAGGAGCTGTTTCTTCCAAGGGTTCTGAAACTCTGCGGGTGTGGGAGGCGTGTATCCAGTTCAGCAAGCCTCCGCACTTCACAGCTGTATTTGTCACTAGGATCACTTGATATGGACCCTTCCAGCGGGCATCAAGGCAACTTTTCCTCACATGCTTGCGAACGAGCACCCAGTCACCCGGACACAAATCATGGCACAGGTCCTTTGAGGTCGGGGCGGTCGCAGCTTCAACCTGGTGAGACACAGAACTGACTACGTCAGCCAGTCCTTTGCAATAGTCAAGTATCAAATCATCTGTGATGTTTATCAAAGCTGTAGATGGTACTGCTGGCAAGCGCATTACCCCCCCCATCTAAATCTTGTGAGGCGAGAGACCAGTTCTTCTGTCGGGGATACTACGGATACTCAACACCAAAGGCAATGCATCAGGCCATTTCAAAGACGTGGATGTACACACTTTTGCCATTCTCATCTTGAGAGTTCCAGTCATTTGTTCCACAATTCCAGATGCTTTGGGCCTGTAGCTATAATGCAGTCTCTGATCAACTTGTAAAGCGGCACAAAGCATCCTCATGATCTCACTATAGAAGTGCGTTCCTCTATCCGACTCCAATGAAGTTGGAAATCCGAAATGTGGTATAAGTTCCCTAAGCAACAACTTTACTACTGTGAGACTATCACACCTCCTTGTCGGATAAGCTTCCACCCATCGTGAGAAAACACACACCACAACCAAAATGTACCTCAAGTCATTGCACCTAGGCATCTCTATGAAGTCAAGCTGGATTCTATTGAAGGGTCCCCCTGATCTCCCAATGTGACTCAATGCAACCACAGTCTTCTTACCAGCATTCATTTGCTGACATGTAACACATCTGTGACACACTGCTTCAGCAAACGCACGGAACCGTGGATTGAACCACGTCTGCCTGAACAATCGCACCATGGCATCCCTTCCAATATGAACTGCTCCATGAATCTGCCTTGCCATAGGACTCAATAAGTCATCCAGTAGCACTGCTCGACTATCAGCTGAAACTCAAATACCATCATCTCTTTTCTCACACCCTGCCTTAATCCAACCAGCTTCCTCCTGTCCTGACACCTCTCCCTGCAGGCGCTTGAGCTCGTCCCAAGTATCTGCTATGGCTAACATCATGCTGAACTCGGTTCTTTCTGGGCTTTCTTCAGTATATTCTCCTGTAAAAATACATCCTTGTTCAGCACAGAAACGCGCAACTTCATCCGCATACCTATTTCCAAGGGTGACAAAGTCCTCCCCCCTCCCGAGGGCGGCACATTTAACCACAGCAATCTCTTTTGGACATTGCAAGGCTTCCAGCAATTTCCTCACATATTCCTCATTCCTGATCGGAGATTCTGATGACGTTAAAAATCCCCTCTGTGACCATAGCTGTCCGAAGTCATGAACCACACCGAAACCGTACTGGCTATCGGTGTAGATGGTGACTCGGATTTGCTCAGCAACCAAGCAGGCACGTGTCAAGGCAATGATTTCAGCCACTTGTGCGGAATATACTCCCTGTAAACAAGCAGCTTCCACAACTCCAGAAATGGTGCATACAGCAAACGCTGCTCTCAGATGACCCACATTATCTCTTAGGCATGAGCCATCTACAAAAAAGATTTCATCAGATTCAGGTAGAGGTTCATCGACAATGTCAGGTCTCCGTTTGGTGCAAAGTTCAGTCACATAGATACAGTCATGGTCCTCACAATCTTCATCATCAGCATTTGGCAAAGGCATCAAAGTAGCAGGATTCAATACAGAACATCTTTTCAGAGTCACATTCTCTGAGGCAAGTATGACTTGCTCATAGCGTGTGAGTCTGTTATTGGTCAAATGCTGAGTCTTTGTTCTCATCATCAGGAGCTCAACTGAGTGTGGAACATACACAGTTAAAGGGTGACCCATGACTATGCTTTCACATCTTTCAATGCTGACACCTGTTGCAGCAACGGATTTGAGACATCCGGGAAACACTGAAGCTACCGGGTCTAAGGTAGCTGAAAAGTAGGCAACTGGTCTACGGACACCTCCATGAGTCTGCGTTAGTACTGACAGTGCGCAACCTTCTCTCTCACAGCAAAATAGTGAGAAGGACTTATTGTAGTCAGGCATTCCCAGAGCTGGAGCACGACAAAGACTCTCTCGAAGCTCCAAGAAGGCAACCAGACAGTCATTATCCCATGGCACCAGATCAGTTATGTCCTTGTGTGTCAATCTCTGTAAAGGCTTCGCCTTCAATGAAAAGCTGGGTATCCATTGACGGCAGTACCCAACCATTCCCAGAAACATCCTGACTTCCTTTTGTGTTGTAGGCGCAGTCATATTCATGATTGCCTCAACACGATCTGGTGACACCTTCCTCTTGCCTTTCTCAATTCGATGACCCAAATACTGAACCTCAGTCAGACAGTATTGCAACTTGCTCGGAGACACTTTGTGTCCGTTCTCTGCTAGATGATTTTCTCAGTGCAACTGTATCAACCCTGCAAGCATCTTCTGTTTCAGATGCAATCAAGAGGTTGTCAATATACTGCACGAGAACTGAATTCTGTGGCAGTACGAGACTCTCAAGGTTCTTCTTCAAGATCTGATTGAAAATCGATGGACTCTCTGTATACCCTTCTGGGATACGACACCATGTTTACACACGATCTTCCAGACGGAAAGCGAATAAAAATTGGCTTTCCTCATGCAAGGGTATCGAGAAGAATGCTTGGCACATGTCAATCACTGTGAACCACTCAGCTTCGCACAGTATCTGAAATAAGATCACTGATGGATTTGGTACCACAGGACAACATGGAACTACAATCGTGTTGAACTTTCGCAGGTCCCTGGGAACTCAGCGTTTGGCTTGACCTGAATCTTAACTGGCTCAACCCCTTTGATTAATCCTATCTCTTCTCCCGTGAAATCCCATACCTCCAGAGAGACAGAGTCCCTCAAATCAAGTGGTAAATCCTCAACCGTTAACACAGGGAACATCTCAATGCAGAGATTCTGGTTCGCCAGTTTGAATGCAATGTCATCATCGTTAGTCTGCAACTCCACTCCTTTGGTTGTGCAATAGATGGTGCAGGTGCAGTTCAATTTACACAACAGATCACGACCCAACAAACAGACTGGACTTGAATCACATACTACAAATTGGTGTCGTCCGTGAAATGTTCCTATTCTCACAGGCACCTCATCTGTTAATTGGTTGGTCATTCTCTTGTTCGCAACTCCTACAACTTGGATCGATTGTCCCGATAGGGGTAAGTTTGGGACTACTGCAGATCTCACAGTAGAATGGGTAGCACCAGTATCAATCAGAAAGGTGATGGGGTGACCGTCAACATCTGCTTCTACATACAGTCCTCTCTGGTCTACCTCCAAGACTGCTCCAAGGGTACAGTCTTCCTCCCCCCTCAGGCACCGTCATTGTAACGGGTCTGGATCAAACTCATTAAAAGTCTCAATGAGTGGCATCTGCTGGTACGCTGTGCTTGCTTGTGGAATTCTTGGTGGTTGGGGAACTTGTACTTGTGGTCCCAAGCTTCCCCCTTGCACAGACCTGGGTCTGACTACAGTATTTACCGTCTCAGGTACCTGTACTATCTCCTCATTTTGGACCTGATTGGCGGGATTTAACCTGCACTTGCGCTTCCAATGCCCGATCTTGTGACAATAATGACATGCAGTAGTCTTCTTCAGAGTACCAATGTCTACTCCTGTCTTTGAGTCTACAGGTTTCCCTCACACTTGGCCTGATGAGTTTTGGGCTCCCCTTTGGCCGTTCCCCTGTCTTTGTTCCAGTGTTCCTCCACTCGGCTGTGCCTGGTCTATCCTTTCTGCATTCCTCATTTGGACTAGCATCAACTTATCCTTGAACTTCTTATGCTTCGAGCCTACTTCTTCACTACAGTACTTGGCAAATCATAGAATCTCATCCACTGACTTGTTCTGCCAGCAGATCAAATGCTGTTGAATCATGAAGCTAATCTCTGGCCTTAACCTTAACACAAATTTGGAGACAAACTGTCCCATTTCTTTGGAATCTAAGGTGTCTAGTCCGCTGTATTGCTTAAAGGCCTGCAAGAGCCTCTCATAATAAGCATGAACTGATTCTTTGGGTTCTTGGGTAGTTCGATCTATCTTAACCCAATCAATATCTTGAGGCAAAATTTTTGACTGTATCCATGTGATCACCTGCTCAAACTTTTTCATACTCACACGTGAAGGACCATGGTTAATAGGATCTCGTTCTGGTTCTGATGTTGGCCATTCAACGGCGATTTTACAAGCTGACCATAAATCACTTGGCACTACAATGTCAAACAATGTATTCAAATCAATCCACAAAACCTTTGAGATTTTAACAAAGCGATCGATTTGCTTGTACCACTCAGCAGGTTTTTCCCTCAGCCGAGGAAAATCATTTGTAAATGCTCCCAAATAACCCCTGCTCCAAGGCACATGCACATACCCTCTACTCAGTACCTCTCACAATGGGTAAGCCTCTACACCTGCTGTTCCTCCTCCCGGAGGCGGCGGGTTATCGCATATGCCCTTTTTGACACTCTTCTTCTTAGACCAGCTCTCTTCCCACTTATCAAGCATGCTCCATGCACGTATTCCTATAACCAATTCTCGAACGTGTGTTTTTAACCCTATGACTCTTTTCTCCTCCAATTCCTGATCACTATAATTTAGCCTGTGACTTCCCTGCAACATCTTTGTTTTGGACAGATCTACATCGTATCTTCGTGCTAGTTCGGACAGTTTCTCATGAGCTTTCCGTGCTTTACGGGTCACGTCCTTCGCCACAAACAACAACTCATCTTTTTCATAAAGTTCCATCATTTCCAAAGGCAAATTTCCACTTATAATTTCACCCGCTTCTGCCTTCAACCTCACCACATCTAGCACTTTGGCCCTCATGGCAGCTTTGATTGTTCCCTGACTTGATGTACTATTTTGCTCTCCACTTCCACTACTCTGGTTTGCTCGGTGACTCCCTTCAACTATAGACTGTGAGGCACCTTGACTCCCCGAAATCCCTTGATCCATTCCCCCTCCTGCTATTTTCCCCATGGGACCTGTAACTGGGGGTTCCCACATCCTCAAATCAGAATGTGAGTCTGCTAACGACACTGATCTTACCGCTCTAGACTCAGTATGCCCTCTAGAAGAATCTGTGGTAGCTGGCAATGGAGTACTAGCCTGTAAAGGTCGCAAAGGAGGACCAGTTCGAGGTACCATTTCCTCCAGCACTGATACTTTCTCCTGCTGACGATAAGTGTGTTTTGACTATCAATTCCTACTTGCCCTGGATCGTACACTGACACTATAGGACCAATAGTGACCGGCACCGTAAGGGCATCCGGTAACCGTGTAACAGCATTAGCTCCACTCGTCTCTGTAGCTCTCAATTGCTGTATTCCTATTCCCTCCGCTCCTGTTGAAATCTTCCCCACTACTCTCGCACTAGGACCCATCTGCGATTCTCCTGTCCCTTCCGTAAGCGATTGTCTTCCCTCCTCCGACATTGGGTTATACAGAGGCGGACGCTCTGCTAACATCCTTTCCACAATCTGTCATCCGTGTCACTATCATCTTCTTCTTCCTTCCTCTTTTGGGCATCTCCTACTTTCACTAACATCGGGAATAGTCTTTCCCCCTCTATGGTCTCTACTCTCCATCTTTTCGCCAATGCATCCCATCATGCATCTTGAAACGCCCTTATCGACTTTTTCACTCTTTCCTGACTTTGGTCCCTCTTCCTCTCATGTGCTGCTCTTTTCCATGCATCCAAAGCCTCAAACTGTGTTGGTCTGGGTGGAGGACGCAATGAAGCCATCTTTGCCCCACAACTGGTACAAAACATCCAATCTAAATGACCCATAACGTGGAAAAGCCAAATCTCCCTATGTGCAACTTTAATATGGTGCACGTTTAAGTCATAAATGTCACATCACACATAAACAATTGCGTTAGGCAAATGACATCAAATGCTATGGATTACAACATTAGAACATGAATGCTACATTGTCTCTTTACATGGCACGACACTTTTCCTACCGTTTACACTTTCACGTGTTATTACAGAACACTTTCTAATGGTCAAATGTTAACACAACGAAGGAATATATGCGAGTGCGGACTATCCGTGATTATGATACACCCCTACAAATAACAGAGCATCAACGCGCTCCAGCAGGGGTACAGCACGCTCTGCAGGCCATATCTTTGATTAGGATTTTTTCTGCAGTCTGAACGACAGAGAACAAGCAGTCCAACTTACATCCTAGTCACAACACTACCTGCTCACCCTTGTGCTGGAATCACATTGCAAATGCAAGAACTCCAAGTACACTAGGACAGCCAATCCTAATATTTGTAAATACCATAGGACGGTCCCCATGACCAAGGTCCTAGAATCCTTCAATGACGTTTGCCCAATTCACTCAGCTGATAGTGATTCAGTTTCACTAATTAACTCCTCACACATAAATATCGCCAGGACATTTAACATTTAGGCCTCTCTGAACTAAAAACAAGCCAGTAAACGGTTCGATGCTAAACCTGTCGTACTTGAAAAAAGCAAGGTCACAAATTGAAGCCACTTTGGAGGAAAATGCATAAGATCTTCGACAGAGAAATCTGGAAAGTCCGTATGACAAGTTACCACAATTACCATTTACTGTTCAGGAAATGAAGAAGATGAACAATTCAAACCGCATCAACAAAGCCACAAGCCAAACAAATGAACCTCTTAAAAATGTCTAAATTCCACCTTACTGTGCATATTGTTGGATCTTTGTGTATCATCATCTGGTAGTTTGTCTAGGCTTAGTCCTGAATGCTCTTGAGAAGTATTGCGGCTTCATCAATACCCATTGATTGTGTAACCAAACTTACTGGGGAACCTGCTGATGAGTCTTCCTTCTTCTCCTTGCTGTTGAGATAAGGTGTTGACTTTGCCATGATGATTGCCAGGCCAAAATTATATGGTATAGTTAAAGTGTGTGAAAAACAGTGTCTAGAATGCATGCTGGGCATTGGCACACTACATCACCTTTAAAATCCCAAGTTCTTGGGACCGGTCTATACTATTATGAAGTGTCCTTACTACAGATAATGGAGGTTACTTAGAATTTGGTGGATTCAGAACATCCGCCAGAATTCTACAGATGTCCTGTCTGCCCTATTCAGGGTGAAAACCAATGTAGAATTCCAAATAGGTCGGACGGAACATTTGACAATTTTATACACATGTACCCATTCTAAAATGGGTGGATGGGACCTATGTCAATTTTGGTTAGATGTACCAGATCCACCAAAATAGAAATGACCCGCAATGGCTCAAATGACTGAACACTTGCTTATAAGTAGGAGTGTGTATTGTGAATTGTGTTCTATCTATATGGTGTCGGAGAAAAGAATGCCACTGCGTGGAGTGGCTCTGTCGTTAGGTGTTGTTGTAAAAAGATTGCACCGAGTGCGAAGAAAGAGATGTCTGTCTCTACTATAAAAGGTTGGAGCAGTGGGGGTGTCTCAGGCTTGGGATAGATGTAAATTCTTTAACTGACAAAAACTTTGGTCTTCCTTCAAATCTCATCGAAAAGGTGTACTCTTCTTGGTTAAAGAGATGATATGTGCCACAATTGTGTCTTAAAAAATGATGAAGACCACAAACCTGCCAACCTTAAGATAATTTTCAATGAGTGATCGAACAGAGAGGGGCATGGCCTTGACAAGGGGCAGAGGCACAGCGAGTGGGGATTTGGTTGCCCTGCTCTGCCTACCTGGACAACACCATTCTACTACAGGAGTGCCCACTTCCCCTTCATAAGGTTTCAATTTTATGTAGATAGCTCGCTTGCGGAGGCGCGCTGCCAGTGATGTTGCTCGCCCAATGCAAACTATCCTACATCTTGCATGTTAATGCCCCCAGGTTCACCACTACTGGACAGCTTTCTTTGATGCTATAGAGGAAATGGCGGGTGTACCCCTTGAAAGATCTCCACTGGCGGCGTTGCTTGGATCCGTTAGGGACCTCCCGCCAGATAGCAGAAAGCTCACGGCGATGCTCCTGCTACAAGCCTAGCGACGCATTGCAATGACATGGGGTAGGACACGGGCACCGCAAAAGGAGGCATGGCTTAGAAACGCGGCGTTTTGTCAGGAACAGCTGTCTGCATACTGGGACCTAATGCCCCCCCAATCCCGACCTAAAGGTGTATGGGGCCTGCTGCAACTCTACATGAGATCACACGCAATAGCCAAGGAGGCCTCGCACCCCCAGATCCCGGACGTCCAGGAATAACACAATATACACCAGCCGCGGGCACCAATGGGACTGACATCCACCCCCTAACTTGAAGAACCTGAATGACTACCTCCTCCCCGGCTTTCCCCTATGACCTTCCTCTTTCCCTCCTGGTTGGTTAACATGGCACGTCCACTCTTTCTTTTTTTGTTTACCTTACGGGATCACAAAATGTATCCTGTGCACGTATATTGCTATTAGCAGCAGAACCTCTAATTGACTGATTTAGCTGCGATTAGAGAATGGCACATATGTGATGAATAAACATAAGACTCTACGCAAGGGCAGTGGGATGAGCCGGCCAGTGGCGGTTCCTCTGTATGGGCGTTGGGGCGTCGCCCCACTGATTATTTTGCCCCCGAAGTCCGTCCACCAGCAGCAGCAGCACTTAATAAAATTAATTTCAGCCCGCGGCACGGCAGCAGTCCGCTGTCTCTGACTCAGCCGCGGGCATGCCACGTGACGTCACTGGGGGGGGAGGGAGGTGTTAGGAGCAACTAAGTTGCGGCATTCCCCTGGGCCAGTGCAGCAAAATGCGCATGCCGGGTTGGCCGGGTGCCTTTCCCTGGCCAGCCCGACATGCGCAGTATTGAGGGTCTTGCCACTGTCGCCTGTGCAAATTGAGGAGGGGGCGTGGGTAGAAGCCACAGCCCCACGGCCTCCTAAGGAGCTGCGAGGTCTCCTGCCCCAGGCCAATCCAAGCTCTGCTTTAGCAGCGCCTGGATTGGCTTCTTTAGTCTCTAGGCAGTCAGAGGGGGCATGTCCAGAAGCATGGGGCATTGTGACCAATCACTGCATGGCTTTATTGTAAAGCCGTGCAGTGATTGGTCATGGTCATCATTTGCTGCCCTGCCCTCAAGCTCAGCCCCGCTCTCTCAGCTCCGGGGTGCTCCCCCTCCCCTCCGTGCGTGCGTGCTGCCACAGAAGAAGGGAGTGGCCAGTCAGGAGCACTCGAGCTCCGCCTGACCTCGTTGCCCTGGGACTCGGAGGCCTCTGTCATAGTACGTTCAGCAGAGCAGCCCAGGCCAGTGCAAACCCTGCTGCATCTGAGCTGCCAGTGCCATCGAATGAGCTCAGTGTCACTGCGTCTAACTCCGTACCTCGTGGAAAAGGGATCGACACGCAGTGAGTACTAGTACTATTACTGAGTGACTAATAGCTGCGCCGAGCCTGCGCAAGTGCGCAGCGCTGCATATTTACTTTAGTTTAGTGCATTGACAACATTCACTAGTACTATGTATAGTATATTATATGTTGACTGTGTTGTGTTGCATGTGACTGACCAGCAGCAGTCACTGAAACTTGTTGTGGCCCACGCCCATGTCTTTGACGTGACCCGTGGCGTGACTGTACTAACTCACGTACTACTGTGTGGCAAGAGCAGAGCACAGTCAGCAGCTGCTGACTTTAGTTTAGTTGGGAGACGCGAGACTGGCTGCTGCGTCACATCACTGGTTGAGGCCCTGGCCTGGGCCTGCATAATTCGTCGACAGAGCGGTGAAGACCTGTGAAGAGCAGATCATGATCATGCATTGCCAGGGCCTGGGTGCCGTTGCTGTACTACTACTATGATGCCTTGTTCTAATTAATTGTTTGTTTCCGTTTTTGTGTTTTGCGCATTTCCTTTATGGATGCGGGTTCTGCTGCTGCTTGATGCTGGCACCAGCGGGATGCGCAATGCTTCGAAACGCCACGGCTTTGATCACCTGGACTTCCCATGAACTCACGCAGCATTTCTTTTCTGTCTGTCGAAGTGTGTAATTTTTCGTTTTGAGCATGGTAGAAGAAATTAAACCGAGGGCACAGTTGCAATGAAAAATAGCGCTGACAAAGTCTACAGGCTTAAGGCTTTGCTGTTCTGTTACTGTTATAGTAAAATATATTGGGGTGCGTGTACTGTACAACAGAAAGAAGTGCTGTGTGTTTTGCATGTGTGAAATTATGGATGTTAAAATTAGGCACTGTACATACAAAGGACACCATTGTGTTTGTTTGCAAGGAGTTGTGGCAAAGAAAATAAATTAAGAAACCTTTAGTAATTCAAATGATGGCATCGGGTAGCCAAGATGTTCAAGTCGAGCCCAGGCCAGTGCAAACCCTGCTGCTTGTGGCCCGCGCGCGCCCGTGTGTTTGAGAGAGTCGAGACTGCTGCGTCACGTCACTGGTTGAGGGCCTGGCCTGGATGCATAATTCGTCGACGGCGCGGCCAAACTAAGTGAAAGACTGAAAGTACTACCAAAGTCGGCACTCGTGACTTGGCAGTCTGAGTTTGTGTTCTGCTCTGTGACGCAGCACCACAGTGAGTAATGGGCGTAATAAATATAATGGCCAGAGGGCAGATTTAGAAAGTCGACAACAACCTGGCTGCCTGTGTGAGAGCCTCTGCCACACTGCCAGAGGCTCTTATTTATATCACCTATCCAACTTTCCTGCTTTCCACTGCGCTTCTTATTGTCGGTGATTTTTAATAATGATTTTATTGCATCCTAGTTAGTTAATTTGAGGGCCCTGCCTCCAGTGAGGAATAGTAGTTATCTAGCATCGGTGACGGCGAACGCAACGCAGGCGAGTGCTGAGGATCGGAGCGCACTGGCACTGGCAGTAAGCACTATACATACTTTTAATGAACTCTGTTATGAAGCTCTGTGGTTATACTGAATAAGCAGCTACCATGTTGTTGTTATATGACACATCCCTTTATTAATGTAATAACTGCACTTTCACAATTGCTTTATTAACCTTCTTGCTTCTCAAATTTGCTTGAAAATGCACCATTAACCCACTCTTTTTTCAAAATTTTCTCGGGGGAGAACTCCCCCCCCCCGCCCCCAACCCCCCTTTAATTGTTCGGGCTCGCTCGCCATGGTGCCAGGCCCGGTTCTAGCGGGTGGGCCAGGCCCACCCAAACATGAGCCTGGCCCACCCAAACAGGAGCCTTGGCCCTCGCGGTGAGGGCTTGAAGGCAGGCGCGCAAAGCACACGTCGTGTGCGTCAGTCCGGGCCGAGACAGCTTCCCGGGCGCACACAGACAGTTTTAGAGATTATCGCAGCCGCACCCGAGTACTTCACAGGTCTTTAAAAGACCATTTACATGTTAACAAGGCTTTGTATATTTTTTCACCCCTTCATCTCCACATGGCAAAGGCGACAATGTTCTGCTGCGTGGATATTTCTTTTTCTATGCAGCGCAGGAGAAAAGAAGTTTGTTTATTCCTATTCACCTTTCCTGACCCCTGCAGCTGCTTATCACATCAGGCTGTGACACAAAGTTTGACTAATTCAGTAGGTAAGAGAATGTGTTACTATTTGTTTTTCTTTTTTTAAATCTGCACAGGCCCAGCAGGACACATACTTCGTGAGCGCTTCATTTAAACCGTTTTTTTCATTATCATGGCCGATGCAGGACAACAATAAGACAATACAAAATGCCCAGATAACGCTGGTGATTAATGATCCTGCTGCAGAGCAATCATTTGTCTGTTAGTAGTTTTTAAATGCAGATGAACTGTATTTTATGTGGAAGCTCAGTGGGTTACTGCCTTTGTCACAGAGATCCTTGTGCTACTTGCAGGTCAGAAGTTACAATCCTAACATAGGACAGTGACCAATGAACTGTCATCAAAGAGCTGCTTACAAACATGAATGGTATAGTTAGAACTTTGCTTTCTTTTTTTGTGATATAGTTAGAACTTCCCCAGTCTTTCATTATTCTAATGTTGCTAAAATGAGTATGTTTGGGCAGATATACATTTTTATCAGTAAAGCTGACGCCCATGGAATACTCTTTAAATCCTAAGGTTGTGTTTCCCCAGACCAAACCCTCTTAAAATATACTGCCCACCAGTATGGATGACATGTGATTCATACACCTTGTAATCCTCATTGGCTTATGTGACATTCCCTGTAGACTGATTTACATACTTGTATGATTCATTGTCTCTGTATAATGTGTGCGTGGTGTAAAGTACTGACACACACTACACTGATATGAGTAGCGCTGTACAACAAATGAAATGCATATGAGAGAGGGCTACGTAAAGATGAGGGGCACTGTTGGAGGGTGGCAGTGAGGGAATCCGAGGAGGAGGTCAATAGGGGGGCTATGGAGCGATGAGGGGCACTGTTGGAGGGTGGCAGTGAGGGAATCCGAGGAAGAGGGCATGGGGTGGAGGGAGGAGCTAGGGAGAGATGAGGGGCACTGCTGGAGGGTGGCAGTGAGGGAGTCTGAGGAGGAGGTCATGAGGGGGATGGGCTACAAAGAGATGAGGGGCACTAGTGGAGGGTGGCAGTGAGGGAATCCGAGGAGGAGGTCAATAGGGGGGGCCATGGAGGGATGAGGGGCACTGTTGGAAGGTGGTAGTAAAGGTTATTTATGGAGAAAGAGGTTATTGGTGCGGCGCCAAAAAGGACTTTCGTATCAGCGCTGCAGCCGGCCCTGTCATGGCCTTTCTGTTTTTCTTTATTTAATTAGCAGTCGGGTCATAAGGGCTACTGTGGAACATACTTTAAAGTGCGTGCTAATTATATTTACCGCTATATTCAATGTTTTAAGTTTGAAAGTGATTTTACTAATGTTTTTACCGGGAAAAATGAAAGTGGAGCCCGATTGTGCCTGATATGGGGCTGGGGCCCAAGGTCAGCTGTGAGATAAGGTGCACTGGAGAGGAGTAGTGGATAATCAAGCCTGTAAGGGAGTGCGTTGCAGAGTCCGGGGTCAGGTGGAGGTAGTAATGAAGAGGGATTCTCCCTGAAGACTCGCACAGAGGGATCCTGAGTAGTGTCACTTGCCTATTACTCCCACCTCAGAAACCTCCTCTTCCCATCAAAGGAACATTACATGGAAAAAACACTTTTTCAGAGTGGTAATATTTAGAAAGAGATTTGGAAAAGAGTGCGTTTTACTGGACCTGGTAAGACTAAGAAGAGATAAAGGAGGGCCCTGAATCAGGCCTGCCTAGACATATATGCGACAAATCGAGCCCGCAGTGGCCCACCCAAATGCACCCTTGGCCCACCCAAATAAAAATTCCTGGAGCCGGGCCTGCATGGTGCTCTCCCACAAAGGTTAAGCCGCACCACTTTCAAATGTCACCAGCCACCACTGGAGCAGGCCCGCTGCCACTGTATCAGATATTCATTGTAGTGCTTTATACAACTGCAAATCTTGAATAAAAAGAATTGTATAACTTAAAACAAAAACAAAAATTATGTAGATAGCTCAGTGGGTTAGCGCTTTGTCCCAGAGATCCTCTTGTTACTTGCAGGTCATAAGTTACTGTGTTAATATAGCACAGGGAACTATGAACCGGCATTACGGAGCTGGATGCACACTGCAAGGCATACGTTTAGATTGAACCTTGCTGGGTGTTTTTCTCAATCGTTAATTATTCTAAGGGTGCTTTAAAATGGTTCCTTTGGGTAGTAGCGAAGTCTTCTTATCAGTATAGACAACTCCTACCGCTGCGTTACGTTTTAAAAGTACATGGAGAAACATGGACAACGATTCTTACAAAGAGTTCTAGCAATGTAATGATTAAATTGCAAGCCAAAAACTGTGAGCACCCATTCAGTTTCTAACGTGATGGTGTTCTGCACAAGGAAACGCATTAAATTTCATGAGTTGACGTTGGCAACGGCGCAGAATATTCTGAGAAATTGTGCTGTGCTTCCACTGATCTTCACTTATTCTACCCTACAGGGCTCTGGGACATTCGTGTCGGCCAAGGTTAAAATCTCTCGCTCGAGAGACGCCGCCTCCCCTTTAACCCAGCCGGCGGTGTGAGGAAGGGGGGCGGGCAGGAGGAGGAGTGCCTCGCTGGTCCGTGAGGCAGCGGTGTTAGTGGTGCGAGCGGGGTCCCGGGCTGTGAGGCGGCGTGGACAGCACAGATCCCCGGCACGGAGAGGAGCGGGCTCGCCGCATGACAGGGCGCGGATCGGACTTGGATGATGGTGTCCTTGGCAGCGGGGCTCTGGTTGCGGGCTCTGCCCCGCCGAGCCGGCGGGATCCTAGCAGCAGGGAGGACGTGCTCTGACCCCCAGGTGAGTGCATCGAGCCTGGTGACCTGGCTGGGCTGCCGTGCGTGCTGCTGACAACCCTGTCCTCGAGCCGGACGCACAGCGCCTGGCGCTTGAAAGTTAGTTGTTGTAAACGGAAAAGATCTGGTGTCCTGGTCTAGAGATCTCTTCTTACATTATCTCAGTAGAAAGATAACTTCGGCCGCTCCTGTCTAGTGTGTTTGCGCACCAAACATCGAGGAGGGCTGCACGTAAACCCAGAAGAGCCCGGATGGCCCCTTTCATCTGTCTAAAATCACGACATTTCAGAAACTCGAGCCTTCAGAGTCTAAAGAAGTGATATTTGAGGGGTTTGAGAAAAAGATTGTTTTGACCCCCCCCCCCCAATTCTCATCTGTGATACTTTTTCAAAGTAAATTAGTATTGGAAGAGACCAACTTTGAGGTGTAGTGCATATCAGGGAGACACAGTGCTTGTCTCAAGATGTCAGTGCACAATGGTGTGCGACTCTCGCACCCAACAATTAGACTGTCTCCATTGTCTGAGACTCAGTGATTGGTCCATGTTGTGAGTTTGAGTTCCATAGGAGACCTACACGGAGTTCCAGTGTGTGAGGATAACATTGTGTGTGATGCTGTGCACCGAGGTGTGAGACGTGTAAACTCGCTGCACGAGTCCGTAATGATGAGTTGGAACGTGCTTCGCCTTCGGGGTGAGACTTAAACCGTATCCAGTCGTTGAGACTTTCCCCCCCAAGGTGGCAGAAATACGAGTGAGGCTTTACACTGCACCTAGAGGCTTTTTAAGCGCACTAGAAGGTAGTGTGTATTTCTGAGAGCAACATCATATTTTGAGGACCAACCACTATTTTTAACGCACTTTATTTGGCACTGATACTGAAATGCCTCTGCGCGCTTAAATAATAGATGAAGGCGGATCAGAGTTCTTAATCTGAGTGCGAGGCGCCTTCCTGCAGCACGCAGACAAAAGTCAAGCTCGTCCCTAAACCCACTTAGTGCACACACCCACTCCAGTTTTCTCTCACACACTCTGCGGGCTCCGTGTGCACAGAATCCTGGCTTAACCCAAACTTTGCATCTAAGTGTTTGCAACGTTACGGATTTTGTAATCGAGGAGTTGTTGCTAGTCGAGCGGGCCTAGTTATGCTTCTTCCCCAGAGGAAGGAGGCGCCGCCGGAATGTGTGCTGTGGAATGCCGTCCCGGGGTGCGGATGTGCGGGCCTGTGTGCGGAGAGCTCGCTCTGTTGCTTCCTGTACACTTCCTGCTTGAAACCCAGTTATAGGCTCGGGTTATATCTATGCCTTCACTTTTCTTGATTTAGTTTGTTAGATGCCCCGAGGCCCCACCACAGCACCGGAAGTGTCATTTTAGCGGGCGCTTCTGCTCTCCGGCAGTATTGTTTTCCTCAGTCCACAAACCGGTGATTCATCAGAACGTTGAAGACGATGAGTAATTCCGTTGACTTTTAAAAAAAAAAAAGAATTTAAGCGTCGCTTCCAAATTCAGGGTTCGAAGGCGGCTGATTTGAATGCAAATTAGAATATTAAGCTCAATTCATCTAGCGTTTTCAAATGACATTTAGGAAAATGCACCTCTGATGTTGAGGAACATTTTTTTTCTTTTTTTAAAACAAAAGACCAGCATCCTAACATATGGCTGAGAGAGTTGAAACTGTGTAAAATGCTAGATGTAAAGTACAGCAAGACCAAAGACCATTGGAGCAGTGTTCCTTGTTAGCAATCCTTTTTCATATTGTTTACTTTGGGCGAGGCAGGGCAGTGATCAAAAGGCACATGTGCCTAGCGTAAAAAACAACTTTAAAGACCAGTCTGCACTAACAGAATAAAGTTGTGCCGGCTAAGTGTGCCTTACAAAACTGCCCTTAACATTACACTCTACTCGCCTTCCCTCCCCTTAATCACCATCCACCTTGGCCTACGTACCCCCATCTCGTTTGGACCATACAGCCCAACCTTATCACCTGTTCTGTCTACTTCCCTGACATTAATGTCCATCCACCCCAGATCCAAACAGGGCTATAATAAAAGCCCCAAAACCCTCAAATTTCATAGGTGCTCACCTACGACGATTGGCCGATCCCTGCCTAGCAGTCCGGAGACTTCTCCCCAAAACTCCCGGAGGATAGCCAAGAAAGACTATGTGCCCACCTGGGCCTTAATTTTCGTTGTCTAGCAGACAGAAATGCATATCCTGAGTCCAAAACGCATACACCACAGAGCTACTAAAACACTGTAATTTTGAGACCAGGAGTGATTTTGAGGTTGCATCTTTTATCCTTTCATGGTAGAAAACCACCCTGCGCTGAGTTCTAAAGAGGGTCAGCAGTCGCACATGCTGCTGGCAAAACGTATTGCAGATATGATGTTTGTGACCTAGCTGGTGTGTTTGCAAATCTGAGTTTCTACACTGTGGGGTTTTACTGTATATCCGGCGATATCTGACGCCAGCACTAAGAGCTTTTGAAAAAGATCAGGATAGACCAAAACGTCTCAGCAGGGTAGAGATAACTAATCTGAACCAGAATTAAGATCCTAAATATTAGAAAATCATATATGTCTCACAAGTTTAATTGAAAAAGCAAAAAAAATGCATTAAAAAATGACTTAAAAATGTTTTTAAAAAAAAATAAAAGGCTCAATTTTCTTCTTTAAAAAGTGTTACAGGTGCATTTTTATTTAATTTCTGTTCGTTCCAGTATAGCTTTGTGGTTGAGGCAAAGCATGAAAAAGTTATATCTTGGCCCAAGAAGAATACAATATAACATAAGGAGAAGCAAGCAGAATTGTGATGCTTAACTTCCTCAGTCTACTCAGTTTAAATGCATCTTTGAAATACCTTACAAGTACCACGCATGAGCTTGATGGAGCATAGCATGATTGTTCAGTGAGTTAAAACTTGCTGCTGATACCAGTAGTGATCTGAAACATGAGTTACAACCTTGACCAGGCAGACTCAGCCTTCCATCCTTTCGAGGCAGGGCTGTTCAGGCCCACAATGCCATCAGACATTTGCCAGCTGGGCTGGAGCCTGTTATTTCTTTTTAAGGAAGACGGACGCTGATGGTGTCTCTGATGCTTTCTCGAGTGCTCACAGTTAATTACAGCAGGGATGAGAGAGGAGGAAGAAAGTGGTGCTGGTTTGAACATTTTTGCCATAGCAGCTTTTGGTTCCCCGTCCAGCCCTGTTCTGTGGTCAGTAAGTTGAGTGCCATTACATTGTACAATTGTTTTGTCAAAGAAAATATCCTAGCAATGCTATTGGAGTCTGAAAAGGGTTATTGACAAAAGAAAAAATTGTGGCCTGAGTCATAGCCAGCCAGAACTCTTCAAACTTTAGTTGAAGCAAGTTCGTAGAGAGAAGACAGGACTCGCATGTATACCCTAATGTACACAATTTTCTAGCATGTCACATTGTAAGTTTTTCAGTGAACTCAAGCAGGTGCCTAGCTGAGCTCATGAGAGCAGGAGAGAGTGTTCTTCATCTGGTATCAGAAATGAAAACAGTGTTCAGCTGAGCAAGCTCATCTTGACTTTTCACACCTCGGGCATCAAAACACAGAAGCAGCTCCACGTCAGAGACGGGCACTTCATTTTGGCAATATTAGCATGATCAAGAGAAAGTTTCTGAAACGGGCTAAAGTTACCCCAATATGCGCAAGTTTGTTTTTAAGTTTTTGCAATAACATCTGTTACCAGAAGCTTCAGAAATGTGGTATGAAGCATTGTTATTGTTATAGGTGACCTTGTTGTGCATTGTTAATAATAGTATATTTGGTTCCTGTATTGTGATTTTGGAATATGAAGTATATGGTGGTTGATGAACATGTATGGACCTTTAGGATGAGTTTCTATTTTTTCCTGACGGTCTACAAAATATGTATAACACAAGAGCTGCCTCTTTGTAAATAATCTACTAACATTTGGGTTTGAAAAATGGTAAAACATTAAAATTATTAATATTTAAATTGTAAAAAGTCTTTTCTCATTAAGTAACATTTGAAAAGGCGAGTGGGTGTTATATTCCCAGAATGACTCAATACAGTCATTGGCATGTACACTAGCCTTTTAGGAAAGTTTAACCCGAGGCCCATGGTCTAGTGCACATACTCCTGCCCTAGCATGGTAGAAAGCAGAGGCCAAGACTGATAGATTTACTGCTGTGTGAGATGGATGTTGAATGCTGGCACACTGCCTCCAGCAATCTCATTTTGCAGAGCTGCAGGTTCCCATGGCCACCTTGTCCCAGATAAGGTGTGCAATTATGCTGTAGAAAGGCGACTACCCATTTATTTTCGGCGTGCATGGCAAGTTTTTGATTTGAAAGTGAAATAGATTGCAAGGTAAATGCGTGAAGCAAAAGAAATGTAATTGCAAATACATGTGTGCAGAGTATTCGTCTTTTTTTTTACATTTTTGCTGCCACTTATCACTAGGGCTATTATGCAAATATACTAGCGCTTATATGCGAAGAGAGGGTATTTTGAGGGTATTGTTCTTGGAATATGTTCCTGCTCTAACCCTATCATGCAACCCCATTAAACCCAGAGTAGTTAAGAGGGGATAATTATGTGCGCCACTCCTTTAAATCAATGTCCGTGCTTTCTGTTGCTTACAACTGTTAGTGTGGGTCTATAATTCACATTAATATTCGAAGTAACACAAACACACTTCATTTTGAGATTTGAAGCAGCAGTGGAGAAACCTCACTCTTGAGTCCTATGACCTTTGCGAAGGCTGTCCAGTTGCCCTGCTGCACCCTGATATTCCTATGCCCATTGACACCTTCTTAAAACCTATTTTCGGGACACACGGGCAAGGCGCCCTACACGCATCCCTGTTGGGTTGTAGATTGTGGCAGGTCTGTGGAGGTTACACAGTAGTGTATCTTGCACATTTGGAGACGTTGCGGAGAACTGCTTCTCAACAAAAAACACAAATATTCGATACTGTTGCATCTGTGTGGAGCCGACAAGAAGTAAACATAAGCTGAGAGCATCTATACTTGTAGCAATCATTTGGTGACATATTTATTTTCTTTGTTTAGTATATATTTCAGAGCTCAGCAATGATTTTAATATTACTTTTTCTATATTTATTTCTGGAGAAGCTTTGTAAAGCCTTGGTGCACAGCGTGTATCTTTCCATGGGGAAAAGGATGTGAGGACAAGCAGTTTTGGCTAAAATAGTCCCTTCCTCCCTCGTGTTCATTATTTGCTAATGAGGAATTCTCTACAGAAAATGTGCAAAGCTAAATAATAGTATATGCCTGGTTGCTTTTTGCGTAGAACGGGGTAGTAGAAATTAAACGCTTGTACAACTGGTCACTACGCTCCCTAGTTCTTTCACAGGCCTTCTTTGGTGCTTAAGTGTGCCTTGCACGATAAACACACAAGATTACCTGTTTAAGTGGCATTGGTATGTAATTAAATAAAATGTGTTATGCTTTGAGTACATTCTTCATCTCTGTTTTTAGAACCACCAATATTTCCACGATTTTCTCAGTTTTAAATTCTTGTGTTTCATGCGTCAAATGAGTGGGCGCGAACCGTTTTAAATAATCTAGGAACGTACACCTATATGTGGTGATAGTTTATGCTCCCCCCTTTCCGCCATGTGCTAAATGGTCATAATAGCTAGGCACTTAACTTTATGGATTAGGTGTCCCTTTCCCTAGTGATGTAATTGTAAGTGGAGTCCAGGCCTCAGGTTGTATGTAAGTCTGAGAGTGCAGTTCACCAGTACTGAAGCTAGGGGGTGCTGCAGGTGGTATTAAGGTTTTGAGCCGTCCTTCAGTGGCATTTCATGGTGTGGCCTGATTGTAGGAGTGCCTGTAGAGTAAGGCTGCAAGTGTGTGTAAATGAGAATGTTTGAATGTGTTGAGTCAGGATAAAGTGGGTACTGCTAGGAGTTCTGCCAAAGGGCTGCTAGAGCAAATCAGAGGAGCTGGGCTCCAGCCCTCGGAACCCTTAGGGGCCAAGAAGAGAAATTTGCAGAGAGTGACTTGCTGGATCTTGCCAGCCTGGGACGCCCCCCTCTCAGGAATGACAGTCAGGATCGCTGTTAATCAATGAGCTGCTGAGGTAAAATAACCATAGCGCACAGGTTACTTGACAAAAGCATATCAACCATCATCACAATCATTGACGCAAGGAGGTGGTGGAGTGGTCAGGCCGTCATGACCATGTTCGAAGACCAAATGCAGCATTGCCTTATAGTGTCTTGCATCGGATGAGGAAGAGTAACTATATTTGTCTGTTTTAAGTCTCACATCTGTTGCAAGACGTTTTGTTGGCTTAGAGACTGCCAGTTGCTTACTATTGGTTGACTTAATTGTCACTCTCATTTGCTTGCTTCTTAGTCGTCGGCTTCTGTATGCTTTCCTTCCTCTTCTGTTTGTCCCTCCCTAGAGCAAGGAGGCATTCATTGTGACTTTCCACTGCTCATTTTTTAGGCACTACTTTTTTCTTTTTGTTTAAGCACTTTATGAGAGTGTATGTGATTTCCAGCCATTTAATTCGTGCACTTTTCCTCTGTTTTCTTCTTTCTCGCCCTCTCTCACTTGACATCTTTACTTCCTCCTTGCCCACCTACCCTTGCCATTCATGCTTCCCGTCCGCTCTGTTGCCAGCTTGCTGCTCCATCCCCTCTGGGCAACTTTCCGCTGTCGGTTTGCTGCCACATCCCCTCCCGCCCACCCTTCGTTGTCAGCTTGCTTCCTTATTCTCTCCCACCCACATTTCGTTGTGACATGTTTCCCCCAGCACCACCTGCCCACCCTCCATTGTCAGCTGCTTCCCCACCCCATCACACCCACTCTTTGTTGTCGGCTTGCTGCCACTCGCTTTCACCTACCTTCTGTTGTTTGTGTGGCTCCACAGCCCCTCCCGCCCACCGTCCATGGTCCAAGTGCTTCCCCAGAACCTCCTGCCCACATTCCATCGTCCATGTGCTTCCTCAGGCCCTCCCACTCTCCCTTCGTTGTCCATGTGCTTTCCCAGTCCCTCCTGCCTACCATCCGTTAGCTTTCTTCCCTAGGACCTCCATCCAACCCTCCATTGTCAGCTTGCTTCCACAAATCCTCCTGCACACCCTCCGTTGTCCGGGAGCTCCCCCATTCCCCACCTGCCCATCCTCCACTGCCTCTTTGCACCCTCCAACCTCTCCAGCCCACCTTGTGTTGTCAGTTTGCTTCCCTAGCCTATCTTGCTCACTCATTTGTCAGCTTGCTTCCCCAGCCGCTCTTGCCTGCCCTTCATGAACCGTGTGCTGACCCAGTCCCTCCCACTTGCCCTATGTGTCAGCTTACTGCTTGAGCCCCTCTCCTCTGCCCTCTATTATCAGCTTGCTGCCCTAGCCCCTCCAGCCCGCCCTCCATAATCGGGTTGCTGCCACAGCCCTCCCACCTGTCGTATGTTGTCAGCTTGCTTCCATAGCACTTATTGCCCACCCTCCATTGTCAGCTTACTGCCGCAGTCACATTCTCCGTTGTCACTTCTATCTCACAGTCCCTCCCATCCACCCTCCATTTTCAACTTGCCCCCCCAGCCCTTCCTCTCCACCCTACATTAGCTTGCTTCCCCATCTCCTCTCTCCCACCCTCTATTGTCAACTTGCTTCCCCTGCCCACCCTCCACTGTCGGTGTACTACAAGAAGGGTTCTGTTGAATTCACTTTATAATTGTGAAGAAAACCTATCCCTTTTCCTTCACAAACCACATGTGGGTAAAGGTCAACGAAAGCAATTTATAACGTGTGTCTGTGTGTGTCTGTGTGTGTCTGTGTGTGTCTGTGTGTGTCTGTGTGTGTCTGTGTCTGTGTCTGTCTGTCTCCACAGATTGCTCCGATTTGAGGCCGCACTCCACATCAGGTTAGTCACAGACCATTTATTTCGAAAACACGCAGTTTTTCATCCCGGTTATTGAGTCCTTGGCCTTACGTACGTTTCGAAGCATTTGCGCTTCTCGTCAGAGGCCCGTAGCAGAGAATCATTTTCCTGCAGCTACCTCTCCCTCGCATGTCTTCACTCTTCAATTGGCCACCGGTGTGCCAAAAACTTTATCTTCTCCATGCATGCTGGGAGGTGTAGTTCATTTATGCACTTTTTCGCCCTCTGGTGGGTTGATTTCTGCTATTTGTTCCAGGACACATTGTTTTAAAGCCCTCCGGTGTGCCCCAGGACAAACCCCTGCATGTTTAAAATTACAATCCTGATGTACCCATACAGAGAGGATTCTTTACCTCCCTTGCGGGCCCTTCTTTGATCCAGAGGGCGAAAAAGTGCATAAATGAACTACACCTCCCAGCATGCATGGAGAAGATAACGTTTTTGGCACACCGGTGGCCAATTGAAGAGTGAAGACATGCGAGGAGAGGTAGCTGCAGAAAAATGATTCTCTGCTACGGGCCTCTGACGAGAAGCGCAAATGCTTCGAAACGTACGTAAGGCCAAGGACTCAATAACCGGGATGAAAAACTGCGTGTTTCGAAATAAATGGTCTGTGACTAACCTGATGTGGAGTGCGGCCTCAAATCGGAGCAATCTGTGGGGATATATATATATATATATATATATATATATATATATATATATATATATATATATACATACACACACACACACACAATTCACAGTATTACTGAAAAAGTGCTCTGTGTTTCTTGCAAAAGTGTTCACGCAGTGTGTGATAAAGTGCTTGACGCTCAAGTAAAAAAGAAAAAACTCTTAATGGCTCAACAAAAATAGCTTTACAAGAAAGCCTGGTCACAACAAAGTTCAGTAAAGCATCTTCAGTTGGGCTTGGCCAATGGTCCACAATGTTATTTGCCCAACGTGATGATTTGATACAGGCATGTTTTATTTCTATTGACGTTTCGACCTGCCAAGTACACGTGTTAGTTGTACATAAAATTGGGGTCTTCATCAGAACAATCAATTGGGATACCCCCAAGTCGTCATGGTAAAGAACCCAAGTATTGGTTATTTTTATGTACTGTAAAAACATCAGAAACATGTCGGAGGCTTCTTGATCAAAAAGGCAACTTAATCCATTATTATATCCCTGTAAAAAAAAAAAATTCAGACTGAAATCCTTGAGTAGAGATGCACGTGACCACTTAATACGTTTTCATCTAAGGTCGCATCAGAAAATGATGACTCGGATACAGTGTTCATCCCTGCTGTTGTAGTCCTGTTGCTTGAAAAGGAGGTTAGCCATATGACCTGTGAAGTCCACTTGTTTGTCCTGGGTACAAGAGGAAACCTGTCCAGTCCTTAAGTGCCTCTCTCAGGACATAGACAGCAAGTCCAGTCATCTTCTGTTCTTCCTCAGGTCCAGGAGTGTTCTGAAGTGGGTGCCTGGAGATGCCACATTTATGCCTGGCATGCACTAATGGGTGGGAGTGACTCCTGGGCATGGCCTAACCAATGGGGTAAACGTTTGCAGAGCCAATCCTACCTACTTTGGCCATTTTCAAGATGCCGAAAGTCTTCGACCACTCTAAACCTGGTGGCTGGGGGTGTGTCTGGGGAGTGAACTGTGGTAAATCCCAGTGTCCTCTCACATCTAACACTAAAATTCAGATTTGAGCCAGCACTGTACCCACAATAAATAGAGAGAGAGTGGGAAATCTGGTAGAACAAAAGTAGGGTTTTCCAAGAACCAGGCAGTGGATACACAAGTGTGCCCCAGTGTTATATGTAGACCCAGCAGACCTGTCAAGCAGGAGTTGACCCTTAAGCAGGATTTGAGACTGTAATGTCAAGATGGGTGCTGACATGCCCCACCCTGCATAATCGGTGAGGTTCGGAGGAGTCTTCTCTGCCCATTCAGGTCAGCCTATTGTTTGTTCCTGGAAGGAGTATGACACCTTTTCCCACATATTCAAATGTTTATCTCTGGTTGGGAGAAGTTGAGAGCAAATTAGACTCCAGGAACTTCAGGCAGGGAAAAGGTAACTTTCTGAAAGTTAAGTTTCCTTAATATTTATTAAAAATTCGACTTCATCATTGAATTGGATTTTTAATAACTATTAATAGTTGTTTCATTATTTTTTCTAGCTTGTCTGATTTCCTAGATACAGTAATAGGAGTTTATTCTGCACTCTGATTTTCTACATAGGACAGCTAGGCCTGCCACAGTGAGAAATAGTTTCTTGGGGCTAGTCACTGCAAGGAGATAAGATTAAATGTCTACATGCCTTAATTTTAAATATACACCCTGCCTTGTGGGCGGCAAGTCCGACATAGTGGTGACTTATTAATATTTAAAAGGGAGGTTTTGAACTTTCAAAGGGTTTATTTGGACAAGTGGAATTACAGTTTTTACACTGCTAAAGTCAGGCTGAGCAGGTAGGCCTGTAGCCATGTTTGCCCTGCCAATGTAGTGGATAGCACAAGAGGTGCTGCAGTCCAATAGTGGCATTTAACTTCCAGGTCCTGGGTACATCTGGTACCATATACTAGGGACTTAATGTTGGTTAAATAGACCAATTATGAATATGCTAATTTAAACATGTTTAAAAAGAGGGAGCACAGGCACTTTACTAGTGTTCAGCAGAGATAAATTGCACAAATTCTAAAGCCAGCAAAAAATATAGAGTATAGCAAAAGGCGAAAAATGTGTTGTGACCTTGCAGAAAAGGTGAATTTCCTCAATGGGGAGAAGTAGGCTTTTCAGTTCTCTTTTGAGAGTGGCAGCAAGAGATTGTTCTGGTGTGTGTGGTGAATAGAGTTCTAAACCATGGGAGTCTTAAAAGGTTTTGTTTTGCTGACTCCAGGAATTTGAAGTAGAAGGGTATTCGAGCATTTTTGTTGCTGTTGTCCTCCAGAAATGGACAGTTTCTAAACTAAGTATTTTGGGGTTCTGGAGTGTATGCATTTATCGATAAGGCATGACAGTTTATAAAGGCTTTTTTGCTGCTTGCTTCGATGGGGAGCGAATTTATGGTGGCCAGAATTGGGGATATGAGGCTGAATTTCTTAATACCTTTTACTTGCCTTGTGATAAGTGTGTAGAGATGCTGTGAGTCAGGTCCCTGAAGTACTAAGAATTGAAACACATGTTTAAAGTTGTCAGCAAGTATAAGTTCTTTCATTTCTTACAAAAGCTTTATTTGATGTGCCCCTTTTTGTCACCTCGTTCGTATAATTTAGCAAACGTAGTCCTTTTTTTTGCTATTGATTTTAATGGCACGGAAGCATGCATACTATATAGCTGGATAAAGATTTGTATTCATACTTTAGAACACCCCCCCCCCCCATGTGTTGACACCTTTCCCCAGTATCCATGCTCTTCTGTCGTGGCCTATCTTGTTGGCACCCACCCCTGTTTAGTCCCTCTTGGGGAGATGGCTTCAGTCCGGGGCTTGCCTGCTGTCTGGGCCCTCCGGTAGTACATTCAGACTATTGTAGGTTCTCCATTGTCGCCAAGTGCAATCAAAATTCTTTGGGCACCTCCTACTTTCATACCCCAGTTTCCGCTTCCATGCACATATTCATGCCCTCTTTCCACATTGCTATAGTCGTAACTTGTGCCTAACCCTACACCTAGCCACATCTCTCTGGGCAACCATAAACACCAGCATGCAAAACCCTAGGGGTCTGTGCGGAATGTCCTCCTCACTCAGGATCCCAAGGATTACGAAGTGGGGGATTCCCGGGTTCTCAAGTTCCAGCTCCCATATCATCATATCATTCCCTCCCCCCCCACCCCAGTACAAGCTGACCATGGGGCATCCCCAGATAGTATGCATGAACGTGCCCTCTTCTGTGTTGTAACGTAGACAATTGGGTTTCAACACCCTCCCCATTTTCAATAATTTGCTACCATTAAAGTAGATTCAATGCAGTATTTTTAAGTGTACTAATCTCAGCCAAGCTTTAATGACTACTTCCCTTGGGTGCATTAGAGCTGCCTCCCAATCTATATCTTCCAACTCTCCATTCTCCTTCTCCCACCTGGCTCAGAGGCAGTTTATTGTGCGTGATTTAATGCGGTGCAATAGAGTTGTGACACTGGTCTTTGAGCTGTTCCTCCCTGCAATACCCAGCTTTCCAGGGAATTATCTTTGGGGGTGTTCAGCCAGGTTGCCTGGTCCTTCCGGAGTGCATGTGTCAGCTGAAGATAGTTATATTATTATTGTGAGGGCGCGAAGTGGATTCCTGTTGTAAGGCTTTGAATGGTTTCAACACCCCACCCCCACCCAATCAGTTCTGGATTGCACCCATCTCGCCAGCGGCTCTAGACACAGTGCGAACAGCAGCGGGAAGAGCGGGCACCCTTGCCTCGTACTTCATTCCAGCACAAATTTAGCAGACATCTCCCTATTCACCCTCACTGCCGCTGGAGCCTTGCATAGAAGGTCTACCCACTCACAGATTTGGGCCCGAACCCAAGTCGTCTCGTGGTCATGTGGAGATAGTTCCATTCTATGGAATCTAAGGCCTTTCCAGCCTGTAAGGAGAAAATAGCCCTGGGTTCCAGGTTCCTCTTAGTTTTTTCTAGCCACACATGTAGCCATCTGAGATAGAGCTGGGTGGCTCTTCCCGGCATAAATCCCGTCTGGTCTTCATGCACCAGGGTGGTGATTACCTTGGCCATCCTGGTAGTCAGGATCTTGGCTCATATATTGGTCTACGTGTTCAGGAGGGAGATAGCCCTGAACAAGACACTGTGGTCTGTAGGTTTATCTTGCTTGGAATTCACTACTATAATGTCACCATTCAACTCTGGCGGAAGCTTCCCCTTGTCTCTAGCCGCCTGATACATATTCTTGGGATGCGTCTCGAGGAATCCACAAGGGGGCCATTGGCTCCCGGCACTTTCCCAGAATTCATAAGCGGTCCGACTATTCCTTTCTGTGTATAACTTCTTGTGGCATTGTGCAAATGCCTCTGCTATATCTTTGTGAGTTCGGACCAACTCCCCCGTTTCAGTCTTCACTTCTGCCACCCATCTCACCTCCTCCTCACTTCTACCCAGGCATGCCAGGAGGTGAACTGCCTTATGCCCAAATTCATATCAGTTCCTCTGTGTTGAGAGGTAGTATTTGTGGGCGGCATTGTGAGTGAGATTACGGTATTGTTCCATGATCACTACTAACTGTAAATATATATCGGAGTCCCCAGTTCGAGTACAATCTTTTTCCAGCTCGAGGAGCCTCTCCTCCAAAGCCTGCACTTGTCTTTCCTTGCTCTTCCTCTTGAGGGACATCACATTTTGGGCCTTCTCTCTAAGTACGGTCTTATGTGCTTCCCAGATCGTGACAAAGGAGTCCACTGACCCCTCATTTTCATAAAAATACAGCTTGGACGCAATCCATATGGCTTGGACGGTTTTCCCCATCTCGCAAGGCCCCTGGGTCCAGTCTCCACATATTGACCCCGACTTGGCTCTGTGTACCTAGTGTGACCTGGAGTGGTGAGTGGTCTGAAATGCTGTGTGCCAGATATTTCACCTTCCACACCCATTGAATTTGTTATGCTGGGATAAAAGTTCAGTGTCCTTAGGGGATGAGACTTTCAGGTACAGTTTAGTGTCATTCAAGTAGAAATTATATGAAACATCGGATTTTTTGTGAATAAAGGCAAAATGTTCCATAAAGATGTTGAAGAGTGTGGATGGAAGAATCAAAGGACTCCTTGGTGTACAGGGGAGTGGCAAAGAGAAAGCTTGCTAGTTTAACATGTTGGTGTCGATTTTGAATCAGACACATACTTGGTAGAGGGGCCAGGCGAGAGGGTTTTACCACAGTGAAAATGTTTTCTAAGTGGAGGAAAAAATAGAAAGGAATAGTTTGCATTTGCATTACAGGTAGCATTTCCACGTTGTTTAGTTGTGCATTATGTACAATTTCCCATTGGAGAACCAGCAGCCTTTGCAAAATTCACATGACATTACCATCACTAAGCCTGCAAAGCTGCACCTGGAGCAGCTTTCCAGGCATATTACTGCTGGGTTTTGTGACTACCCGTGAGGAATAGTATTTGTACGAGTGCAGATTTAAAATTCCTTTTGTGAATTGGGAAATGGCATTAAGCACGCGGGCTAAGCAACACATGCCGTTTTCATGCAAGCTGAACACCGCTTACCTTAACCATGCTCATGCATGGTTAAGGCAGTCAGCGGTCTAGTTGCAGAGACCAGAAGGAAGACCAGAGAAGGAAGGACCGGACTTGGGAGGAGACCGTGGCTTGGTAAGTAGGGCTTGGGGTGGGGGATTGAGGATGCTGGTTTTCAGGGGTTGGGGATAGTTTTCATTTGGGGGATAGTTTTACAGCTCAGGGCAGGGGGAAAGGGGCAGTTTTAAGGGCTGTGGCCGTTTTAGGGCTCAGTGCGGGGGCAGGCGTTGAAGTAGTTTTTGAGGCCCTGGCCAGTTTAGGGCTCAGGGCGATGGTAGGCGTCGGGGTAATTTTAAGGCTTGGGCTGTTTTAGGTCTCAGGGGAGGGGTCGTGTTGTTTTTTGGGTTGGGGGCCAGGTTTTAGGGTGGGGGGGGGTAGATAGCATGGTTGTGAGACGGCTTTTAGGGCTCCGGGCGGGTTGTCGGGGTAGTGTTTAGGGCTGGGGCGGGGGGAAGGGGGTGCAGTCCTGGGAGCTGGTTTTAAGGGATCAGGGCAGGGGGCTGGGATGTGACCTTTACTATGTATCTAACTTTACCAAGCATGGCTTTACAGCGAAATGCAAGTGAAAGGCATGCGTGGTAAAGGCATGTGTGATAAATGAATGGTTTAGAAGCATTCGTAGTTGTGACAGCGTTGTTGAAGCACGCGTGGTATAGCCATGCGAGCTTCTGTCGAGCAACCTTGTGAATTGGCCCCAGTGCATATACTCCTCACTTTCATTCCCCAAAGATTGCTATCAGGACCATTAGTCCAAATGAAACAGGCAGTTATAATAATTCTCACAATAGAACGACTGGCGAAATTAAAGTCCAGGAATCGATTCTGTGTCCTTTCAACAATATGTCAACCCTAGCCTAAAAGATGAAGAAAACATTAAGAATATCCGATTTGCTTATACAGAACATCAGGTGTGTTTCTGCCTGTGTCCTGCCTCTGCTGATTGGCCCCTGCTCATTGGCCCCTGCTCATTTTTGTTTTTCTGGTTTGTACTTAGAGTGCGCCGAAAGGTACACAGAAATTAAAATAACATGACTGTTTCTGTAGCTTGAAACCCAGAACTGGGTGAATGAATGAATGAAAGATTTATAAAGTGCATACTCTTGCCCAGAGGCGTCTTGGCGCTGAAGAGACAAAAAGAGGTTGCAGATTCTGGTGTCCTTGTGATGGGCCATGATGCTCCGTGGCTAGAGCACCCTATTGTTGTTCAAAGAGCCACGTTTCCAGAGATTTTCTGAAAACTGATAATGATGGAGCAGTTTTAAGATCCAAGGGTAGGCTATTCCAGAGTAGGGCCGTGCTGGGGCATGTTCTTTTGCCTCGTAGTGAATGGACTGTCTCCATTCAAGTGCTGGAGGCCCATTTTCTAGCTTAATTGGTTCAGACGTGCATGTATCTTAAGTTCTTATGAAATGTAATTCGTTATTGACGTTTTTTTTTCTTGCCACTGATGTATTGCAAATCCTTTTTTTAAATTAAAGAACATCGTTCACGGTACTCTAACTGTAGGCGTTTTTTTGAGCCAATGGCACTCACAAATGATGTTAAAAACAGTGTTCCATTACTATTATCAATTCCAGTTTTCAATAACTGTAATCGAGTCATTTAGTTCAGGGAGGGAGAGAACGAGAAAAGGCCGTAACAGAGTAATCCCACGCTGTTGCAAATTTGATTCCAGAGAGAATGAAATAGCTAAATTCTGTATGATTTGGTTAGCCAGCAAAGCCTTGGGGTGGGTGCAGATGTTGCATTCGGGGAAAAATAATAACAGAATTATGGGAAGCGAGACATCATAGTGAAATTATGAATCAAAATGAATAACTACAGAGTCCAGCTAAGTTACTTAACAAAGTGTAACCGTTGTGAAGAGTCAAGATATTATGCAAAGTCCACCATTTTTCGAAGCTAAGGGCGCATTTCACATTGATTTTCTTTTGGTGCAAACTAGGATATGCCTTGGCACCACAGATTTAAGTATGTGTGTAGAGGCAGGAGGCTAGATTCTGGTTGCTTAGTGTGAACAGGTGCCCTCGCCGCGTGCCCTTGAGGAGCACTGCGGAGGCTTCTTGAGGCACAGAGAAAGTGTGTAGTAGGGAGAGAGCCTCCAATGGAGTTTGCAGATGCTTTCTGCCCCCTCAAGTTGGAGGTGAGAAGGCCTGGTGCCTTTCCAGCAGGGTAATGATCCCAAGTAAAGGAGGTCCGACCAGCTAGGCAAAGGGGTTGGCAGACATCGGACTCGGGCATCTACCAATCCCTCTGCTCGACCAGTTATCATAACCCATCAAAAAAGGACCACCTCAGATTATTTTTTCCATCTAAAATTTAGTCCAAACTCTGCGTTTTATTAACCACATGTTCCCCAAATATTTAGATCCCTTCCAAGAGGTGCACTCCCTTTGCCAGTATATGGCCACATTCGATCACATAAATGTTGGCTCTTGTTTAACAGATGAGTAGCCTTGAACAAATTGATGTCTCCAAGAACAGTCAATTGATTTTTTTTAAGGTAGAATATAGAATGGTATTAGCGAAAAATTAAGCAAATGCACAGTCCCTGTCAAAGGAAGCTGAAATACAACATCTGACCTTATAGGTAAAAGGAATGGTCTAGAGAAGGGGAAACTGTGCCATAATTATCCTTTTCCACATAAGTTCCTTTCAAAACCAAGGAACTTTTCTCTTTTGAATGGTGTAAATCTACTGGACTGTATTTTTTACCTCTATGGTTAAATGTCTTGTAATCGACAATGCTATTAACACTGCTACCTGGCTCTTTACCCCACATAATAATTTCCGTAACAATATTTGGAATTATTTTAATATTTATCTTTTCTATATAAAATGTGAAACTACATATAGAATGTCACATGCGGTTACGCCCTGAGGGACTTTTCTTAAAAATTTTTTTTTTTTAAATTAGAAACTTAAAAAAATAAAACATATAAACCGATGAGGAAGGATGCCTGGCGTCGTCGTATTATTAAAAATGGTCTTGGAGCACAACAGGTGTTTGATTACTTTTTATTTCATCCCTGAGACTCCTTCTTTAATATTGAACACTGTGCATGTTTTCCTTCTGGGTGACCCCAAGGGAATGATGGATGCTTTCCCTCATTTGCTTGGGAGTGTGACCCTATGCAAATTAGGATATGATTTTGCCCCTTCATCAGCACTATATTACAGACAAAAGCACTGGGTCAATGAGGCTGCTGGCAGGTATACTGGTTGTGTTATAGTTAAGAAGTTGCACACAGTCAGTGCACCCCCAAGGGTAATGGGGATCCCAGGTTTCCCTTAGCATTCTCCTGTTGACCGGTGTAGTCCGACACTGCCCCTGACTGCGGAGGAAACTCCCCCCCCCCCCCGCCCCCCTTCTCAATGTGCTGCCTCTGCATTAAAAGACTGACTAGTCCACCTTTTAATGTTGCCTTGTCCCAGTTCAGAAGCGCGGTCACGTCTGCACTGGAGACAGTACATTTTGTATGTAATATGGTGCACTGCCCATCCCCATTTATAGATAATGCGTGACATATTATAAAGGCATCTTGCTAATCCAGACAAGTCTGTAGTAGCCACAGCTTGCTAGTTTGTAAGACCTGTGGTTGGTTGAGGTTGGTGGCCAACTCTGCCTCGCCAAACCCATCCCAAGGTATCCTCAAGCTCCCCCTGGTATCGGAAAAGGTCAAGGATATTTGTTATGAGTTTATGCTCTAACAGAATGTTAGTCCATTAGAATGTTTATCTTTGTTGCTTGATGTGGTGTTCCTTTGAGGCCAGTTGTAATTTAGCTGGTCTCGAGGCAACATCACAGAGGTCCTCAAACCATTAGACTTGTACTAAATAGTCAGGAGCCTCCTTTTCTTTTCAACAATATTTGTACTTATTTTGCTTCAGTGATGATCCGCCACTGTTCCTGGTGTAAGGTGTTTAAAAGAACTTGTTAGACTCTGGTTCACTATAATTCAGACGTGCTAAATGACTAAAGTGGTAGAACAGCCTAGAGAGGTCCTGTCCCTTAGGATGTTTTGATGGCAACCTGCAGTGAGGTATCTTCTGCCTGTTGCAACTGAGCTTCTACATCAGCTTCTCTCTTTCCTCTGCTGCACTGACCAAAAAGTGAATGAGTTATTCAGTGTTGTACCAGGGGTGATTGCCAGTTGTGGCAATCAATCCAAAAACAGGTGCCTGCCCCAGGTCAATGGGGTACCAAGTATCTGAGCTGAACTCACATCTACAGGTTAGGAACTTCTTCCAGTTCTGGAAAAAATTGTTACGTTTGTTAGGCCACCTAGTCGAATGGGGTTAGTTGGTCTGAAATATTGACACAGTGCAACCTTTCAGAAGAGATCTGAAGGAAACCGAGGGACATGGACCCTAAGTAGACACCAATCCCATGTTTGTCAAATGTAACCTTGGCCCATCAGGAAGTATAGAAATCATGTATTTTTCTAATTGAGCACACATTAGGGATTCCGTCTATAGAAGCGTTGCATTTGGGTGAAGACCGTCCTTTATAGGGCCGACAATTCTCTCATATGTGGCTTCCAATTGTATACAGTATCCACAAAATGTGCTCTGATGCAAGTTTTTGAAAACAGGAAAAAATAGCTGTTGTCAATCATGCTCCCTTGGGCAACTGCAAGCTCACTCAAGAAGAACTCATCAATTGGGATCTAAGTTGTGAACCTGTTGAACCCTTCAGCCACAGGTAGCAGGCATGCCTACGGTATGCCACTGTCTAAATCCAGGAGGCATATAAATGGCCCAAAGAGATGTGCGTCTCCCCTCCGCGGCACTAAGCAGGCAACAGAAGTCTGAGACTGTGGAAGTTGAAAATGTTGACGTAAAGTTAACCTCATAATAATATAGAAATGTTCCTTAACCCCTTCGCTGCGTTCGTCAGCCAACGGCCGTCGCGAGCACTACCTCGGTAGTGCTGTGCACGTCCGTTGGCCGACGCGGCCCCGCCCGTTTAATAGAACGTTCCGCACTGGCGCGGAACGTTCGAAGCAGCAAAGGAGTTAACGTTAACGTAGAAAATGCGTGTCAATATTTTGGTTAAAGAAAATGTGCTTTTATTAAACGTGCAAAAAGAGAATAATGCTGCTTATTTCTGCATAAATCTCCCATTTCTGTCATTCTTTCACTGCTAGGCCTCAATATTTCTGTTTATTCTTTACTTTCCCTTCAATATAATAAACGCCATTTTGTAAATGCTGACTTAACATTATAATTGAACTGCAGAACTTGACATCTTTGTGAAATGTGCTGGTTGCTGCAAAATGTATTTCTTTCCTTCCTTACACCATATGTTTTCATTGTGTTTTAGATATTGATGAAAGAAAATGCTTGCTCTAGATTTGAATTTCTTGATCTAACCAGGACATGCTACATATTAATGCTTCATTTCATAGAGCAGTCCATTCTTGCATAATGGGACATTGAACAGCTAACAGAGTAAGCTCGAAAAGGTTCTCATGAGAAACTTCCAAGATGTATCTTTTGTAATACGCAGTAGCCACATTCAAATAACATGTCGACATGGACGTTTACCGTGGGAATCGAGAGAGAAGAGGATGGAAGATCCTTCCTCATTGGCTCGAAATGACTTGAGCACGTTTTTTGCAACATATGTTTTGTGCTCTCTATATAGTACGTATTCCTAGTTGGAGAGTTATCGCATTGCATTCTATGCACACCTACCCTGCAATTGCCCCTTAGCACTTGACTGTGCTATTTTTGCTTGAGATTGCTGTAAGCTACTGCGAGCAGTGATTTTATGTTTTCCTGATGCCTTTTAGGAAACTTACTCCATGCTGATGATAGCTACTACTGTGATAATTTCCTTCTACCTGTTTTAATGGCTGCTACTGCAGCTGTTAGGGAGCTCAGCTGAGTTTCCAGAACTTCTCTTTATGAGGAGTTCGACCTTTCACCGTTGTTAGCCTGTTTCTCCAATTTTCTCTTGTTCTTTTCCAAAAGGAACTCTATGGGTTTCATGCAAGGATAGGTTAGGTCCTATAGATTAAGTTGAGGACTAATTCCTTTATGGAACACGCTGTTATTTTGTATGCTGTCTCTAACCAAATTTTTCTCTATTTCTGTAAACAGACGTATTAGACTAACTTGAATAAAAGGCCAAAAATACAGAGTAATCTCTTAATGACAAAATAAAACTTTTAAAACTTCATCAAACCTCTTATCATTGACTGAACCTTAAATGCTGTAAGTTGATGATTATGATAGAAATGTGTTTGAGTTGTGCTCCATTCTAACACGGTGGCAAAGATTCATCGGCCTGAGGAAGATATTGGCGTGGAAATTGGAAGTTTGCTTAGTAAATTTCAAGGTGGAGCTGTTTATAAAACTTTTATAAGATTTCCGTGCTTGCAAGCCTAGGGGCGAGGCTATGGTCGTCTGATGAGCTGTCCAGCTTTTCCATTAACGGCTTTCCTTGCAAGCCCCCAGCGAGCATTTCTGTGTATCTGAGAGTTTAGTTATGTCATCAAGGTGGCGTGTGGCAAAAGGTTGTAATGCTGGTATTTATATTAGAATTTTAAATTTGTTCCACTACATATTTGTTGCAGGGAGAAAAAAAATAATGTACTTCTTTACTGTGCTGCCTTGTTTGTTACGTAAATTAAGCTTTATATCTGCCTTTCTCTCATTCAAGATGCAATTCCTTAGTGCGTCAAAATTCTTTATGTACATCTTGTCCTGTTTGTCCTTGGTGGGACATGATGCCAAAGCCTTTTCTTGGCTGCTTTGCCTCTCTACTGTTTTTGTTTTTGAGTGACACATCTCATTTGACTGTTCCCGTCTGTCAACTGAAAGCTGCTCTGTCTCATCAGAAATGCAGAGAGCATGAAAACTCATTTGCAAATGACGAACAGATTAGAGCTCAGTATTTATGACTTTACTGTTATTTAGTCCTATTAATCATGAATGTTTTGCAGCTCCTGTCAGCAGCTGCCAGTCTGTAGCAGGTAGATAAATACAGCGCTGCAGGCTTGCATTTAAGATTGCAAAAAATCTCCTGAATCCTTAATGTTATTCTTTTCTTGACATATTTGTTTTTTAGATTAAATGTTAGATGGGTTTGGCTGAAGTGTGAGAAACTGCTGAATGACTTAACAATAGAATATCCTTTTTTTATGGGTAACACGTAATAGCAAACACATAATTAACCAATCCAATCAACTTTATTTCGGTCATCGTGGACCATAAAAGTGCATACGCAGAAAGTTAACACACATAAAACCATGTACTATAAAACATCACCATAAATAGCTATACAAATAAATTAACAGCGTTTAAAGTGCATCGCGGGGTTCACAGGGTGGTAGAACTGGACAATTCAAATCAACAACCCACCCTCGTCCAGCTACCATCTATAATTCCCCATATGTAAAAGCCACATGGGACATAACAACTGTACATGTAATTTGCCAAAGTAAAAACTAATTTCATCAGCAGACTTGATGTTAAAACATTAAAAAGAGTAAAAAAAGGTAGATAAAACAGTTAAAAGATGCAGACAATATATACTTTAAGGTCGCTGTAACGAATTTAGGATCATCCAGCGCGCACGCCACATCGAGGTTAGAAATCTAGATACAGCAAAAACAGTGGAAGTAAAAGTGTCGTACTTCAGGACTCTGAATGCCTCCTCGCAGTGGACAAACCCTAAATTCATGCACAGTTGGATAAACCATTGCTGTCTTGTTGATTTATAGCCAGGGCAGAAGAAAAAAACGTGAAGCTCTGACTCTTCCTCACAATTGCAGGCAGGGCACCCTCAAAGTATAGTTTTTGACCATTTGTTAGAGAAAGCAAAAAGCGGCAAAGTCCCAAATCTAAACTGAACATACAATTTCCTTGCCAGGGTAGGTTGGATGTCATCCAGAAAAGACTCTAATGTATACTCGTCTTTGAGTTTCAAGAATTCGGCTGTCAGATGTCCTAAGGCCGAACTCCCCTGGATATCTGCAAGTTTGTGCATCCTATAAGATCTTGCCAATTCTGAGCGTGAAATTACAGTGCATGATTCCTCTGGATTGCTCCATAAACTTGATTTTCCCAGCCTACAACATTCATCCTTTACATGCGCAAACCATGGTATTTTACCTACACCCGGAAAACTCAATAACTCCTTTAATTCTGACTGATAAACGGCCAGTTCCGGGGTCACCCACAGTCTGCGCCAAAAAGTTAGGCGTCTAAGTCCAATCTCGTCCCCAATTGGTCTGATTCCTAAGTCCAGCCGTAGGGGGGTATGGTGGGTACTAGGGGGGAGGCCCAACAACTGCCTCAAAAAATTGTCCTCTATTTTACTCAAGCTACCAGAACAACAATGACCCCATAATTCAGCCCCATACATTGTCGCACCCCTTGCTTGCACTTTGTAAATCTCTGTTATTGGCCCAGCTGGCTTGTAGGAGGAGTTTCTATACACTTTTGAAATTCCCCCCACAGTCTGGGCTAACTTGAGACTTGCTTTGGCCATTTGCGGCTCCCACTCCAGATTTTCTGACACCTAGGTAATCAAATACCGGCACCCTCTCAAGCATAGTGCCATCTAAACAAGGATTGGAACGTGATGTGTTGGCTAGGTTGAAGACCATAAATGTAGTCTTCTGCGTATTAATCTCCAGCCCCCTGTGTTTGCAGAAGGTATCAAAACTATCAAGTACCCTCTGAATACCCATAGGCGACTGACAGTAAGAGGGTGTCGTCCGCAAACATCATTGTTGGTACCTTTCTACGTGCTATCTTCGGGGCATCGTTATCCTTTACCTCAATGAGTTGGGCGACCAATGCGTTAACAAAGAGACACAACAGGGTAGGTGCGAGCACGCACCCCAGCCTTACTTCTCTGTTAACTGGGAGTCGAGAGGTTAGGTCGCCACATTTCCAAAACTTCACGTGGGCGAAGTTGCCTTCATGCAATCTCATAAGCAAACTCAGGAGGTAGAGGGGGATCCCCAGATCTCTAAGTACACCCCATAATTTAACTCTGGGCACCGAATCAAAGGCCGTCTTCAGATCCACAAATATTAAATAGACTGCCACCCTCCATTGTCACCGTTTTCCAATATAAAAGTTGGAGTCTATATATTTGGTCGACGGTGGAAATGTTTTTTCTGAATCCAGCTTGATAGGGGCTCAGAATTTCATGCTCTTCCATCCACACCTGGAGGCGGTCAAGTAGTACCCGGGCAAACAGTTTCTGGGTGACATCGATCAAACTGATCGGCCTATAGTTTGCAGGCAGAAGGGGTGAACCCTTTTTAAAAACTGGGACAATTTCTGCCCCTAACCAAGTTTCATGGATTGCCATACCTTTCATAATAGCATTGAATAAAGCCCATAGGTAGGGTCCCCAATTTTTGGGTTCTGCCTGAAAGAGATCCCCCCCCCGGTAACTTATCCAGTCCCGGTGCCTTCCCGAAGGGTAGCTTGCTTATTGCATTTAAAACTTCAGTCAAAGTAATCACAGGGGCCTCTTCATGAATAGTCCCCAGAGAAATTATAGATGTTTCATCAATTGGGCCAACTGCTTCCTTAGTGGTGTATAAAGCCTGGAAATGAGTCTTCCATACATCTGCTGCTATATTTGACTCTATGGCTGGCTTCCCTTCGCTGCTGCCTGTGCTGACTATGGACCAAAACGCCTTCATGTCTTTGTTGGATAGGGCGGTTTTTAAAGAATCCCATCTATCCAGTTCCCAGGACTTTTTTGCTTGTTGGATGCCTTCTCTGTACACCACTCGCATTTGTTTAGTTAGGGACCTATCCTTAGCTTTGATGGCCTCTATCAGGGTCCACTTAGCCTTTCGGCAGCTATCGTTAAACCAGGATCGTGTAGCCCCTTTTTTCACCCTAGAGGGGATCTTTGGATAAAATATATCGACCAGTTTGGAAGTTAATACTGCATGCGAATCTGCAACTCTATTAATAGTTAGTAAGATACACTCTGCTGACACAGCCTCTCCCATTTCTAATAGGGATGGGATAATTGCTGTATATAGTGTGGCCAGCTTATCGGGTGACTGCTGCATTTTCCCCCACCTCATTCTTCTGTTAGAGAGTATTAATCTATTGTCTATGGGGGTACAGCTGACCGTGGCATTTCCAAAATCCGGCATCTCCAGTTCCATGGTCAGAGCGTTGTGATCGCTGTCATGTCGCGGCAGGACAGCGAAATCGACAACCCTTTGCCATAGCCTGGTCTCCACTAGGATGTAATCCAGCAAGGAGGATTGACCTATTCTATTGAATGTTAGCTTCCCAGGTGTATCCGATTTAGTGCAGCCGTTACATTCTCTCAGGGAGTGGGTCAGTGTGACCGAGTTGATCTGCAGTGCCAGCGGGGACCATACCTTAATCGGTGGGATTTGAGGGTCTGGAATTAGCCATTGCAGATCCTCCTCGCTAGGAGTTGTCAGTGGGCTCAACTAGGGGCTCAAATTGGCAATTAAAATCCCCCCCTACAATTAACCACACATTTGTGGGGACAGTAGAAATAAAGAGATTCAATTGGTCAAAGGTCGGGGATTCATTGCTCAGGCTTACAGGTCGAGAATAAACGTTAATAAAAGCTATCTTGAGATTAGGGGAAAAAGTAAGTACTACACACTGAATGTCATTCGATGAGGAGTTCAACTGTTCAACTTTGCAGCCCAGATGAGAGCCAACCCAGATGCATAGGCCCCCAGACTGTCTACCCTTCCCCCCGAGATGGCAGGGACATTAGATGACGCAAACCCCACCCTCGGAGAGTCTTCCCATGCCCTGGTTTCCTGAAACATGCATACGTCATATTGGTCCACAAAAATCCCCCAATCGGGGCAGGACAGTTTGTTTTTTAGACCGGCAACGTTCCAGGATAAGACCCTCAACTTATTACCTGGGTTACGCTTGTCTGGGGTGCTATCAAAAGTATGAATAACAGGGGTTTAGATATCCCTCGTTTGGACCGAGGGATAGTTGTGTAATACTCTCTTGGGGGCACCTTCCCTCCGTGTGCTGTTACTTATAGGAGCGGGGGTTAGGGCAGCTGGTGTTGGAGACGACTCTTTCCGTAACCCTATTACACCATTGGTCGTCTGTTGTGTTACTATTTCCAGCTCCTTTGATTCTGCCCCTACCCCTAGGCGAGTGGTCTGGCTAGGCTGGCCGCAACTATACTCCTCTAATTCTCTTGCAGACCTCAGGGCTCTAAATCCATGGGCTGGTTCCAATATCATTGTATGTCAATCCACCTCTTCCAGGAGCCCAAATCTATTTGCTACCGGTATATTAAATAGCAAGGGTCTGGGGGTGGGTGCCAGTGGCCCACAGTTTGAAGTTCCAACGGCCACCTGCCTAGATCTGGTCTAGTATGCGCCCTAGCGGTCATGTAGCAGTGAGAATAAAAATAGTCCACTGCAAAGGCCCTAACTATTTCACGTATTCTGTGAATGTTGAACTTCACATGTTTATTATTCTTGTTTGTTTCTTAGGTTTGGCTTCAAAGTGTAAGAGTAAGTATTTATTTGCTTGGATTGTTTGCATATCACAAGATTATATGGAAGTTCATTGTTGGCTTTTTCATCAATCCAGTAACTATTCATAATCCTATCAGCCGATGATATTTGATGGAGATGTGAACTCAATGGCCCATTCTTCCTCTTATGAAAGACATTGGTTTGTATTTTATTCACTTATTTCACTTTTCTGAATCCTCGGCAGCAAAGACCAATTTTCGCCACTTTAGCCTAAAACAAAAAAACAACCTCTGAATGGACAGAGAGTGGCAGCCAAGTGGTTGTAGGGTCCCTTGTTTGTTTTCGAATCAGAACATCTTTAGGATCATATTGCTGTCCTTGAAGAAGAACCCTTCATCATCAATGTAATTACTACTTTTTCACATGATCCTCTTTATACGGAGTAGAACAAGGAACGAAAATACTGCACATCAGGGTGAGCTGTTGTAAGAGGAAATAATGTCTTCTATTGCTTACTTAAAATTACAAGTATCCGTTTAATTGGTTAAAAAATTGCCTTGAAGGCCCGAGATACATCTCCCAAGGGGCGCTTTATGCCACTGGAGGTACTTCCCCCTTTAAAAAAAACACCTCTGGTCATGGACCTACTTGATGCTATACCGGGGCAGGAATGCTCTGAAACGGGTAGCCCGGCCCACTAGATATCTAGCCCATACATTATAATTAACAGTGGGGTAGGTTTGAGCTGGTAAGCATTGTGTTAAAAAATAAGTAGTTCAGAAGCAGGCTGCATATTTGGTTTGAAGGGGTTCTCTGTATACTGATGCCTGCCTGCTCTTGTACTACCCTTCATTAGTTTGCAGTTTGGGAGTGTTTCCAATTCAAAGGTTTTTTGTCTGTTGCAAAAATCTCTGTAGGGATGCACGCCAACATTATCAAGAAGCAAATACAAAGTTATCTTCCCTCAAGATCCCTCCCTTCATCATCATCTAATCAATTAAGGGCCAGATGTACGACCATTGGATTTAGCGGCTCGCAATTTGCGACAAATTGCGAGTCGCAAATTGCGAGGCGGTAAAATCAATGTACAACAGTGTCAGAGACACTGTTAGCGATTCCCAATGGGGTCGCAAAATGCGAGGCTCATCAATATTCATGAGCCACTCGCAATTTGCGAGCCCATTGGGAATGGCCAGCCTCACAGGGATGGTGGCCTGCTGGGGTCAGCAGACCACCATGTCAGTGACTGCTTTTCAATAAAGCTGTTTTTTTTTTTTAAATGCAGCCCGTTTTCCTTAAAGGAAAATGGGATACATTTGAAAAGGAAAAAATGAAACGTTTTCGTTTCATTTTTTTAAGGGCAGGTAGTGGTCCCTGGGACCACTGACTACCCTTAAAAATATTTTCCCTGCATGCCCAAAGGGGAAGGGTCCCCTGGGGACCCCTTCCCGTTTATGAGTGCTTTACCACCCTTCTGAGAAGGGTGGTAAACTACGACTGTTTTGCAACCGCAATTGCGGTCGCAAAAGAGTCATACATACCTGGAGGACTCGCTATTAGGAAGGGACGCCCTCGGAACGCCTCTTCCTAATAGCGACTCGTTATTCCTATTTTGCGAGTCGCAAATAATTTGCGACTCGCAAAATGGGAATAGTACATGGCCAACTCGCTTTTGCGGTCGCAAAGGGGTCTGAAACCACTCTGCGACCGCAAAAAACGGTCATACATCTGGCCCTAAATGTCTCAAAATGTATAAGTAAGATATCAGATCGAAGCTTCTCCTTTTTGTTCTTCCGGTATTTGGAACTCCCATCTGTCACATTTACATATTATCCCTTGCATCACTCTGTTAACATGCCGGATTAAAATTTGGCTGTTAACAAGGGCATTTTAAATTTCCTTAGTTTATTTATCAGGGTAAAGGGTCAAGAGATTCTTTGGTGTTCAAGCACTCATACAACACTTCTAACATAACAGCGGAAGGAGGGCTTCAATCAGTATTGAAAAAGGTACACACTTGACACAATTATCTCTGATTAGTGACTTAATTAACCTTTTGTTGCAAAGGATGCTTGTTGCCCATGCAACCTGTGATTGCAACATACCTTTTAAAACATGTTCCCTTGGATCACAGGTGGATCTTCATTCAATGGAGGATAGATTTTTATCAATGGATGGAAGTCACCAGGTGAGCCATAAAATTAATGACCTTGTTTGTGTCCATGCGTATAGTCTACATTTTCATAATCATATTGGGTAGGTACAAACAGGGGAGGGCAAGATGGCCAAAAAATTAGATGGCTAAGACCTCCCTCCCGCCTCGTAAGCATTTAATGTGTTTGAACTGCTTGAAAATGAGTTTTGATGATGGCCTTCATGCTTCCAACTAGCTTCCCTTTTCCCTGGTTAGCATGACAGGGTCACTGGCCTTCTCTGTATTCAGTGGTCACATGAGGACCACAAGTTCTTCTTTGAGTCAAAGATGATGGAGGTGGTAAAGTAAGCACATTTTCAACTCAAAGCTTTAAAAAATGTGGCTATAAATGTCTCCTCATAGCTACAGGTTAGGGTGATAATTCTGTCTCCCCTTTAGTAAGTCTTCTCATCGGTTTCAGATGATCCAGAATCAAGCATCGGACACTGTTCTTGATCTTAAATGTTTCTAAACCTGCTACGAAAACCATACTAGTTGACAATGAAGAACCACAATTAATAAAAAAAAAAAAAAAAAAATATGTCCAGCTCAGTGTGTACCATAATAAGAGTTCTTTTTTATAAGCCCTGCACAAAGCTGTCTTGTGGTCCAGTGCTCACTATCTCAGACTGAATTAAGCTGCATACTGTCTGATTTGGATTCAGTTTATCAATATATATTTGCAAGTTTTTGCTGCATCCCGTGATGATAGGACTTTGCCAATCTCAGTTCCTTATGTTGGATTACCCAGACTGTAGAACTGAGGACCAAACAAGAATAAGAAGCTCTGGAAATAATACTCTTTCATATGTTTTTTTGCTGACGGACCCCTAAATCCACATTTTGTGTTAGATCTCCCTGGGAGACAATCATGTAAGGCAGAAGGTATGTATTTTGGCTGGCACACAGGTATAGGTCTTCATGATTTCCAGTGCCTGGGACAGGAAAGGCTTCCAGTGCCCATGACATAAATTCCTTGCAGTGTGGGGGGCTCAAATACATTTCAGTGTTGTGTGTTCAAATACCTTCCATTGTCTGGAACCCACACACATTCTAGTTTCTAGGACATAATTTCCTTCAAGTGTCTTGGACTCAAATACTTTCCATTTCTCTTCATCTTGATTGGCTGCCAGTGGTCTTGGTCACAAATACCTTACAGTTGTCTGGGTTACACGTGCCTTCCAGTTGTATGGGGCACAAATGCCATTGAGTGGAACACAAATGTCTTTAAGTTTTATGGGTTACGGATACCTTCCAGTAGCCTGGGCTATGAATGCCTTCCAATTGTCTGGGTTTTGATTTCTTCTTTTTGTCTGGGTCAAAAATGCTTACTGTTGGCTGGATCCCAAATGCCTTCCAGTTGTCTTGAACAAAAATGCCTTCCAAGTTTCTGGGTCATGAATGCTTATGAGTGTGTCAGTCAGAAATTCCTTTCATTTCTCTTGATTACACATACCTTTAAGTTGTCTGGGTTAGAGATGCCTTCCAATTGTCTGGCCACAGATGCCTTTCATTGTACATCTAGGTGACTGGAACATGAAAACCTTCACGGTGTTTTAAGGTGATAGCGATGTCCAACGCCTAGGGCATTGACGTCTTTTCGCCTCTAGGATGTTGATGGCTTTGGCATCCTGGAGCATCCATATGGTTTAAAGTTTTGCCATCTTAATGTAGTCCGTGTTGAGTCCATTACGGATCTTGGAAGGTAATTCCTTCTGGTGTCTGGAATGTGGATTTCTTCTGGCAATGCATCTTCTTTGGACCTTCAGCATCCTCCTTTGAGTTGAGTCTTGATTGCTGACTAAGCTATCCTCGGTAGTTGAGGAGAGGAGACAGAAAAACAATGATGAAGAAGTGAAGAGAGGAAGGTGACCTGGGGGGCGGCTGTCCCTGTTGTTTCTGTGTGGGTAGGAGCCACCCTCATATTACATTAATTGCTGATAAAACAGCTGTTCGCAATTATCTAAGGGCAGGTTCACTGGAATTATGCGGTAGGGGCGCACAGCATTATGCAGTAGGGTTGACCATTTATGCGGCAAGAAAAGGCAAATTATGGGGCATAGTGTGGCACGTTTTGAATAGTATTACTTCAGAAAGTATTACCATGTGTGAAAATTAATGGTCAAATGATTTCACCTCAATAGTACCAGTTTCAGAACCAAATTTGAGAAATAAACTGAAAGATGGCCAGTTATTAGCCTTTGGGAAAACGCTCATCACGTCTGAACAAATGTTGCCACTTTTTTAGTAATTTTTAATTCGTTTGAGCTAGAAGCATTTTTTTGTTGTTTAAATCTGCAGATTATGTAGCAAATGATGAATTATGTGGCAAATGCAGCAAAACAATAATTATGAAAAAAAGCAGTGGCTACAGAACCACATAATTCTAGTGGTACTGCCTAAGGGTAGCCCTATCAACAGGTGCACCAAAGTGAACAGTCTTCCTTCCACATTTGATTGATGTTCACGATTCTTACTACAAAAGCAAGCAAGATAATGTTTGAACATTTACATTCATTTAAAAAATAAACTCCAGAAGCACTAGTTACCTGAAAGTACTTGACTTATTTTACATTAGGAGTCCAGTAGGCATTACCCTCAGTGCAGCCACCGTCCAGAAAGGCAGACAACCCCTTTGAGACTTAAGAGTGAGGGGCAAATTTAGGGTCTCCCGAATCGTATGGCAAGGGGCGTCCCTATGACGTGTTATGACCAAAAGGAATAATGTATATAGCCAGGAAAATGAGCATTGGTAAAGCCAATACGTCTCGCTTACATTTTGGGCACTTATTAAAATATTTTTAAAAGCCTGCCGTAGTAAGAACAACAAAACATTTGCTTTGTGTATACATTGCATGTATGAGATAAATAAATAATGTCTGATGATTGAGAGTAACATTTGATATGTAAAATAGTTCTTCATACATGTCACTGAAGCATTCCATAGAATAATATTTCTCTGGATGGAGCCATATGCCACTGTGTCTGTATTTCAATGCATTAGTCACAATAAATGTTGCAGACAACTGCGCTGTCAGGCCAGACCTAAAAACGGCTGGGAAAAGATAGATGAATACTTGGACATGGAGGATACTGGAGCCCAGTCAATCAAGAGCATTCGGAGATGTGGGAACATTGATTCCTTCTAGTATATCTGGGGTGTTGATGGCTCTCTGCTGCCTCACTACCATTGGACATCTAGACTCTTGTTCTTTTTCAGTGTCTGAGGTGTCAGTGTTTCAGACATCTGGATCGTCACTACTTTTTGATGTCTAAGGTGTTGATGTCTGGGATATTGATACCAAGTTCCGGCTCCTGTGATGTCTGTGCTTTCCGGTGTCTGGAGTTTTTATGTGTTAGGGCGTTAATGTTTGTGGCTCCTATGACTTTCAACTTCTGTTAATTTTTGTTGTCTGGCACTTTATGGGCGATGAGTTAATGGTACATTTATCCCTTGCACTTGCTGTGCAATATCTCCTGCTTCATTACCCTTATGTTAGATGTAGGTGAAAGGGGGCTTCCTAAACACATCAGGTTCTCTGCTTAAGTGCAGTGATCTACAAACGAAGGAGGAGGGATTCTGTGGGAGATATTTTTCTCGTTGTGCAAGCTGATGGTGCAAGATTCACCAGGCGGGAACTCCCAATGGAGAAATAGAGATTACAACAAGGTAAGTGGGTATCATGTAGTGGGGTCATCCAATGAGAACTCTGCATAAAAATATGCGAATTGTTTATGCACAGCACTGTACCTCATTCGAGTTTACACTCTATTACCATAGCACGATAAAAACCATTCAGAGCCTTCTAGGCGATCAAGCAGAAAAAAAAAAAGTCTAGTCCAAGTGGAATACAAGGCTGTCACGATAGCGCACGGCTTTTATGTCCTCCGGCATGTATAACCCCTTTGTCCCTCGCATGTACTGCTCTTTTGCAGGCATTCAACCGGGTCTGTGCATCTGCTCCTAGTCGGTAGGTGTAACTATGCTCCCTGCAGGCCCAGCAAAGAACGGGTCGACCACCAAATCCCAGGAGCAGTCGGTGCTCGGTAAGGGAAGGTCACTGCTAAGAATAACTGGCTTTTTGGATTGGAACCCCCTGACAGCTGAGGCGACCGCTGCCTGAGAAACCCCCCCCTGCTAAATGAGGCCTGCAGAAAAGTCAGCAACTGATCGAGCGGGTTTGTTCACTGCACGGTTCAGGTCATCGGAATGCGCCATCGCTAAATCGCGTCAGCTGAAAAGGAGCTTCGCCTCGTACAAAGTAATGAGCTATACTGCGAACAGCAGCTCCTAAATCATGCGTAGAATTCATTTTCTGAAAACTGGTAACGCAACCTTCACTATTTTAGACGTGTGTGTTGAGTTAGTTAATTCCTTCCAAAAGCTGGCCAAGCTGGCCAAGCGTGTCGCGCACTCCTTGGTGCTGCCGTTTGGCTCTCTAATGTAGGTTTAACACCAGAAATTATTTATTTGAGCTAGGGAAAAACATGAAAAATATATGTACATAAATATATACATATTTTGTCACTGAAAAAAATCAAAGGTTAAAGTGACGTCATAGTCGTTGACATAAAAACCAACATTTAACTAGCATTGGCAAAGCCAGTAGGACTCACCTGCAAAGCTAGTGGCTTTGGCATTGATTTGCAGCCATGCTGTACAGTGACGATGGGATGGGAAACACACGGACATTGGAGAGTGGGTCGGAGGGGCTAGGGGGAGCACAGGGATAGCGACGGGAGGGACTAGGACAGCACAACAGGTGGGTGGGAGGGGGTGGGGCAAGCACATGGACTATGGAGAATGGGTGTGGGAAGTACACAGACAACGGAGGGTAGGCAGATGGGCAAGTACATAGACAATGGAGGGCGCGCAGGAGGGGGCCAGAGTAAGCACTTGGTCAACAGAGGGTGGGTGGGAAGGGAGCATGGAGGGGGGGAGAAGTACACAAGGGAGACACTGGAAAACACATGCACTGTCATAGGGTGCTTAAACAAAAAGAAAATGTAGCACCCGAAAAATTGAGCAGTGGAAGGACTCAGAATAGCGTCAGTGCTCCAGGGGAGGAACATACAAAAGAAGAGGAAGGAAAGTCTATGGAAACTGATGAATTAGAAGCAAGCCAATGAGAGGAAACACAAGTAATGATAAGTAATCAGCAGGCTCTAAACCCACTGTATGGTAGCAAAATGTCTTTCAACAGGCAACGCCTGCACTGTTTGAGGCGAGACTTGAAGACCACTGAAATAAATTATGGTTTACTGAGATAAATCTAACTTACACCCCCGCCATGCATTGCCTATGACCTCACATATTAATTACATCACTTATTCCATATTAAATGATAAATTTGATAACATCGTAGTCCTATACAGCATAGAGATACTGTGTGTACATGAGTGAGGGTATAGAATGTAAATAGTGTAAGCCTTGGAGGCAGGTGTGGTTGAGAATGTTCGAAGTTATATGGTGTGCTGTTTACAAGCTAGAAAAGTTTGGGGTGCAAGTACTACTCCGTGTTAAGGAAAAAGTTGACCACACATAATGTGGGTTGCAGAAGTATGTTTAAAAGTATGTTGTAGGCTAAAGCCAAAGCCTGTTGCAAAAAATCTGTCAGATAAACCGAAGTTTGTGTTGACAATAGATTATCCACAAGCGGATGTAGGGGTATGTGCCCATGCTAAAAAGTTGTAATACAGTGATATTGACAAACTCTATGCCGGGAGGACATTCATAAGGTGTGGGTGGTTATTTCTAGAACTTTGATGAAGATTATGAGGCATTGCAGATTGTTGAATAATGTAAAATGTAGGGGTGACCCATGTAAAGGTGGTTTAACTCGCACTGGGCTTGTAAGCATGGCTGTAAGGTTATGTACCATTGTTCTTATCTCAGGAAAGTGTGTAAAGAATCTTGTTAGCAAATGATAGAGGGTTGTCCATAGGACATGGCAGAAGGTATCATACATGTCATCTGGTCATGTGAAGTCTTTAAGAGGGTGACTGCTTTAAAGTGAATAGAATACAAACTTTTTTGAAGGGTGTGTTAGGTTTGAAAAGGGTGTGGCCCCATTAAAGTCTATGGAGACATTTTGTCTAAGTTGGTGAATACCAGTAAAAAGAGGGTAATATCTCCCAAATATGGGTGACTTGACAGATATGCTATGTGTTCAGCATGTGGTCATACCTTATGTCCATTATTACCTGACTGGTGATAAGATAGTCCACAGGTGTTTTGTGTTGAATTACTTCAAGTCCACAGTTCCTATATGATGTTGTCCACAGTGACTGGATGGTGTCATCAGTGATGTCCTCAATGTCACGAGTAAGGTAATAATGCCGTTTCATCTTGTTCATTGTGTCGGCTCGGTGCATGGCCAGTGTGGTAGCTCAGTGAGCTGAGTGCTCACTCAGAGGTCTATAGCCCTCCTTCAGGTCACATGCTTGAATCCCCCTGGGACTACTCAGATTTCCATCTGGAATTGTAAAATAATAGCAACCTGCAGGTATCTTGGTTTTGGTGTATATTAAAAAAATGTTTAATTTTCCACACCGCCCTCCTTCACAACCCTTAGTCTCTCATCCAGGGATGGCCCTGTTTCCTCCCTTTGCTGCTCCAGTCGTAATCCATGCCTTTCCCTTTCCTTCTCGGTATAGGGTAGTTCAGATTTAAGGAAACAATACTCAACAAGAAAATGAGTTCTGGGGCCAATGAAATCCCTTAATATGTTTCTTCTCACCTACTGAACCTTGCTGAGGAGGAAATCTAGCAACAGTGACAGTAATTACCCCTGTGGGGCCTCTTTTGGTGTTTAACTACGGCGCTGTACCAACTCGTGTCCTGTGGGAGTGCTTGGAATTGTAAAGGATTTCACCAAAGATTTCGTCAAGGTTTTTGGTTTAGTCTCGCATCCATAGGCTGTATGTGCAGTACTCATATTAAGTTATTTATTAACTGTATTTATATAGCACAGAACTAGCCACTTCACTTACAACAGAAACATGCAGCAAGAGTGGGACAGGCAGCAATAGCAGGGGTATAGATGTGCGCATCAGATGAAGCAGTAGTTATTTAAATAGGTTAAGGAGGTAACGACAGATCAAGAGAACACCTGAAATGCCACTAACGAATCAGTGAGGTTGAAATAACTTTGTTTAGAAATATTTCACGTTACAAAACGCATTTTTTAATTACTGAAATTCACAACTTTTGTCAATACAGCGTTAATTTTGAAAATATTAGGCTGCCCCTGTGTAAGTTATTTTTTTTAAATTAGCCAAACTTGTGCTGAATGTTTACATTGAGTTCAGAGTTAGTCTAGGGGTAATTTTTAGAGCAAGCTATAGGATAGCATCAGGATAAGACTCAGGGCTAGGGTGAGGCTTTAGGTTAACACTAGTCTTAGGTGCAGGTTTCCAGGTGGATGTTAGGCCTGGATTAAGCATCCTTCTTTTCCTGTGGCTACCCTTAGGTATCTGGATTTACCACTTTAGTAGAACTGCAGCATACAGAACCAAAGGGGACGCTCTGGTCTCTACAAATCCTGTATGCGTTTGTCTTGTGCAGACCAGCTGGACCATGCCCTATCCATAAGAGGTGGCTTCCCTATCGCTGGAAGCTTAGTACCATGTCACCAAGCTTCCTGCGCTGCATCTGCCCTACAGAAAATATTTCACTATATATTTTTTTACTGTTTGTGTAGTGATGCGCTACCACCTCCAGGTAAATCGGAGTGCCCCGAAACCTTAATGGGGGAGTGGGAGGTGGAACCAAAGAAAGCTGAGGAGACTGGCAGACCCAACAGTAGCAATGACTAAAAGATCTGGAAAAGGGAGAAAAGGCATGAAACCAATTCAGAAAATATTTTCTGTGTTGCGTAGCACCAAAAGCTTGTAATAATTTGACCAAGCAAATTCCCATAAGCAGTATGAAGATTTAGGAACTGTGTGTAATCAGAACAGTGAACTGACTGTGCGTCTCAGCCCCAATAAGTGTGCAGTTTCCTGTCGACTATAACGCCCAGTGACTACTTTTCTCGGTTTTACCCCAGCAGGATATCTGCTGTTGCTGCTGCTCATAAAAGAATAGTCTTCAGTCCAACAGCTTTAATCCCTGAAAAGCAATGTTTTGTAGGTATGAGAGATCTCAGTGACTGACTTATTGTACCACACTGGTATTTTATTTTCATTTAGTCCAATTAAAAGTGTAAAAACTTGAAGTTTCTATTTTGGTGAATCTCCGGACCCTTTGACATGGTTTCTTTATTGCCCTTCACAAATCCCTGTTCGGGCGAGATGACGCAAAAGACCACAGACCACCTACCTAAAGTGTAAAAGGCCACTTTATTAGGACAGGTCCGTAAGCTGACATCACAGTACATATAGAGGAACGTAAATCATACACTAGACTACATTAATACAGATCCAGACCCTAACACCCATAATCAACCATGTTACCCTACAAGCTCCAACTAACAGCTGACATAAGCATTCAAACCACACACCTTTCCATATCGTTCGCCATTCTTTAAAACTGACCCTTGCCCCTGGCAGCTTTCCAGCGCCTAATACTAACCAGTACTTGCTTCTCCCCCCCCTTCAGTCTCCCTGAGCTATATATGCTGTTGCAGTGATGCCCGGGCCCTCTTCAGCCAGTACATCATACATACAATGCATCATCTTTTTGCCACGCCCTGTTCTAAAGCAGTAAAAAAACACAATACTCAGCCCACCAAATAACGTCCAATAAAACAATTACAGCATAACTAAGCGACTGAAAAAAGATTGGCCCCCATAAGACAACCGACCTTAACCGCTAATTCCCAGGAACACTGAAGAACAACAACAACAAAAAATCTTCGCAAGAATGGGTGGATGCTTTACCACAACTAACTAAACAAAATGAAAGGATCTCCAGGAAAAGGCTGATGGTAAGCGTGCTTGCCTCTAAGCCTATCCAAAATCGACCCTCTCATCGCCTGAGACCTATCTCTAGCTAGGACTTTCCTGGGCAGCGCAACTCCAGGGGGTGATATCATTCTGATCCCACTCCCCTCAGATGTCCCATCTGTGTTCTCACACATGACATTAAAACATACCTTTCTTATGTTCTTTATCTGAGTACCAGTTATGACAAGGGGCTTACACCATTAGTCCTCTTCAAGCTGCTGAATGCTCCTAAACTCAGATACCCACTCCTCTAAGACCTCTCACTGGATTTAAGCTTTAATCCAAGCTGAAATGTCACCCTGAAACTGGAAGACTGAGATGATTGTGGAATGCTCTACTGCCTGTGTAGGATGTGCTGACATGCTCAGTACCAAACCTGGTGCCTCTTGCCTCCCCCCTACAGCCACTCGTTGTAACTTTAATCCATAGGAATGTGTATCTTCTTGATTGTTTACTTTGGAACCTCTGGGGCAGTGAGAGTTGTGGTGATTTGCCGGTAAGGGGTTCACAGGGTTCATGCCAAAGAAACGTTCTCTTACTTTGGAAGAAACCTGCTTGCCTTATTCTACTCCTATGTTTTTTAGGGAGCTGAATCAATATTAGGACGTCACTATTTTTATGTCTAAACAGAAAATTGTATTTCAGGGAAAGATTGGTGAGAACTGTAGAAGTGTGGTAGTTGCTCTTCATGTCCCAATATCTTTTTGCCTTTGTGAACACCTCTTCATTGTCCACAAGGCCTGTGTTAAGAAAATAATCAAATTGAACACTGATGCTCCATGCTGAATGGTCGTGAAGGGGGAAAAAGCTGAGCATGTGTTTAAATTCGTGCAGCTGAATGAGATTACAGGGTCCCATTCAGATTTCTTTTCTCTACGTGGATTTATACTATGTTACAGTGATTTTGTATAGCACTTTATTAGCATTAGTATGGCCACTGAGCGCTGTCGAGGTTCTGGAATCTTTATGCCCTGGTCTTGAGGAGTAAATCACAGATTGGAGTCTGTTTTTTAGTTTAGGTGGGTCCTCTGTAGTTAGTCCTTTTTTTTAAAGTTTGATTTTATTGGTTACTGTTCGTTTTTCTTGCTCCCCACTGATTTCCATGAGTAAAGCATTCGCAGAAAAAATCTTTTTGAACTTGGACTGAAGTGCACAAACGTGAATGCAGGCATGTAAAAAAGGCAGTGTTTTTTTAGATGCCAGTTCCACTGAAATGTACATTTTTTAAACATTTTTAACCCATTTTTAGGTCTCGCCTGAGACCACGCACTGTTGCGTGCAAGACATTATTTTAGCCTACAGGGAGCTTAGAGCCTGCCCATTGTTTGCCACTGGTTTACTTCATAGTCGCTCATTTGCTTGCTTCTCTTTGGTCGAAAGCGATACCAAAGGTATCGCTTTGTTCGCCCTAAGTTGGCAGGGTATGCCCAGACGTGGGTCCCTTGCTCACTTTGCCACTGGATTCAAGATAGCCTGGCTGATGAGGGTTATGAACCCGAAACCGGTCCCAGGATGCTTGTTTCCGGTCCAGGGAAGACATGGCTTGGCAGTTCGGGCTGGACTGTTCCCATGAGGCACAGGGTCAGACTGATTTGCATATGGCCATGTCTGAACTGGGGTGGTGGAGTGAGCTAAAGAATGATGATGGATTAAACCCAGATCAGTTGACTGGGGGTGAGTGTTTGATTTGCTCTAACGCTCCGTCCATCATCCCCTTTGGTATCGCTTTGCTCGCCCTAAGTTGGCAGGGTATGCCCAGACGTGGGTCCCTTGCTCACTTTGCCACTGGATTCAAGATAGCCTGGCTGATGAGGGTTATGGACCCGAAACCGGTCCCAGGATGCTTGTTTCCGGTCCAGGGAAGACATGGCTTGGCAGTTCGGGCTGGACTGTTCCCATAAGGCACAGGGTCAGACTGATTTGCATATGGCCATGTCTGAACTGGGGTGGTGGAGTGAGCTAAAGAATGATGATGGATTAAACCCAGATCAGTTGACTGGGGGTGAGTGTTTGATTTGCTCTAACGCTCCGTCCATCATCCCCTTTGGTATTGCTTCTCTTTGGTCAGCATGTGCCGGCTTCACTGCCTCCTTATCCCTCCTTGACCCTTCTCTGAAGCATAGCCCAAGTACCTGTGTCCTTCCAATAGTTGTCTTGTGGGAGCAACTTTTGTTTTGCTAATTTGTTGAAACATTGCCTGTGAGTGCATGTGTTTGTGACATCTCTCGTAATGTGCCCACCCCTCGCTGCTGCTCTCACCTGTATGCTTTTGTTCCCCACACACACACTCATGTTAACCTCTCTTGCCTGTGTGCTTCTGTCTTTCCAATACTTGCCCATTCCCTCCCGTCCCACTCCGCTCTGTTGCATATTCCCACCACCCCGACCCACTCCACCCTGTGTTGTGGCCTGCCCCAACCCTCTTGTCTCGCTGAACTTGTTGTTGTTTTCCTCCACCCTGACTCCCGTCCAGCTCTGTGTTGTTGTTTGCCTCTGTGAAAAGCAGCGAGTCTCCTGAGATCCCCAATGCTGCCCGGCGCAAGGTCACCTTTAATCCACTTTGGATTCGCTATCTAAAATAACGAGGCAGGCGGTGGAAGCTGGAAGGCAAGAAAAAGGTTTATTACTCTTAGAGGAGACCACGTCAACTGCTGACACCAGGATGTCTTCAGGGAGGTGTTCTACTGGTCAATGCTTTTGGCTCTTCCTTTTATACAGGTTTTACACAATGTATTTGTTTCATTTATCATGGTTACAAGCTTGGAGTCTCCGCCCCGGGCAGGTTGTCACACAAGCCCGACATTGTTTCATCAGCATGGTTACACAAGCCCAACATTGTTTCATCAACATGGTTACACAAGCCCAACATTAACTCTCCTCCCGCCCAGGTCAGAAACAGACAATTTAATTGCAGCTGGACCTTGCTTCAGGGTCTAAACACAAGTGAGACCGGCCAGATCTAAGAGTCCGTTCTGTTGATAAAAACAGGTCCCATTGTTGGCAAAAAACAAGTCTTGCTGTGTGCAGTGCAATAAACCATGCTTGCAAGAGTCTGTTTGGTATTTGTAACCTGTTTGTGCAGGGATGAGAGGAAAGACGAGTTTGAGGCAGCAGGTGATGTTGATGTTTGTCGTGGAAATAGTTTATAGCCCCCAGCACACATATCAGGTTTGGTCAGAGAGTCAGAAGGCTGCTAGAGGACAGGGTGAAATGAAGGTGACCAACAGAGTACAAAATGGCTGTGGTCAATCAGAATGACTGTAGTTTATGTGCACGTAGGAACTTTCATCAGACAAGATGGCGCAGAATGTTCATGATTGTCGTTTTGTTCTTAACAGTCGCCCCTTTGAACATAACTAGCCATCTTGTCAGTCTATTTCGATCTCCATAATGTCCTGTATTTCTTGTTCATACATTACTCTCATTTTTGTTAACTGAGTGTCCATATTCTTAGGGCGCAAGGCACTTATGCAAAGAGAACACAAAGGTGGTATACAGTGTACACCCAAACAGCAACCACATATTGCCAATACTGGGACCAAGAGAAACATTGATATTTTCCAACCCCAGTCCTTCAAGATGCCCCAAAGCCAACTTCCAATTGTCCAAGTCTCTGATCCTTGATGAATTTCTGAAGACAGTCTGTGGAGATGTTCGATTGCTTCATAGACAGAGGGTGAATTATCAGGGATGTATATGCAGCAACTGGCACCAATGATGCGACATGCTCCTCCACGATCCGCTAGTACCACGTCCAGGACCATGCGGTTTTGTAGGGCCACCAGACGGACCGCTTGAAGCTTGGCAGTGTTGTTGGTGAGGATGCCAGCTGTGACGTTCAGGGCGGTTTCTACCGCTTGAGACAGATGTCTGATGGCTCGGCTGTTTGCCATCGGACCCCATAGCGGGACGAGCCCTTTTGCTGCGTCAACGAACTGTGATGCGGCAGAGTCTGCTTGATCAGTGTCTTTAGAACGCTTTTCTCGATGATGCTCTGCAGGGGCTGTGTAGGTCGGTGGCAAGACAAAAGCGATGTAGCACGTGCCCCCAGTTTCTTGGGAGCCAGGTGTAGGCTTTGGTTCCACAGACAAAGTACATATTGGGTGATGCAACAAATGCTGGAGGGTTGGCAGTGTTCAAAGTCCTTACAATGTTACAAGTGCTGTGACCCACATTCTTAGTCCCACGGCCTTCAATGCATACAAGGTCAGAGACGTTCACCACAGATAGGGCCACAGTCAGTGTTGCAGCAGTTCTTTTCTTCAGGTAGGAAAATGTGGCTCTGACAGGATTATTGAACACTTGTATTTCCACTCGTTCTTTGGAGGGGACATTCATTGGGAATGTCGTATTGGAGGTGTGAGGGCAAAAGGGAGCTGCTGTTCTTCCTGTTTGGTTTAGCCAGAACTCGTTGTAGAACTGAGCGATTGTCCCATCGGAAGTGGCATTGTCTTTGTAACTTTCTTGTAGGAGCATCATCCAGGCAAGGCAAGATCCATGAACAGAAAAGGGTGAAGGGATGAAAGGGATGGAATGTTCAGTGGCATGTGGTAGCAGCCCACAGACCCAACAGTTAGTGGCATTGGTGGCAAGATTGTGCTGGTGCAGCATCTGTACGAAAGAATTATTCCAGAATTCTTTGCGTCGTTCTCGGAGATGTGGCGGTAGTGATACCAGGTAGTGTTCTTTCTTTGTGATTGGTTGCATGTTTGGTGACAATGTTCTGTATGCAGGTGCATTCTCTTCAATGATCCAGAGTGTGACCATTAGTAGGAGGCAGGTGAGAAATGCAGCTACAAGTGCAATTGTCTTTGTACTGTGCAGTTCAAAAGTCTTGGTGTCTTTGCGGTGGCTTTGCAGGTGTTCCGTTTCTTCCATCATCTTCGAGGAGCTCACCAACTGTTAGGACCACAGACTTTTGTCTGGTGTTTTTCCTGGTAGCGTTGTTTGGCTGTGCTACCGATCTGAGACTCTGACTCAGTTAGTGGCCTGGTTGTTGGAGCTCCCCCTTTTTGTCGATCTTAGGTTGTACCCTTCCTTGGATGGCACCGTGGGGTCGGGAAATTCAGACAGTTGGAGGGTGTCTTCTTGTGGGTAGCAACTCAGAGCTGGTCGGTCTTTTGCGAGTACTTCCTCTTGCACCTCCACCTCTTCACAGGTTGCCAGCGTTGGAGGGACTTTCTTGCAGTGGTGGGCGTGCAGCCAATTTCTTTTTCCTTCCACTCGGAGGGCAGTTCGAGTGGTGATCAAGACTTGCCAGGGGCCCGCCCACCTGGGCTCCAGATTCTTCGTTCTTTGGAAGTTGCGAACTAGGATGAAGTCCCCAGGCTTTATCACATGTCCTGGGCCCCTGGATACGTCAGGCAAGGCTTGCTGCACCTGTTGGTGGATAATTGTTAGCTCGTTTGTCAATTTATGCAGATAGTCTGACATTAATATGTTCGGGACATCGTTAATGGAGGTGGGTCTTGGTGCCGCCCAAATGTTCATAGGCCTGCCGAAGACCACTTCATACGGGGTCAGTCTGTGTTTGGTCGGGGTGGAGCGCATTGATAGCCATGCCAATGGAAGAGGCGTCGGGCCATTTCAACCCGGTTGTGGCAACTATTTTGGCTAGCTTTAGTTTCAATGTTGCATTGTCTCTCTACCAGGCCCGCTGATTGGGGGTGGAAGACGGCATGGAATTTTTGTTTTACCCCCAACCCTTTCAGTATGTTCTGTATCACTTCGGCTACGAAGTGTGGGCCGTTGTCGCTCCATAAAATTCTGCAAAGGCCGTACCGGGGAAGAATTCTTTCAACAATACTTTTGCAGTGGCTATGGCAGTATTGTCGCGGGTGGGATATCCCTCCACCCATTTGCTAAAAGCGCACACAACCACCAGGACATATTTTAGACCATGGCATCTCTCTAGTTGGATGTAATCCATTTGAAGGACTTCAAAGGGGTGATCAGGGACTCCAAACCCTCCCCGTGGTACTACTGTCCCTTTCCCTGGGTTGTGTTGTAGGCATACTATACATTGTTGTACTAGGCGCTTTGCAGATTCTGTTATCTTGACATTATGCCATACTCTTGTGATTAGTTCAATCATGGGGGTGGAGCCTATGTGTGCTGGTAAATGTGCCATGGTCAATATGGGGATGAGGTAGGCATTGGGTAACAGCCATTTATTTCCGTCTTTAGTTCTCCAGCAATCTTCCTCGTCTTTTAGTCCCACCTTTTCCCACTCGGTCAATTCGTCTTGTGTGCCTGTAGTCTGTATGTCCCTTACAGTGGTCCTAGCATCCGTCCATTGTTCAGCTTGTGACCTGGTCACATACATTCGTGTCATAGTTCTGTCTTCTGCCGTGGCTCGGGCAGTAGCGTCTGCTAGCGCATTTCCCTGTCCAATGAGATCTGTCACGTTCCTATGTGCTTGGCATTTTATCACTGCTAGCTTTTTGGGGAGGAGGACTGCTTCCGTCAAGGCGGAGACTAAATCTCCATGCAGGATGGGTGTACCGTGTGAAGTCAGGAACCCTCTTTCTTTCCATAGAATCCCGAAATGGTGAACCACCCCGAAGGCGTATTGGCTGTCTGTGTATATGTTAACTGTCGTGCCAGCTGCTAAAATACATGCTCGTGTGAGGGCAATGAGTTCTGCTGCCTGGGCGGAACGTTGGGCAATACCGGCTGTTTCTAGAATGGTTCGGGCTGTGGTGACAGCGTATGCAGCTGAGGTGGTGCCGTCGGGGAGTTTGATGCACGAACCATCCACCCATAGTTCTCCATCTGGCTCTAGAAAGGCGGTGTCTCTGAGGTCTACTCTACTCTTTGTTTGTTCATCGGTTAGTGTCACACAGTCGTGTAGTGGAGCCACGTTAGGATCGTTCTCGGGTAGGGGTAACAGCGTGGCTGGATTGAGGGTGGGGCATCGCTTTAGGGTAATGTGCGGTGCTAGCAGGGTCAACTCATATCCTGTCAGTCGGGCGCTAGTCAAGTGTTGGGTTTTGGTCTGGTTCAGTAGTGTGTCGACTGCATGGGGTACTAAAACAGTGACTGGATTGGAGAGCACTATTCCTTCGCTCTGGCGTATTGATACTGCTGCAGCTGCCACAGCGCGCAGGCACGCTGGCAGTGCTCTGGCTACTGGATCGAGGGTGGCAGAAAAATATGCACAAGGGCGTTGTTTGTGACCAATTGATTGTGTTAGGACAGACAATGCACATCCCTCCCTTTTGTGTGTGTAGAGGAAGAATGGTTTGGAGTAATCTGGGGTTCCTAGGACTGGTGCTGAGCAAAGGGTATTGCGTAGTTCTTTAAAGGCTGTCTGGCATTCGGTGGTCCAGGGGAGAGGTGAGGGGATGTCCTTAGCTAGGAGGGAGAGAAGGGGTTTGACAATGAGGCTAAAGTTCGGTAACCACTGTCTGCAAAACGAGGTGAGGCCTATCAAAGAGCGGACTTGCTTCTGATTTTTGGGGACAGGGGTGCCTAGAATTGTCTGGATCCTGTCAGGCGTGAGTTTTCTCCTTCTTTTGATAAAAGGTGACCCAAATAGGTCACTTGTGATTTACAGAACTGCAGTTTCTTTCGGGAGACCTTGTGACCATTCTCAGCAAGGAAATGGAGTAGTTTGATGGTGGCTGTGACGGCTATTGGTATGGTGTCTGCTGCTAGAAGGATGTCGTCTACATATTGTATTAGTGCCACTCCATCTGGCAATTGTATGGCGTCCAACTGTCTTTTAAGCGCCTGGCTATAGATACTTGGGCTCTCAGTGTACCCTGAGGTGCTCTACAAAATCTATACGAACGGGAATTTAGGGTAAATCCAAAAAGATAGCGGCTGTCCTCGTGTATAGGTATGGAAAAGAAGGCGTTCTTGAGGTCGATCACAGTGAAGGTGGTGGCAGTGGAGGGGATTAAAGTCAAAATTGTCGTGATGTCGGAAACTACTGGGTATTGTGGTACTACGATTTTGTTTACCTCCCGCAGGTCAATGATGAAGCGGTAGGCTTTCCCATCTCCCTCTCCCTGTCTCTTTACAATCGGTAGTATGGGACTGTTACAAATGTTGCTCACTACTTCCTCTACCACCCCTGCCTCTACCAAAGAGTGTATGATCTCTGTTAGTGCTTTCTCACCCTCTGGCGATATTTTGTACTGCGGTACCTTTGGTAGGGTTGCGTCCTGTCGTATTGTTACGTGTACTGGGTCAATCATCATTTGTCCTACGTCTGAATCAGCCCTAGCCCATAAGTGTGATGGCAAAGTGTCCAATAGGGCTGTGTCAGTCTCAGAGATGGAAAACATGTGCTGAAAAGGGTTCTCTCTATGGTGTTGGGGGTTGTCATACAGGATGACACGCACTCCGTCTGGTGAGCATCTGATAGTCGCATGGAAGTGTTTCAAAAGGTCGAGGCCCATAATGGCGTCTGGGGTGTTAGATGAGAGGAGGAATGTCGTTTCGACGCCATTGCTGTGAAGATTAAAAGGGATGGGTCGGGACAAAGGGTTGGTGGAGGGCGTACCGTCAAATCCTATTGAGGTCACATGTGAGCCTGACAAGGGTGCCCTTGGAATCAGTCGTTTGGATAGTGCACTACGTGTTGCTCCTGTGTCTACCAAAAATGGCGACCTTGTGCCCAGGACCTCAGCGGTAACATAAGGGCCTTGCTGATCAACGCAGAGCTCGACTGGATCCCTTCCTTGCCCCTGGCTGTCCTATGCAAAGTCGTACGTATTGTCATAATCTGTCTGTTGGTACTGATTCTGTCTGGGATGGTCAAATGCGTTAATTCTTCCTGGCCTTTCCTCGCTTGCTTCACTCGCGTACCCTCTTCCACGTCCTCTTCCTCTCTGTCCACTTGCTATTTCCCTCGCCCCTCTGTCCCTAGCAGCTCCTAACAAAGCCGGGCATTGGGATTTCCAGTGTCCATATTTTTTGCAAAATGCGCATTGATCCTGTCCTAGGTCTTGGCGTCCTACATATGATGTAGATGGATTGTTCCTAGGTGGCTGTACTCTAGGGGTATTCTGCTGGTTTCCTCCCCTATATTGCTCCCTTCCTGTATTCGCCCCTGGAGTTGTGCTATCATTACCCTTTCCTTCAAGTCCTTCTTTTTCCTTTCTGTAGCCCTGTCATTTTCGTTTCTCTGATGCTCGTAGTACTGGACCATTTGGAGAATGGCCGTCGGTTTAGATGCTGCCCAACTACTTTCGCTGGCTTGTAGTTTCTGGGATACATCTGGCAGTAATCCTTTGACGTAGTTCTGCACAAATAAGTGGTGTCCGGTTGCGGTGGACATGTCTTGTCCACTGTAATCAGAGAACACAGTTTCAAATCTGGAGAAGTACTCTGAGACGTCCCTCTTGTGGTTTCTGGCGGCATGCGGTTACTATGGACCAGTCTATCTTTTTCTCTGGGATCAGCGTTTTCACTTTCTGCACTATTTTGTCAGGGAGGTCTAATATTGCTTTAACTGGTTTTTGACCAGGGTTCCGCTGTTTATCTAGTGTGTCGAGTTGTTCCCAGGTATGACCAAACAGTTCGGTATGGTCTACTTTCCTAACCTGTTTCCACACATCTGCTGGCAAACATAACCCGAAGAACAAGTCTATGTCGGCAAGTGTCATTATTGTTGATCCCAGAGCGGTACCTAGCTCGGTGTAAAAGGCGGTGGGGTTCTTTCGTAAATCCGGCAAAGATTTACGGAAGGTCAGGATGTCCTGTCTGTCCCATGGCTGATACACCCAATTGTAGACCACCCTTCCTCTAGCGTCTTGATGGTTTATATCGTCATTAGTCCCTTGTCCTCTAGGAGGTACCCAGTAAGGGGCAGCTTCTTTTATTGGCATCATGCTATCTGTTTTTTCCACTGGGGTCCTGCTACCTTAGTTGTCCTGTCCCTATCTATCTGTCCTTGTTCTATGAGGTGACGCAATACTTCTAGTGTGGATGAAAATAGTTCTGCAACATCGTTGTCGCCTTCATCTCCGATGTCTACCTTCCTGTAGAGAGCCACTAATCGCTCGGGCCCTACGTCTTGGTACTTCTCTTCATATGCAGTAAGGGTGTGGTAACAGAGACGTACAATAAAGTATCGTTTGCGGTTTTCAACATAGGAGTTGCATATGTCAGTTGCATGCTCTTCTGTCTCCTTCCTATCTATGAGGGATTTAACTACTTTATCAATGCCTGCTCGCTCATTTTTACTTAATCGCGGGACCCTGGGCGCTCCTTTTTCTTTTGATCCTACCTCTACTACTGTATCCTTTGACGAGGCATTTGGTGTGGGTGACTCGGTGGGAGCAGAGGCGGTGGAGACTGAGGCGATCGTGCCATCTCCGGCTATACTTTGGTGGTCCTGGCGTTGTACTATGGGATGAGTAGGGGCGTAAGGGGGTGGCATGTATATCATTGGGGGAACCTAACAATAAATCATCATCTACCCCCTGTTTTGCTGGTAACTCGGGGTAAAGAGTTAAGGGCGTTCTAACAGGGCATTGACCTGATATTTTTGATTCCTGTTCCTTTTTATCGATTTCCTTTTCTTTTAGTTCTTCTTCTAACTTTTTACAGGCTTGGTAAGCTGATTTTCGCTTTTCTTTATCTTGTCTAGCTTCGTCTCTTTTCTTTCGTTGAGCTGCCTCTTTTCGCCATAAACCAAAACTATCAAACATGGCTGGTCTAGCTTTCTTTTTGTGGAGAGCTAATTCTAACGTTTCTATTTTAGCGGGATCGAAAGATCCCGTCAGTGGCCACTGATTTACCCGGTCCTTCCTAGTGTACTTATGCCATAGTTTGCTATAAGCTACGGTGGCTAATCCATATTTCACGTACATGTCCTTGTTAGGGGTGCCTTCCGGCGGTGCCGGATGACTGACCTCTCAACAAACGGTCCGGTCCAAAACAATCAAACAATCTAGAGAAGACAGGCATGACGTATTTAGCGGTCAAAATGAATATCTCAATTAATGTTAGACAAAAGTCTGCACTCACCTGTCCTTCGCTGTCTGCAAAGAGAGAATATTCCTATTCTACGTTGTTTGCAAGCAGGGAATGTCTCAAATAACTCAAAAAGGAATACTAGTATTTCTATCAATCAATCAATTTAAGTCATGTTTTCTCACGACCTTACCCGGACCGTATGGACAGTTCTTCGTATTCCCCTTCCAGCGCCTGGTTGTCCTCTTACTCCAACAATCAATGCGGCGTTCCTGTAAGGCCCCAGTCAGGACCGCAGGTCACTCGAGAGAGGTCCGTTCGGAACCGGTGAAGTTCAGTCGATTGGCAGCCAGACGAGGGTCTCTTTCAGGCAGGTGCACTCCAATCATTTAGTCGTTCACTCCGTCGTTAGGACCTCTCTACTGGACCCACGTGTCTCTGATGGGCCCCTCGTTGGGTCGCCAATTTGTGAAAAGCAGCGAGTCTCCTGAGATCCCCAATGCTGCCCGGCGCAAGGTCACCTTTAATCCACTTTGGATTCGCTATCTAAAATAACGAGGCAGGCGCTGGAAGCTGGAAGGCAAGAAAAAGGTTTATTACTCTTAGAGGAGACCACGTCAACTGCTGACACCAGGATGTCTTCAGGGAGGTGTTCTACTGGTCAATGCTTTGGCTCTTCCTTTTATACAGGTTTTACACAATGTATTTGTTTCATTTATCATGGTTACAAGCTTGGAGTCTCCGCCCGGGCAGGTTGTCACACAAGCCCGACATTGTTTCATCAGCATGGTTACACAAGCCCAACATTGTTTCATCAACATGGTTACACAAGCCCAACATTAACTCTCCTCCCGCCCAGGTCAGAAACAGACAATTTAATTGCAGCTGGACCTTGCTTCAGGGTCTAAACACAAGTGAGACCGGCCAGATCTAAGAGTCCGTTCTGTTGATAAAAACAGGTCCCATTGTTGGCAAAAAACAAGTCTTGCTGTGTGCAGTGCAATAAACCATGCTTGCAAGAGTCTGTTTGGTATTTGTAACCTGTTTGTGCAGGGATGAGAGGAAAGACGAGTTTGAGGCAGCAGGTGATGTTGATGTTTGTCGTGGAAATAGTTTATAGCCCCCAGCACACATATCAGGTTTGGTCAGAGAGTCAGAAGGCTGCTAGAGGACAGGGTGAAATGAAGGTGACCAACGGAGTACAAAATGGCTGTGGTCAATCAGAATGACTGTAGTTTATGTGCACGTAGGAACTTTCATCAGACAAGATGGCGCAGAATGTTCATGATTGTCGTTTTGTTCTTAACAGCCTCCACCCTTCCTCCCTTCCGTCCTGGTCTCTGTTGTTACTTGCCTCCACCCTCCCTCCTCATCCCGCTCCGTGGTGTTGCTTGCCTCCCCCACTTCTTGTCCTACTCTGTGTTGTTGCTTAATCCCACCCTCCCATCCTGATCCACTCCATGTTGTTGCTCGTCCAAACCCACTCTCCTGTCCGCCCTGTGTTGTTACTTGCCACCAACTCTCCCATTCTGCTCTGTGTTGCTGTTTCTCCCACTGACCATCCCATCTCGTTCCGTGTTGTTATTTGCCCGCACCCAACCTTCCCACCCATGTTGTAGTTTGGCGTCAACTCAGTGTTGTTGCCTGCCCGCACCCACTCTCTCGTCCCACTCCATGTGGTTGCTTGCCTCTACCCTCCTGTCCTGCTCCATGTTTTAGTTTGTTCGTCCAGCTCCTTGTTGTTTTTTGCCCCTACCTCCCCTTCGGTCCTGCTTCGTGTTGTTGCTTGTCCTCATCCACCTTCCCATTCTGCTCTGTGTGGTTGCCTGCCCCACCCACTCTCCCTTACAGTTCCGTAATTTTGCTCTAAATACATGTAACAATCTAGTTTTATTTCATGTAACATGATACATTTTTGTAAAATCATGATGCCATCCATTATTAAATGCATAAAAACATGCCCAGATACAACAAATGTCTGCCCTGTTTCTAGGAGCAAAACAATGTTCCCCCCTGAAAACTTTGACACATCTTTGTAACACACCCTGCCTGAGAAGGGGGACTGATTTACAACTCTGCCTTATCAGCAAACCTGCAATCAACATAGTTACAAAAATCAATATCCCCCCTCCTAACGAGAAAACTTCAAATTGTTCTACATAGCTGAGGAGGGTTGTTTATGGTACTGTTCAAATGGCACCCGCAACAATGGCCAAAATGCAAGGAATTCTTTGTAGTACTAAAATGCATGACATTTCTTGTTGCTTGCTCCTGCCCTCCCATCCCGCTCAGTGTTGTTGTTTGTCTCCTTCCACTCTGTGTTGTTGTCTGTCAACATCGTCCCCTCCCACTCTGTGTTGATGTTTGCCGTCACCCACCTTTCCGTCTTTCTCCGTGTTGATATTTCTCCCGTCCCACTCCGTGTTGTTCTTTGCCCCACCCTCCCGTTCCACTCCGTGTGGGTGCTTGCCTCCACTAACCCTCCCACCCTATTTTGTTGTTTGCCTCACCTACCCTTGTGTCCTGCTACGTGTTTTTTTTGTCCCAGAGCCCTGTGTTGTTGCTTGCCCACCGTCCTGTACTGCTCTGTGTTGTTGTTTGAATTCCAGTTCCAGGTTGTTGTTTGCCCCACCCACCCTCCTGTCCCACTCCCTGTTGTTGTTTGCTCCCACCTTCCCTCCCATCCCATTGTGTGTTGTTGTGTCCCCCAACCCTATGTTGTTGCTGGCCCTCACCCAGTCTCCTGTCCTGCTCCGTAATTTCACTGTAAATGCATGAGATAATGTAATTATATTTCATGCAAAATTATCCACTTTTGTGAAATCATGACATAATTTATCAAATGTATCAAAACATGCCAATATACAACAAATGCCTGCCTGGTTTCTAAGAGCAAAACAATTTTCCCCCTGAAGACTTTGACACATCTTTTTAGCACAAAGTGCTTGAGGAAGGGGTATGATTTACAACTCAGCCCTATCAGCGAATCAGCAACCACCATAGCTACAAAAATCAATTTCCACCCTTCTAATGAGGAAACTTCCAAATCTAATACTTAGCTAAGGAGGGTCAGTTATGTGACCGTCCAAATGGCACCCACAACAATAGCCTTCAATACTAAAACTCATGCAGGCTTAAAAGGCACACACACATTCTATTCCATCGCACTTCATTATAATAACTACACATATCGCACACTAATGCAATCTTGTCTGATTGGAGGCAGTTCTTGGCATAAGAGAGGGCCACCATGATCTACATGTCATGGGACGAGGTAGGCACCTGATGCAGTGGTTCGCAGCCTCGCTGCAACAGCATGCAGCGATAAATCTAGAACCCCTCAGACACAAGTGGGACCATGACTTGGGCCGACAATTCTCGGACAAAGAATGGGAGCGGGTGTTAGCCAGCCCAGTTCAGATCCCTAGGAACACAAGATTTAGACAGATACAATACTACATCACGCAGAGGGCGTACCTCACGTCAGCTAACATCAACAGATACTTTCACCGCACCGACTCAGCCTGCCCTAGATGTGCCGCCATAGATGCAGACTTGGTGCACATGCTCTGGGGTTGCACCAGCCTGAGCGCATATTGGAGAGGGGTGGCGGACGCACTTCGCGCTCGCATCGATAGAGAGATACCCTTTGACTGGCCAACGTATCTACTCCACATATTCCGTAGGACACGAAACGCTAAAGTCACCTCCAGGTTCCTAGACCTGGGCATGGTGACGGCCAAGAGGCTAATCACAAAGAGGTGGAAGGCACCTGATCCCCCGCACATACAAGCTTGGAGGCGTTCTACTCTTGCGTGGGACAGATCCGAAGGTATAGCGATTTGGCGAGAGGAAACCGTGGGCCTCAGGAAAATACCTATATCCACAAGCTGGGAAGCGATCCTGGCAGCGCTGCAGCAAAGTGCGGACCAGACAGACCAGGCTCTGCAGACACCTGACCCGGTGGGGTAGTTCCGCGCACGCGTCCAATACCCTCAGGCCATTCACAGGCACTAGACTTGTTGTCCTTAACCGTGCACTGGTACTCCAGTGCGCGCATTCTCCAGAAACCTACCGTCAAGGCAATAGGCGTGGGCACATCAGGCTGCACGTGCGCGCACAGGCACTAGTAGACACATGGGGTCACTCCAACTCAGCTCCAAGTTTTATGCCCCGTCTCCTAGCTATTATTGAATGTACAGTACACCATGTTTACCTAAACAAAACTGGCCTTAATATGTTATTCGCTATATGACAAACATGCAGGAAAATAAATTTGATTGGACATGTGCTGCGTGGTCAAGCAAATGTAACGCATGAAAACTGCCACGCCACCACACCTACTGAACAAATGCATGTGAAGTAATAACCATTGTTAATACAAGAAGTATAAATGATGATGTCGCTGCGTGTTGCAGCATAATGTTCCGATTAGTGGCGATAAAAATGTAAAATCAATAAATACATTTAAAAAAAAAAAAGAGAGGGCCACCATTGTATGGTGGCACCCATGGCAAAATGCTGGGCTTTGTATACCGTAGGCCATTTTTGTCATACGGGGCACCCATGGTATATTGGTGTCTTCATGGCAAAATTCTGTCACTGATATATTGTGTGTAGTTGTTGGCCTTCAGAGTTCACCAATGGAATATGGGGAGACATCCATTACAAAATGGTGACCCTGGCATATTCCTGACGTGTGATGAACCAATGGCAAATTTTGAAAAAAGTGGGTCATTACCTGGGGACGATCGGACTTCCTTGGCACACCTTGAAATTATTGGAATATTTCATGAGTTCCATTTCAGAGCCCATAGCTTTTTAACAAATGTATTTGAAAATTTCCCTTCTGGCTCACTCGCTTCAGAAAAAGATTACAGCCTACTAATTCACCACTAATCCTTTATGGGTTCCGGAGTAGCGTGCTACTCGCCAAAAAAGCGCTTCAACACTCAATCGGGGGGGGCGTGGCTTGAGCGCATGGCGGGCTAGACGCTGATCCGTGCGGCTCCTGCCCCACCTCGCTGTAATCCTGCGATTATCCTGGCGGAATACTGCCCAGTTGTCCCGTAAAGGGGATCGGAACCCCCCCTGGTCCTGTGAAGCCGGACCGTGGGTGTTCCCGCCTGCCGGCGACCCGGGACGGCGAAGTTTTCCCCGTGGTGCGGCGGCGGCCGCACTTCAATGAAAATGGCGGCGCCGATCACAGCCGCCTGAATACCTGCCTACGACGCCCATTCCCGGCTGGCCTCGCCGCGGGGGCCTATGTGGAGGGGCCGTGGGGGGTCTGATACCCCAGCGCTGATGGAGGGAAGCCCTTGAGGGGCGCTGACCCGCGGAGTGGCTCCTGGGACGCCTGACGGCTACGAAGTGACGGAGGACCCGGGGCCGTGAGTTACGCGACCTCGGGGCTCCCGGGAGGCAGGGGTGGGCCTATCATGCAACTGCTCCCCCCCGCAGGGGCTGCGGATAGCGGGGACACGGCCAGCTGGGGAGACCACTACCCCGGCCACATTGACTTTTACAGGAGGTGGTGAATGCCCTTCCCCCGTGAAGGCAGCAAGGACGGGCCTGGCTGCGGGTGTCCCCGCTGCCTGGACGGCAAGAGCCCGACATCTACCCTGCGACACAGGAGGCCCGGGGGGACACTGAGGACCGGTAAAAGAGGCCTAGACGACCTGCTGGCCGATTGATGTGGGCGGAGCCTGGAGACGCGCTCCGCGCTGAAGTACGTCCTATGGGGGTCTGATCCTGGCCCAATTCGACTGGGTGCCGTCCTGGAGGGGCGACTGCTGCCCCGGCGGGGGACATCGGAGCGGTCTGCGGCCCATAAGGGATTCGGCCCTGGCTGACGGGCGCGACCCCACACGGGACTGATCCATGGTCTCCTGGGACGGTCTCCGGAGATAGCTATCTGCTTGGAGAAGGACGCAGCGACCACACGGGACTCACGGCACGACGACGCCGGTGGCCCCGGCTGGCCCTCCTGCTGGGCTGCGACAACCTAGGAGGCCTGGACGCAAAGAGCTCGCATGGCGGCTGATCTTGACAGGGCCTGGCCGATCGGTGGCCTGGGGAGTGGTGAGGGGCCCGCACACACGCCTCCTGGGCAGGGACGGTCCCGGGACGGCCCTCTTGCGCTTGGGGCAGCGGAGTGGGAGAGTCGGAGGGCGACCTCACAGGGCCCGCAAGGGCTATGGGGAAGGATAGGCCCCTCCGAGGAGCACAAGCAAACAAGATCATGCAGTATACGGTGCCGGCCCCCCCACGACAACGGAGCGCCTCGGCCCGCACTCGGAGAGGGACCGCCGCAGGGATCTGCGGCCCAAGATAAGGCTGATATCCTGGAGGCCATCAGAGACTCGCGAGCAGCATTGGAATCCAAAATGGATGGCATGGCCATGGACATAAACCACCTACGTCTGGACCTCCGTAAGGTGGCGGACCGAGTTACCACCACGGAGGGGGACCTGACCTCCCTGCGGACGGAGGTACGACACCTGCAGGCGACGGTGTCTGCGCTCGAGGAGCATGCCGTTCGCCTGGAAGACAGGGCGGAGGATGCTGAGGGGCGCTCGAGGAGGAACAACCTCCGCTTTTTGGGATTCCCGGAGAAGGCGGAGGGGCCGGCGGCGGACCTGTTCCTAGAAGACTGGATTGGTTCTGCCCTTCCGGGGCTTCGGCTATCCAAGATGTTCGCGGTGGAGCGGGCTCACCGCTCCCTTGGTCCCCCCCCAAAACCTGGGGCGCCGCCTAGGACGCTGATCGCTCGCCTGTTCAACTTCAGGGACCGGGACATGATCCTACAGTTCATCCGCAAGCATGGTCCCCCCAGGTTCGAAAACCAAGAGATCCATATCTATCCAGACTACACCAAAAAGGTGCAAGACCTGCGGAACGACTTCCGAGGGGTCAAGCGACGGCTGCGAGATCTCACCTTAAAGTACAGCTTACTGTTCCCGGCCCGCCTTCGGGTACAACATGCGGACAGGGTTCACTTTTTCAACACCCCGAGCGAGGCCACGGAATGGATGGACTCAATGGGCCTGGAAGGCCGAGACCAACAGCAAGGGTGGCAAGAACAGCGACGACGGAGCGGTCGACAGCGAAATCGGCGCAACCGCACTGGAGGACAACGATCTCGGTCACAGGGGGAACCAGACGGGGGCGCATAATGGTGGGGCCGGATGGCATCCTGAGAGAGGAGGTGGAAGGCCTACCGACACAAAATCAGTTTTCCCCACTGTGCCTAGTTCAGGAAACTCAATCGGACCCGGAAGGCACGGCTAACCCCACTGCCAGCGGCTCATGAGCCGCCCTTATACGAGTGCACGGACCGCTAACTGGATAGAGATGGGTCGGCGATACTGCACCAGTCTTTGTAAATACGGCCCCCCACCGTTGTGGAGGCCGGATTCTGCTGCGAGCCTTCAGAGAGAGATACTCATTGGAAGGGACCAGGGGGGAGGAGAAGAGCGTAGCTACAGTGCTGGGGCGCTATTCCGCCATACTGCAGTTTTGGCACTCCAGCTGTAGTGTGCTGTGTCGGCCAGGCTAGGCCATTGGTTGGGCGGGGCTGCGCAGTACCAGGCAGTCTGGCTGTTCAACGAGAACTGGGATAGTTTTTATTTTTTGTTGCTTGTTATTGTAGCTTACAATGTTGCAGGGGGGCTTTAAGGGGTGGGTGGCAGAGATGGGGCGGAGCACTGAGTCCTCAGACCACGGGTGGGCTATGAGAATGAGGTACTACTGCCTGGGGGAGGGGGGGGAATGTTCACTTTGTATGTTGGGTTGTTTTTGTAGGGGGAAAGTTATATGCCGGGTCACCAGAGGTCAGCAGAGATTTAGAAAAGAAATAGGGGGTCCCCAACACTGCGACTCACAGCTCATCCCTTTTGTGCATTACAGGCCTCGTTTACCCAGAATTTTCCACTTATGGCAGGCGACCAAAGGACCTATACATTTCTAACATGGAATGTCAGAGGGCTCAATAATAGGATCAAACGGATCCGGATAGCCACATATCTTAGGCGATACAAGATAAGTGTGGCCTTTCTACAAGAGACGCATTTATGGGGGGATTGCCTAAAATACGTTCAACGGCGCTGGAGGGGCCAATTTTTGCGACCTCATATTCGGGGTTCGCTAGGGGGCACTTATCTGGGTGGCGCCTGGAGTCCCCTTTAAAGCCTTAAAGTGTAGCCCTGACCCCAACGGTCGCTCCGTGGTGGTAGAGGGGACACTGGATGGGACGCGTATGTGCTTCGTGAACGTCTACGCCCCGAATACCGATGATGGGGAATTTTTGGGGATGATCATGGGGAAACTGGACTTGGCACCAGCGGTGGAACTGATTGTAGCGGGAGACTTTAACTGTGCCATTGACGGAGAGTGGGATAGACACCCCCCAAAAGTGGATGCTAAACCCAAGGCTCGTGAAGCTATGCGGCAGATGCTCAGCAACTACCACTTGCTCGATATCTGGCGACACCGCAATCCCGATAGCCGGGAATACTCCTGCTATACCCCTGCGGCGGGTACGTACAGTAGGCTGGACTATTGTCTCATACAGGATGGGGCAGCCGGACGTGTTCTAGAGGCACAGTACCTGGCTCGCTACCTATCCGATCACTCCCCGCTGCTGGTGACATACACTTTGGGCCGCCCGCGCTCTAAAATACCATTATGGAGACTTAACATTGAGGCTTTGACGGATCCGGTCTACAAAGACACGATCGCAGCAGGACTGGAGGGGTATTTGGAGGTAAACTGGAATACGGCCAGTTCAAGGGCGTTTGAATGGGACGCAATGAAAGTGGTGGTGCGGGGAATATGCCTGTCCATGGAGGTGGGGGTGAGGAGAGTGATAGAACGGGACCTAACGACCCAAGAAGACAGCTTAAAGGTTTTAGAGGCAGCCCTTCCCACGGATCCGGAGGGAACGGCCAAATGGACAGAACAACGACAAAAGGTGGGAGACCTCTGGGAGTCCCTGGGTAAATACAACAGGTCCACAAGTAGACGTCGTTGGTACACGGAGGGTGATAAAGCGGGGCGCCTACTGGCGCGTTTAATCAGAGAAGAGACTCAGCCCACTCCGACACTGGCCCTCAAGTCCGATCAAGGTCAGCTGGTCTATACCCAGCATGAGATTAACGGGGTATTTGCCGCCCATCTCAGGGCAGTATATTCTGCATTTGGGCCTACGGTCGCCCCTCAGCCTTGGGAGACCCAGCTCGCAGGGATGGACATACCATGCCTGGACCCGGAAAGTCAGGGCACCCTGGGGGCGCCCTTTCGCTGGGAGGAGATGAGAGCGGCGATCGCTCATCTGAAAACTGCTAAATCCCCAGGGACGGACGGCCTGGCTGCAGAGTTATACAAGGAATTTGGGGGAGTTTTGGTTCCTAGGCTCCTGGATATCATCAGGGAAGCAGGTGAGACGGGTATATTACCCGCCTCCATGTGCAAAGCGCTGATTGTAATGATCCCTAAGCCAGGGAAGGACCCCTTGCTCCCGGCCTCCTACAGACCAATCTCCATGCTCAATATTGATCTTAAAATTATCAGCCAGGTTCTGGCTAGCAGGCTTCTCCCACACCTCCGTGGACTGGTGCACGAGGACCAGTCGGGATTTATCCCAGGCAGAAACACGCTCCGAAATATCCGTCGTCTGGCTCATGTCATGCAATCCCTGGAAGGTAGGGCCGCGCAGAACACCCTGGTATTCCTAGATATCGCCCAGGCGTTTGATTCCCTCAGGTGGGACTACCTGTGGCAGGTGCTGTTAAAAATGGGGCTGGGGGACGGGTTCGTGAACTGGGTCAAAATCCTTTATACTAAGCCGGTGGCGAGAGTCCGGACGGGACGCTTTGTCTCGGATGCGATAACAATAGCTAGGGGGACGCGACAGGGATGTCCGTTGTCCCCCTTGCTGTTCGCCCTGGCGATGGAGCCATTAGCGTGCCATCTTCGAGGGGTCCTCCGGGGGCAGGGTGTCCGCATTGGGGCCATAGAGCATGTAGTGTCATTGTATGCAGATGACGCACTGGTCTACCTGCGGGAACCAACCCAATCGCTTCCTCTATTGATGGAGGTGCTGGGCCAGTTTGCCGAGACCTCTGGCCTATATGTCAATACCACCAAATCACAATTGTATCCGGTTGGGTCGGAGACGGAGAGGCGGGGTCCAGCTCACCGAGCTGGGGATCCCCTGGGTGCCGGATGTCTTGCGCTATCTCGGGATCTGGATAAGCAGAGACAGGGAAGTGTTCTACCAACACAATATGGGGAGGATACTCAGGGGTCTCCGTGGCAGTGTAGCCTTTTGGAACACACTCCAGCTTTCTCTGATGGGGAAGATCGCCTTGATTAAGATGGTGATACTCCCCCGGTGTCTCTACACAATGCAGGGCTCCTTTTTTGAACTCCCACATCGGACATTCAAAGACCTCGATACACTGCTCATACAACTGCTTTGGAATGGAAAACGCTGTCGGGTTAGCCTGGACGTTATGAAACGCACGTGGGGTAGAGGAGGCCTAGAAATACCTGATCTGGAATTGTATTACTTTGCGTCCCAGTTACAGCATGCGGTGGCCTGGCTCGATCCGGACCCCTCTTGGGAACGTTCGCTTTTGGCCGATACGTACGGGACCCAGCAGCTGGGCGCGCTCCTGTGGCACACGACAGGACACCCGCAACACTGCCCTCCATTGGGTAGCCTATTGGCAGCCATATGGGCTAGAGTGGTAAAACGAATTATCCGGACCCGACCGTTCGCCCTGGAGGCAGACATTTGGCTACTGCCGCCTTTCGCACTCACCGAGCGAGTTATGTCCATGGACAAATGGAAGGCAGGAGGCTGCCTTATGTTGTCGGACCTTTATCCAGAACAACGGTTTATAACGTATCAGGAGGCAATGGACTCCTTTGGGTTGGGAGCGGGGCAATTCTTGCAATATGCCAAACTAGCGGCGACGGCCCGACGCTTATGGCCTACATTCCCGGAAGCCCCGGGCACACACATACCCTAGTCACACTGATATCTATGGCGGGAGGGCGAAAACTAGTTACCCACATATACAGGGCGTTAAGGGACGACAGACAAACAGTGCCTCTTAAAATAGAGAGTAGATGGCAGGAGGTAAGCCTGCAGGAGATTACACCACAAGACTGGGGGAAAATTCATGAGGAGGTCCGGAAGGTGGCGGTTTCAAATAGGTTCAAGCAGATACAGTATAATATGGTGCACATGACCTATCTTTCGCCCAAACGCCTAAATACCATCGATAGCTCCAGAGACCCGAGATGCCCCAGATGCCATTACGCACAGGCAGATTTCCCACATATGGTATGGTCCTGCCCCAAAATCCAGGTGTATTGGACCGCGGTCCTAGAAGACCTGTTTAGAATAACAGGGTGGAGGGTCTCCCTAGAGTACATGGATGTCTCCTTGGTTTGATTCCACGAAACCCTAAACGCAAAACCAGTAGGAAGTTCCTGGTGTTGGGGTTGGTGACAGCTAGGCGGAGAATAGCGATCCACTGGTTAACACAACAGGGGCCACTGCTAGAGAAATGGAAAGCAGATCTGAGGGAGTGGGCATTGGCAGAGGAGGGACACATACGCAGTACACGGAGAGATGCCAAACTCCAGGAAGTTTTGCTGGCATGGGGACTAATGGTCCAGGAAATAGGGAGAAACTCCCCTAGCGCGACTCCGATGGGTCCGACTGGAGTGAGTCCGGTAGGGACTGTATCCCCCAGACAAGGGGAGAATCAAGGGGGACCCCGAGCTGAGTCAAAATTTGATTGACCTCTAGATGGGTGAGCCCGGCTGGGGGAGGGGGTAGGGAGGGGGGGTTTAGATATAAGTTGTCACGGTTGCTACGGCTGATGTTCGTATTAAAGGTTGATTTGAGTGCTATTGCTAGGACTATCTGCAGAGGATCCCTAAAACGTCTGGCTGGGAATTGTACTACCTCTTGTTCAGGTTGGCCTGGGGGATACCACCGTCTATACCTGTGGAGTATGCCATGAAACTATAAGATAGATTAATGCCACGGATTAGGTCCTTCCTTTGGCAGGACGAACCGGGCACTGTACGGGCCAAAAAGAACGGCTATGCCCCTCGGACTTCAGCTTCCGATCATTATATAGAGCTGCACGGCCACCTGCCGACTGTAGACGGAAGGGTAGATCTATGCCTAGATAGGATGTGAAATGTCTCAAGAGGGATTGTAACACTCACGAGGTAATCTGTAATCTATGTAACAAAGATTATTTAAGTATGCCTTATCCCTGCTTCTTGATTGTTTATGCAATGTTGAAAATCAATAAAAGAATTTTTTTTTTTAAAACAAAAAAGAAAAACACTCAATCGGGGGTAGCAAGCGCTATATAAATGCAAACCTTTTTCCCTCTTCTATCCCTCCACTATCCTTCTCAATCCAAATAAGGGATTAACATATCCACCACTCAAATTACTTTCATATTTCACATATTAATTCACCACTAATCCTTTATGGGTTCCAGAGTAGCGTGCTACTCGCCGAAAAAGCGCTTTGCCGCCTCGTCATGGGTAGTAGGCGCTAATAAATGCAGTTACAATACATGAAAGGCGAGACCTAATGGCTTTGCCAATGCTTGCTATCTATGTCGGCAAATATGGCGAATTTCTTTTTTCTGAGTCCCGTACAAACCACCAACACTTTTTTTTTTTTCCAGTGCGTTTTTTGCTTGTGCACCAGGCAGAAAGACTACGTGCCCATGCTTTTATGTACCTACCTCGTTCTGTACGGTTTCTGTTGCACTAGCAAGGAGCATGGGTTTCTGCCTCCCTATTTTTGGCTCTTGCCCATAAGGCACAGTGCCACTAAGCATCACTGTTGTGATACAGAACCTGCTGAGGTTTCACAATTATTCGGATCCTGGGGCAGGGATTTGTTGAATTGTTTTTAAAGGGAAGGATTTCATCATGAATTATAGATGCTGCATGAAAAACTCTCAATGAGTGGAAAGCACCTGAGGTATAATATGACATGCTAAGACTGAGAGAGGCTTCATGGTCAGTCGATGTCCGGCAGGGTGAAAAAAACAACTGTTTTAGAACCAGAATAACTCTCTACTTTGGAGCCACATTTTGTCTAATCGTTTTGCTCTTAATAATCCTAAAATCCGTACAATATTATATAATTTATTTCACACAGTGCTCTCGTATTAAACTGAACTTCCTTCCTGGCTTTTTTTAATCCGAATTTCTTTGCTTCTGTCGCTTTGTAGCTATGCAGTATTTTTAAATATTTTCTAAACTATCGTATTAAAGTTCTAATTAAAGCACCCTTCGAAGGATTATACTGGTCATTATAACCCCTCTCCCGAGCAGGGGCGGTGTTTGGGTTTTACACCCCCCTCCCCAAAAATGTATTCTGTAGTAAATAGTTGGGTACAAGTTCTTTCAGTCTGCTATTGCGCAGTGTCTGTCGGATTTCGCCTGTGATTTTTACACACACACATACTCTCACACTCACTCTCACACTCACACACACAAACTCTTGCTTTGTTTTGAAGGCCTTAAAAATTGTTGATTAGTTTGAAAAAGTTTGAGTTTTAAGTACCTCAAACAATCTGCCCTCCCCTCTCATTTTCCACTGCCCCTTCAGCCCCCTCCATGTCCTGCTTCTCATATGATGTGTTTTAACAAGATGTACCAGCATGATTGTTGGGAAATCTTAAGCTCACCCCCAATCATACCGACCAAGCTGCGCCCCTGCTCCCAAGTAATAGTCCCAAGCGAGGGCTAGTAATGTGGGAGAGCGCCTTTAACAGCCGGTATAACAAAAAGCAGAAGCGCTATAAAGCTGTTACGATATTCTACCCTCAAATAGTAGAATGTTCTAAATTAAACAGGAACAAAGAGAAAGAGGGACATTAGAACATAAGCGAACAAATTCTATACCAACTATTAGTGGCACTGGACCCCTCTGGTATTCAGTGGAGTTTCCAGTGTACTGTTTACAGAAACATACCAATGTTATTGCAAAAGATAATTTTGAAATCTGAACCTCATACGAATTGGACCCCTTTCTTTTTCGGGCCTTTCCTTTTCTCAGACTCCATTACATCACCTCTGCGTTCGTCTCACTCCTTATGAGTTCGTTCTAATAAATGCATTTTTTCTATAACCTTTCCCCTCTCTCATCGTGCCCTCCTTCTGTTCCTCCACGTGTCCAGGCCCAGTTCCACAACGAGGCATAACTGGAAGTCTACCTGTGGCAGCTGCAGAAAGAGGCACTAGTTTGCGCCTATAATCTGAAAAGATTGACCTCCGCAATGGGAAGGGTGGATGTGGACTGGTAAACAAAAGGATAATTTGCTTCTTAAAAGACGCAACATCAAATTTTGCTCCTACCTTATTAGTGACCCTATAATTGGAGGCCTAAAACTTGCATCCAGAGGTTTCTTTCGCACCGGGAGTGCCTTTTCTTCCTTTTAAAACCCTTTCAGTAGAGAAGTACTTTATTAAAGAGACTCTGCTACGATCACTCTAAAATTCGAGCCTTTTTCAGTTTAAATTTCAGCACAAAAATCCAGTTAATGGTATATGTCTGTATGGATTCCTGTGTCCCCTATTGTTAGTGCAGCAGGTGCAGTGCAGCGTGGCCCAGGAATGTCAGGGGGACAATGCAACACATTAAAGACTGTATGTTACTACCCAATCCAGGGGAGTCCATTTTCCTTGCTCGCATTAGGACCTATGGCACTCTGGCTGTACCACTGTCACCTTCCAGAATGACACTAGAAGATTGGCTCCAGATGGAGGCACCCTCCATTGTATGGTGGGTTATTCCATTTGAGAAGCTAAGCGCTAAGTCCTTCTGGATAGGCTTTGGGTTGTGCGTTTGGTCCTGGGTGTAGCATGTAGGCTGCTGCTGACCTTTTTTGTTTGACAGGAGACCAAGGTCACGTGGTCAGTAACAGGAGACAGTGCTGTGTGTGAGGTTGATAGTTGCTGTATGCTATATAGGTGCATGTGTTTTAGCAGTGTGCATTCCAATCTATATGAAACACTCTGATAGATCAATATATTATGATCTGCTTTTGAGTCTGCCAAGCAATGATCTCATACAGGACCCTGGAGTCTATCTGTACTCTGCTCTTGTACTGTACTCTGCTCTTTGTTGAATTGGAGGTTTAAAGATCTCCCTGGTCATGGGATGGGCCAAGCAAGATGACAGATCAGATGTGAAAGCAGATCGCTCCTGCCATCCCCAGCAGAAATCCTGCGACATCGCGAACCAGAGCTTGCCAAACGCAGTCCTTCATTGCCACTGAGGGACCCCTGAGGCTGAGGGCGCCGCCAGAGGCGGTGGGTGAGGTGCCGGCAGCGAGGAGCAACCCACCGAGAGTGGACACAGACTACTGGGACTGTCTCACGGCTCCGTCTACCAGAGGCAGAGGCCCGCCAGCCTGGATGAGCGCAGAGTCGCCGGGGGCCTGGACTGAGACACTGGCAGGGACGCAAACTCTGGTTGAGCCACTGGACTGGTGGGTTCCACTCGCTGCCAAGCAAAGAACGGGAAGTGCTGAACAGAGCCCAGGGACGCTGTGGGGGTCCACCATGTGCAAAGAAAGAGCTCCCAAGCCCACCAGGGGAGCACTATGATTCAGTACATGACTCCGCAATCCACCGCACAGAGGACAACACCCTTGCCGGAAGCTCCGAGGTCAGGGAGAATTGCTGGAGAAACCCACAAGCGAAGAACTGCTAATTGCGATACATGGTTCCCGGACAGCCCTTGAGGGGAAAATTGAGATGGTTTTCATTCATTGTCAACTTCCTCCGTGCTGATCTACTCAAGTTAGTAGAGAACGTCCATTCAGTTGAGGGTGCGGTCATGCAACTGCAAAGCAAGTTTAAAACACTGAAAGCCCAAATGGCTAAAAGTTGACGACCATGATGGGGACCTTGCAAGACAAGGCGGAGGACGTGGAAAACCACTCCTGCTGAAACAACCTTCACTTTTTGGGGTTCCAGGAATGGGCATAGGGGGAGGCCTTCCTGGAGAACTGGATAAGGAGAGAACTACGCCCAGAGGACTTGTCATGGTGGTTCTCAGTGGAAAGGTCCCAAAGGGCGTTGGCGCCGATGCCCGCTCCTAGGGCTCCATCAAGAGCTCTGATTGCACGAATCCTGAACCACGAAGATTGAGACTACATCCCGAGATCTTCTAGGCAAGCAGAACGATGCACCTTTGAGAACCATGTCATATCTATATATCCTGACTATATTAGACTGATGCAAACACGCAGGAAAACCTACTTGCAGGTGAAACAAAACCTTAGGGCCATGGGACTCAAATGTATGTTGCTGTTCCCGGCATGCTAAAAGGTGCTCGCACAAGGTAAGAGCCACTTCGTTGAATCCCTGAGGAGGTCTGGGCCTGGCTTGAAGTCTGGGATATGGCGGGGATGTACAGACCTGGGAGCAGAAATAAACAACCTTCGGAACTGAACTGGAGAGACCGAGAGAGACTGTGTGGTCTCCAGCGCCAGTTGAGAGCCCGAACAGTGGGACATAAACTGACTTGCAGAACCACTGTCCGAGAGATGGGACTATGGCCAGAAAGAAAGACTCTCCATCAGAAAACCTGTAGACGCCCAGGGAGGACACTAGCCCGCTGTACAGCCAAGAGATTGGTCAAATGGAGGGGGGCGAGGCCTCAAGAATTGTACATCCGCCCGCCGCTCTTGGTGCCGGATGGGTGAGAGAGCGGGGTCACAGAGGCTGGGTGGTAATATTACGAACACTGACTGGGTGGGCATATCCTGAGTAGAACTCGAGGACATAGAGGACCTTCTTGGGATCAGCATACTCGCTCTTGTTCACAAGAGGACTAGGGTGGCGATTGGAGAGAGTAATGTCCTTTCTGACCCTAATGGTAGATATTTAATAGTTGTAGAGGTGCTGAACAGAGTTGAAACCTCTCTGGTGAACACGTATGCACCCAATGTAGATGATGGTTCATTCTTCCTGGAAGTGGTATGAATACTAGCCCCGTACGTGGCGATGCGTGTTATTTGGTTCTGGGGCTTTAACTGTACAAAACTGGCAACTGGAAAGTTGTCCACCACAACAGGGCCTTAAGTCCTCATGGAATAGAGACTGAGGGTGGCAAAAGTGGACCTGCACTTATTGGATTTCTGGAGGCATCGGCACCAAGGCTCTAGCCGTATAGACTACATGCTAGGGAGGATCTGGAACTCTTAAGTATCTTCGACCTTTCTAAATAGATATTTGTCTGACCATTCACCCTTACTCCTGACCCTCCGCTCTGGGTGGAACAGAAAGATGTATACAGATGTACGTGTTGAAGGAAAAATACAGGGCTAAGCTGTCTAGAATAGCAAAATAAAGAGCACAAATGTAGTCGGGGCCTGGGGGGAGGGAGCAGACACGAGTTTTAGTAGAATAGAGAAATATAATTAGTAACACAGCAGAAATGGAAAGTCACAGACCTGCATTGCAAGGACACGTCTCTGAGAAAATATGCATATAAAGCAGCACAAAGCAACAAGATAAGTGGGAGGTTAGGCCTTGCAGAGCTGTAGACATGTATGGAGTAGGACATAGCTAGGCTTAAAAGCACGAGACCGACAAGGGCAACCGGTAGTGCAGGGAGCACGACAATGTATCAAATAACACGTGCACGAGCCTCATTCCATAAACATGTGGTTAGATGTTTTTGCAGAAACTATAACTTTGTTCTGAATTGTTAAAAGATAACTATGTGCTAGAGCAAGCGCTTTATTTGAAATGCTAATGTATGACATATTTGTGGTTTGAAGAATATATAAGAAACTGCCTGTTACTACCTGTAAGTTGAAGTTCAGTTTCCAGTTCCACGGAGGTGGCTGACCCGTGCGCATTTTATAAACTCTATACTATATTGCCAACAGAAGTTGTGTTGTCTTTTTCTTTCATCTGGCAACAGTACCAAGAGAATTCCCATTTCTGATCGGGCAAGTGGCTGCGGTGTGCTGCAGAGTAATCTGACAGGCCCCTTTTGCGGAGGATCTCCCTCTGTGGGCGCTACAGCCATTTTATAATATAAATAAAGACACATCATGCGCGGTATGGTGTGTGGAGGGACTGTGCGGCGGTTGCGGACTTGTATTTTAATGACCGTTTTATGACCTTTGCACTGGTCCAAGAGCAGCATGATGTGGGGCCAGGACGATTCCCGGTGTTTGCTAACATTGCACACACTGTGCGAGGGATTTGGCTCTCTTTTCCCGCCAAGCCACGGGAGCATGTCATGGTAAGTCTAATGTTGGAACTGGCCTTTGATAGACGATTGATAACCCACCTGTACGCCGCCTTAGTGTTGGACAGGGGGAGACCCACAGAATGGGCCCAGGAGTGATGGGACATGGATTGTCCATACGATTTGACGTTGACGGATTGGAAAAAACCCTTTGCACAAGTTAAGCAAGTGTAATCTCATGCACGATTACAACGTATATATTTCCATTACCTTCAGAGGACTTATATGACCCCACAGAAACGTACTAAAATCTACCTGGAGTTTCCAGTGTTGTGTGACCGATGTGGCCTCGTTGCGGCAGACTTCCTACACATGACTGGGGGGTGTCCCTCTATAGTGAAATTCTGGAAAGATGAAATGCTGTATTTGACACGGATCACCGGACTGGCCCGGGAGGGCTCGGTTAAACTATGCCTCTTGGGCATTGTCCCAAGATGGCAGCAGATGAAAATGGAGGCCAGATTGTTTGTGCTGCGAGTGGTACTGGGTGGCTGCACAATCCCTGGCGGTGGCGCAGTGGAAGAAGGATTTGGTATAATGTGCAGTAGCTGACGAAGTGCACATTAGGCTTACAAGGCGAGACGATGCAGCGGAGGAAGCACTAGTAACATGGGGAGAAATGATTAATAGGATGTCGGAGTCCCCATATGATAGACCTCTGTGAGATAATGAAGGGGGGGAGAAGAAGTGGCCAGAGGTTGAGAGGGAATGAGACGCTGAAAGCGCTAGATCCACATTCACTATGTTCAGTGCGATGTGGAAAATGTTTGATTGACCATTTATGTCCATATAGCACCCACTGGAGCGGTGCGTTGCTCTGCTACTTCTGCTTGTTTACAAAAAGAAAACTTTTAGTAATTAAAAAAATAAATAAATAAAGATAGATGGTGAAAGATCTCCCTGATCTACCGTTATAATCAGTATGGGATATAATTCCTCATTCTTTTACCGAGGTAAAGAATTTTCTTGCTGTTCTAGAGTGCAGTCTGTGGCTTAACCTTCCAGCTTTTGCGGTCAATTCCTTATGGATGCCATCAAATACGATTCCTGACACACCTAAAGTTCTCATGTACCAAAATATGCCCCAAGAACGTTAGGGTAACTATCACATCCCTTCTCTATTTCCTGTCTCCTTTGTCTTCAGATTTTGGCACTTAGTGCACCTCACACTGTCCTGAATGGACTGCACTGTTGTCGTTTTAGAAACTTGTGCAAGCAGCTGTTGACAGTCAATGTGCTTTCCACCATCTTGTCCATTCTGGTTTTGTCACTGTTTATTTTCATGAGAGACGCCGCTCCTCTTGTTGCTGCAACATTCCTTGGGGCAACGACGGGACAGTGATCTCCCCCTCTTTAAGGGATCTCCCTTTAAGAAACTCTCAGCCAAAAAGCACTTGGCATGTGTGGTAGTCTGTTATTGATGTTGTATGGCATTCCCTCATACAGGGACCTGCGCTGGCATGCTCCAGAAGCGCCATAACTGTAACGAAAACTTTTTTGCAAGCGTATGTAAGACAAGCTTTCCCATTCAAAGGAAGGGAGAAGCCGGCCATCCGAAATTGAGACCGATCTGTTCCTCACACCCACAAGATGGAGACCAGCGATAGCATTTCATCAGATGAAGCATTCCTGCACAGTAGTATGTGGGTGTTTGCCGGAAGAGAGATACAGAGACTTCATAACACAGAGCAAATAAACATGTAGGACATAAAGAAGATGGCTTCCTCTGAGCTGTGAGTAGGTCACCACACAGCCCCCCATGATGTTGAACAGTAGAGCTGAGATAGATGAAACATTAGGAGTATGGTATAACTTAAGTACACCAAGATGTCAGTGGTTCTAAAACCATCCCCCAGCATAGGCATATTCTAGTGGGCATCTTGTTTCCCTCTGACAAACTAAGTATGTTTTTAAGAAGCTATCGCCTATAGCACAGCATCGCAATGGGAAGAAGGCATGTGTGCTGAGGCCATGTACCAGACCCTGTCCCCTCAGCAGTGTGACGGCTCAGCTCCTGAGCCTGCACACAGTGGCAGTCAATGTATCCCCCCAACTTCACATAATGAGCAGATTTCCTGGTGCTATTCCATAGTTTGGGAAAACTGAAAGACATCAAAAGATACAAATAATAAAAGAAGTTATCCCCTATGCCTCAACCTCGCTTTGAGTGCTTGCGCGTGCAGCACCAAGTAGAAGAGGAGAAATGAAACTCACTGGATCAAGATGTCATTAAGCTGGTCACTGGCAGGACACTAGGTGTCCCCCAGCGTAGCTGTAGCCAAACGAAACACCAGAATGTTATGCATCTGTATTGGCATGCATATTGCCAGCACTGCATTGAGAGGGGTCAGCACCCAGGACCCTTGGTCCCTCCATATTCTCCAGCTCTCTCTCTGTAAAGGTTACCTACCACCAACTAGAAATCCGCTCGCAGTCATACTACATTGCTGCTTTTTCTGTGCATCTGGGGCTATACCGATCCAATCTTAACAGCTTTAGGATTTCTTCAGCTGCCGAGATAGTTCAAGAAACAGTCAGGAAGATCATTGACTCTGTAAGAAACGGATTCAGTTATAACAACGTACTAGTCTTTGGCTGCTCCAAAGATCAATATGAATCTTGCTGTCAGACGTGTATGCAAGGGTGGAATCAGCAGGTCTTACAAATGTGTGAATTGAGCAGATCTGAACTCACGTTCTTTGGCCACGTATTTGTCCAATTGGGGTATGCAACCGGACCCAGACAAGATTGCAAACATCGCGAGCTACGCCCACTGAAATCACTAATTTGCAATCCCTCCCTGCAGTGGAACTCTGTTTCTCTGGTTATGTCAAGGAATTTGCCACCACAAGTGTGCCTCTCCGGAAACTCATAAAAAATGACAACCATTCATCTGTTCCCCTAAATGCACAGTCATTTTCCGGACGATTAAAAAAAATAGCATATTTTCACTCCAGCCTGTGCACTAATCTTACCCTAGATCTCATCCTAGTGGGCCGTCTGTGTAGTATTGACGCAACACAGGCCCGGACAAGACTGCCTGGAATATTGTCTTGCCTGCCTGCAGGAGCCTAACTTGCAAGGATATTGCCTACTTCCAGCAAAGGGAGAGCTTGGCTGTCATCTGGTTCTCCGACCATCATCCCATTTTCAGTATAGGAAGCCTTTTAGCATTGTGAAGGCTCACCAGGCATAATTTACAATAAAGTGTAATCCCAGCGCCAAGTTTCCCACCAAGATTGTGTCCTGTTATGGGGGTTGCCTATGAGAGCACTATTGCAGGATATGCTCATTTATGTACCATGCTGTGGTTTGTTAGTTATGGAAATCCAAAATTGTACCCCAAGAGAAGTTTAATTTTTCAAGTTTCTCAAAGCTGATAACATCTGATCTTTGAACCCCAGGTAGAGCTGGGGTCTAGAGCCCGCTGGAGATGAGTTGCTCCTGAACTCGGAAGCACCAAGCAGTGCACATCTTTCTTCTGGAGCTGAAATCAATCTATTTCTTACAAACAGCCAGTGGAAGATGGTCCTAGTTTACACAGACAATGCATGTTCTGTCACTTAAGCAGGAGAGCACTTATTTTTTGTTTTTGGGTTTGTGGTTGGAATCTCAAAATGGGTCCTGAGCCTTTCTTTATATTTTGTAGGTTGTCTAATGTATCAGTGCGAAATGTCGAAGCACATAAACTCCACAGACTGCCATCATATATTTTTATATATAATATCCACTCACTCCATGACATAACTATATGTACGAGGACTTGCCATTGAGAGTTATCTGTCTCTCTCTCTTTCAGTGTATTTCTCTATCTCTTTCTCCACCTCCCACTTACACACACACACACTCTCTCTCTCCCTCTCTCTTCTCCTCCCCATGGAATTACAGCACACACTAGTTAACCACCCTATTCCTGCCTATTATAAACACTACTGTCACGAGCTCGTTACCCACTAATATTGCTTTGCATTCCTTTAATATTGTTTAATCCTTTTTAACAATCAAAATGTTCTGATGTTTTTCATATTTTAACCTTAGTCGCACTCTAGCTCACTAAAAATGTATTGCACTTTTAAATTAATTGCCCATTTTTTTTAATTTATTACCAAAACATATGTGATGTTGGTTAACACTTCACGTCTTACACACAACTAAGCATTCAGCCAACACATTTTGCTCTTTGTTGAGCTGTATCAAGGCTCTAACAATAAAGCAAATGTGTTCTGTTTCCCTCGATGAATGGCATTGTGCCCCATTATTACTGAACATCATGATTCTGTAATTTTAACAATGCATTCAGTCCGTTAAAGGGAATGTATTTGCAATTTTTTTTTTATTTACTTATTGCATTTTTAGATGCGTGTCTTTTTCGATTCTGCGCTCTAGGGACTCGCCGTGGTTGTGAATTAAGAATAAGCAGAGTAGATTAATTATGCATGTGGCGTATACATACGTTTTATGTTGTTACTGGGCTGTTTTGAGTATGCAAAGAAATCTGTCCTGCCAGACTGGTGTTCAGCAAACATAGCGCAGCCAGCAGTGACTTGTATTTCAATAGCAAAGGGTGTGTTTGAGCTGTGCAAATATATTTAAAACAAGCATTGGCATAGCCAATAGGTCTCGCGTTTGGGATCTTATAAGTGTTTAGCGATTGTGCTGCATAACTAAATACTTATAAGGTCCCAAAAGCGAGACCTATTGGCTATGCCAATGCTTGTTCTGTTTAGATGTCAGTTGTTTGATCTTGTGAATTGTTGCGTTCTTTTATCCAGTTTCGTATGTTAATGTAGGTGGCGCCAGTAACGTTTAGATTGCTAGGTGGATGTTAGCAGTGGCGGCTGGTGGCATTTGAAAGTGGTGAGGCGTAAAGGTTTGGGATGAGTGCCTTGTGGCTAGCGAGCGAGCCCAACCGGCATAAGAAGGGGAGGGGGTTCTCCCCCTAGAGAAAATTTTGAAAAAGAGTGGGCAAAGGGTGCATTTTCAAACAAATTTGAGAAAGCAAGAAGGTTTTCACAATCCCTATGACTTCAGTCGGTCACGCAACATTGATGACCGCACCGCCACTCTGAAAATTGTTCCAGCACCTCCACTATCTCCTCAGCATCCCTAAAAACCTTCTGCTCGGTATGAGATAAACCAGGCCAGACAGCATCTCTTCTGCAAAGGCATCAATAACAAACACTATACTAAACTTTCTTCGAACCCCAGCAGTTTTTAATGTATTACTTAGACTTCCTTACACTACATTCTATTATAATTCCTCTTAGCCTGTGCCTATCATGCCAAATACCTGTAGTGTCAAAGACCAGAAAAGCAGGGAACTACAAACCCAGGATCACTTCATTATACCGGACAACAATGATATTGTTGTCTTACTCTGCGCTGTCATATCAGCCTCGCTCCTCTTAACACTGAAAAGGCGGCCCTAGAAAAATTATTTCCAGCACTTGGAGAGCCTGGTGTTAGCTGCCTCCCTCCTCGGAGCTGCAGTAAAATAGCTGAAGCAGCTTCCCCGCCCCTGACACAACTGGGCACTGATCTAGGGAAAGATGCAGGTTCCCACAAATGCCTTCAGTCTCTGAGGCAAGGCGGGCTGAGGAAGACAGCCTGTGGCCAGGGGGAGGCTGATGTTTCTGGAAGGAGCACTGGGGCGGAGCGTGCCGCTTGTAAGGCTCACAAACAGATGAGAATCCGAAAGAGAGATCGCCGAGAGGGCTGGGGCACCATCAGTCATACTGCAAGTATACATCTATATGGGGCTTCTCTAGTGCTTGCGATGGGACAATATGTGTGGGATCACTGAGAACAACGAAGGAGTGACGTTTGCAGGCCAGGTTGTGGCTGATTCTACCCCAGCCCTCACACCCGTTCAGATGCATGAGCCCTTCTATGCATTTACAGTATAGACACCCAGAGGTGGCCACAGATGTCCGGGAAATAACTGAACCCAAACAGACACACAAGTCTCTGCCTTTACAAACATACATTTGATTCTACCCACTCATGCTTTGCTGCCCTCCCTGCCAAGGGTCACAGGCCTCATCAGCCACTTCCAATTCACCAATCCTCACCACGCTACCTCCCACTCCTGTATCAGCCTTGCTCCTCTTTACACTGAAAAGGCGACCATAGGCGCCCTAGCAAAATTATTTGCAGCACTTTATCAGTCTGCCGAGCCTTGTCACGCCACCGTCTATTTTTGACCATAGCTGTTGGAAACTTCTAGAAGCGTTTACTGCCACTTCCAAAAGAAGTGCACACAGTCGCACTCAATTACGTTTTACAAATCTTTTCACGTTTGTGATAGAAAAGATTTATATGAACTGAGTTCCTATAAAACTTTTCTAACACAAATCTGAAAAGATTTGTAAAGCGTGCACTTCTTTGGTAGTAGCAGTAAACAATTCTAGATCTCGAACTGAGGTGGCACCCGATATCTTGCCACTAGGAAGGAAGGCTTGGATAGTGCGAAACAGTCCGTAATTAATTTGAACAAACTTAGGGCTGGCCCGGTATCCCGTTTGCAGGCATCAATGCGTCCTGAGAGCCAGGGTGACCTTAGGAAGACGTTTCTTTTGAAAGAGGGACGCCATGCCAGACAGCGATAAAAGGATTCTGGGCTGGGAGGGGGTCTAACGGTGATCACAGCGGGCCCATTTCATAACATTTTCAATGCACACCTATTGGCAGAGGAATTGAACAGAGGACTACCTTGCAAAAAGCGCCCCCTCTTCTCTTTCCCTCTCCCGTTCTCTCTCGGCTGGCATGACGGGCGGGGGGGGGGGGTGGAAATGGGGTCATCGCGGGGGGGATGAGGGGGAGGCTGGAGGGGTTTAATTAAAAAATAAATAAAATAAAACTTACCGTCCCGCGCCACCTCATCTTCTGGATGGGCCGTTCGACTCCTGCCTTCCTGCGTTTTCGAATTCCTGCAGCTCTCGTCATCAGGCCAGTCTCCCTCCCTCCCCTTCGCCAATCACAACGCTGTGAGGCGCAGCGGAGAGCGCCCCAGCCGAGCCATTTTCTCTATGTAGGCTGCATCATGCAGCCTACATAGAGAACAAGCTGTGCACAGATCAATCAAAGCGGGTTGATGAAGTGCACCACTATCAAGGACTGTTGAAAAGATGTATACTTTATTTTACATAAACTCCTGCGTTGTAGCTTGCCCCACTGGCGCTTGCTCGGTTCCTCTTAGCGTCTTCCCGAGTCCCGATTGCTTGCCCCATCCCTACTTACTTGCCCCCTTCTGTAACGCTAGATTAAAAACGTTATGACACGGTCAGTGCTGGCCACGTCAGTTTTAAATAGCGCGAACTCGACCCGAAGGTATCGGACAGAGCGCTTTACATGAGCACCAGTTGCCTTACATACGGACACATTCTTTTTTGTTAGGCAGCGGGACATTTTTGTTAGACAGGGGGAGATTAAGTGATTTGCCCAAAATCACAGGCTGTTGAGCGTCCCTGCCGATTCTCCAAACCGGTAACCCAGCTTCTAGGCTGACCGCTCTAGCCGTTAGGGTAACTTTAGGCTTGCTGCACAGCTGTGCAAAGTGGATGAAAGACATTGACAAAGCCAAGAGCTCTCACGTAGGCGAGACCTATTGGTGTTGCCAATGCTTGTTCTTATATCTGGCTTGCCAATGAATCTTGAGGAGACCAGCACTGATAAGTGCAAAAACGTTAGATATCAGAGGTAAACGAGTCCCTTTACCAAGGAAAATCCATCTCAGCACCGACAAAAATAAACCCTCGTGTCACACGGACGCATGCCTCAGAGCTCCCGCCTGGGGTCCACTCACTTCCCCACAGCTGGGACTGCGCTGTCCCGGAAACGGCGCAAGCAATGCTATATGGTGTATCAGTCGGAGAGCGTTGTTGTTTTGAGCCATATGCTAACTCCATGGAAACAAGAAAGACGACGCCAGAGCACTGAAAGCTGCGGAGTGCTGGAAAGCTAGTGTGTTTGACAAAAAGGAACAAGAAGAGCACATGGGGACGAGAGGAGCGGGGACGAGAGGAGCGGGGACGAGAGGGGCGAGGGCGAGCGAGCGCGGCAGCCTGCTCAGCTGACCAGACGCTCGTGCGTCATGGCCTTTTGCCGGCATGTGTTTACAATTATCGCGCCCGCGTCTGGGCACGATAATTGGAAACACATGTCTGCCGCGCGTAAGCATCCCAAAAAGGCAAGCCACGACGCACGAGCGTTTGGACTGCTTCTGAAACCCCCTTACTTAGTCTTCGCCTAGCAGCGCTTGCGCGCTACTCGAGGCTCGACCTAAAAAGGTGTGGGAGAAAATGAAGTGTTACCACATGCGAGTACCCCCCCCTCCAGTAGATTTTTTTTTTTTTTACTTTAAAAGAAAGTAGTGAGGACATCGGGAAAAATATGTATTATCTAATTTTAACAACCTGGAAATAAGAGTTTGCACCAGATTCTTTTATAGCTGTCTAAACTTTTCACGAAACTATGCTAAAGAAGATGGGTATCGGCATGTGCTTGCAAGCATTTGCCACGAACATTAAAAGGAGAAAACAATTAAATCTATCGCCCCTTAAACTTATACTTTTTGCAGTAATTTTTTTTTTTAATAGCAATTGCATATGTTTCCCAATAGGAGTATTTATTGCCTATAATAGGAAAATATTGTTTGTTTTTGGCGCTAAGAAAATGTACTATTGGCGCTGAATTGCCTGAAGACAGTTAAAGCACACAAAGATTATTTAAAGAATGAGAAAACGATAAAGAATGGCTATAAAAAAAAATCATTGTCCAAGTATTGGCCCACCAGACCTGTCATTGAAATGTTCTTCTGTTCAGGCAGATGTTCAGTTGTGATGAGGGGGAATAATAGAGTACTCTACGGCGCAAGAGTGATGGCTGAAGTGGGATGACCAATTGCCTCACGCTATATGCTGTGATAGGCAGAAGCAAAATGTGAATGACAGTTGAACAGACCAATACAAGCTGCCAAAAAGTCCTACTTTGTATTTTTTTTTTAAATTTATGACCTGTTTTGAATACCTGAGACTGGTGCTAAAGCTGGATGATTCTCACTTATTCCCTGTCATTATTTCTGAACTGCATATGAAGCATGCCTAACCGTTTTATGATTTAAAATCAAAGTTGTAGCTTTGTATAACTAAGTTAGTCTTAGAAAATAAGTAAAACACGTGTGCATTCTGTATTATTTCACTTCAAGATTTAGTGTATTTTGGAGGCATCTGATTCTCATCTTGTCATACTTTTTCACTGCAGACTTGAGATGGAAAGGCATGGGGTTTAATGATTAATGCTCTGTTCCCTACCCCTACGTGGGCCTCAGTCTGGCTGAGGGCTCAGGGGTGCGGCCTTACAGAGTACGAACACACCAACCTCTAGTGCCTGTGGGAAGGGATATTTACATCCGCAGGAGCTTCCGTCTCTGTATTCAGGACGCATTAAAGTTCAGTGCAATTACAGCAAACCACGGCATCTAAACACTGCCTAAATAAAAAGGGTGCAGTTTTTTTTAATTAAAAAGGGAGTGCTTGCAGGCCCTTGTTGCCATCTTCTTGCCTAAGGCAGTAAATAGGCTTATGTCAGTCGGTGCACCTTTGCCAACGTTCTTCTCTGAATGGCCCGTGGATCCCAGCCAGCATGTTTTATGAGCCAGAATGCAAAGGCTTCGTGAAAAGGAAAAAGCGAGCAGGATGGGGCTAAGAAGGAAGTCTTCTGAAAGGAGGAAGCTGGCCTGGGGAAGTGGGGCATAGCTTGGAGATTGCAAGTGGTGGCTCCGAGTAATAGAGTGACATATTAGGCTCAGCAGGTGGAGTCATTGCTGTCCACAACCACACCCTTTCTGAGTGTGTGTAAGAGAAAGGTTTGTGGGGCGAGCACGAGGGGGGCGGGGGGGGGGGGGGATTAACCTACACAAGAGATTCTTAATCTTTTCACTTCTGTGGACCCCCACTTAAGCATTACTGGAAACCTGATACCCCCACTGAATCATTATTGGAATCAGGGACCCCACTGAGTCATTACTGGAACAAGGGGACCTCAGCCGAAAGCATTTTCGATGATTTGAACCACAAAACAATACACAAAAAATACAGAAACAAGCATTAATTAAACAGATACACAAGTGATGTAATATTTTATTTAATTCACGAACAAATATAAAATACAATGTAAATTATAATTTTAATAGGAAGTTGGAGCTTTTCTAAATTCAATTGCCGCCACTCATTGTCCATACTATATTCCGTTTGATGCAGCTACACTGCTTCCACAAATCAATCTTTTTCAAATCAATTTTTAACATCCAATTTAAATTCCTTCACATTTTCAGAACATTTTAACATTTTCAATTGTACATTATTTTTCTCTATTTATATACACTACATTAATCTGTTAATAAGTTGCTTACCCCCTGAGTAGGTGTCGCAGACCCTTAGGGGTCCCCAAACCACAGGTTAAGAACCGCTGAACTACACAATTTTTAGAGTGCAAAGGGTTGGTGGTTATAGGTACCATAAATGGCATTGGACCATTTGGTACCTGTTCTGCTATTTTGAACGAGTAACTATTACCTTCTTTTTCCCCCACTTTCTTTGGTAAGCCCAGACTTAGAAAGGGCATCTGTGCGCCATGAATGGCGAAACGTGTTAACACTGGTCAGCCCCCAACAGTTTGCAGCGTTGCTTATGCAAGCTAATAACCAGCATTGTGAGAGCTACATTCATACCACACTGCCTGGGTTATCGGACTCCAGGCTTTGTTCTCGCAGTGCCAAGGAGCTCATCTTTTTTCTAAGAACACCTGTCAAAACTGAAATAATTGTACAGTACACGTGTGAAGCTCCAATGACAGGTAATTTGAAATGTGTTTCCTCTCGGTTCGTGAAGACAGACAGGCCTAGCCTTCAAAAGCCTCTCTAGTAAGGCACTGGCAGGTCGAGTGTGTTTCTAGTTAGCAATCAGTCATTTTTTTTATTTTTTAGGAGCGAACCGGAACCATTCCGGCCTGTCAGCATTTTTAACCATTGTTTGAATGGTAATCACACCGACTTTATTCATCTAGATTTTCGTGCTGAATCAGAATCTCTGACCCTGGAATGGGAGGGGAGGCTTCTGTAGTTCAGTTGTGCTTTTATTATTGTCCTACAGGTGGCACTAGCCTCCTCCTGTCGGACATCTTGGGTTTGGCAACCAAATCAGTGCTATGAAGGTATGGATGCCCGGCCCAGCCCACGAATCTGATGATGAATGTGCATGTGATCAACCTACGTGCTGCATGTCTCTCGTCGACAGCAAGCCAACCAAGGAAGTACTTGACAAGAAGCAGTGCAGGCTGCTTGTTTGCATGGCCTCTTTGTCATGTGTGCACAAAGACAGCCACTACAACTGGATACAGGCCAGAAGGACTTGCATGTGTCCATGACAATTGGGGCCACGAGTTGGATGACTGATTTACCAAGCTGGGTCTCCCAAGCAGGAGCTATGGTGTTTAGAAGTCACATCACTGGAAATGGGGACATTGAAGTCTACCGAAATGTAAGCCCCTCTTTGTGGCAGAAGACAGCTACCCGGTGGCTCGGTGTTAAAGATTTAAGCTTTGCAAGTGCTTTTGCATTGAACAACCTCCCCAAAGATGCTCGAAATGGGTGCACTAAAGTGGGGATCGAGAGGGGTCATAGAAAGATGGGCTGGACAGTAGGTCTTTCTGCGTGGTTTATGGTGACGCATATCTCTTACTAGTGGGTCTAGGTAGCAAGGTCTGCAGCACTGGGCTGTGGACTGGGTGTGAACCTGCCAGAGAGTGAGCCACCACAAGCAGAGGCCATGTGGGACAGACTGCCGAGAAGATGCATATTTCAGAAAACAGCGACTGTTGGAAGTACCTTTAATGAGGTTGGTACGTAGTAGGTTTTTTGGTCACCTGACCCTTATTTGCATAATTTGCATGGAGATTTATGTAAAGTTATGGCCTTGTATGTATATTTAATCGTACTGGAGGTATATATGAACATTGAATTTAGCTTGAGCTCAACATGCCGATTCCAGCTAATTTGGTGCCCAGGTCTCAGTGGGCTAGAACAGCCAGTGCTGGTCAAGTAAAGATTTATTTAATGAATAATTGTCATGCGGCTGGTAGGCCCAATTGCTAGGTCCATTATTATTTTGTTTGTGCAGGAAAGATTGGATGAGTGTGGGATAGTAGAGAGAGGCCTTCCCTTGGGCAGTTATTACGTGGCTATGTAATGAGTTTCCGGCAGCTAAGAAAGCAAAATGCTTGCCTGTATTAATTGATTCTGCTGTTGGTAAATTTGAGGTGACACAAATCTTGGTGCATTGTCTGTGTTGAAGTGAACTAGGTGTAGTATTTGATGAATGAAGGGTACGGAGAGAGAGACCACCACCTGGCTAATACGGCTGCTCTTGCAGCTGAATTATTTAGGCTGCAGAGGGCGAATAGTGGCACAGCCATCAATAAGTATTGTTGGAATTAATACATTTCTTTTGTTTTTGATTCATTCTTTACTTACCAAGGGCCTTGTTTAAAGTTTGGAAGACAGGGTACTGTGTCACAAATGATGGCGGTGAACTCTGCCCACCAAATTCACAGTTCCTCCACTCTATTTAGAGCCAGGGGGCAGGGGAGACTGCCATGTTTCTGCCAGCAGAGTCTCTACTGCCAGACTATTTAGGGTGGATGTTCTGACTTATTTTTTTCCTGTTTTGAGATGTAGGGACTCTAAAATGCGGATGGAGACCAGAATCTTTGAATTATAAATAGTAACAGGTCTCTCCTGTCAGCCTTCCATAACTGTTCCCACTTCCCTCTCATGGTCCATGAGATGGGAAGAGGACCAGCCGCCCTTACCAGTCATTGTAGAATTTAAACTGAGGTGGATTTCTATTTCCATGTCCTGAAAGCCCCCCACTCCTACTGGCACCAGGCTGCATCCCTAGGCATGGAATGCATCCAGCTTTGTGGATGCACCACTTCACATCGTCACAATGACATTGTCAACCATTCACATCATCCCATTTACATTAGTTTCTTAACATTACTTGCATTTCAACTCCAGGTTAGGTATAGAATTGAGGTTTGGGATGGGGATTTGGAAACAGAGCTAAGATTAGGGGAAGTAGTTGCATTTTGAGTTGCAGAAATGGTTTGGATTGTGTATAATGATGAGGGCTGAGGCTAGTGTAAAGTGTTTGGCATTGGATTTAGGTTTACAATAGGGATAGAGTTTACAGTTCTTCTTAGAGTTTGTGGTTGAGATTGAGTTTTTTTTCAATTTGACCCTCCTTGATAAACCTGAAGAACATTTCCTACAAAGAATTATCCACCTTGTAAAATGTATGCAGATTGGTCACTGGACCTGGAAGCCCTTGAGGACATGGTTGTGGTGTTCTAAAGGCTACTTTTCGTGCTCTGTCTACCAAAGTAAAACTTTTGTCAAGCATAGGGGAAAACGGTTTATATGAATTTCACCAGCATAAAGAAGACATACTTTTTCACGGTGATACATACATTGTATCTTAAATTGGTGTGCATTCAGCTTCTGCATTTATTTTAGAACCAGAGTAAATTTGAATCTGAGCTGGCCATCTGAGTGGCTGCCATATATTGAACATTTTTGCCCTAGAAACTATTGTGAGGGCCCTTGTGTGGGTCAGTATGGAAGAAGGGGTCTGTCAAGGCGAACACCTCCTTCACCTAGTGAAACCAGGGCATGCCCGGGATGGAAATGGAAACCCATTAAAAAAGCCCAGTATTTGGTTCTGACTTCTGTGAAAACAAAGAAAGTGGTTGTAGATTCAGTGGGTGGACATGTGTAAATTGTGGGCCACCTTATTAAGCTTAGGAAGTTCTAAAGTTGTTCCAGGGTCTGCTGAACAAATCATAAGTATGTCTGACAGTTGTAGTTGGCTTGTATCATGTGCTCTAAGTGCAAAGTTATGATGGGTTCTGTGAAAAACACAATGGTGGGAGGTGGAATGCTTGCCTCAGCCACTGGCAGCCTCTTCGCCACATTCCAGTCAATCAGTTTTCACCTGTTATGCCACTTCAGATAGGACCACTTTATGCAAATCCGACTCGGTTGTGCTCCTGTATCAAAATCCCGCCCCCCCCCCAGTCGTTTCTTGTAGCTGGAGACCCCGGCCTAAGCATTTTTGATCATGTGAACAACAAAACAATACACAGAAATGACAGAAACTAGCATGTCGCGGTTCATTGGCGGTGGCCTGAGTCTCGTCGACGGGTTGGTCACCTTATAGAGCTTTTTCCAAAAGTTGCTCCAAACTTCTGGAACTTCTTTCTCAACTTCCTCTTGAAGGTTCAAAGTGTCCAAAACACAAATCCAAGGGTTTAGAAGCTCTGAGATGGTCCTTGGAAGTTTAGGACTACAATTCCCACAATTCACCTGGCCAAATTCTGAAAAGTCCACTGGACGCACTACAGGCTGGAGACTTCGGGGGGGGTGATGGGGCAGGTGAGCTCTGTTAACCTGTTGCTTTCAGGGAGTCCACTCTTTAATCCTTTTTGAAGCGAGGCAAAGCCCTCAGGGCTGTACTTTCAAGTGTGCAGCAAGAGCAGTCCTTCAGAGTGCAGTCCTTTGGGGTGCTGATCAGGGTTCCAGCAGGGCAGTCCTTCTTCTCCTTGTACTTTCAGGCAGCAGATCTGAGTTGCTATGCAGCTCTCACATATTTATCCAATGTTCTGGGGTGACAAGCAGGGGGCCACCCCTGACCAATTGGGTACAGGGGGCCACCCAAAAGCACAACAGCTTCCTCCAAAGTGTGGCATATTCTTGTCCCACAAAGCACTGTAATTTAAAATTCAAGATGGATAATTTCTCTCCTTGGGAGTAAGAGCTGACTAAGCCGACCCACTGGTGTGGCTCATTTCCCTTAGCTCTCCCTTTCCAGACCTCCTGCAAATTCCATTCCTAAGGCTCCCATCTGGCTGGGGGGTACAGGAAGAGGGGGGGGGGTAGGCATGGCTGGCATTCCTTACGGTCCTGCTCTCTTTGAAGCCCAGCTTGATTACCCAGCCCCCATCCTGGCCTGTTCTCTGCTGCTCTTACCAGATAACCTCTGCCTCTATGCAGGCCACTTACCACCTCATCAAAGCTGTTTGGCTAAGCCTGTTTAGTGCTGGCCAGTCAGGAGAGGCTGCTAGAAGGCTGGATTTTGGCTCACAGAAAAGAAAGTTCTATAACTTGTTTTCTGTATTAGTTGTGATAAATGTAATAGTGGCAAGTAGATGGTAAGATCATTACCAATCTTTTTAGCCCTCGAGATATTATTTTAGCTGACTCCTATCAATAGTTACACTTGTATTACAGTATCCCCATGTTAGACTATGGAGCTAAAATGCTACAATGGGGGGAAACAAAATTGGTAGTTTTTCCCTCACCTGGGCATATAAAACACCTTTTAAAATGTTCCTGCTTATTTTTATAGGGCACCCTACCAGGGGGCACCTAGGGTAGACCTTACTGGTGACTTATATGTAAAAATAAGGTATTTTAATACTTTGGAAGTACTTTTCAATCCAAAGTCGAATTTGCATGTAATTTCAATGTAAAAGCAGCCAGCTTGCAAGCAGGGCTGACTTTTAAAATGACAGCAGCCAACACAGCAGTGCACACAAAAGTGCCTCAAAGCTGCTGGGCCTCTAAACCTACATACCCTACCATATACTAGGGACTTACAGGTGGGTTGTCAGTGCCAATTGTTATTACACCTTACCATATACCTTTTTAATTAGAGCACTGGCCCTGATTAGCAGAGCCCAGGGTGCAGTCTGAGTCAGTTACCATCAGTATAAGTGAGGGTGGCCAGGGCAAAAATGATTACTTTCTCACACCCCCGGTTCAAGTATTAATGAAGTGGGGGTCGATAGAAGTCAAAAGGACCATCAGAGCGTTTCCAACCTCTCTCTAGCTAAAGAGAACCCCTAAATGTATCGGACATTAAACACTTTTGTTTTGCTGTATTTATAGACCAGTCTCGCATCTGGCAAAACTCAGAAAAACTATTCCAAAGGTTTTGAAGGCCCGTCAAAGATTTTGAAATTAAGAGTATCTGCAGTAAAAAGCAAAGAGCACACTTAGACGCTCTCACGTAAATGGGTATTATCCGAGCAGCTATTAAGTGCGCCGATAACTCCGTTTATATCCAGGGTAGATGGGGTTGGTGCCAGTACCTTGCTGTACACCCCTGAAATAGAATTAACCCCTTAGTTGTAATCAGACCCTTACTGTGATCCAGCTGCTTCAGAGAATTGAACGGTCCCAAGGGTGCTTACCAGTGATGGAGCAGGGTAAATAAAAAAATTTTAACCTCCTAATATTTACGTTAAATAATTAACACACAAGTTCGTCTTAGTAAATAACCAACCATGTATGTTACATGTAAAGGGTTAAAGGTAACACGCTATTTTTGTGCAAACTAATTTACTTACAATTGTTAACGTGGATAACATAAGTCTAATAATTGCGTACTAACTAGAATAATAAATGCATGATTCGTGCTTGGAAATAAACTGTGTAGTGGCAAAAAGAAGCGTTGGTAAGTAAGGAATAGCTTTATATGTCGCTTTTGCTAGGTAATACCTAATTGGGGTACGTAGAATGACGGGAGGGAAAACGAAAAGGCTTATATTCTTTATTCTTAACTATGTTTTGTTTATCTTTATAATAGTGCGCTTAGGCCTGTTGAGCCGTGATATAAAATGGCCGCCATGAGCTAGAGTACGCAGGCGCGAAAGGGGTTGCGAAAGAAAGAAAGGCCGTGAACAAGAGGGATCATGTGACCGTTCCAAAGCCTAGGATGGAAGCGTGGTCAAGGCTGTGATGACCTTATCATATAAATGTGTACCAAAGAAGGACAGCGAAAAGCGTGAGAAGTCGCAATGAATAAATGAATGGACAATATCAGAAAAGGATACAGTTTGAAACCTATGAACTAATGGGTAATGTCATGAACCCGTGAGAAACGACAGAAGTATGAACTTTCCACAAAGAACTGGTTGGAACAAGGATATTCATAATGAGATGTATACTGACCCGAATGGACCAATTAGAGAGAATCTCGCCCATAAAGATGTAACATTTTCACTTAGTAAGCTAGAATTAGGGTATAAGAAGACCTACTCTTAGGGAGGGGGGTTGATGATGTTATTGGTGATGCTGCTGCTGCTGTTCCCTTTTGGTTTTACTGCTGCTGATGAGCTGATGCTGCTGCTGATATTTTATATTTTTGATTGAGCATGAGACGCTGCTATTTGAGAACCTTTTTGCTTTCAATAGATTTTTCCATTTAAAACTATTAGACTTTTATTCGTAAGATACTAAAGGGAAAGGAACGAGAAGGCCTGTTTTCCAGGATAGATAGATAGATCTTTCGGGAGTTCCATGCTGTGATCTGAATTCATTGCTGTGACGAACTTTATTTTCCATCTAATAGGTATGCATTGCATTTTCAATTTATTCTTCTAATGATGCTAAATGTAATAACCTGAATAATAAATCTGAAACTTATTAATGCTTCTAAAATTTATATAAACTTTATTATCTTTAAAACAATGAGTCAGTGGTTCTTTAGCTCAATGATAAATGTAAATGTTTAAAGGTTTATCGTGATTGAGCTGGTCTTAATCACCATCAACTGATTCCTACTAGTTGGTCCATCGACCAATGAGCGGAATACCTTAGAGCTTGAGAAGTATTATGTCATTTTAATAAAAAAGGTATCCCGTCTCCTTCCAGCAAATCAGGGAATATATGAGAGAGTGAATGTATATGCAGTGTTATGGGCCCCACCGTCATATAGATATAGTTGTGTTTAAGAGGGATATTTGCACCTGGACGTCCAAAGCATCTAGGAGAAGAAATTTTATTGATAGCACTGGATCAGATTTCTTGGTAGCAGAGTTATGGTTACTATAGATTAGTTTGGTGATTATTGATTATTGATTATTTCATGTCTAACATTTTATGTTGAGTCGCGTTATGTTATATGTAAGTCAAGGTTTTAACGCTTCCGGGAAGTAGGAAGTGGAACACGTGTGGCAAGAGAAGTCACATGGAATAGTGCTTTGTCTGAGTTCATATTGGTGATAACACAGGTTGTGTTATGATAGGGACATTTTCCGTATAAAAGGTGTATGAGTGAAATAGCAACCGGTTTTCTTGTGAAACTCTGGCCTTAATTCTCAGGAGCAGTGTAGTCTCCACATGTGTCTTATCCCCAGAGAAACAGGTTTACTCCTTGCTTGAAAGAAGGGTAAGGTAGAGGGAAGTGCTACACTTATCGAACAAAACTGTATTCTTGCGAGCTAGAATAAACTGTCACTTTTGTTTAGCGAAATCAGACAATGGAAATGTGTTTTTAATGTTGTAACTAACAAAGAACTGTTGAAAAATAAATTGCCGATAAATTTTGTAAAGGAGGGGTCAGGAGCAGAACTGACGTAGACAAAAAGCCGCGCTGGGATTGGACAGTGCGCTGTTATACAGAAGCCGCTCTGATTGGAGCGTTGGTGTGAGTCGCGCTAGGATTGGTCAGATAAACCAGTGACGTAGAAGCTTAGGATTGGAGTGTTGGTGTGAGTCGCGCTGGGATAGGTCCGAATAACGCCTAGAGAACAGTGTTGAATCACGGACTTTTGAGAAGGGAAAGAGATTGTGAATCATGGCTTATTATGAGTATGGTAGAGAGAAAACGTCGTGGATGTCGAAAGTTAAGAACGTTTTTAAGAAAGACAAAAAGGTAGTGACTAGAGAGGGACAAGTAATTCCTCCGCCGAAATCACCAGCTTCGCACATGATGTTGAAGTACGGATATCATACCTGCATATGGTTAGAAAATTGGACTAAATATACTAAGAATGATGGAGCATTGGCTTTTCCTGAGAATGGTTCATTTAGTGTAGCTGTACTTCGGAATTTGAGAGAGAAGATGGCGATGCTTGAACCTAAACCTAGACCGACACAATTTGAAGCTTTAAGTGAATGGGAAGATGAGATGTATGAACGAGAGCGATTCAGAGGATTAAAGAATCATGATTTTGTGCCCGGAAGATTGTGGGGAGTGAATCATGAGGACAGAATAAAGCGTTGGAGATATGCTAATATGACAGGAGGTTTGTTTCCAGCTTTTACAGTTGAGGAAGAAGCAAAGAGAAAGTGTACAGAGAAAAAGAAACATGTGGTTACTGAAAAGTGTGGGTATGGTGGTAGTGAGACTGAAGATGAATTGCTGGAAGATATTTTAAACAGAAACCCACCTCCATACCAACAGAATTCTGCGGTGGTGACACCTAATGCACCGCCAATGGAAACTGGGAGGAATAAAAATCCCGAACGAGGATATGAGATAAATAGGTCACAAGATCAATTGAAAACTCCACAAAATGAGAAGATAGAAAGTGACAATACAACTGAATTGGCAAAAACCACAAGAGAATTAACTGAAAAGATAAGAGAATTAACAATGAATATGGAAGCTGTAACTGTACCAGTAACGATGGGTCCAGTAATACCAGTTTTTGAGAATCAGAAAATTGACGAGCATTCTTTAGTCATTCCTATGAATTCACATTTGCAAAGAAGGAAAGAAGGGATGGAATTAGACAATGAAGGTGCAAGAAACTTGGTTAGTACATATAGACCAGGGGTCTCCAACCTTTTCTGTAGCGGGAGCTACTTCTGATCAGTGAAAATCGCAGTGAGCTACTAAAGACTAAGTAACTTGCAAGTTTTCCGAGAGACCCCCCCACGCCCTACGTCATTGACTTTAATGCTGTCTCACACCTCATCATCCACCGCGCTGCATCCCATTACATGATAACTGCACCTTGGTGTTCATCAGCCAAAACATGGAATCACTTCCCACACAGGATCACAAACCTAAGAAAACACTTCCACCCTACACATGCCATAGCTTGCTCTCCATGTAGCTAAGTACTTCAGTGACATACATTGGGTTAGTAAGCACTATGAAAATGCTGCAACAAAATTCCTCTCTTTTTCGTTATCAAATAAACAAAGGGAGAAAAGTTATGCTACAAATTAATACATATGATTTTCCTTCATGTCCGGGCCTTTGCAGACTATTAAAACAATAAATATCCGGTATTTGGAAAGGTGGCAACCCTAGTTTCATTATGTGCTTTATTTCTTTTCAAATGGCAATGCATGCATGCTGGTCATGTTATGGTTCCATAGCAGCGAACTAAGTGGATTAATGTACCTGCTGCAGAAATGTGTATATGTGTTAATGCGCCTGCTGCAGAGATAGGCATGCAACCTTAAGGTCGCAGGTTCAAACCCAGTATGAAAGCTCAGGGGGTTAGTGCACTTGCTGCAGAGCTCCAGATGTAACCCACAGGTTACCAGTTCTTGCCGTAGTATGATAGTTGAATAGTTTAACGCAGGGCATCTCCCTACCTGCAGATCAGTTTCCTGAATATACATCGGAGATCAATGCACCTCCTTCACTAATCTGCATTAATCTGTGGTTAATTAGTTCCAATGAAAGTAAGATAGATCAGGGGATTAAAGCACCTGTTACGAAGCGCTGCAGGCCACAGTCTGCATGAGATATGGGATTAATTAACTCACAGTAGAGCTCTGTGAGGCATCCTGCAGGACAGAGGCTTCAGTCCTGAGAAGAACACTCAGGTGATTAAAGGAACTGCTCGGAATCTCTGTGGGGTACCCTGCGGGTCACACTAAGGTTGCTCATGGGGCAGAGCACCTGCTGCAGCAGTCAGGAACAGTGCCTTAGGTTTTTCCAGTTGTTCTAATAATCTGCCTGATTGGATGACGCATTTCAAAGTTACAAACAGTGGCTGTAGCCCAGACCCATGCTTTGAATGTCCATTTCTGAAAGCACTGCTAATTAATTCTCGGTCTCTTTTAGTGACTGCACCCACTTTCTGCCTCCTCTATGCCTATCGCTTTGTGTACGTGTACGGGCTGATCATCTTTTCATTAATCTTCTATTTGCTGACAGACAAAGCAGGTTAAGTGACAACTCTGAGAATGCATATCTCTACTTCTGCCTCGCATGCACTCAGACTGCTCGTCGCTGGGGCTGGCTGGGGCTGGCCTGTTGGCGGCTGGGGCTGTCTGTTGTCTCACTCGGTAACCAGAAAAGGGAAAATTAAATGCAATTATTTTATTTATTATCTGATTTATGCCTAATAAATTCCCATAAATAAAGCGTCACAAGACCACTACTAAGCAATTGTATTTCAGCTAGCGGACAGCAAGGGGAATAGCTATCTGTAAGAGCGTTTTGACTTGCATTATAGTGCTTTATCCCCAGGGACTTGTTTCTTCAATTCAAAGAATACATCTTTGAATCCGATAATCCGCAGCACTTGCAAGTAGGCCTTTGCTGAAATAGGCAGCAGAGTTATTAAACATAAAACAGAATATTTGCTGAAATATTATGATTAAAGTTATTGGTGCATGTTTTTCAGCTGCACGCAATTTTAAAATGTTTGGTCTTGCTATTATTGGTATCTTGATTAGGAATTGTAGATACCATCAGCTGAGAAAGCTGTTGGGGGCCGCTCTTGCATAAAGGCATCATTCACCACCTGCACTGGGTGTTGTGAACACCCCCCTGTGGCTCCATCTATGTCCAACCAGACCGTATCAAAGGTTAGACTCGCCGAATCCACCAACAATGGCATGTCCTGTGTTATCTTTCAGGAGCCCGGTGAGAGATTGCAGTCAAAGGTCTACCACATGTTTGATGGCCACACAACAGGGCACCAAACTATTAGTACTAGGTAAGGAGTCCCGAACTAATAGGACAAAGACCTGATGAATGTGTGCGACGACTGGGGTAAATGCAGAAAGTATTTATTTGGAAAAAGGGTGAATGAGTCCTCCTGTGAAAGTTTAATCTTGTTTATGTATCGCAAAATAACGTTAATTAAGCTATAATAATCACACCATTTTAGCGTTCAGTACATTGGGAGAGACACCAATGCAAGTTCCATAAGTCACATACAGAATTTGTACTAGGCTTTTAGGTACTATAACTGCCCTTTTTCCCCCCAGCATCAGGTCAGATGGCGTAACTGAGTGGTGTCCATGTGTATTACGAAGGTCCTGAAATTCCCCCTTTTCACCCTCTGGGTCACATAAGACCAAAAGCTGTGTACACCCAGGGGACTCTTGGAATAAACAGATGTGCAACTATTTGTGAAACGCAACACTTGCGAGACACTGAAAAGTAGATGTCAAATACAGAATTTAAAAAGAAACAAAAAAAGACACACACACACCTGCTGCCAAGAACAAAAGTCAAAAGATTGAAAACAAACTGATCAACATAAAGGAAAAAAGGTAAAGAAGTAACTTATCTTCAGGATTGCATAAGGAAGCAAAATAACTTCACGCTGGTTCTTAACAAATAAATGTACAAGCAAAATTAGCCTACCCCCTCCCTCTAAACCACAAGAGAGGCCACAGCCTGAAGTCCAGCCACACAGACCAGTATAATGTATGTATCAAGATTTCAACATATACATGAAATTATGTGTGGTCTCAAGGAAAATGCTCATTGAAATGGAAAGCTGACGTTGTCCACATTTCTACGGATTTAAGGGAAAACAGAAATGAAGGAAACAAAATGACTTGCACTTCACCCAACACTTAGAGAAGCAAGGCTTACTTTCTTCCTGGGTGACCAATACAAAAGAAAACCATAGAAATGGGAAATACGACTTTCCCCAGAGGCCAAACTGTGCTAAAATACCATATTAAGCTAAAAAGAGCACAAGGTCACATCAATCTCAGAGATTGAACCCTAAATCCAAAAACAGAAACACTGCCAGTAAGCAATAATAAACTATAGGTATGGTAGTTAAATCACTGAACACCCGACCGCTCCAACAAATGAAGTAATAACACAGAAACTATTGTCAACATATCGCAGGACGTAATATATGGAGCACACAGATTCATACAAACGAAGCATAACACTGGAGTGTAAATTCTATGCTTAAGGTTGAGCATCAATGTTGAGACCTAATTGATAATGCTCAGTATTTACTGTCAACATACTGGGGCTCGCTTACGAATCTGCTACTGTGCTCCGCTCCACGCAGGATCAAAAGGCAGCTGCTGCGGTTCTTGAAAGGGGAAGTACATCAATAGTGCTTGCGCCACCTGCATTACAGCTATCAGGCGTTCCGTCCTGATTATCTGCGCACGTCTTGCAGGCTATAAAGTGCGGAGCCAGCCTGGAAATGGCAGGTGGCGCGGTTCCTGCTTGTTCCGGAGTTCAGGAAGAACGTCATGTTCTTCTGCCCGCCCCACTCCAGCTAAGCTCCGTTTCAGCCAATCTGAGCTGCTGGTTTGGGTGAGGGCGGGCAAGCACTCACAAAAGGCCGAAAGAGAAGGAAAGGATAATAAATAGATGCCAGAGCTCAGAGTGAGGCCATAATAATTAAATGCCGGCGCGAGCTACTCCTGGAGGGTCGGCGAGCTACCGGTAGCTCGCGATCGACCGGTTGGAGACCCCTGATATAGACCAAGCCCACCTACTAATTTGACGATAAATGAAAATGAGTTCAGGAGAATACCTATGGTAACTGAGTCTGCATCAGAGACACCAGAAAGAAGTAAAAATTGGATAGAATTAAATAGTACGCCTGTAGGTCCGACTCCAGATGAATTGAATGAATGGATGAAAAACTCTAAAGACTAAAGAGACAGAATCCAAACCATTAGATGTAATTAGGTTAAAAATAGACATGGAAGAATTGATTTTAGGGACAATTGGCACAGAGAAACTGAAATCTTATCAGGATGACGAGATTATGTTCTTATGTAAGAGCATTACATGGAGAGCTAGAAATTTACATGACAAATTAGAAGAAACAGCAAATGAACTAGGAGTAGAATTTGTAAAAGTGAGAACGTTGCAGAAACCATATAGAGTAGATTTGTGCGAGAAAGATATAGAAAATTTGAACACATCAGGACGATTAACCCAAATAAAAGAATTAATTGTTTTACTAAGGAAATGGGGTAATGTGGATAGATGGAGAAGCAGATGGACTAAAAGGAATGAGAAAGTGACAGACAAAGCGTCTTTGGCTTTTGCGGTGACAGACAAGGAATCAATTGTAAGGGAGTACCCGATGAGAGAAACTCCAGGAGGTAGTTATGTGCATGTTCCATGGACTAGACAGGATATACTGTCATTTACAAATGACTTCCCAAAATTGAGAGAGAAACCAGTAGAATGGTACAGACAAGTGGAGAGGTTTGTTAAAGTTTCAAAGGTGTTATGGATAGATTTGGATGGATTGTTTGATATAATAGTACCAGCTGATTTGTGGACAGAATGTAAGATTACTATTGATTGGCCAACTGTAGAATATCCAAGAGATGCTAAAACAGGAGCGCCAGGACCAGAAGTGATGAGGAAATATGATCAAGTAATTACCTTTTTGAAAAATAAGATTCCACCCAAAGAAATGGATTGGGTAAAAATAGACAGAACAACACAGGAAAGTAAAGAATCAGTACACGCATACTATGAGAGGTTACTGTTGGTTTTCAAACAGTATAGTGGCTATGAGACACTAAATGAGAAGGATGAGTCATTTTGTATATAGATTTGTTTATGGGTTGAAACCGGAGATAAGTGAAATGATTAAACAGCATATGATTTGTTGGCAGAATAGCACAGTGGACGAAGTTTTGAGATATGCTAAATATTGCAGTGATGACATTGAGAGTAGACAGCGCAAATTGAAAGAGAAAGCAATGTGGGCACAAGTGAAAGTTGCAGAGAAGCAAGAAGCTCAATTGAGTAATTCAGTTAACGAGGCAGGACAGACTAGATTTAGACCAAATATAGGTAAAGGAAAAGGTCAAATGAGCATAGAAGAGGCAAAGAAAAAGTGGCCATGCCACAACTGCGGAAAGTTAGGGCATTGGAGAAACGAGTGTAAATTTCCTCCAAAACCTAATACGGAAAATCAATCATTAATTCCACAGGTGCAGAGTGAGGTAGTTACCCAACAAAGTCAGGTGCCACAAACACCACTTCCCAAGAGTGTTAATCAACAGAAATACAGTGCAGAAACTGGATTCTACGGAGGAGAGCAGGTAACACAATTGCCGCGCGCAGCTGCCATATCTCAGTACTGGTTACGACAGGATGGTGATGAGTCGGATGAAAGTTTATGACGGTCCTAGGAGAGGAGGAAGAGTGCGTGCTTGGCGCAACTCTAGAGGTAGATCAAGCAGGTCCATTTGTGGATGGAGAAGTGAATGGTGCAAATGTAACATTCCTTGTGGACACTGGAGCTACCCGTTCTACTGTCAGGTCAGTGGAAATTCCAAACCTTCCTCTCTCAGGTGAACATATCCAAGTAGTGGGTGTGTCGAATCAGCAAATTAAAGCGCCTCTTACTAAATTAGTGGAGGTAAAGATTGGACCATTTAGTGAAATGCACCGATTTGTGGTGTGTGATTGCAGTCCTGTGAACCTATTAGGACGCGATCTGCTTTGCAAGATGAACTGCACCATCTATTGTACTCCAGATGGAATTGCATTTCAGACCCCAGACGAAGATGTATTGTATAAAATGACAATGGTAAAGTTAGAATCAGAAGTGAGTGATTTATTTCCCATATTTGATGTAGAGAAAATCCCAATTGAACTGAAAGAAACAGTGAAACAGGAAGTGTGGGACTTTACGGGAGAAGATATAGGGTTAATGAAAGAAGTAGACCCAGTTAAAATCTCTTTTAAAGAGGGAACGAGTTACCCAAATACGCCACAGTATAAATTGACACCAGAAATAATTGAAGGAATAACACCAGTAATAAATAAAATGATTGAGCAAGGGATTCTGAGAGAAATAATGAGCAGTCCATGTAATTCTCCGATAATGGGACTGAAAAAGCCGAATGGAACATATAGAATTGTACAGGATTTGAGAAAGGTAAACAAAATTGTTGTGCCTTGTTGCCCAATAGTACCAAACCCTGCTGTGATTCTATATCAGATTCCACGCGAAGCAGAATGGTACACAGTTATTGATTTGTGCCATGCATTTTTCTCTATTCCATTACATCCAGATAGCCAGCCATTATTTGCGTTCAGGTTCGGAGAGCGTATTTTGGCATGGTGCCGAATTTCTCAGGGGTATACAGAAAGCCCCTCGATCTTTAATCAGATTTTAAAGAAATCATTGGAAGATTTGAAAATGCCAGAAAAGTCAGTGATGGTTCAGTATATTGATGACCTACTGGTGGCATCAAAAACGAAGGAAGCATGTGTTAATGATGCAATTGCTTTGCTGAATCATTTAGCAAAAAGAGGACATAAGGTGTCCCCATCAAAATTGCAGTTTTGTCAACAAGAGGTCCAGTATCTAGGACATAAGATTGAGAAGGAGTGCGAAAGGTAACGACAGAAAGAATAAAAATAATCCAAGGAATGAGAGCTCCAATGACACAAAGAGAGGTAAGAATGTTCCTAGGAATGGTTGGATATTGTCGACAATGGATAAGTGGATTTTCATTAATTGCAAAACCATTACAGAGATTGACAAAGAAGGATGTTAAAGATCCTTTTGAAATGAATGATGAGGAAATGAAAGCATTCAGAGAACTAAAAAAGAAACTGTGTGAAGCTCCGACATTGGGAATGCCTGACTATGAAAAAGATTTTGAGTTGTACTGTAGTGAAAGAGATGGGTGTGCGTTTTCAGTCCTAGTGCAGAGACACGGAAACATGAAAAGACCCATTGTGAAAAGCAGCGAGTCTCCTGGGATCCCCAATGCTGCCCGGCGCAAAGTCACCTTTAATCCACTTTGGATTCACTATCTAAAATAACGAGGCAGGCGCTGGAAGCTGGAAGGCAAGAAAAAGGTTTATTACTCTTAGAGGAGACCACGTCAACTGCTGACACCAGGATGTCTTCAGGGAGGTGTTCTACTGGCAATGCTTCTGACTCTTCCTTTTATACAGTTTTACACAATGTATTTGTTTCTTTTATCATGGTTACAAGCTTGGAGTCTCCGCCCGGGCAGGTTGTCACACAAGCCTGACATTGTTTTATCAACATGGTTACACAAGCCCAACATTAACTCTCCTCCCACCCAGGTCAAAAACAGACAATTTAATTGCAGCTGGACCTTGCTTCAGGGTCTAAAAACGAGTGAGACCGGCCAGATCTAAGAGTCCGTTCTGTTGATAAGAACAGGTCCCATTGTTGGCAAAAAAACTGTCTTGCTGTGTGTAGTGCAATAAACCATGTTTGCAAGGGTCTGTTTGGTATTTGTAACCCGTTTGTGCAGGGATGAGAGGAAAGACGAGTTTGAGGCAGCAGGTGATGTTGATGTTTGTCGTGGAAATAGTTTATAGCCCCCAGCACACATATCAGGTTTGGTCAGAGAGTCAGAAGGCTGCTAGAGGACAGGGTGAAATGAAGGTGACCAACAGAGTACAAAATGGCTGTGGTAAATCAGAATGACTGTAGTTTATGTGCACGTAGGAACTTTCATCCGACAAGATGGCGCAGAATGTTCATGATTGTGTTTTGTTCTTAACAGTCGCCCCTTTGAACATAACTAGCCATCTTGTCAGTCTATTTCGATCTCCATAATGTCCTGTATTTCTTGTTCATACATTACTCTCATTTTTGTTAACTGAGTGTCCATAGTCTTAGGGCGCAAGGCACTTATGCAAAGAGAACACAAAGGTGGTATACAGTGTACACCCAAACAGCAACCACATATTGCCAATACTGGGACCAAGAGAAACATTGATATTTTCCAACCCCAGTCCTTTAAGATTCCCCAAAGCCAACTTCCAATTGTCCAAGTCTCTGATCCTTGATGAATTTCTGAAGACAGTCTGTGGAGATGTTCGATTGCTTCATAGACAGAGGGTGAATTATCAGGGATGTATATGCAGCAACTGGCACCAATGATGCGACATGCTCCTCCACGATCCGCTAGTACCACGTCCAGGACCATGCGGTTTTGTAGGGCCACCAGACGGACCGCTTGAAGCTCGGCAGTGTTGTTGGTGAGGATGCCAGCTGTGACGTTCAGGGCGGTTTCTACCGCTTGAGACAGATGTCTGATGGCTCGGCTGTTTGCCATCGGACCCCATAGCGGGACGAGCCCTTTTGCTGCGCCAACGAACTGTGATGCGGCAGAGTCTGCTTGATCAGTGTCTTTAGAACGCTTTTCTCGATGATGCTCTGCAGGGGCTGTGTAGGTCGGTGGAAAAACAAAGGCGATGTAGCACGTGCCCCCCAGTTTCTTGGGAGCCAGGTGTAGGCTTTGGTTCCACAGACAAAGTACATATTGGGTGATGCAACAAATGCTGGAGGATTGGCAGTGTTCAAAGTCCTTACAATGTTACAAGTGCTGTGACCCACATTCTTAGTCCCACGGCCTTCAATGCATACAAGGCCAGAGACGTTCACCACAGATAGGGCCACAGTCAGTGTTGCAGCAGTTCTTTTCTTCAGGTAGGAAAATGTGGCTCTGACAGGATTATTGAACACTTGTATTTCCACTCGTTCTTTGGAGGGGACATTCATTGGGAATGTCGTATTGGAGGTGTGAGGGCAAAGGGAGCTGCTGTTCTTCCTGTTTGGTTTAGCCAGAACTCGTTGTAGAACTGAGCGATTGTCCCATCGGAAGTGGCATTGTCTTTGTAACTTTCTTGTAGGAGCATCATCCAGGCAAGGCAAGATCCATGAACAGAAAAGGGTGAAGGGATGAAAGGGATGGAATGTTCAGTGGCATGTGGTAGCAGCCCACAGACCCAACAGTTAGTGGCATTGGTGGCAAGATTGTGCTGGTGCAGCATCTGTACGAAAGAATTATTCCAGAATTCTTTGCGTCGTTCTCGGAGATGTGGCGGTAGTGATACCAGGTAGTGTTCTTTCTTTGTGATTGGTTGCATGGTTGGTGACAATGTTCTGTATGCAGGTGCATTCTCTTCAATGATCCAGAGTGTGACCATTAGCAGGAGGCAGGTGAGAAATGCAGCTACAAGTGCAATTGTCTTTGTACTGTGCAGTTCAAAAGTCTTGGTGTCTTTGCGGTGGCTTTGCAGGTGTTCCGTTTCTTCCATCATCTTCGAGGAGCTCACCAACTGTTAGGACCACAGACTTTTGTCTGGTGTTTTTCCTGGTAGCGTCGTTTGGCTGTGCTACCGATCTGAGACTCTGACTCAGTTAGTGGCCTGGTTGTTGGAGCTCCCCCTTTTCGTCGATCTTAGGTTGTACCCTTCCTTGGATGGCACCGTGGGGTCGGGAAATTCAGACAGTTGGAGGGTGTCTTCTTGTGGGTAGCAACTCAGAGCTGGTCGGTCTTTTGCGAGTACTTCCTCTTGCACCTCCACCTCTTCACAGGTTGCCAGCGTTGGAGGGACTTTCTTGCAGTGGTGGGCGTGGAGCCAATTTTTTTTTTCCTTCCACTCGGAGGGCAGTTCGAGTGGTGATCAAGACTTGCCAGGGGCCCGTCCACCTGGGCTCCAGATTCTTCGTTCTTTGGAAGTTGCGAACTAGGATGAAGTCCCCAGGCTTTATCACATGTCCTGGGCCCCTGGATATGTCGGGCAAGGCTTGCTGCACCTGTTGGTGGATAATTGTTAGCTCGTTTGTCAATTTATGCAGATAGTCTGACATTAATATGTTCGGGACATCGTTAATGGAGGTGGGTCTTGGTGCCGCCCAAATGTTAATAGGCCTGCCGAAGACCACTTCATACGGGGTCAGTCTGTGTTTGGTCGGGGTGGAGCGCATTGATAGCAATGCCAATGGAAGGGCGTCGGGCCATTTCAACCCGGTTGTGGCAACTATTTTGGCTAGCTTTAGTTTCAATGTTGCATTGTCTCTCTACCAGGCCCGCTGATTGGGGGTGGAAGACGGCATGGAATTTTTGTTTTACCCCCAACCCTTTCAGTATGTTCTGTATCACTTCGGCTACGAAGTGTGGGCCGTTGTCGCTCCATAAAATTCTGCAAAGGCCGTACCGGGGGAAGAATTCTTTCAACAATACTTTTGCAGTGGCTATGGCAGTATTGTCGCAGGTGGGATATGCCTCCACCCATTTGCTAAAAGGGCACACAACCACCAGGACATATTTTAGACCATGGCATCTCTCTAGTTGGATGTAATCCATTTGAAGGACTTCAAAGGGGTGATCAGGGACTCCAAACCCTCCCCGTGGTACTACTGTCCCTTTCCCTGGGTTGTGTTGTAGGCATACTATACATTGTTGTACTAGGCGCTTTGCAGATTCTGTTATCTTGACATTATGCCATACTCTTGTGATTAGTTCAATCATGGGGGTGGAGCCTATGTGTGCTGGTAAATGTGCCATGGTCAATATGGGGATGAGGTAGGCATTGGGTAACAGCCATTTATTTCCGTCTTTAGTTCTCCAGCAATTTTCCTCGTCTTTTAGTCCCACCTTTTCCCACTCGGTCAATTCGTCTTGTGTGCCTGTAGTCTGTATGTCCCTTACAGTGGTCCTAGCATCAGTCCATTGTTCAGCTTGTGACCTGGTCACATACATTCGTGTCATGGTTCTGTCTTCTGCTGTGGCTCGGGCAGTAACGTCTGCTAGCGCATTTCCCTGTCCAATGAGATCTGTCACTTTCCTATGTGCTTGGCATTTTATCACTGCTAGCTTTTTGGGGAGGAGGACTGCTTCCGTCAAGGCGGAGACTAAATCTCCATGCAGGATGGGTGTACCGTGTGAAGTCGGGAACCCTCTTTCCATAGAATCCCGAAATGGTGAACCACCCCGAAGGCGTATTGGCTGTCGGTGTATATGTTAACTGTCGTGCCAGCTGCTAAAATACATGCTCGTGTGAGGGCAATGAGTTCTGCTGCCTGGGCGGAACGTTGGGCAATACGGGCTGTTTCTAGAATGGTTCGGGCTGTGGTGACAGCGTATGCAGCTGAGGTGGTGCCGTCGGGGAGTTTGATGCACGAACCATCCACCCATAGTTCTCCATCTGGCTCTAGAAAGGCGGTGTCTCTGAGGTCTACTCTACTTTTTGTTTGTTCATCGGTTAGTGTCACACAGTCGTGTAGTGGAGCCACGTTAGAATCGTTCTCGGGTAGGGGTAACAGTGTGGCTGGATTGAGGGTGGTGCATCGCTTTAGGGTAATGTGCGGTGCTAGCAGGGTCGACTCCTATCCTGTCAGTCGGGCGCTAGTCAAGTGTTGGGTTTTGGTCTGGTTCAGTAGTGTGTCGACTGCATGGGGTACTAAAACAGTGACTGGATTGGAGAGCACTATTCCTTCGCTCTGGCGTATTGATACCGCTGCAGCTGCCACAGCGCGCAGGCACGCTGGCAGTGCTCTGGCTACTGGATCGAGGGTGGCAGAAAAATATGCACAAGGGCGTTGTTTGTGACCAATTGATTGTGTTAGGACAGACAATGCACATCCCTCCCTTTCGTGTGTGTAGAGGAAGAATGGTTTGGAGTAATCTGGGGTTCCTAGGACTGGTGCTGAGCAAAGGGCATTGCGTAGTTCTTTAAAGGCTGTCTGGCATTCGGGGTCCAGGGGAGAGGTGAGGGGATGTCCTTAGCTAGGAGGGAGAGAAGGGGTTTGACAATGAGGCTAAAGTTCGGTAACCACTGTCTGCAAAACGAGGTGAGGCCTATCAAAGAGCGGACTTGCTTCTGATTTTTGGGGACAGGGGTGTCTAGAATTGTCTGGATCCTGTCAGGCGTGAGTTTTCTCCCTTCTTTTGATAAAAGGTGACCCAAATAGGTCACTTGTGATTTACAGAACTGCAGTTTCTTTCGGGAGACCTTGTGACCATTCTCAGCAAGGAAATGGAGTAGTTTGATGGTGGCTGTGACGGCTATTGGTATGGTGTCTGCTGCTAGAAGGATGTCGTCTACATATTGTATTAGTGCCACTCCATCTGGCAATTGTATGGCGTCCAACTGTCTTTTAAGCGCCTGGCTATAGATACTTGGGCTCTCAGTGTACCCCTGAGGTGCTCTACAAAATCTATACGAACGGGAATTTAGGGTAAATCCAAAAAGATAGCGGCTGTCCTCGTGTATAGGTATGGAAAAGAAGGCGTTCTTGAGGTCGATCACAGTGAAGGTGGTGGCAGTGGAGGGGATTAAAGTCAAAATTGTCGTGATGTCGGAAACTACTGGGTATTGTGGTACTACGATTTTGTTTACCTCCCGCAGGTCAATGATGAAGCGGTAGGCTTTCCCATCTCCCTCTCACTGTCTCTTTACAATCGGTAGTATGGGACTGTTACAAATGTTGCTCACTACTTCCTCTACCACCCCTGCCTCTACCAAAGAGTGTATGATCTCTGTTAGTGCTTTCTCACCCTCTGGCGATATTTTGTACTGCGGTACCTTCGGTAGGGTTGCGTCCTGTCGTATTGTTACGTGTACTGGGTCAATCATCATTCGTCCTACGTCTGAATCAGCCCTAGCCCATAAGTGTGATGGCAAAGTGTCCAGTAGGGATGTGTCAGTCTCAGAGATGGAAAACATGTGCTGAAAAGGGTTCTCTCTATGGCGTTGTGGGTTGTCATACAGGATGACACGCACTCCGTCTGGTGAGCATCTGATAGTCGCATGGAAGTGTTTAAAAAAGGTCGAGGCCCATAATGGCGTCTGGGGTGTTAGATGAGAGGAGGAATGTCGTTTCGACGCCATTGCTGTCAAGATTAAAAGGGATGGGTCGGGACAAAGGGTTGGTGGAGGGCGTACCGTCAAATCCTATTGAGGTCACATGTGAGCCTGACAAGGGTGCCCTTGGAATCAGTCGTTTGGATAGTGCACTACGTGTTGCTCCTGTGTCTACCAAAAATGGCGACCTTGTGCCCAGGACCTCAGCGGTAACATAAGGGCCTTGCTGATCAACGCAGAGCTCGACTGGATCCCTCCCTTGCCCCTGGCTGTCCTATGCAAAGTCGTACGTATTGTCATAATCTGTCTGTTGGTACTGATTCTGTCTGGGATGGTCAAATGCGTTCACTCTTCCTGGCCTTTCCTCGCTTGCTTCACTCGCGTACCCTCTCCCACGTCCTCTTCCTCTCTGTCCACTTGCTATTTCCCTCGCCCCTCTGCCCCTAGCAGCTCCTAATTGGGATTTCCAGTGTCCATATTTTTTGCAAAATGCACATTGATCCTGTCCTAGGTCTTGGCGTCCTACATATGATGTAAATGGATTGTTCCTAGGTGGCTGTACTCTAGGGGTATTCTGCTGGTTTCCTCCCCTATATTGCTCCCCTCCTGTATTCGCCCCCTGGAGTTGTGCTATCATTACCCTTTCCTTCAAGTCCTTCTTTTTCCTTTCTGTAGCCCTGTCATTTTCGTTTCTCTGATGCTGGTAATACTGGGCCATTTGGAGAATGGCCGTCGGTTTAGATGCTGCCCAACTACTTTCGCTGGCTTGTAGTTTCTGGGATACATCTGGCAGTAATCCTTTGACGTAGTTCTGCACAAATAAGTGGTGTCCGGTTGCGGTGGACATGTCTTGTCCACTGTAATCAGAGAACACAGTTTCAAATCTGGAGAAGTACTCTGAGAGCGTCCTCTTGTGGTTTCTGGCGGCATGCGGTTACTATGGACCAGTCTATCTTTTTCTCTGGGATCAGCGTTTTCACTTTCTGCACTATTTTGTCAGGGAGGTCTAATATTGCTTTAACTGGTTTTTGACCAGGGTTCCGCTGTTTATCTAGTGTGTCGAGTTGTTCCCAGGTATGACCAAACAGTTTGGTATGGTTTACTTTCTTAACCTGTTTCCACACATCTGCTGGCAAACATAACCCGAAGAACAAGTCTATGTCGGCAAGTGTCATTATTGTTGATCCCAGAGCGGTACCTAGCTCGGCGTAAAAGGCGGTGGGGTTCTTTAGTAAATCCGGCAAAGATTTACGGAAGGTCAGGATGTCCTGTCTGTCCCATGGCTGATACACCCAATTGTAGACCACCCTTCCTCTAGCGTCTTGATGGTTTATATCGTCATTAGTCCCTTGTCCTCTAGGAGGTACCCAGTAAGGGGCAGCTTCTTTTATTGGCATCATGCTATCTGTTTTTTCCACTGGGGGTCCTGCTACCTTAGTTGTCCTGTCCCTATCTATCTGTCCTTGTTCTATGAGGTGACGCAATACTTCTAGTGTGGATGAAAATAGTTCTGCAACATCGTTGTCGCCTTCATCTCCGATGTCTACCTTCCTGTAGAGAGCCACTAATCGCTCGGGCCCTACGTTTTGGTACTTCTCTTCATATGCAGTAAGGGTGTGGTAACAGAGACGTACAATAAAGTATCGTTTGCGGTTTTCAACATAGGAGTCGCATATGTCTGTTACGTGTTCTTCTGTTTCTTTCCTATCTATGAGGGTTTTAACTATTTTATCAATGCCTGCTCGCTCATTTTTACTTAATTGCGGGACCCTGGGCGCTCCTATTTCCTTGGTTCCTACTCTCTACTACTGCCTCCTTTGATGAGGCATTTGGTGTGGGTGGCTCGGTGGGAGCAGAGGTGGTGGAGACTGAGGCGATCGTGCCATCTCCAGTTATACTTTGGGGGTCCTGGCGTTGTACTACGGGATGAGTAGGGGCATCAGGGGTGGCATGTATATCATTGGGGGACCTAACAATAAATCATCATCTACCCCCTGTTTTGCTGGTAACTCGGGGTAAAGAGTTAAGGGCGTTCTAACAGGGCATTGACCTGATATTTTTGATTCCTGTTCCTTTTATCGATTTCCTTTTCTTTTAGTTCTTCTTCTAACTTTTTACAGGCTTGGTAAGCTGATTTTCGCGTTTCTTTATCTTGTCTAGCTTCGTCTCTTTTCTTTCGTTGAGCTGCTTCTTTTCGCCATAAACCAAAACTATCAAAAATGGCTGGTCTAGCTTTCTTTTTGTGGAGAGCTAATTCTAACGTTTCTATTTTAGCGGGATCGAAAGATCCCGTCAGTGGCCACTGATTTACCCGGTCCTTCCTAGTGTACTTATGCCATAGTTTGCTATAAGCTACGGTGGCTAATCCATATTTTACGTACATGTCCTTGTTAGGGGTGCCTTCCGGCGGTGCCGGATGACTGACCTCTAACAAACGGTCCGGTCCAAAACAATCAAACAATCTAGAGAAAACAGGCATGACCTATTTAGCGGTCAAAATGAATATCTCAATTAATGTTAGACAAAAGTCTGCACTACCTGTCCTTCGCTGTCTGCAAAGAGAGAATATTCCTATTCTACGTTGTTTGCAAGCAGGGAATGTCTCAAATAACTCAAAAAGGAATACTAGTATTTCTATCAATCAATCAATTTAAGTCATGTTTTCTCACGACCTTACCCGGACCGTATGGACAGTTCTTCGTATTCCCCTTCCAGCGCCTGGTTGTCCTCTTACTCCAACAATCAATGCGGCGTTCCTGTAAGGCCCCAGTCAGGACCGCAGGTCACTCGAGAGAGGTCCGTTCGGAACCGGTGAAGTTCAGTCGATTGGCAGCCAGACGAGGGTCTCTTTCAGGCAGGTGCACTCCAATCATTTAGTCGTTCACTCCGTCGTTAGGACCTCTCTACTGGACCCACGTGTCTCTGATGGGCCCCCGTTGGGTCACCAATTTGTGAAAAGCAGCGAGTCTCCTGGGATCCCCAATGCTGCCCGGCGCAAAGTCACCTTTAATCCACTTTGGAATCACTATCTAAAATAACGAGGCAGGCGCTGGAAGCTGGAAGGCAAGAAAAAGGTTTATTACTCTTAGAGGAGACCACGTCAACTGCTGACACCAGGATGTCTTCAGGGAGGTGTTCTACTGGCAATGCTTCTGACTCTTCCTTTTATACAGTTTTACACAATGTATTTGTTTCTTTTATCATGGTTACAAGCTTGGAGTCTCCGCCCGGGCAGGTTGTCACACAAGCCTGACATTGTTTTATCAACATGGTTACACAAGCCCAACATTAACTCTCCTCCCACCCAGGTCAAAAACAGACAATTTAATTGCAGCTGGACCTTGCTTCAGGGTCTAAAAACGAGTGAGACCGGCCAGATCTAAGAGTCCGTTCTGTTGATAAGAACAGGTCCCATTGTTGGCAAAAAACCAGTCTTGCTGTGTGTAGTGCAATAAACCATGTTTGCAAGAGTCTGTTTGGTATTTGTAACCCGTTTGTGCAGGGATGAGAGGAAAGACGAGTTTGAGGCAGCAGGTGATGTTGATGTTTGTCGTGGAAATAGTTTATAGCCCCCAGCACACATATCAGGTTTGGTCAGAGAGTCAGAAGGCTGCTAGAGGACAGGGTGAAATGAAGGTGACCAACGGAGTACAAAATGGCTGTGGTCAATCAGAATGACTGTAGTTTATGTGCACGTAGGAACTTTCATCAGACAAGATGGCGCAGAATGTTCATGATTGTGTTTTGTTCTTAACACCATTGCATATTTTTCAGCTGTTTTAGACCCAGTAGCGAAAGCGTTGCCTGGATGTTTGAAAGCAGTTGCTGCTACTTGTGTAAGTCTGGAGCAGAGTGACGGCATAGTGATGGGATATCCACTGAGAGTATATGTCCCTCATTCTGTGGAAATTCTTTTGACAAGAACCAAAACCCAATACATGACACATAGTCGGCTGACTAGGTATGAAAAAGTAATTTTGAGTGCAGACAATGTGACCATTGACAGATGTATGAATGTGAATCCTTCAACATCATTGCCAGATGAAGAGAGTGTGATTGAAATGGATGAAGTTGATCATGATTGTCTGAATGTACTAGAATATTGTACAAAGCCAAGACCCGACATACGGGATGAGCCTTTAAAGGAATCAGAGTATATTCTGTTCGTGGATGGCTCATGTTTGAGAACGGATGATGGAGTTCTAAGTGCAGCATATGCAGTTTGCACAGTAGCTGCTGTAATGGAAGCATCTTGTTTGAAAGGGATACGTTCTGCCCAAGTAGCGGAGTTGGTAGCTTTAATTCAAGCATGCAAGTTGGGAAAGAATGTCCGAATCACAGTTGTCACGGATAGCCAATATGGCTTTGGAGTGGTTCTTGACTTTGGGCAGATCTGGTCTCAGAGAGGTTTCTTGACGTCTGCAGGAACACCGATAAGAAATGGTGAGTTTTGTGAAAAAGTTGCTTGAGGCGATACAGCTGCCTAAACAGATTGCAGTGGTAAAGTGCAATGCACATAAAAATGGGGAAGACTACATAACTGTCAGCAATAAGTTTGCTGATGAAATTGCACAGTACTGTGCCAAAAATGTGGTCTCATTGAACCGAAACCAAGAATGAGAGCATATTTCATGTCCTTTGCTTTTTACTAACCCTGTTGAGACATGGGATGAGGTGAGACAATTACAGGAAGCAGCAGATGATGAGGAAAAAGATAGCTGGATAAAAGCAGGATGTAGAAAACATGAGGAAAATGATGTTTGGGTTTACAGGGATGAAAGACCAGTTATGCCTGATAGCATGATTTCTGACATGGCACGGATAAGCTCATATTGGGAGAGACTCAATGATCAGACTTTTTAGACAAACATGGTATAATCCAAAATTCAGAACCATAGCTGAGAGTCTTTGTCAAAGATGTCTTATTTGTCAACAGCTAAATCCAGGAAGAAAAACAGTAGTGAGTCTAGGAACAATAGGACGAGAGGGAGGTCCTTTCACGAGAATGCAAATGGATTTTATAGAAATGCCTCCGAGCAATAGACTAAGGTATGTCCTTGTAGTCGTCTGTTTGTTTTCCCGTTGGGTGGAAGCATACCCGACCAGAAGGATTGATGGAATTACGGTAGCAAAACTAATGCTGCGAGCATTCATTCCAAGGTATGGTTTTCCAGTAACGATTGAAACAGATAGAGGTACACATTTTCAAAACTAATTGATTCAACTGATTTGTGAAGCACTTAGTATTAAACAAAAACTGCACTGTGCATACAGACCAGAGGCTTCTGGAATAGTAGAGCAGGTGAATGGAACAATTAAGAACAGGCTAGGTAAAATGTGTCAAGCCACAGGACTCAAATGGCCAGATGCCTTGCCATTAGTCTTAATGACAATCAGAAGTATACCGGAAAGAAAGACAGGACTCAGTCCCCACGAGATAATTATGGGACGAGCAATGAGACAAGCACATGTACCTGTCAACAAACTACTGACTATAACTGATGATCTGGTGCTGGATTATTGCAAAGGATTGGCTGATGTGGTACGTTCTGTGTTTCATCAGGTTGGACCGGATGCGACCACTCTTGAAAGAAAACCAGCTCACGATTTGAATCCAGGAGATTGGGTCCGCATAAAAGTCCACCGAAGAAGAAACTGTTTGGTTCCTTGCTGGGACCAACCACGACAAGTGATCTTGGTGACAACAACTGCAGTCAAATGTGCAGGAGTAAAACACTGGGTGCATGCCAGTCACACCATCAGAGTTCCAGAACCTGAAGATCGACATGTAAGTCAACATCTGGAAGTATTGGATACCAGTTCAGCATCGGATGCAGAGGAAGAGATGAACAGAGCTCCAGAATCTGAAGATCGACCTGTAAGTCGACATCTGGAAGACCCAACTACAAGTGCAACGACAGGAGGAGTGGAGGAAATAGCAGAAGTTCCAGAATCTGAAGATCGACATGTGAGTCGACATCTCGAAATATCAGACACCAGTTCAGCATCTGATACAGAGCATTCGGATTGTGAGGAAAATCTGAAAAGAAATTGGAAATTTGATAGTATAAAAGAAGAAACTGAGCAAAAAGACAGTAACAGTGAGCAACCAAGTACAAGTTATGGTGAAAATCCTTCAGAGATAATATTAATAGACGAAGAAGGGAGAGTTTCAAATAGAAAGTTAGAAGAATCGGAAGATCCCCGAGGAGCAATAGGGACAGATCGGCGAACAAAAGAACAGGGAAATTTAGAGGCAGATGGAAAGATTGACACAAATTCGGAGGAACCTCGAGGAGGGACTGAAGTAGGTGATCGAAAGAAAACACGAGAGAAACCACAATTAGATGAAAGAAATGAAATTATAAAATTTAAGATAAGAGACAATAAAGAAAGAACTGAAACAGAATCAGAAGAAAGTGGAGAAGAAAGAAACCAGAAACTAGAGTCGAGAAAGATAACTTGGAGAACAGAAAGAGAGGAAAAAGAAAGTGAACCAAAAAGGCCAAGAAAAGGAGACAATTGGCCCAACGAAGTTAGAAAATTGAGATACAAAATCATAAGGCTAGATGGAAAAAGTGCAGAACAAGTAAATGAGATAACAAGTCAAAAGGAACAAGAGAAACAAGGTGGAAAACACTTGCAGAAAACAAAAAGAGTAAAGAAAGCAAATCTGAAGTATAAATCGCCTGAATGGCTATACATTGCCTTGACTGATATCAAAGAAGAAGAGATCACTCACGAGAACCCAGAACAAAGCTGCAACCTAAATGGGTGAAGGTGAAGTGCAACAAACTTGAAGAAATTTGAACGAATTTCTACCGGATTTGACAAAACACTGGATTTGACAAAGAAAGAGTTCTGAAAAGAATTAAAAGAAAGTACCAAACAAAGACCAAGTGAAAGTGCAGGGTGACTAAGAGGTCATTTCTGAGGTGTGGTGACACATTTTCCATGTACATAATAAAATAGGTTATAGAACAAAATGGAAGATACTAAAAATAGAAAGTGTAGATGTGAGTTCTTAAGCAGGTGGTGTAAGATGTGCTTCTTTTGTACAGGATTATTAATGACAGTATGGATTATTTTAGCGATCACCATTCCAATTAGTTTAGCTGTAGAAGAAACGTCTAATAACACAGAGAAAGAAAAAGGAGCTAATGTGCACGAAACGGCTATATTAAAAAGTAATGCAGAATTACATAAAGACAAATCAATAACAGATTTTTCAAAGAATGTTTTCACTAAATTATTATATGAGTATGTAGAAACAATGGATGTAAGAGATTGTTATGTTTGTATGCAATTGCCTGCGTCTGTTGCAGAAGGTGTGACCTATCATCACCTTCCTTTGACGTATGGAATAACATGTAGTGTTTTAGCAAGTCTATTTTATAAGACCGGAAGATTAGAATATTATTACACTTATATAAGATTTTTGCAAAGATTCCTGTAGTTTCAGAACTAAACAAAGTGAAAGAAGCAAAAACATTTGGTGAATTTTTCATAGAAGATAAGATTCTAATGTTAGATGATGTAGTTAAAAACAACCTTACCTGTGAGTTAAGAAATGAAGAAAAGGTATTTTTAGAAATGGTCGAGGATAGAAGAGTGAAATTTCAAAGAAAAGTGATAGAAGACACAAAAACACCTCTTTGGGCGTTGAGGAAGAAAATCACGACAAGGAAAAGACAAATGCAGCTATGACTCTGGATTGGCCCCAACAGGGAAGGTTGTGCATTAGAAGAAATAAAACAAGATATGACAATTATTTCGTGGGTTCCAGTGATTGCCATGACAATTATATAATTTTAGGCGGATGGGGATTCAAGGGGAAAAGATCCAATATTTCCTGGGATCTATTACATTTGTGGTAACAGAGCTTATTACAGGTTGCCGGACCATTGGTATGGATCATGTTACTTAGGCCTGGTCTTTCCAAAGATTTTTCATGTAGATAGAGCAGAAAAGGGAACACACGAAATGATGAAGACATTTACACGTAGAAAAAGGGAAAGTTTCTCAGAAATAGTAGGTGATATTTTTGGAGCATTGATACCAGCAGTGGGAATATCTTTGAATGCATTTAAAATTCGGAAACTATCCACAGTGGTAGATCGTTTATCTACAGATACTGCTGGAGGGTTCTTGATGGTAAATACCGAAATGGTTGCCATGAGAGCTATGGTGATGCAAAATCGACTTGCCCTTGACATTCTTTTGGCAAAAAGGGTGGAGTCTGTGGAATGCTGAAAGTCCAACATTGTTGCACTTACATTCCAGATAAAAGTGAAAATATACAAAAGTATATAAAGAATATTACAAATTTGCACAAAGAACTTGTTCCACTGGAAGTTGAAAATGCATTTGGAAAACTTGGTAAGAGTTTTTCTTCAGTAATACATTGGTTTACTAGAATGAGTGGATTAATAATAGGGAAAGTCATAATAGTAGCAACCATGATAATCATAATAGTTTTAGTACTGAAGCTAATTATTATATGTATAAAGAGAAGAAAAAGACAGAATAAAATAGAAAAAGAAAACAAGATAAAGAAAGAGAAATGGGTGAAATAGAGCTAGAAGAAATAAAAGAAAACATGTATAAGAAAACAAAGAGACAAGTTGAAAGGGATACAGTTGTGTAAACTAACAAAAACAAACGGACAAAGAAATATGCGATCTGATAGAATTGTGTAACATGGGTTTTTGTGGTGATATTAAAAATCACCAAAGGGGGGAGTTTATGGAGCAGGGTAAATGAAAAAATTTTAACCTCCTAATATTTACGTTAAATAATTAACACACAAGTTCCTCTTAGTAAATAACCAACCATGTATGTTACATGTAAAGGGTTAAAGGTAACACGCTATTTTTGTGCAAACTAATTTACTTACAATTGTTAACGTGGATAACATAAGTCTAATAATTGCGTACTAACTAGAATAATAAATGCATGATTAGGTGCTTGGAAATAAACTGTGTAGTGGCAAAAAGAAGCGTTGGTAAGTAAGGAATAGCTTTATATGTCGCTTTTGCTAGGTAATACCTAATTGGGGTACGTAGAATGACTGGAGGGAAAACGAAAAGGCTTATATTCTTTATTCTTAACTATGTTTTGTTTATCTTTATAATAGTGCGCTTAGGCCTGTTGAGCCGCGATATAAAATGGCCGCCATGAGCTAGAGTACGCAGGCGCGAAAGGGGTTACGAAAGAAAGAAAGGCAGTGAACAAGAGGGATCATGTGACCGTTCCAAAGCCTAGGATGGAAGCGTGGTCAAGGCTGTGATGACCTTATCATATAAATGTGTACCAAAGAAGGACAGCGAAAAGCGTGAGAAGTCGCAATGAATAAATGAATGGACAATGAACTGTGTAACTTAAAAGTATCAGAAAAGGATACAGTTTGAAACCTATGAACTAATGGGTAATGTCATGAACCCGTGTGAAACGACAGAAGTATGAACTTTCCACAAAGAACTGGTTGGAACAAGGATATTCATAATGAGATGTATACTGACCCGAATGGACCAATTAGAGAGAATCTCGCCCATAAAGATGTAACATTTTCACTTAGTAAGCTAGAATTAGGGTATAAGAAGACCTACTCTTAGGGAGGGGGGTTGATGATGTTATTGGTGATGCTGCTGCTGTTCCCTTTTGGTTTTACTGCTGCTGATGGCTGATGAGCTGATGCTGCTGCTGATATTTTATATTTTTGATTGAGCATGAGACGCTGCTATTTGAGAACCTTTTTGCTTTCAATAGATTTTTCCATTTAAAACTATTAGACTTTTATTCGTAAGATACTAAAGGGAAAGGAACGAGAAGGCCTGTTTTCCAGGATAGATAGATAGATCTTTCGGGAGTTCCATGCTGTGATCTGAATTCATTGCTGTGACGAACTTTATTTTCCATCTAATAGGTATGCATTGCATTTTCAATTTATTCTTATAATGATGCTAAATGTAATAACCTGAATAATAAATCTGAAACTTATTCATGCTTCTAAAATTTATATAAACTTTATTATCTTTAAAACAATGAGTCAGTGGTTCTTTAGCTCAATGATAAATGTAAATATTTAAAGGTTTATCGTGATTGAGCTGGTCTTAATCACCATCAACTGATTCCTACTAGTTGGTCTATCGACCAATGAGCGGAATACCTTAGAGCTTGAGAAGTATTATGTCATTTTAATAAAAAGGTATCCCGTCTCCTTCCAGCAAATCATTTAACTGTTTTCTCCTAGGTAAGGACGGATGAAATCCAGGGAATATATGAGAGAGTGAATGTATATGCGGTGTTATGGGCCCCACCGTCATATGGATATAGTTGTGTTTAAGAGGGATATTTGCACCTGGACGTCCAAAGCATCTAGGAGAAGAAATTTTATTGATAGCGCTGGATCACCAGCGATAATATTATAGTGAAATGGTAGGGCAACCCTAATTCATCAAGTGGAAAGTTTGGCAGGACGAATACCCGCTGAACAAACAGGATATTCAGTATAGATTCATCATTTTAAAGATCTGATCGGTTCTTGGGAAGTCGTACATCGCATAACTGCCGTCCAAAGTCGCCTCTTTCTTTTTGTTTTTTACTTTTAAAGCATGATTGTAGATAAGATAGTTTGAATGTTCCCATTCTCAGAGGCAAACCAGTGTCGCTAGAGATCGGTCTTTTGATTGCAAGGGGTTTTCTCATAGTGAAACTTTAATGCTTTGGAAATGAGTGCTGTATAGCGCCATCTGTGAGGTTTATCTGACTCTAGTGAAATCTTGGTTTCATAGCTCTCGTGTGTTAGTCATGTGATGCACTGCTTGTCTGAAATTACATTTCTATGAATGATTTGGAAGTGTGGGCTCCTTATATTCCCGACCCGTCCCTTTTCTTTGGTAGGCGGCATTGACTGTGCATGCCAACCTGCTCCATCATTAATGGGACATTTCCAGAGTGCACTCCCTTGAGTTGGTGCTCAGGATAGGTTTCAAGGAACTGTGCTTTAACAACTAATTGCGATACCAAAGGGGATGATGGACGGAGCGTTTGAGCTAATCAAACACTCACCCCCAGTCAACTGATCTGGGTTTAATCCATCATCATTCTTTAGCTCACTCCACCACCCCAGTTCAGACATGGCCATATGCAAATCAGTCTGACCCTGTGCCTCATGGGAACAGTCCAGCCCGAACTGCCAAGCCATGTCTTCCCTGGACCGGAAACAAGCATCCTGGGACCGGTTTCTGGCTATTCAGCCATCATCAGCCAGGCTAGCTTGAATCCAGTGGCAAAGTGAGCAAGGGACCCACGTCTGGGCATACCCTGCCAACTTAGGGCGAACAAAAACGATACCAAAGGGGATGATGGACGGAGCGTTTGAGCTAATCAAACACTCACCCCCAGTCAACTGATCTGGGTTTAATCCATCATCATTCTTTAGCTCACTCCACCACCCCAGTTCAGACATGGCCATATGCAAATCAGTCTGACCCTGTGCCTCATGGGAACAGTCCAGCCCGAACTGCCAAGCCATGTCTTCCCTGGACCGGAAACAAGCATCCTGGGACCGGTTTCTGGCTATTCAGCCATCATCAGCCAGGCTAGCTTGAATCCAGTGGCAAAGTGAGCAAGGGACCCACGTCTGGGCATACCCTGCCAACTTAGGGCGAACAAAGCGATACCAAGGGGATGATGGACGGAGCGTTTGAGCTAATCAAACACTCACCCCCAGTCAACTGATCTGGGTTTAATCCATCATCATTCTTTAGCTCACTCCACCACCCCAGTTCAGACATGGCCATATGCAAATCAGTCTGACCCTGTGCCTCATGGGAACAGTCCAGCCCGAACTGCCAAGCCATGTCTTCCCTGGACCGGAAACAAGCATCCTGGGACCGGTTTCTGGCTATTCAGCCATCATCAGCCAGGCTAGCTTGAATCCAGTGGCAAAGTGAGCAAGGGACCCACGTCTGGGCACAGGGACTGTTCCCATGTTCCAATGACTGTTCCCATGAGGCACAGGGTCAGACTGATTTGCATATGGCCATGTCTGAACTGGGGTGGTGGAGTGAGCTAAAGAATGATGATGGATTAAACCCAGATCAGTTGACTGGGGGTGAGTGTTTGATTAGCTCAAACGCTCCGTCCATCATCCCCTTTGGTATCGCTTTGTTCGCCCTAAGTTGGCAGGGTATGCCCAGGCGTGGGTCCCTTGCTCACTTTGCCACTGGATTCAAGCTAGCCTGGCTGATGACGGCTGAATAGCCAGAAACCGGTCCCAGGATGCTTGTTTCCGGTCCAGGAAGACATGGCTTGGCAGTTCGGGCTGGACTGTTCCCATGAGGCACAGGAGTCAGACTGATTTGGATATGGCCATGTCTGAACTGGGGTGGTGGAGTGAGCTAAAGAATGATGATGGATTAAACCCAGATCAGTTGACTGGGGGTGAGTGTTTGATTTGCTCAAGCGCTCCGTCCATCATCCCCTTTGGTATCGCTTTAACAACTAATTGGCTCCAGTTTTATAACGAATATTTCTGATTTTGTCATGTGCCTAGTTTATGCAGCACATTTTTTTTTCTTCCAGTAGTAGCTTACAATACCTGGTTTCATTTATCTTTTTGACCACTAGGAGGGCCGTTTGGGCTCCTCTCTTTCACTTATCCCTGCCTTGAGTTGCCAACCGCTCATCTTGCCCACTAACTTTCAGCCCTTCCTATATAGGTTGGGGATCCTTAGTCATTCCGACTAAATTGTTTGGGCCCAACACGCCCCTTATGGCCTAAACTACCCAGGAGGCCCACTCCTCGTGAGCTCCTTTTATTATTTGGGTCGTCTGATTGCACTAACCACTTGTTATATTAGCGGGTTGTCACTTTGCTTTACTATAGTTGCTCATTACCAGTGTATTTTCATGCGGTGAGGTTTTTTTCCTTTGCCGTGCTGGGCAATCGATCTAATTTCTCGAGTGACTGAAGGTGCCCGTCTGTCTGAGGATTCTACAGTGACCATTTATCACTGACTCTGCCTGTTCTAGTCTATTCAAATAAACCTCCTTTAGCCAGATTACCAAGGGTGCGCTCTACGAATGCCTTCCATTAAATGTATGGCTAAACATGGGCAGGCAAGTGAAAGAATTACTAATGGGATTTGTTGCAGTAGAATTTATTGACATTTTACGTTTGGGTTTTGGTGGGGGGGTTTTGATCACTGCAAGCTGTTTTATGCCTTAAATTCAGCATTTAACAGTGGTCCTATCTAGTTTGAGTAGGGACCCAAGCCTCCTTTAGGCCTCAAGTTTAAATTCAGCAGAGGCACTATTAAAGCAGGCCTCTGTACCTTGAGAACAATGACTTGTAAGTCAGTAGTTTGTTGTTTTTAGGAGCATGTTCTTTTTTCAGTTTTTCTTTATTGGATTTTAACAGTGTATCATGTATACATTGACAGGAGCCTATGATAGATAAACCATTACAAAACCACAAAGTGCTCCACATTGGAAAGCGTCTTACCAAACCAACATATGTCAGCAGAATTTTTCAAACATTATTAGAAATATATCTTGCGAACATGACTATTGCTACGGACACGGACGGTCTAATGCAGGGAGTTTGAGTGTGTTAAACATGCTCCCTTTAGAATTATACCTGGAGTCTTTGGTAAACTTTTTCTGAATTGTCTCCCATGACCATATGTGTATGTTTGCTGCTTGCATCCCAACTGTATTCACTTCTCCCTGAAGTTTTCCATGGGTAGGTTCACAAATATTTCAAATAAAATTAAAATTGAAGAAATACTGTGAGTAGCCTAAACTTTAGAATGTTCTCCGGGTGGATTGGAAGTACCGTAGAAGATTTTGAGCACAATTTTACCCCTTTAATTTTTGGTCTCCCAATTACTGGAGTGGTAGCTTTGTCCGGCAGCTATTGCTTTCAATGCGAGTATTCCTTATACAAGTGTAAGCTGGTACATAGATTTGTGAGTTGTAAATACCCCCTGCATACAGAGCCCAACCCGCTGGATTTCCATGACTGCTTATCATATATTGTGCATGTTGAGAGGGAGTGAATTATTTATTCTAAAAAAAAAAAAAGTACCCCTTCCCTGAAAAAAGCTACTGTGCAGTGTGTACATATTTACTGTTTCATCTCAGGGATATTGGGTGCATGTTCATCCATCCCAGGGTTCTCCAAAGTCGGTCCTGGAGGGCCAGATCCATGCGAGATTTTTAAGATAACTACATTTATCAAAATGTGGATATGCTAAAAATCTGCATGGTTCCGGTACTCAAGGGCCAACTTTGGAGAACACTTGTCTAGTCTGCACGCCTCCATGCATAATGATTCCCATTATCACCGAGAAAAGAACAGTTCTCAAGAGCCAATCATGGCTTCTTTCTTAGCAGAAATATTCAAAGGACTGCGTAGATTTAACACGTCACAGGGCAATACAATCGGATTCTGCGCCTTTACTTTCAGATCTCTCCAGCAAATTTACCTGCCGCGTTCATAACTGTGCTTATGTGTTAAAGCCTCAAGTCAGTCAAAGGCGTAGAAATGGGCAGGTTAAGGGTCATGCAATAAAACGTGAGAACCATTATACACTGGCCTTTATGGGTAAGAAAATCTATTCTCCAAAAAGCTATGCAGTTCCTCAAGAGGTCACCAAAAAAGGGGAGGGGGGGGGGGTTTGGTTTTTTTTTTTTGGGTGTTCAGGGAGGAGAAGGACGGGGAATTCCTCCTATCGGAACTAGGACCCTCACACACCCAGCCAGCTAGGTGTCATGCTTCATCATATGGGTCTGCTCCTCGTCGGGTCGGCGCTGCAATACCCGACGGGCACCCAATATGGGGCTCTTTAGCAGAGATCTTTTGTTCCTGGCCGTTTGGGGGGGTGTGGGTGAGGGGCCTAGGTAAGTGTAGATGTGGTGTAGGTAAGGTTAGTGTTAAAACAGGTTGGGTAGTCCACAAGCTATTTTAATAAGGTGGCTCCCACCTGATTAAAATCAGACTAGAGTGGCGACTTATATCTAAAACAATTAGTTCAAGATCCTGGCGCTCTACTCTATTATGGTCGACATGTTTCTTGCCTAAACGTCTAAAAAGATCAGACAGCAATTCATCAGGACCAACGTGAAGACTATCTACATCCCGTGGTGGTGATTAGAACAACCTACCTACCACGTATACTAGGTGTAGTACCTAGACAAGGTTGAGAATAATCTAAGGAAGAAAGAAAAACATAGTCAAAAAGTATAAGGTGACTGTACATCCTTGATATATGTACCTCCCTGTAACTTATACCAAAACTGGTGACCCCGTGTGTTTACACTGGTGGCTAGCAACCTCACTCGTGGTGGTGAAGTGTCAAGCAGCACACGTGATGTCATCCATATGAACTGTTAAAACTGAATCATAATAAAAACAAGCATTGTCTAAAACAAGTGTTTGTTTCTCAGCTCTACTAGCAGTAGTGATGCATAAAGCAGCAGGACTCGCCCTATTTTTCTAATATGCACGCCTCAACAGTAACAGGCGGGGCTATGACACCTCGAGATGTAGTATCCTGAAATGAAGAGAAGATAAAACCATAGCGTGGTTGTAAGGTTACTATAACCAGTGCCAGTATAGGACTCCAGCCATCGAACATAAGCCTCTTAAAGGAGGGGCCCCGGTGCCAATTGGAACGCCCGCATTGCACCAGAACAATCACCGGAGCAGTTCCCCGGCAGCCGGCAGGTATCGTGGGGGGAGAAAAGGTTACCTGTCGGGCGGTCATTACCCAGGGTCGTGTCACGTATCAGGATAGCCACGGGGGATCCCGATGGACCGGCTACCGGCATGGCGGAGAATCTGCTCCAGAGAAAGTCACGCGCAAATCGGTGTGCAAATCTCCAGCGTGTAGCCCCCTGATAACGTACCGATTTAACGTGGCTGAGCGCAGTGACCGAGCCCTTCACAAGTCCTGGTTTAGAGCAGCCAAACTCACCCTTGGATCAGCGTCACTGCACCAGATCACCTACCCCTGCCGCCGGTTCCGGGTGGTGATGAACGGCATCACGGAGGCTGAGTTATACTCGCCGGATACTTTCCGAGGGTGGGGTTAGAGGCGGGACCGGAAGCAGAACGCATCGTCTGCTAACCTCAATCTCTGTAGAAACAGGAAGTGTCCCTGTTAGGTAACACGGCGGCCATCTTGGAACATGTTTGAAGATGTACCACGATGGAGAACCTGTGTCAGTACGCACACTAATGTTCACCAATATCATTAGTGTAAAAACAATTTCGTGGATCTGATAGGCTACCAGAGAAGCTAAACGCCTCTTCTGGACCACTTCTCGCTCTTCCACATCATTGATTGTGTAAATCCTTTGGTTTTGTAACATGGAACAGAACCAGGGGTTGAGTTTTGATGATGAAGCAGTAGCTGAAATCTTGAGGGCACCCTCGCTCTTGGGGGCAGCACAGCCTCAGGAACACAATCAGAAGATTGGACATCTCTCACCACATTAAAAAGGGAATGGCTTAAAACCACCCTTCATGGAGCCCTGATGACTGAATATTTGAGAGCAAACATCGCTCCAAATGGACTAATTGTCAACAATTTCCCCAGACTCTTCCTAGAAGATGCCACATTCAACAAGGAGTGGTCCCTAGTTGCATGGAAATGCACTAGGGACTGGCTCGTCTTGATTATAAATACTGCCAGACGGATAGCAGATGCCCTGCTAGTCAGGATACAAATTGTCACGATTCACTCCCTGTGCTCTCGTTCCCACCACCAGGGGGCCGAATTGTGGGGCTTTCCAGTATTCTAATATGCTTCCAGACACTCCCCTGAATGCATATCCTGACTTCCAGGCATTTGGACATCATTTAGGAATTGACATCCATTCCCAATCCATGCCGGGTTTTGTGGAAGCCAGTCTGCTCATGCTGGAAACTCCATTACCTATAATCCCCTGCTCACTGCTTTGTCTCCACCCCTGCAGGCCAAGGATGGGTGGAGGAATTCAGTTCACCTGTGGCTGGCTGCTGCTAGCCTGCTCACACCTGATGTATGTGATTACTGGGAGCTCTTTTAAGCCCCAGCTCCCTTCAGCCCAGTGTTGGTCATTGTAGCTGTTTTCCGGTGAGACCGATCCTTGTTTCCTGAGCTTTTGATATTCCTTGATTCCTGAGCTATAGTTAATCCTTGTTCCTTGATTCCTGAGCTATAGCTATTCCTTGTGCTTGAATTAGCACTGCCTGCAGTGCTACCTTGTTTCCTAAGTTCCTGAGCTATAGTTATTCTTTGTTCCTGTTCCTGGGCTTCAGCTATTTCTAGTTCCTGATTTGCACTGCTTGCAGTGCTCTCTTGACTCCTTGTTTCCTGAGCTGTAGCTATTTCCTGTTTCCTTGAACCAGTACTGCCTGCAGTGCTACTTTGACTCCTGAGCCTTAGCATTCCTTGTTCCTGAACTGCAGCAGTTTCCCTTGTTTCTGAACTAGCACTGCCTGCAGTGCTACCTTGACTCCTGAGCCTTAGCATTCCTTGTTTTTGACCTGCAGCAGTTTCCCTTCTCCTGAACTAGCACTACCTGCAGTGCTACTTTGACTCCTGAGCTTTTGCTCAGTTCTTGCTCCTGCCCCAGCACTGCCTTCTATGCTACTTTGCTTTCTTGATTCCTGAACCTGCACTATTCTAGTATACCCTTGTAGCCTCCCCTTCTGTATATCCTTTTCTAGTCCCTGCCTTTCTTCCCATTTCCTTGGTTCCAGTTCTAGTTTGCTGTCTTTCTATTTCTGCTGTCTTGCTTCTGTTACCTTGTATGTTTGTTACCTGCTTTCTGCCAAGTGTGCCCTGTGATTTCCTTCCTTTCCTGTTAAGCACTCCTCCTTGCTAGCTCCTTGTCTATTGTGCTTGTGTTTAGTTCTACCCCTTTGCAGTTACTGCCTTGCGTGTTCCTGTTTGATCGCCAGGATCCGTGGGCACAGCTGACTACCTAGGTGGTGTTTCTTGTTCACTGTGAGTATTGTCTGTGAGTTACAGTTATAACATCACCATAGGTATAAGCTCCACAGACCCTGCCTTTGCATACATATCCTATATGTGGGTATTTTCAGTCAGTATCTGTAACAGCAATTGTGGGTGAGGAACTTACTGAGCTTCAGTCTTACCGTGTGGAGCTCCTGAGTGCTTTACCCCACATTCCTTTTATTGTTAATGTTGTATTATATATATGTCTTGCACGTCCGTCCTGGGTGTAGTTAGTCTGAATGCTAAATTGCCTTGTGAGTGCCCTTCCTTTCTGAGTCTTAGCCATCTTGTACAGGCTTCCCCTTTGGATCCCTTTTTCTCCTCTGACTCCTTGTGTGATCCTGGGCAGCGCTGTACTACTCTTTCTGTGCACTGTACATTTTCTACCCAGTCCCCAGTCAAGTCCCTGACTGTGTTCCCGACATAGTCCTGGACAGTCCCTGACACAAATAGCAGAGGGTGCTCTGAAAGCCTCTATCCAGATCACAGCCTATAAATCCAAATTGGCTGAAATCGATAATGAAATTGCGGACAATAAAGAATTTCTAATGAAACAGAAAATCAACAAACTACAAAAGGATATACAAAAATTTAACAAAGAGAAGGTTTACCCATATCGGAGACCAGACTACACCTCCACAAAAAACAGTTACTCATCCGATGAGAACACAGACACTAGTAGGAGAGACTCCTCTAGCAGTGGTTCAAGCACAGGGAGTTGGGGTGGTAGGAACCAACATAGGATACCACAACATCCCCCCTTCGCCAACTACACGGGTCCTCCAATGTGGCAATTTCCAATGTACCCACAAGGCCCACCACAATACTTTCCTGGTAACAACCCTCCTTTTTTAGGCAGAGGTTGGGGCAGAGGAAAAGGGCGCAGAAGAGGGACACAAAAACAAGTACAATGGCAAGATCAACAAACCCCCAATGTAGAAACTAGGAGCAGGACCAGGGGCAAGAGGAACTAGTTGTTAACTTGTCACATAGGGTCCTGACTGAGACAGAAAAGGCTGTTCTCGAAAAAGGACTAGGATGTGTCCCCACACCTAGAATTGACAAATTCAGGGACCATTGTGAATTACACAACTTCTTTCGCAAAATTCGTCTTAAAGCATTCTTTCAAGACAAAGACAAACCACTATCGACTACAGACGATACGGGGTTAAGAAACCCATCCACTTTCACACCTAATAACAGCATGGTTCCTCCTGAACTTCTAACCTTTGAACAGGCAGTTCTTAAAGATCTGGCTTCTAGCTCCAATTCAACCCACTACCACAATCTTTCTACAGCTGAATCTACTGCAGCGAAATCTCTTGCAGATGACACCACCATCACCATTAAGCAGGCTGATAAGGGTGGGGCAACAGTCATCATGTCGACTGTAGACTATGACCAGGAATGCCTACGTCAACTTGACAACACGAGGTATTACACCCCGATAAATGTCAACCCAACACCAAGACTAACTACCAAGATCACCACCATGGTTTTTGAAGCAGAAACCAGCGGGTGGATAACCAAAAAAGAGGCAGACTTCCTCATCACGAAAGAACCAAAAATGCCCTATTTCTACTGCTTGCCCAAAATCCACTAGGGGGTAACACCAGTCCCTGGGCGACCAATAGTTTCGGGCATTGGTTCATTACTTGAGCCTTTGTCCAAATTCAGTGACCACTTCTTGCAACCCTTAGTCAAACAAACTCCATCGTTTTGCGGGACACTACAGATATACTCTGCACTATACAAAATATGCAAGACACTGCAGACATTGATCTTTTGGTCACATTAGACGTCGAAGCTCTTTACACCAACATACCCCAAGGAGCTTCTTTAGACGTAATTGAGGCAGCCTTACATCGAGGGAATGGAATTCACCAACACCGATTCCATTCGTAATGGAATGTGCAACTTTGGCCCTCACTGAAAAAAATTTGAGTTAAAAAAACAGATTTATCACCAGTCAAGGTACATCTATGGGCAGCACATTTGCCCCTAGTGTGGCCTGCCTCTATATGGCAGCTTTTGAGGAAAGGGTCATCTTACATCCTGAAAATCCATACCTCGACAATTTGAAGTTGTGGAAACGATTTATAGATGACATCCTCATCTTTTGGAAGGGCGACCGTACCACCTGTGAGAACTTCTGTCAGTGGATTAACAGACAAAACCAATACCTCAAATTCACTAAGACCATATCCGACAGTAGTGTACCATTCCTAGACCTTAGGATTATACTAGCTAACAACCAACTTAACACAACACTTTATAGGAAACCCACCGATAGAAACAGTTTGCTATTATATAGCAGTCACCACCCACGAGCCCTCAAAGAAAATCTACCATTTGGGCAATTCCTACGTATTTGCAGGAATTGTAGCAGTGTCAATGACTACAACACCGAAGCGAATATTCTGGCCAAAAATTTAAAGCAAAGGAAATACCCAGAACATCGCATCATGACATCCATGAAAAGGGCCAGGAATAACCACCGCGAGGCGCTTCTGGAAGTAGTCCCAAAACAACAAGAGGATACTCTGACATGTGTGACTTCCTTCACCCCTGATTCTAGCCGCATCAAAAATGTTATAAAAAAACATTGGGTGATTCTGAATACGGGTTCATTACAACTCCCAAAACCCAGATTTGCCTATAAACGGACCAGGAACCTCAAAGATATCCTGGTCAACACACGACCCAAGACCCAACAGATCGTTAACCAGCGATCGCTGTGGGATCTCCCACCTGTACAAGGCCATTTTCCTTGCAGCTCATGCTCGGTGTGTCGTAACACAGTATCTACTAAAGAGATTATATTTTCTGACACCTTCACATGGCGTCCTACAAAACACACCAACTGCAACACAATCCAGTGTATCTACATGATCACGTGTCCTTGCCAACTTAGATACATAGGCATGACTATGAGAGCCGTTAAGACGAGGATCACAGAACACAAAAGTAACATCCGGTGCCAATGGACCTCCACGAAGATGTGCACACACTTCAAAGACCTTGGGCACTCCTCTGACAGCATTAGGTGGGTAGTCCTTGAAGCCCATCCATGCACCACACAGAGAGAACTTTTAAGGATGGAACAGAGATGGATACATCGTCTATCCACTGATCAACATGGCCTGAATGATGAAATTCCAAGGGTGCAACTAACGTAATACACTCACATTAGAATGTACTCCAATATACCATTTTGACTCACACTGACAACCATCTTGGGTTTGCTGGCTCTTTCTTTTCCAAATGACATACCCACTCCGTAATGACATCCTATATTGTACCGTTACACATAATGAACAATATTAGGGATACGTCACTCGACCAGAGCCTATTCCAACAGTATAACTCACCTATAGTTTCATTGAGTAAAATGGCCCCACCCTATCAGATCCACTAAATTGTTTTTACACTAATGATATTGGTGAACATTAGTGTGCATACTGACACAGGTTCTCCATCGTGGTACATCTTCAAACATGTACCAAGATGGCCGCCGTGTTACCTAACAGGGACACTTCCTGTTTCTACAGAGATTGAGGTTAGCAGACGATGCGTTCTGCTTCCGGTCCCGCCTCTAACCCCGCCCTCGGAAAGTATCCGGCGAGTATAACTCAGCCTCCGTGATGCCGTTCATCACCACCCGGAACCGGCGGCAGGGGTAGTTGATCTGGTGCAGTGACGCTGATCCAAGGGTGAGTTTGGCTGCTCTAAACCAGGACTTGTGAAGGGCTTGGTCACTGCGCTCAGCCACGTTAATCGGTACGTTATCAGGGGGCTACACGCTGGAGATTTGCACGCCGATTTGCGCGTGACTTTCTCTGGAGCAGATTCTCCGCCATGCCGGTAGCTGGTCCATCGGGATCCCCCGTGGCTATCCTGATACGTGACACGACCCTGGGTAATGACCGCCCGACGGGTAACCTTTTCTCCCCCCACGATACCTGCCGGCTGCCGGGGAACTGCTCCGGTGATTGTTCTGGTGCAATGCGGGCGTTCCAATTGGCACCGGGGCCCCTCCTGTAAGAGGCTTATGTTCGATGGCTGGAGTCCTATACTGGCACCGGTTATAGTAACCTTACAACCACGCTATGTTTTTATCTTCTCTTCATTTCAGGATACTACATCTCGAGGTGTCATAGCCCCGCCGGTTACTGTTGAGGCGTGCATATTAGAAAAATAGGGTGAGTCCTGCTGCTTTATGCATCACTACTGCTAGTAGAGCTGAGAAACAAACACTTGTTTTAGACAATGCTTGTTTTTATTATGATTCAGTTTTAACAGTTCATATGGATGACATCACGTGTGCTGCTGACACTTCACCACCACGAGTGATGTTGCTAGCCACCAGTGTAAACACACTGGGTCACCAGTTTTGGTATAAGTTACAGGGAGGTACATATATCAAGGATGTACAGTCACCTTATACTTTTTGACTGTTTTTCTTTCTTCCTTAGATTATTCTCAACCTTGTCTAGGTACTACACCTAGTATACGTGGTAGGTAGGTTGTTCTAATCACCACCACGGGATGTAGATAGTCTTCACGTTGGTCCTGATGAATTGCTGTCTGATCTTTTTAGACGTTTAGGCAAGAAACATGTCGACCATAATAGAGTAGAGCGCCAGGATCTTGAACTAATTGTTTTAGATATAAGTCGCCACTCTAGTCTGATTTTAATCAGGTGGGACCCACCTTATTAAAATAGTTTGTGGACTACCCAACCTGTTTTAACACTCACCTTACCTACACTACATCTACACTTACCTAGGCCCCTCACCCACACCTCCTCAAACGGCCAGGAACAAAAGATCTCCGCTAAAGAGCCCCATATTGGGTGCCCGTCGGGTATTGCAGCGCCGACCCGACGAGGAGCAGACCCATATGATGAAGCATGACACCTAGCTGGCTGGGTGTGTGAGGGTCCTAGTTCCGATAGGAGGAATTCCCCGTCCTCCTTCTCCTCCCTGAACACCAACCCCCCCCCACTTTTTTTGGTGACCTCTTGAGGAACTGCATACCTTTTTAGGTCTCGCGCCTAGCGTTGCAGTGCTCAGCACTGCTCGCGCAGCGCGAGACCTCTAGAAAGGGCTTCTGAAAACGACCCACACGCTCGTGCGTGTGGTTTTGTTCGGAAGCCCACATTAACTGGAGCGTGCGTTTTTGATGTGGACGGCACGCGATTGGTCAAAGGCGGGCGCATGTCCCGCCTTTGCCGCGCCCATTCCCGACGGTGGCCAGAACGCGCAGCAGCGCGCGTTCGTCTGCTGCCGCTGCCGCGCTCCCTCCCCCCCGCTCCTCTGTAAACAAGCATCGTAAGCGCAGTGTTGATGAGTTAAAGTCTTCCGATAGGTAAGTTTTACCGCTAGTCTACATGTCACCTGTTTGTGTTTGGGTCGGTGTCTAATCCGAATGGTGGGTGTAGTCGATGTTTTGACCTAATACATCGATCAGTTTGTCAAGGCAACCCACCTTCGTGTGTTTTAGTTACCGAATGTTGCAGGGGCAAGTTATTTAAAATGCTTTTTCTTTTATACCATACATGTTTCGCCTGTATAATTTTATGCAATGGGAAATTAGTGGGGGCTGCATTACGTGTTATTGTTGCCATGACGTAATTGTATGCGGATAGACTTTAAAGAGTCCTTTTCTGCAGGCCACAGTTTGTCGCACCATTGAAACACCCCAGACTGCATGAGGGTGTAACCTGATGCTGTAGAAAATGTTGGTATTGGTCGTTGGTTATGTGGTCCCTTATTTAAGCGGCTGAGGAATTTAACCAAATGAGTAAAACGGTCCTAAACAGGTGTACTTTACGTTCTCTCTGTAGGCGGGTAGACTCGGTGACTCCTACAAATGGCTATGGTCGTTTCCAGAGCCCTGAATTAAAATGACCGTTTTTAGTAGGATTTGTCTACGGACCGCTTATAGTAGAGCGACGTTGATGACATATTGAGAAATACCAACGCTTGTAGTGGGATTTTTGGTCATCCTAATGGTTGGCTTTTTGTCACTCATAACGGTTTTCCTCTCCCGGGATCACCGCTTATTCGTCATATTTTCATGACGTTTATCCTGACACCTCACGCCACGTCAGAGTGCATGCATTTTGCTGTTTACCTTGTGTGCTGCTCTCCCCACCCAGACCCGCATCACTACATGGGCTGGTCGGTTTAAATGTTCACCCGCCCCCTTCCAACAGTTGACACTAGTCCATCTATCGACTCCTCTGGGGGAGGAACGTAAGTTGCCATAAGACCTGTAGGCAGTGTATAGAATAGTACTGATGTCTATATTTTGATCATCCACCAATATCTCGCTGTCAAGAACAGGTATTGAGAAGAGATGGGTTGTTGCCTTAAGGAGATTGAGCATGGGAGGTCTGTTAAACATATTGGTAGGGCTTTTAAGCCTAAATGCTCTCGCAACCCAGAGTTGTAGTATATTGTATTTGCCATATAGTTGCATCCCAGTCTGCGAATATCTGTGACCGCCTTATCGGTGCATTTTTAAGTCTCGCCCCCTAGAAGGCGCATGCAATGTTACCATAGTGATCACACGCTTATGCCTTCTCCTTGTTCCTGTCGCCTGTGTGCTCCGCGACAGTTTCACGTTGCTCTTAAAACCCATCTGCCCTTATGATTTAAACCCCCTGAATCGCCTTTCTGATTTCTGTTTTATTAGCCATGCGGTTGAGGCAAGGTTATACTTATGACGCTCAAATACAGGGCTGCCCTTATTTAGCCAACTTGCATTGAATGCCAAGGCTGTTCACCTGCTTCCCTAAACTGGCTTGTTGATGCCTGCCTCCAATGGAGGACAGGTTGAAAATGTGCAAACCCCCCGCTGCCCCCATCCCAGTTTTACCATTTCATTTAAATAGTAACTGAAAAACGCTCCTATTTCCTCTGGACCGCGCCACCCTCTTAGGACTGTAGAGCTCATAGTACCTGTTAGGGAAATCGAGCAATTTTTCGGGAAATAGGCAGGTAGTGTGGCTGAGAAACTAGTCACGAGTGTCTTTTGTAATACAGATGTGTATTCGTTTGCTTGTAGTCATTATTTGTGCATCAGGTCTCTGACTGCTTGCAGGGAGTCGATGGCTATTAACATGGAGATTTGACCCTGAACAGAACCGAGGGGATGCAGCATTTGAAAGGAGGCACTGCAGGAAGGAATCTCGGTTCTGGGGAAGAGGGGCACCTCTGCTATGATGCTGTTTTGTGTGCCTTTGCTAGTCAGTGGTGTGAGTTTTGGAGGAAGGGGACCCTGACCAACAATATGAATGAATAATGCAGCGCTGCATCATATTTAGTTAGAATGCCTGCAGACCTGCATCTCGCATAGTGTGAATGCGCAGCTTTATTGCCAGTGCTTATATGAGCTGTATGTGCAATGGGGAAGAGAAGGTGGGGGGGGGGGCAGGGCACATGGAATCATGTGGTCATAAGCCTTTAAATTTTAACCTTTTCTTATGTGGGGGGTCAAGAGTATGACGTATTTTTGTAACCTCCCCCCCTCCCCCCCCAACAAAACACACACACGCTACACACCAATAGAGGGTTGGCGATCCAACAAATAAGCAGGGAGAGCGAGGCCGCGTGCACCAGCCGAGTCCCAAAACTTTTTATCAAGTAACTCCTGCAGGCTACAACAACAATCCTGTAACAAACCTGCCAAGCTTTCAGACTGCGTATGTGACCTTTCCATTTTTATTGAATGATTTAGCTTCATACTTCAATGTGTTTTGTGTCTCGCATTATTAAAGTTTGAGCTATTGGTGTTGCATTCTTTAGCAATGCCAATAGCTCAAACTCTAATAATGCGAGACCTATTGCATTGTAAATGCTTGTTGGAGTTGTGATTACTTGGGCTAGTATGCGGGACCTGTAATGAGCCCTTCTTTATCCCCCCATTTTGATCAATAAGAAAATCTATTGTCAGACAGTATTATTATTGGTTTTGCGTTATTGTTGGGCTGTTGTGTGTGCTGATGAAGGACGATTGTGTGTGTTCGCTGTGATCAATATTGCGATTATTAAGAGTCTTTTAGTCACCACTACCTCCTCATCACCCCCCATTTCTCGCAAATTTCTTAACCGCGCGAACTGCACATTTCTTTGTTATTGAGTTGTGGATTCTCAAACCCTTGCTGGCAGATAAGAGGATTTATGACGATATTGAATTTCCTGGGAGTCTGTTAATGTTACCACAGTCTGTTACCCAGGAGTGGCTCGCTCCTGTTGCTGAAACCATGCGTTTGCTATCCCTAATGAAAAGAAATATGTGTTCACTGCTAGCCTGAGGTAGAAATGACGCTGATGGTTTCCCGCGCTGGCACTGCTTGGAGGTGGAATCATGAGCGTACATTAAAAGCATATCTTTACCACTTTATTTAAAAAAAAAAAAAAAGCATAATTTACTGCTCTCTAGAAGATTCGATTGATTTGTGTTCCACGGCATTTTGATTCCATTACGTTTCTCGGTCTGTGTTGCTTAAAATAGCCGCTTGCATTTCCACTCAGCCGGGCCTGTTTGTTTTGCACGCGCGGTTACATTTATTTCGCCTGCAGCCAGGCATGTCAGCAGAAATGTCACCCCTCGTTCTTTCCCTCGACGGCAGATCTCGGGGTCAGATGCATGTATTTGCATCTCATTTCACCTCTGATAAAGAGCAGGTGCGCGGTTTCGGCTTTGAGGTTAGGCCTATCTCTGCATCTGCGTGCGTGCTTTCCTGTTTATCTCAGACATCCTGGGAATAACTATGTCTGCAATAATAAAAATAAATGCACGGCTGCCCGCTTGTGGTTTAACCCTCTGTTTTGGGGAGGTCAGGTTGAATCACAGAAAATTGAAGTTCGCCATGTCCCCACAGGTGAGGTAGAGCATGGGCACGTGCTACCCTGTTTGGATCCTGCGACTAGGGTTGTATTATATTGCAGCATTTATATATCTCTTACTACCCCTATGTGGGCTTGCCTGCGTGGGTAGCATGCTACACTGTATAGAGTGTGGTTGAAGTGTGTTGAGTTTGTGTCGATCCTTGCCACCTGATAACTGTTTAACGGCCCAGCTGGTGTTTTTATGCCAAAACAGGTAACAAAATCAGTAAAATTATAAAAATGCAACATTTTTTCCTTTGGTATGTAAACTTAAATACTTCAAGAGCAAATACAAGATAAAAACACACCATAGGTATTTGTGGTTGTCTAACCTACCCCTGAAAGGTTTTTAAAGTAAATAGAGGCCGATTTTCAGTGCTTAAAACAGAAAAAAGTGGATTTTGCAGAAACCGTTTTTAAAAAAGTACTAGCACCTTGACCATCCTCCGTAAATGGCCGCCATTTCTCTCAGAAAATGAGGCAGCGTTAGCCGCAACCTTTTTCTAGAACTCGACCCTGTCGCACTGACCCCAATGTCCATTAATTTTATTGCCTCAGTTTTCATAATGCCACAAAGCATTCTGTTTGTTCTCTCCATTTTCAGAAAATGTAATCAGTCTGCCCGCTGGGATATTGAGTTGAAGTCACCAACTAATTTAATAGATGGTGAAGGGTATTCCTACTGGCCAGTGCACGTTTTGAATTGAGCCACAAAGGGAAGGGATTCCCTTAGACTGTTCAGAGTTATCATTAGTGTAGCAGGTGCAGTGGCACCGGGCCTCAGCTGTGTGTGAGGCAAACTGCACCACAATTTGGTCTCCCGTTTATTATCCACTGGTGATTGAGGGGTTCACTTTGTCCTTGTCAGCGCTCGGGCCACGCCACCCTGGCTGTGTGGTAAGGGTTTGCACAGAGATTGTAATTATAATAACAATATTAATTATTGTTGTTAGTAGTTTTAGAGAGCAGAGCGCTCTCTCACCCTTTCAGGCATCCGAGCGTAAGGGAAGCCACCCACATAAAGCTAAATAGCGACCTGAACTAATTGTCAAACAGGCATGTGTTCAACTCTTTCCTAAAGGAAAATGATCTTTGGTGAAGTGTGGGGATCGAAGAAGCATGGTGCGTAGAAGCAGCGGAATGTAAATTATTGTATGAAGTAATTATTATATGTAAGACGCACTTGTCCTATGTGAGAATTCAGGGCCTTTGCTATACACTACAAAAAGAGAGGGACTAAGAGCAATCGTGGTCCAGCATACACGCTCCTGTGTGTGAAATAATCATTGTACAAAGAGTATGATGTTCCTAAATTCATATAATGCGGGGGTACCATTGGTATCACACACATGTCAAGAACGGTCGTAGGAACATGAATATTCAGGAACAAGAGCCCTCAACCACCCAATTGATTGGTATGCTTCATCCTTGGGCAGCTCCCCGTTGGACCGCTGCTGCAATGCCCAACGGGCCCCTTGAGGGGGCTCTTTGCCAGAGATCTTTTAAGATGTTTTGCCATAATGAGTCTGAAGTGAGGGTGCTGAATGTGTAGATTGGAGAAAAAAGAGTGAAAAATGTAAAAATGACTAAGGCCACCTAATGACTATCTTATTTGATGGTGGATCTTGTCATATCTAAAAACAAAGTGAAACTGTGAGGGAAATAATGCTCCTTCATATTTCAAGGGTTTAATTTAAGTGGAGGTCAACACGTTTCTTGCCAACAGAGTATTCACATATGATCTAAGGCAATTTGTCAGTACTGTCGAAACAACCTCTACATGGGATAGGGACAGTTGTCCAGAATAGTAAAGTGCCCTATCCGAAAACCACCTGAAACTGTGGTGAAACCAATACCTCTTCAAACCTAGTCAAATCAGGGAGGTTCCCTCCAGGATTGCAGAGAGGGGTAGGACCTTGGCAGTTGACAGGGCATAGCGCCCAAACCGCACAATGTGTGGCTTTTCCTGCAATACATAAGGGGCATGTACTCTTCCGACAGGGTTGGACTCTCCCTCATTTGACTAGTTTACATGGGTGTGATACCAATGGTATCCCCCCATTTATATGAATTTAGGAACTGCATACTCTTTGTACATTGTTCCTTTGCTATACATAACATTGTGACAGATGTAAAGACTTTTGAATTTACCTGTTTTCTCGATGGGCCGCCAGTGCAGATGTCTCATGTAGTCAGATACCCAAAAGAAACCTCCGATCCGCTGACCTCGCTGAAACCCCTCGCATCCACAGAACCAGAACAGGGGGAAGAGCCTTCTCCTACATCGCGGCCAAAACCTGGAACGAGCTCCCGGTCGACATCAGACGCGCCCCCTCCCTGATCATCTTCAGGAAGACACTCAAGACCTGGCTTATTCGATTGAATGGAGCTACTCACCCCACCCCCCGCCCCCCTAACACCTTGAGACCCTCACGGGTGAGTAGTGCGCTTACAATTCCCCCGATTGATTGATAGATACAGGAATACACTTGGGGAATCCCGAACGAGCACTAGCAGCAGGTTTTTGAATAACTCAAGTTATTGTAGCTTGTATTTAGGTAGTGCCAAGAAGAGCACACTACAGTAGCCCAAACTTGAACCAGTTATGGCAGGTACAACTGGAAAGCAATAATTGAGCAGTAACAAGGGGAGGCCCTTAGTGTTGTTGACCTGTGGTATACAGTGCAACTCCCAAGGTTGTAGAGCTTTTATGGTGTGGTGGGGATGCGGTGAGGGGGGTAGCGAGACAGTCAAACAGGAATTAATTGTTTGAGGTGTTGAAGCAAAACTTATTGTGAATTTCTGATGCATTTGTTTTTGGACATACGTAAGATGCTTATTAACTTGTGAACAATTTGCAGGCTTCACAGAAAACTTTGTGTATTGGGTTTCATCACTATACAAATGGTGGTCCAGATTGTAGATGTCATGGATAATTGAGAAGGGCACCAGGTGACCTTTGAAGAGGGATGATGACAACATTGATGGTTGGGCTTCTTTTAGATAAGGTTTCTTTTGCAGTCTTCTCTGCAGGGTTGGCTGCATCTACCGTTTAAACTAATACGTATGCTTTGATTGGAATCTCATTTAAAGATTATCCCCATGCCAAGAAGGCAAATTACTCTATATTTGGAATTTTTATCTGATGACATTGTACGGCACTACATTGTTGTAGGTTAATTAGACTGTACTCTCTGCTGAGGTGGAGTGTCACAAGAATCCCACTCTCTCATTCCAGCCCTGTCCCCTAGCAATCATCACCACAGGGAAAATCTCCAAATTACACACTAGACTCTCACAAGCAGAAAGGTTGCAAGATTTGCCTTTGACTCCACAGAGCCTTCTCCAATAGGAAAACCATTAACTCAGTTTAGAATCTGCACTCTGAGAACTTAAACGGTGCGAAGAATTTGAGTGCTTTGCAAAACACAAACCATATATTAAATACAATTATTACAATCATTAAAATGGCACTTCCTTTAACAGCTAAAATTCTTATAACTTGGCATGATCAGAGTCATTACATGACTCACGTTGAAACTCTTTCAGGAGTTAATGCTCCTGGAAAAAATAGATCTGTGCAACCGATTTATTCAGCCCTGGAGCTACGGGGGCTTAACTTAATGTTCGCATTTAGTGCAAGCCTTTCCCACATATTGTTTGGTGGTTCGCTAAACATGAAGGCCTGGTCTGAGCTTTTTCTGAAGAGATGCTGGGAACCCTTGGGAGCAGGTTACATTTCCTTCACTAGGTGCAATAAAAAGCTAGGCATTATCGCTCATCTCTGCCCCTTGAAAGATGCAACGTCAGGCCCTTTCTTTCTCCAAGTTCTGCATCACACCTGCTAGGGCAGGTAAAGGGCAGAGGAGGGCTGGACTGGCCTTGCGCTGAGACTGGGTCTAAAATCACTACAGTCTCTATTCGTAGTCTTCGCAGCAAGGCCTCGAAGACTCCAAACTCATGTTCTGTTTGTAGGTGGGCTACAGTTAGGGGCAATGCTAAATGAGGGTGGTTTCCCTGTATGTGCCATTTCAGTGCCCAACTCCTTATCCTAAAACCGGCAGACAGCTCTAGAATCCTGATGAAGACCATGTATGTGTTGGACACTGTTTCGCCAAGATAGCCAGCAACCGTCTCAGCAGTTAAGCGTCTGTCGACAGTATTTGCATAATTTAATCAAATCAAGAATAAATAGGAAAAAAATACACCTTTTGGTTTTCATTCATGTCTATTTTGATGAATGTATATATTGTGATGGCCTGCAAAAAAGCATGACACTTAGTTGGATGATAACTTGTATATAATTAGTCTCTTCTAGTGGGATGTGAGCGGTGTCGGATTTTCGTCCGCTCTGAGAAGTAGCAGAGGGAGGGAACTTAAAGCTTCTTAATGAAGTAACATTTTAAAAGCAGGTGATGCTGTGCTTCTTTATTTTCAGTGGTGCGGGTGATTTGTAAAAATAGAATAAAATGCTTTAATCTTGATTGCCCGTTCTGCATGCGTTAGGGAGTAGTCTTCCACCCCCTTAGCAAGCAGTGAGTAGGACAAAGTCAAAAGTCTACGCCTTTACCATAAGTCAGCTTCTAGTGTGACTTAGCGCTGCTTTGCAGTTCTGGGATTTCACTTTAACATGGTAAGTAAATCTTAACAGGAAATCGATGGATTCTATTTTCATTAGCAGTGTGGTCTTGGTCTATTACCTCTCTCATTAAGCTTCCCTTCCCTGACTTTCATTGATGGTTTGCCTTTTTTAGTTAAGTTGACTGCTGAAGAAGCCTGAGAAACAAGTGTGTGCTGTTTCACAAGACATTAGTGTTGAAATTCTTCGTCACCCAAGGAAACACTCCTGCATTTTTCACCTTTTGCCAAGTAACATTTTGCATTAAAGCTGCATGGAGAGGATTCTCAGTAAGTGCATTCTCTAGTTCAGTGCCTGGTCTTAAGTTTTGAACCAGTGAACGGGCGCCTCTGGACACTCCCCTGTTGCTGCCACATTTGTTACCATGTGTCATGCTTGTTTGGTATTTGCTTATGTTACTGGTTTTCGGGGACCGGGAGTAGTTTATCATCAGACTTCTCAAAGAATGTGTTGACAGGCTGAGTTGAGTAAGCGGTGAGGGATGTGTTGTTTTTCCAGGGCGATGCCCCTTACAGGTATGGTTTTGAATTAATAATTGAAAGGGGATAGTTTAATGTGATAAATCTGATATGGCTAATGTTTTGTTCTGTGCCATATATGAGAATCATGGGGATATGTCACAAAGGCTGCATTGTAGCCTTTGGATTAACTATAGAGACATTTGGGAGAGTGTGATTAAAATGTTTGTGCAGGAAGGGATTAAGGTATGCTCCCTAAATGTCGAGGACATCGATCACATAGAAAAGAAAGTAGGAATATGAGCTACCAAGCAGGTCTAGATTAGCACTCTACTAGTAGCTGAGGAAACTACTACCCCATTATGTACGCAATGGGTCCATTCTCGAGAGAACACAAACCTGATAATCAAAAACGCAATGGGTCCATTCTCGAGAGAACACAAACCTGATAATGAAAAAAGCCTTTAAACGGATAAAACATGGAGGCGGGACCCTGCGAGTCCAGGCCCTCAGGTTGTGGAAAGCTTTGAATCTTGAGTCTGAGAGCGAAGAGAGATACATGCACATCAGTAAGAAAGTAATTGAGTTGCTCTGACTCGCTCGCTACTGATGTTTGTGCATAAGGTGTGAGATTAAGTAATTGTGGATTGCTGTCCGCCAACAGAACGGTAAGGGCCCATCCACACAACATCCAGATCCTGATACTCTCAGTCCTTTGAAATGAACAAAAAGTCACTCACAGCGCTACATAAAACCTCTTGATATACAGTTTGTTTTCTGCAGACCTAGGCAGAAGGAGGTGGATCACAAATGATACTTGCTAGCATTGACTCCAGTGCTGAAAGGCATACGTGGGCATAAAGGAGGAGGCATACCAGCCTTCTCGGAGCATTGGAGCATGTGATACAAAACTAAGATATCCGCCTAATATGGTAGGGGAAAGTGGGTAGAGTTGAAAGGGTGCCGGAGAAGAGGCCCCCTTCTACTCGGCTTTGTATTCTCATCTTGACACAACCAATCAATATGTCTTTAGTGCAATCCTCATCCGCCCCCACCCGCATTCCAGATGAATCGCCATTGCAGGTAGAATCTGGTTGAGCTGGAAAAAAAGTGCAATACAATGGTGCTAGCCAGCGTTACCCTTCTTAATTTCCTTCTACGCTTCCTATCCTTTCCCGAGTAGATAAATGTGTCTTAAAAAATTATGAACTATGGTTTTGAGCCTTTTTACCTGTCATGATGGGCTGTTTAGCAGCAATGTGATGCGAATAGTCATACGGACTAAGAATAATGTGTATCATTTTGTAATTGAAGCAGAGAATTGCAACCACAAATGGCTAGTAAAATGATTTATGTTCGTGTTTCCTGAAGTTGCCTCGGTAGCACGTTGGTGCCTTGAATCATTTATGATATATTGACTTGGGAGCAAATCGTTTTCAAGGGTTGAACATAATAAAACATATTGTGGTCTGACAGTGTCTACACAGTATTTCAGCTATGCAGTATGATTGTGAAAGCATGAGCCATCCGATTTATTGGTATATTTTTCAAGTAAAAGTACATTTGTAGTGCGTTGATTGAACCTCACAAACCTATCAAAAATGTTTATTATGATTGTTACTTCAGATGAAATCAATGTATGACTGCTAGTTACTTCTTGTAAGGGTTAACATTGATAATACTTCTTTCGTTTAAGCATCTTTTGTGTTCTACTGGGTTGAGGATGGTATTTTATGATGAATCATTCATTGTCCTATTTTCACTTTCAGTGTGTTGGGGCACCCTTTATCTTTGGAGGGGCCACCGATCAATTGCATTGACTTAAACGATGAAGTTCAATCGGTGTTTGAAATTAAGATCTGCTTACTTTTTGGCACCTGATTTTTTTTTAGGTCTCGCGCCTAGCGTTGCAGTGCGCAGCACTGCTCGCGCAGCGCGAGACCTCTAGAAAGGGCTTCTGAAAACGACCCACACGCTTGTGCGTGTGGTTTTGTTTCGGAAGCCCACATTAACTGGAGCGTACGTTTTTTGATGTAGACGGCACGCGATTGGTCAAAGGTGGGCGCATGTCCCGCCTTTGCCGCGCCCATTCCCGACGGTGGCCAGAACGCGCAGCAGCGCGCGTTCGTCTCGCTTTTGCTGCCGCGCTCCCTCCCCCTGCTCCTCTGTGGTGGGCGCGCACCACTGGTTAATACTGGACGTTACTTACAGTCTCTAAATATGCCGTATTTCGGGCTCAAAGCTGACCGCAGTGTTACTTGTGGACTGTAGGAGCCCTCTTGGAATGCATAGTTAACTCGGACAATTGAAGGAAGTGTGCCAAAATATGCCCCTAACGTTTGCATTAGCAAAAAGTAAATACCGAGCATGTGAATGTAACAAAGGCAAACAGGTAATGTGAAATGAGTTGCACTGCATGTTAGCTTCAAATAAAATAAATGTTGATTTCAAATTAATCTGTTTATTTTCAGATTCTGTTTAAAATGTTTTATACTTGAATTGACGAAAAAGTCTGTAGATTTCCAAGCACCCCTCTTGTTGTGAACTGAGGGCCTCCCATTGAAAGATGGCGCTCACATTCACAGGCTTCAACGAACGACCCAGGCTACCTTGAAGCCAGGATGGGTCAGTTGCGCCCGTGGTGTCAAAGAGGGTTTTGTAGTCAGAAGACATGAGGATGTCCTGCTTTTCTTGTTAGTGTATTGTTATGGAGAGAGGCACCATTTCCTAATGACAGCGCCCGTTCCGGGACATTGCTTTTGGATCCAAGTAAGTTACCGAGGACATCCACTGCAGCTAAAACTTGGCAGAACTGACTACACACTGGTGCTTTTCTGCGCACAGTTGCAAAGTTATAGTAATTATTGTAGTATGGCTTGGTGCGGAGTACGGGCCGAAGTTTCCGACCACATAAATCAATGCGTTTTATTCTTTGTAGGACTAGAAATAATGAGTTTGCTCAAGCAATAGTGACCAATTATGGTTCTAGCCTGGGGTATTACACTTAACTAAAATTTCATAACTAAAACGTCAGTTGAAGTAGCTCAAAGGTTGCATACCAGAAACCTTCCAACATTCCCATGCACCCATTAGGGTAGCAACATTCAATGACCTGTGCTGCATAGGGGCTCTCACATGAAACATTCATTACCTCACATACAATTGTTGAAGCTATTGACCTGAGGTGTGTGCTCGAGTATAGACACTCTATGCTGTAGTAGTGGGCATATTATCCATCATCTAATTAAGGAGAGTCGTTATGGAGCCGAACTCCTAGTCTGACTTGACTCTTAAGAACTATTAATACGAGCCGAGCCATCAACGTACATGATTTGTAAATTGTGCAACAAATTTGATAAAGACTGCAAATTTTTTAGGCCGAGCCTGGGCAGCGCATTCGCTGCTCTGCGAGGCATGCTTTATTCAGGTATGGACTTGAAGATCCACCCATCTTTTCAATTGGCTCCTGTTACTGTCTTTTCTAAATGGTTGCTTTTAATTCATGAATAGGCTTAGTAGTCCCTCCTTAGTACTGCCTTGTCTGCGTTTGTAACCTCCCATGACCCTACTTAATGGCGGCCGCTGCGGGGAGCGCGAGTAGACCTCTGACCCGGTCCAGGTCCACTCTCTCCCCGCAGCTCCGCAGTGCCTTGATTAATTTGGTTTAATATGCATGGGCGCCGCACTTGATAACGGAGGCCGCTTTTTTATTTTTTGTTTCACGGCCGCCACACGGCACGCTTTTCTATACATAAAATCGTCATCACGCTGACTCCATTCTTCTAAGAAGCACAGGCAAAGGAATATCTTCGTAATTACCTAGACTGTTCTATAAGCTTACGGCAGATACTTGCCAGGGCGCACTCGCATTATACGACAACCTGGGAGTGGCGGCACGCGCACAGTGAAGGATCGAGTGAGGAGCATGAATGCAAAATGGCTGCAAGCAGCTGTCCCAGTGCCGCAGTTTTCTTCTTCGGTCCTATTTTGAATTATCTTTTCTACTTAACAAAACCAATCGCTTGCTTGCTATATTTTTTATTATTAATTTAAGACCCTTTTCACTTTAGTAAATTAGCCTGTGCTTCTTTCCCCTCCGTATTCTGTTGCTCTCCATTGTGCTCCCTGTTGCTCTCCCTCGCTTGTGTGCAACTGTCCCTTTCACCCAAGTGCTTATTTCCCAGTGCTCCCTAGTCTACTGTTTGTGTGCTTTCCTTCCTGACCCATCCCTTCCTCTAATGCCACGGCAGCCCCAAAGTCCTATTTTCTAATTATTTTTGTTTTTAAGTGTTGCATTTTAGGATGCAAGTGTGAAAAGTGCATTTTTTTTCTGTAGCCAGGACGCAGGATATTAAGTGTTCAAAAATAAACTTGAACATTCCACTTTTCTGCAAAGGATATTTTTAGTTATCTCAGCCGTACAATATTTCTGACGGGATCTTGGTAGGTGACTACATTAGTAGACCAACCAAGCAGTCTCGGTAATGGGACCTTATTTAAACTGAGGGACTGCCTGCTCTGCATGGTCCCGCCATCCCCATAATTGAGTTGTTGGACAGGCAGTTTTTCATTGAAATGGTGAGTGCCTATTTGGAAAGCAGCGTTGGAAATGTTTGGTGTTGAATTGTATGGCGTGTAACTGTGTGGATAGCGTTGTGTTTTTGTGATGAAAAAGAACAAATAGTTAGGAGCTAAACTCCAGGTCTGTGTGTTTGGGTGTTAAAAAAAGAGAGTTAGAGGTATTGGTGTTGTAAATGTAAATATCTTACTTATGTGTTATGGACAGGAGTGGATGTATGTGGTGTGTAGTGGAATTATGTGGGTTGGATTGGAATTGTTAGTTGTGGCATTGTTGTGTGGCGTGGATTTGTGTAGTGGAATTATGTGGCATGGTGTGCAGTTGTCTTATGTGACTAGTAATTTGGTGTTTTTGACTGTATTGGAATTGTGTGGAATGGCATTTTGTGTTGTGAATTGTTATGTAGTGGAGTCTAATTATGTGTTGCGATGTTGAGTTTTGTGATCTAAATTTAATATATGTGGTGTGCAGTGGAATTGTGCTGTGGAGTGGAATAATGTGGTTTGGTGTTGAATTATGTAGTGTAGAATGGATTTGTGTGGAGTTGAATAGTGTATCATGGAACAGTGTGGTGTTGAGGAAAACATGTTGAATGGCATTATGAGGCATGGTGTGGAGTGTATTATGTGGATTGTTATGTGTTATAAAGTGGATTTATGTGGAGTGGATTTATGTGGTATTGAGTAGCATGCAATTCGGTGGAGTTGAATTATGTGGTGTTGAGTGGTATTATGTGTACTGTAATTATGTAGAGTGGTGTGGAATTGTGTGGCTCTGAATTGTCTGGTGGAATTGTGTGGCATTGGTTTGATTTATCTGGTGCTGAATGCTTATTGTCTATCTACAGCAGTGCTGACTGAGTACATATAAAAAAGCCTTCCCTCTAAAAACGGTGGAAACATCATGCAAAAGCTTCAGAAAAACAAGCATTTGCAATGCAATAGGTCTCGCATTTGCGAGAGTTTGAGCTATTGGCATTGTAAATGACAATGCCTTTTATTTATGTGTTTTGAAAACCTGCAATCAGTGCATAAACACACACTTTGTACTTATAGTAGTAGTTGCTTACGAGAAGCAAGGCTGTCAGTAACTGTGCCTGTTTTACTGCCAGCCGTGCATTTCGTAAGCAAGGACTATAAGTACAAAGTGCATATTTACACGCGCTTGCAGGCTTTCAAAATACATAAATAAAAGGCCTTGTCATTTACAATGCCAATAGCTCAAACTCTCACAAATGCGAGACCTATTGCATTGAAAATGCTTGTTTTTTGGAGCTTGTATCAACAAAGCCTGATTTATTATTATGTACGAGCCTTATGCATTCCATACATTTTTCAATTTGACTTGCTCTTGAGACGTTTTGAACTACTGTGCACTCTCAGCTAAACTCTGGGGGATAGACTTGGAAAGGGAGTGTGACCGCTCTTCCTGGTGTGCATAAACAGAACCAGATCAAGTGGACGGGCCTTCTTATACATCACTCCTAAAGCGTGCAGCGACCTCCCACTCCACATCCGAGCCTCCTCCTCTCCTCTCTTCTTGAATTTAGCAAGAAGCTGATGACCTTGCTTTTCAATTAAGCACCCTACGCAGGGCTAGAGACACCCACACCACATCCACACCCCCCCCCCACACACCCCCCTCCACACACCCCCCACCCCCCACACACACCCCCACCCCGCCAGGATACCCTTGCGGTGATAGTGTGCTTTACAAATACACATAACATTACGTGGCAGAAAACCACAGAGGGAGAGTTGAATGTAGGAGACCTTTTGCCACATTGAGCAAAGTAATCTTGACATCCGCAGTGCTGAACCTTGCCAGTGTGTGTGGACAGCCAGTGGTTTTGGGTTACATGACACGCTAGCTGGCTGTCAACAGAGAGCATCAACGAAGCACTTGAGTGTTTGAGCAGCACTCCAACATAAACACTGCCCCCCCCCACCCCCGCCTTTACAGAAGCTGGTGTGGCCGGGATAAAATCAGTTACCTTGGTTGTTGCATGCTGTTCTCTGTATTGACATGTCAGGCTTTCTTGTACGTGTGCTAGATCTCTGGGCTTGTTACACTGAACCAGGACGTGTTGTACCGAATCTAGTCCAAATTTGAAAAGTTCTAGGTAGATCATCACAAATGTTCAAAAGCTTATAAATTACTCACACTAGTCCACCAGCTTACTGGTATTCCTTTACATGGCCAGCAGCCTTTCTTTGTTACAGCATCCTTCCGCTACGAACACCAAAAGCTCAGGAAACCAGCTCTGAGTAGGTTGTACGTAGTCCACTCTTAGCCAAGACTTGAATCACACTTGGCAGCACATCAGTAAAATGCTCTCAGTGCTGACTCAGTGAGCTGGTGTTGGCAGCAGACTTTCTCTATTTCAGCACCCTCTCTGCTGCAGGCGCCCCAGGAGACAGAATCCATAGCAGTTACAGGCTGCCTGCTTAAAGGCAAGACACCGGTTTCTCTGGGAGTCTAATCTGTTCCGCAGGATGTTTTATAACTCCGATGGAAGCCTTTTGAGGCAGTGATTCAGATTGGGTGGTCAGGCCGACGTCCCATTTCATGCAAAGTTTGAACTGTTAGTTTCTCTCCTCTTTTCCAAGGTTGATCTAAGGCACAATGGGCTGTGCATGGGTTTTTAATATGTCCGCGCTGCAATGACATTTATTGGTACTCCTAAACTAATCCATAGCTGACCCATAAGTGTCCCACTTCCACTTTTCCCATACTGCGAGATATTTCTGCTCTGTGATTTATGGCAGATTAATTCTTCCAGAGTCCTCTTAGCAGCAAAATCCAAAATGATGAAAGCCTTTCCCTTTTATGCCATAAATGTGCTAGCACTGGTAACTCCTTCCTCTTAGTAACAATGCAACTCCCAGTTTCCTCAAAGATATTCCCCATCCATCTGTTCAATAAAAGGGCATGAACATCCTAGAGTATAGGTTACAAACCGTCCAGGGAGCTCATAGAGCTAAATAGCAAAGGAGGTGAAAGCAATTTTCACTCAACTGACTTTTCCCAGACAAGGATCAGGTCAGCTCCCCCAACTTAACCATCTACTGTGTAGAAAGCCTTTGAAGCTGGGCAAAGCACAGATGGTCACTGCAAAATCTACTACATATCTTAATTTGATTCTCTCTCCCTGTCTAGAGGCATGATTACGCATTTATTAACCTTGGCTAAGTGCCTCAGGAACTAATAGATCTCATACCACCAGTTTCAGATGAGTGTAAATTAAAAGATAACTGCATGTAAAAGTGACATGCTTTTATACATCACCAACCAACCAAAACAAATCTGTTTTGGCTTTTTCTGCATTCATTTGCTGCCCAGCCAGCTGAATTTCGAAGACTCTAAATCGCTAACCGTACCTCTTGCTCTGAGCCCATGATCTTAGCCCTTCTTTTCTCTTGCCAGCGACCAACTCTTTAATTCCCTCCCACTATCTCGCAGCTTTTACTCTCTCCCTGCACATCTACAGTTTAATTCCTTATCCACATGTTGCCTCCTGGACTGAAAAAGTGGGGACTGGATCTCAGTGGGCAGTAGAGTACTGCATATATGACAGCGGGACGTGGCCAGCATGCAGGGTTTTACAACAAATGAGGATCTGGTTACAATTAGAGGGCGGTAAGTGGAAAGGGAGATGGATAAGCCATTTGCTACAAGGAAGATATTAAATAGGTCGATATTTAGACCTTTCAAGAAATTGAAACAGACCTAAGCAAGGTCAAGGTAGAGGGGGAGATTTGTTTGAGAGGAGGGGGGTTGTAAATCACACTGCATGTTGGGAAGTGGATTATTGTAGGGAGAGGGAGACCGTGCATTTGCCTTAAATTTAGGAGAGATGTCCTTACAAATGCTCTGATTGGAAATTAGGCTGATGCTTGAACTAGTATTCACCACAGTGAGTTTCGACCACTCTGATATACAAGACTTAGGCCTATTTTGTGGACCAAAAGTTGTCTGATGGGAGGAAAAGTTTGATTTTGCGTAATTGGTTGTGCTGGATCCAGGGCATCTGTGTTGTTGTCTTTACCTAGTTATTCAAGGACACTGCAGTTTAAGGAAACCCATCAATGTGGCATAAAGAGAGAGGGATTGGAGAAGAATTTGACAACGTCTGTTATTAAGCTGGGCCTGGACTTGTGTTTGAAGCATGCATCTATTTGTGAAGACGTGTAGCAAATTTGACCTTTTCTGCATGATCACTCCATATTTTTTGTCTCTTTTTGTTGGCTTTAAGGCTGTGTGCACTTTACCTCTGCTGTATAGTAGTACAGTGTACGTGCTTAACACAAGTGCTGTACCTTGAAACTCCCTTTTGGCCTATTTAACTTGCCTTTATGTCCCTTGTAAGTGGTGCTTAAAGTGCACTTCTGGCATGGAAAATCAAATGTCATGTGGCCTGAAGCGTGTACTTACACCACACCATACAGGACAAGAAATATATCTGCCAGGCACACCACTGTGGTCAGGGTGGGCTGCAGTTTAAATGGACTGCCATGTCACATGGCAAGGAAAACTGCCATTGCTATGTAGAAAAAATATATATTTTAAATATTCATAAGTTATCCCATTCATAAAGTGTGACTTGAAGCCCACAGGGCATGGTGCTAATATTTAAAAATAGGGCACAGTACATATTGGGGTTAATGTGCCTTAACAGTGAAATAAAAGCTAAGAAAGAGCTCTTTCACTCTGTAGGTCAGGCTAAGCTTTTCTGTAATAGGACTATGTGTGATTAAAATCTTTATTTTCCACCTACACTTATGAAAGCTTCACATTTATTTCCTGCTTAGATTTTAAAGTTCAGTGATGAAATCAGATGTTTGATAGCTTAAGCAGAAAGGTAAATTTGTAGAAATGCACTTTAGGCTATCTGAGCCTAGAACTGGCTTAAAACCGGTTCTGCCACTCATCACGCCTCCAGGGCTAAAACACACATCCTTAGATGGGAGAGTCACCAACTGCGTTTCAGAGGACAATGAACTTGCCTCCGAGCCCAGAAAAGGGCCAATGGGTGTTAACTGCTGAGCACTTAGCAGGGATTAGGTATTTGGGAGTGCACAGTGACAGTTGGTAGAGCTAGTATCAGAACTGTGTTTTGACCTACTCAGAATGTATTTACTGAGTTGGTAGGTTGCCCCCCCCCCCCACATATTAATTTCACCGTTTCTGACAACATGCTTAATCTTTGTTACATTAAGTTAGGGGTACATACCACTGGCTAATTACAGCCAGAGATATAAGTAGGGCTTGTTTGCAAACTGAGATGTGGCTATGTGTTGTTGATAAAGTAAAATTACTAATGGCTTGAATTGAAGATTGAACTATGTGGGCAAGCCTTAAACCTTGAGTAAGATTGCCTGTAAGGTGGAAAACTGGGGATGTAGAGGAGTCCTTTTGAACAAATTGCTTTCTGCCAGAAAGGTATGACGTGTACTATTTTTTAACAGTATCTGAGATGCCCAGGCAGGAATGTAAGATTTCAGTTATGTGGTGAATGGTGGCAAAGGACAGCGATCCTTGGAGCATCCTCTATCACCTGATTGGTAGCTGTTACACTTTCACACCCCTATCCAGATAGAGTAAAGAAACACCAGCAAGTCTACATGACCACCTTAACCTTTTTTGATCTTAATCTTGTATATGTAATATTCTGACTCCAGTCCAAACAATTTGGGTCAGGTAGCATCCACCCTTGGGTACCCTTCTTACCTAAAGCTGTCTCTGCTATTTTGTTCTGCTTTCTGTCGAAAGGTGTAAGGTTCAGTGTCTGGGTACCCAAATTGGGTCATTAAGAAGGCTAACGCAGGCAATGCCTGGCTCTTCCCACTGCAAAGATACTTCCTTCTCTCTAGGGTGTCAGCATAGGGCATGCAAGAGTCCCCTTGTGCACCCATGAAATCTTTGGGTGCAAGCCTCCTCTACATGCCTCCGGCATCATCTTTTGCATTTACATCATCCAGATTAGGGATTTCACCATGAGACTTTCCCTGTTAATCCGTTCTTTCATGAGTTGCCTTTTGACAGAGGTCTTTAGTAGTGGAACACTAGCTGTGAAATGCAGCAGTCTGCATGTAGTGGAAGTCTCCTGTAACTTGCCACACAGGCAGCACCGGTAGCCCATGAAGCTTGAAGAAGCATCAACAGTGTCTGGCTCAGAATCATATCACATAAGATCATACATTCTAGAGTGTTTCAGATACTTTGAAAACATCCAGTGTACCCCAAAAACACTGAAGGCCCTCCCCCTTGTGTATGTGTGAAGCTCTTCTCCCTTGTAATTGACAGCCATACATTACGGTGATGCTATGCCTGATTAAGTTAATTATTTATATTGATGTCATTCATCAAAATCCAGCTGAGATGCGCTCATGCCTGCTCTGTGTCTTGATCAATGCACATTCGTCCTTGAAACACAAATTGGAACTTTTTTCTTAAACTCCAGAACTTGACAATATTTGTTAAAAGCCGACTTCAGGCTTTGGCCCCTGATTTAGCTCATATCACCCAAATGGTTATAAAGTTTTGCACTGCGACCATTCTCCAAGTACATCCCCATTACTACCCATGGTTTTGAGGCCTTTCAGCACACCAGCAAAAGTGCAATTTATGATATGCTTGTGCTCAGTTTCTTCTCTCTTTTCTATTGGTTTTATCTTGGGCTACAGACTTTCCAGATGCAGTGAAATGTACCCGTTTGGTAAGTCAGATTTTCTTAGTGTGTCCAGCGTGTGGCCGTATGTGATTTTAGCCCATGACTAGGCATGTCATTCTTACCCAACACCAATTAGCTTCAGAGCAATGCAGAGCTTCTTGGGACTCTCCCTGTTGGCACGTTTGATTTCATTTTCTTGCCATTTCATTGAAGTGCCATCAAAGAAGTGTCAACAGTGTGATTGTCTGACGATGTCACTACTGTTTTTACAGTTTTCCACCTGCCAGCTCACCTAGTAAGCCTTGCACTCGGGTACAAGCCTCATTTAGACTCTTGGAACAATTCAACCTGAATTCATAAATTTTGGCCTTTGAGTAAAAATCTATAATCTTAGAGGATGATAATCCCAGTGACGACTTTGATTCATCCAACAAAGAATTGTTGACTGCTTTTAGTGAATTTGCCTTGCTTGTTCCAGTGCTAGATGAACCAGGTGGTTTTCTTCTACACTTGCTGCCCGAAAGCATGAAGTCAACAATCTTGGTGACGGTCTCATTCTGAGCCAATTGCCTCCGCATAAGCCACGGCATCAAATTACTATTTTGGGTGTGGTATGCAGGTTGCATATAAGTCCCTAAAAGGACATTTTGCTAGTGTGCAACTTTCCGTACATAGCTGATTGCACAACAACCCTGTTTTCTTGCAGTCACTGGAACAGGTGTGGCCTTCTTGCTGCCAACTTAAAACCTGCATGTCCACATGCCAGAGAGATGTACATGGGGATGGCTAGTAGAAGGCTGGTCAAGCTGATGTGCAGCAGTAAAGTCCTCTTGCTCCCAGGTGAGGAAAAGTGCTGTTCGGCCAGAGATGCAAAGTAGTTCGGGCTGGAAAAGGAGGTGGTTAGAAGGAGTCCAGGCAAAAGGGCGATGACCTGTCTGGCGAGTATCCTCTTGGGCAAGGCCCATTCAGTAAGTACAACTACCCTCATATACTATCGCTATCACTTAGTAGATCTTTGTGTGATCCAGTACCACCCTAGTGTCACTATTAAGCTTTTTGGATCCTCAGGGAAAAGAGACTCTCTTAGGAACCTGTAAAAAAGTGACCACCAAAGGGTTGTAACTTAAAAAGAACGTATTATAGGTACAGGCTGCAAATACTTGAGTACCAACACATCTCACCAGGAGATGGTAAGGTCTTGTCTCTTTCCATCCAGACCTCCCTCTGTCTCCACCTGCAGAGCTCCCAGAATGGTCCCCCACCATTTTATTACTTCATGCTGCCAAACACTGCCTGCTTACATAAGCTGTTTCATGTATTATATTTCACTTTGGAATATTCTCCTATCATAGTCGCTTTGCATCTGACCAGCGAGTACCTTAATTCCTTGATAGCCATTCTCTTCATCAACAGTCTCAGAATTGACCTGAGTCTGCCTTCCTCAGGTCATAGCACTGGGCTGTTATGACTTCCATTAAACTTAAAACAGTCAAAAGGTGATGGGAGGAAGGCTTGCAAAAAGTCTTGCCTCATTAAACTTACCCTGACTGTAAAATGCCCAATTCTAATTGACTAGCCGCCAATGGTCGTGACTGTTTCAGACCACCACCAGTTTCCATAGGGCTTCTCTGTTGAAGATTCGGCTGCTTCGGACCATATGAATGCAACATTGTCAGAACAGTGATAATATGGCCTTTTAGGACATTTTTAATGGCATTAGTGATACGGATAACATCTATATAAATCATGAAATCCCTCAAGTCCACTCCATGTTCACAAAGACAGCATGCTGTTTTCTCCACTAGCAAGTGGGGCTATGTTTGTTTCTCTGGAGGATGATGAACACAAATTTGATATTGTGCTCTACTTCAAGTGCTACGCGCTTTCCAAAATGTGTCGGTGGCCCCCAACAAAGATCTATATTGTTTCACAAATTTAAGAATATTTTCAAGTTGGGCAAGTTTATGTCTATTTTGTGTTCCTTCGCTATACCATTTCAGAAAAGAAAGATACATTGGAGACTATTGGGTATATAATCCATTAGGTTTATGGCCATCAGAAGTTTAAGCAGAATCATCTGACTTTCGCTGAGCTGGGAAGTCAAACATTTAGAGTATGAACAGTAGAGTGGGGTTGGGGAAGCTACAACGAAGACACCCCCTCTTGTGCTTATGAAAATGTCCTGATCTGTGCAATAAAAAATATGCTTAATTTAACTTTGCACAGACCCAAGTGTCTGACTACGGTCCTTTAATGACGAAGAACGTAGCACGCCCCAATTTTCATGCTTGGCCCAGATGTTGGGTTAGTCCACCTTTTCAAGTACGTTGACAGCCAGTGAACGTGACGTCACTGCAGTCTGGGGCATCAAGTTGTGAGAAGCAGGGACTTTCTTCCTAGAGCCAGGCTGAAACGGGGAGATGTCATTCAAGCCATCTTTACATTCAACAAGCATTGGCATAGCCAATAGGTCTCGCTTTTGGGACCTTATAAGTATTTAGTTATGCTGCACAATATCCTTGGTGCAACAACATCAACTGTTGCATGGCTAAACACTTATAAGGTCCCAAAGCAGACCTATTGGCAATCCAGTGAATCTAGTGAGTGTTAGAGCTGTGCAAGACAGACAGATGGGATGCAGGGAGCAGTAGGGTGAGGAGTAAATAATTACAATCCCGATGTTCTCCTTTAAACGATGACGTTTAATCTTTTAATATGCAGTGCATGTTGTTCTTGTAATGAAACCTCTTCGAAACGAAGAGAAAACGCCTCTGTAAACCCCTGATGTGCTTTTTCGCCCCTCTTTCAATAATCTACTTTTGTGTTAGAAGTCCTACCCTTGCAACACCTCTTTCTACTAATTCCTACTCACACCAGCCACTCTTCTGGTGACAGCCTCTCCACACAAGATAACATGCTGGCACTATAATAATAGTAAGTGTGTACCAAATTAACTCATCGCTGATCGGCAAACTTCCCACTTGACAATACAAGCTACGCAAATCTCTCCTATAGAGCCCTACCACACTAAACACTTATTATTTAACGTTTCTACCTTCCAGTGATAACCTCCCACACAAGATAAAGAACTGGCACTAGACTATTTTGTTCCTGGTTATTTTCATATTGCAGATCAGACAAGCTTCACATTTGAATACACAAGCTATGTATCTGTCCTGTGTTGTTACATAACACATTAAACATACTATTTAACACTGCACAGATTCTTAATTTCCAAGACAGCCAGGTTTCTGTGACATTGAAGAATTACTAGGGTTTTATACACTGCATATTGAAGATATCGATTTTAGTGCTTTAAACCGTAACCACCACCTCGTGTTGTGCATCTTTAAGCAAAAATACAGAAAACTTCACATGCACCAATCTAAAACTTGCAGAAGGATCACAACAAGAGGGGAGGCACTGGGGTGAAATGGTGTAGGTAGGAGTAAGGTCATTCGGGTCTAGGCAGCGGCCAATGCATTGTAGAATAAGTAGGGGTAGAGGTACTAGTTGTAGGTATGGATATAGGAGGGTATAAGTGGGGCATTGAAAGGGGGAGCACTAAATAGATATAGGTAGGTATAAGTGTATTACAGCATAGGTAGTCCTTAAGATAGTAGTGTATAAGTAGGGGCATATGAGGGTTTCTGTGGGGTATCGAAAGTGGGAGCCATAAAAGCTATGAGTAGATGTAAGTGGCTTAGGGTTCAGGTAGGTATTTAGGTAAAAGGGTACAGATAAGGGAGAAAGTAGTAGGGTGTGGGTAGGACAGAGGCGCTAATTAACAATTAGCAGTAGATGTGGAAGAAAATAGGTAGGGCTGGGGTTATTAGCATCTATGCAGGACAACGGGAGTAAAGAAAATATATAGTTGTGTATATAATAATTAGAGAGTGGCAGTCGCCACTGTGTAGTTATAGTTAGGACCGGGTTTTTACAGGAAATCAATTCTTTGTTTTGCCAATAACTTATGTACCATTAGACGGATCTTTATGAAACCTTTCAAAGAAGGGTTCATCGCCTCAGTTCCCTCAAGGAAATGGGAAAGTGAGAGGCAGAGAAGGTGGAGCAAAAAAGAGAAAGGGACGGGGCCAGGAGAAAGAGGGGACAAAAGGAAGACGAGGAATGGTGACGAGGCAGAAGGAACATGGGGCGGGTGCAGAAGAGAATGGAGAGAAGAAAGGGACAGTGGACATGGGGCCCACGTGGAACAGCGATAAACAGTGAGAGCAGGTAATGGGAAGGAAAGAGGTGTGAGGAGTGGCAAGAGGTGGAGGAACACCTTCAAAGGGTGGCTGCAAAATGAGGGAGAGGAAAGTGAAATGGAGAAGTTAAAAATAGAAAAGTTGAAGGAAGACAGGAACTATGGAAGAAGTATGGTAGAAGACAAACTAAGTGGAAGACAAGAGGAGCACGGCATTGAAGTTGGAAGGCAACTGAGGGTAGAGGCGGGTGGAGGGGAATAGAGGAGACAGATCTAGGGCGAAAAGAGCCATGGTGAGCTGGAGTCGAGGGGGCGGGGGGGGCAGGAAACGGCAAGGAGGTACTGCTGGACGGGGGGAGAGAACAGAGGGAGAGGTGATACAGGGGTCTTGCGGAACAGAGGTAAAGGGCAAAACAAAACGTTCAAAGGGCAAGAGGGACAGGAAGTGGTCGAGGGACTGCAAAAAGAGTCACTGGACACCGGAAGTCTCATAGTATTCATCCTCCAAGAGGGGTCAGTTAGGTGCAAGTGGCTGAGACCCTGCCGATGTCAATGAGTTGAGCACAACGTTTAAACGTTGGGTGACATTTATTGGATGGTGTGGCACGGAAGCACGCGGCACAATGCATTCTGTGTAACCTGCTGCCTCTTAAAAGGATGGAGTCAGACGGGGGGGGTCCCATTCAGATGACCAGAGGATGGACTGTGTTTGGAGGGGGTCCGGTTTGCAAAGAGAGTGACCCTATTGAAGTCCACGGAGGCATTGCTTGTTAGGGGGTGACTGTACGTGAAAAGAGGGTACAGGCAGCCATCAAACGGGTGTGAGCTGACAGCTATATGCTAAGAGGGTTACAGACGGTTATGAGGTGGAGGTGCGATGGGGCTGTGAGGTAGCTGTATGAGGGTAAAAGGAGATGAAGGACCGGGTGGGAGGAAAGAGAAGCATTGGGTGAAAACAGATTAAAGATAAGAAGAGAGGGCGCTGCAGCACGGGGCGGGCAGCGCACAAGCTGCGAGACGTGCTCTGTGGTGGGGGAGGGGCATTGAAGCGAGCGCGCGTGACGCAAAGGAAACCAGGAGTTGTATGCGCGCGCACGTGAGAAGTGCATCGCGATCCACTTAATGACCCGTGACAGGAGGAAAGACAGATGGCGGCTGCGTGCGTGCACGCTTGCGTGCACGCAAGCTTGAGGCCACCAAAATGCCTGTGGTAGCACTTTGAAAACCCCCTTTCTAAATGTCTCGCAGAGCGACGCATGCGCTGGCTCAGGCGAGACCAAAAAATGGGCCAATAGAACTCTAGAATAATATTACCTCAATGGCACTTCTTATGAACGGCAAATAATATTCCTCCTTTCCAAGAGTGCATAAATAATTTGCCCGACAAATCGAGGCTAGCAAAGTTTTTTTTTTTCAGCACTATACCTCAAATGCACTTTTTTTCTTGACCATCTTAATCCAAAGAATCTGTTAACATTACTTCTGTATGTTATTGTTCTTCGACTCTCCAGAAGGTATTAGAGACTCCCTTCGTCTTCCTGCTGCATATTCCTCTTTTGTTTTTACTGCTCCCTTCAGCGTGGGCATTGTATGTACGTTAAATACATTTCGACCTGTATAGTGTACATCCACAGCAATGTGTGCTAAAGCATTAGAAACTGCTGCTTGCACTACATCAAATATGTAGAAATTCTGCTTTCTTCATTTTTCCTCTAAAAATACAGGGGAATGTGCAAATGTGGTTAGTGCATGTCCTAGTTGCTGAATGTTTGCACAGACGAACATCCTATTTGCGTTGTGTATATCTGTGTTCGAAAGGTCGCTCGGGCTGTTTGTCTTGGAAGGGAGGCTGCGTGTGTTATGGCGGGTAATAAACGGAATCCCTGCAGCTTGCATTGCTTTTGACAGGGTCAGATGATTGGCAATTATCAAGTAGCAGATGGACTGCGCACCTGTCTTGAGTTATTAAATGCGGCGCTAATCTTCCATGCAAAGGGACAGCGACCCTGTCGCTAATAACGAGAGACGGCACCGCCAGCACCCGAGACTATATTTGAATTCAGAGGAAGGCGCAACGCCTACCTGAGAGGATAATGAATTTAGAGTAAGACTTAACGCGTACCTGATAGAATATTTGAATTTACAGAAAGATAAAACGCCTACCTGAGATAATATATGAATTTAGAGAGGCTGAGGACACAACGCAGACCTGAGACTTGAATGTAGAGAAAGAGACAACACGTACCTGAGAGAATATTTGAATTTAGAGGAAGGCTGGTGACATAACTCGTGCCTGAGACAATTTTTGAATTTGGAGGAAGGCCGTTGAAGTACGACAGTAACGGACACAACAAAAATAAGTTAACGTCTTTTTTTTCGGCTTTTGGAAAGAAACCAGAGAACCAAAGATGAGATCCTATTCATGTGCACAACAGAGACCGTTTTGTTGTTTGTGGCAAGTTCCGGAACATTAACTGAGCTCAAGCCGCCCATTTCGTTTCCAGCTGGAGGTTGGCAGTTTCATTTCGCTCTTGGCTTGAAGGCTGTATTTGTGCTTGGAGATTGCCTGTCAATCGACCCGTCTGACTAAAAATAATCATGCACTGAAGACGCTGTTGAGCTGGTGTGCTACAAATCCTAAGTCTGTGCTTCTTGGAAACTCAGATTTCAAAACTAGAGCAATACCCAGTTCCAAACCTTGCATTTTTTAAAATTATTTATTGTGTTGTATTGTAGTTGCTTTTATATATTGCTTCATGCGTCTGATGAAGGACTGGAATGCACTGGCGGATGGGGAGCATTCTTCTCAATGGAAGTGCTTTGGGTGGAATAGTGTTTGTCTGTCGTCTTGTCTGTGCGAGTAGTGTTTCACTGTCACGTTTAAGACCAGAGTTGTGCTGTTATTGTGTCTTGCCGCTACACCTACACATGAATTGAAGCTAAAGGAGTGAAAGATGGGACACTGAAACATTAAATGCTACTGCACGGATCAATAGAGAGCTTGTGAGTGAAGCCTGACATATGTGGGGAGTGCTGTATGGCAAAGACTGCTCAAACCATGTTGCAGCAAGGGCATGGCTTTATGAGACACGTATGAGAAAAAACGTAGTTGCGCTTGCGGATACCTACCATCTTTGGGGTGGTCTGCCATGCAGTTTAAAACTGCATTGAACATGGCAATAGGAAAGTGTCCACATTTGGCGGGTGCTACCCTTGAGAGGTGCAATCTTACATCAACAACAGTACATGCTCTGGAGTCCACGCAGGAACAGCAGGGGGACAAGCCACAGAAATGGCTGTTATTTTAAGCAACCTCAGTACACGGGGAATACATGAGCCCAAGAGCAGCAGCGAGGAACCAGTAGGAATGGCCATTATATACGCAGCTAAAGTATATGCCCCGAGAAATCCACCTAGGAGTAGCAGAAGCGCATTTGTTACGCCAGAAGATATGCTTGAAAGATATGCATATGTCCATCCACGGCGGCCGAGAGCAACCCACAGGAATGGGCAGTTACGTGTATACACTTGGAAGGATCCACCTAGGAGTGACAATCAACCCATAGTAGTTAGCTCTATAAAACAAGCCATGGCGTAAGCCTGAGGAGGACCCCAGTTAATAGTAGATGGGCAGCCCATGTGAACGTGCATAATGCAGCCTGCTGTGGTACATGCCCAAGGAGTCAACTCTGGTGCGGCAGGGAGCAGCTAATAGGAATTAGAGGTAACATCCGGCCATGGTGTATGCATGAGGAAACCACTCTGGAGCAGGAGGGGAGCAACGTATAGGAGTTGCCATTATGCAGCCAGCTCACTGCTGTGTTATAAGTTTCAGTAGTCCGCCTAGGAGGGATACAGAAACTACCTGTAGCAAGAAGTGTTATACACCAGTAACGCTCCATGCCTGAGAAGTGCACCCAAGTGCGACTTTATGCAAGCCGCAGGCATAAGTGATACAAGGCCCAAAGCGAGGTGACTAATTAAATGGAAACATGTAGTTAGATTAGGAATATAAAAAATTAGTGAGGGCATCGAAGAAAGGACTATTGGGAGACCAGGTTAGGGATCCCGGCTCTTCTCAGCCTCAACAGAGAAGACACTACAAGAAAGCGCACTTAACCTCAAGGCTGGAAGACCTGATTGGGATGATTGTAAAGGAGTTGGGCCCTACAGAAAGGGAAAGAACGGGTCACATGACCACCAAAGCACCAATACTGTGTCAGGTGTGAGTGGCATAGCCCATGGAGAGAGTGCTTTAAACTCTTAATAGGGAGAAGGGCAGGGAGCCCAGACACCACAAATCATCAGGTCCTGGGAGCCTACCTCTCAGACTGATTGCATGAAGCAATAATGTAAAGTAAAAACAAGTTAATACTGGAGCACACATTACAGTATTAAAAACTCAAACTCTAGAGGGCAAATATGCAAAACTTGGACAAAGGGACGTCCGCTTCAGTATTCTAGAAATCGACATGGCACCACAGCTGACTCTCTGTAGGTCACCTTCAAGGCACTGGGTAGATTTTACATGCTGTGAAGACGGGTCATGAGTTAATAGTCTTTGTCAAGATATGCTGTGATCCTCAGGTCAGAGTCCAAGTCCTACCAAGGCAGACTCAGTCTTCCAGGGTTGGTAAGCTGTTTATTAGTAAGTTGCCTAATAGTAACACCTGTTATTTACGGTGGTTATAATCGACAGAAGTGCAGTATCAAGTGCAATATTAAAAAAGCAAATTAGAATTGTTTTTCAGTAAAGGTAAAATAGCAAACATGTATATGCTTCCTAATTTTCCAGTTTGGTGTAGTGCGCTTTGTGTCTCTCATAAGCCTTTAATTTTATTTTTATTTTTTTCTGCAATTTTTGTGATTTTTCTGGGACTTGAGTCTGTCAGGCTCCCTCCCTGCAGCCTATGGAGCACTTGTGACTGCGGAAAGTGTAGCGCTGCACCGGGAGGATGCCCTAGGGCTGCGCACACTCCCACTGGCAGCAGCGTGGGATGCAATACTACTGGATCTTCGTAACTCTTGGCAGGATGGCCTGGAGCCAACTAGGACCCCCCATGACACAAATGACACACAAAAACCAATGACTAGCATAGAGTAAGGCAGTCGCCGCTGAGTGACCTAGATTAAGGGGATTCATGTCATCTCCAGCACTATGCACCTCGCGTACACATCCAGGTCACATTGCGTTTGTACACCCAGTCACGGCTAGCATTACACACCCTAGGCGTGTAGGGGATGCACATGCGCAGAAACAACGCGCGTCATAGAGGGCGCAGCGGAACATCGAGTCGGGCGAGAGCTGTCACATGCGCCAAGCGGTACACCATAACCCTGTCCCAGTTCTTACTTCCCTGTTTATCAATACATTATCACGTGCAGTACACATTATGTGGCACACAAACAAAATGGCATACTTGTCTTCACTATGTAAGTCACCTGTACTCTGTTTTTCTTATGTAGTCTATGCATATGTGTAATACGTGATGACGCCTGTTAAATTGAACCAAATTTAAAATTCAGTAAACAAATTTAAACAAAAAAATGGAGCACTTGTGACTTTTTGGATCATTTGCCTCTCAGAGGTACAAAGGAAACCTGGTGGAAATTGTTGAAGCTCATGGCCTGGAGACCATGATGGCTTTAGTGACTTGTAGCAGAAAACCTAAGTAAAGTATGTATGTACATATTTTTTAAACTTTAGTGTGCATTAGAAGTACAATGCTTTCTGGATCCAATACATGTCGAAAAATAAGTAATGTCCGCATGTGTAGTTTTGGTTTTAGACTAGGTTTAATTATTTATTGTTTAAGAGCATAGAAATGAGTTTGGATCCTAGTCCACTCTCTCTAAGTATCTAACCAAAAACATACCTACCTGTTGTTGTAACATATGACCCCATACTTACACGAGCGCACTGTGGCAACAACTGACACAATTTTGTGGCACTTTTCTCCCTCAAAGAATGTTTTATTTAATTAGGTTCCAAGGGATATTAGGTAGCCTTGTTCCAAGTGTATTTACTTTCATTTAAATGAGGGATACTCGTGAATACTTTCACACGCCTGTTGTGCGCCACCAACTGTGCAAGAATACATCATGCTAGGGGTGGACATGTTAGGGGCGGACTTTTGTTTTTGGTACATCCAAACGTAAATTTGTTTTTCTTTATCCTTTATCAAGTCTTGATGCTGTATTCTGCATTAAACTTTAAATAAAAAATGTTTTAGTTGATATTTAAGAGCATGCTTCTCTCAACGACAAGGATTTATACTGCCTCTGTCAATAGTATTCCGAAGCCACATCAAAAATGTCGGCAGTTCTCAGAATTTTGCTTCCTTCATGCCCATTCGTTCTATGCTTGAATAACACTGACTTCTTTCAGGTGTCAAACCTTCTTCCTTTGCTACTCCTGTCTTGCCCTCCTCTCTGCTTTTCTGTTTTCTCATTAAAATACGATTTTACCCTATGCAATGGTGTTGAACATGGATTATTCCCCATTTATAGGTTCTTGTATGTTGCTTTTTATACATTAAAAAAACAGTTGACAATGTTGTATTACTAGATGCATTGCCAAAATGTAATTTCCAATAAATTGTCTGCAAAGGTCATCATTGCAGGCTGTCCCCAAGAAGGTTTGGGTAAGAGGGACCCTGATACCACTGTTTGCCAAGCCTTTTAGTACCGCTAATTGTAGATACTCCATTCCAGAACCAGCAATTGTCCGCTCAAGAACACACATGCGGCTCCTTGAGAGAAAGTGTTCAGTAGTAGGGCTGATGGTCCTCTGGTTGGGTCCGGAACCTCTCTTTTAATGGATCAAAGGTTTTAAGATACAAGTGGGGATCCTGAACTGTCGGTGTCTTCCATGTTAGTCATTCTCTGCTATCAAACAGACTTTTGCCAATTCCACAATGAAAGTTGAAAGGTCGCAGATAAGTTCCTAGTTTGGGAGGAAGAATCTAGCTTGCCCTAGAGCTATGCGCAAAACTGGTTCTCGCTATGGGGTTTCAGGCTTCTGCTAAATTTCTCCAAAGGGCATCCTTTCGTTCCCAATCCCACAGGATTATTAACCTTATCAATCTTTTGAAAGAATTATTTAAAGACAAAAAGGTGGAAAGGGATGAAAACTGCAAAGCCTTTTCTGTTCTTCACCACCAATTTCAGTGGAGCTTCCCTTTGTTTCAACCAGTTCCCCTCAGATATTACTACAGAACCGAGATTTTATTTGCTGTGGTCAACCCCATTTCCTTCAAGACCAGATAGTTGTAAATGTATTCTTATCTCTAGGAGCTTAAAAGGCCAGGAGTATTTGACCATTGGTTCACTTCACTTTCTGTAAATTGAGAATCTTTCTGCTCATGTTTGTGGAGCAATGCCTTCATTTGTTTGCATATTCACGGTGCTCAATCTTTATCCGGCATAATTTCACCTCTTAAAACTCCATCCTCACCAAACTCATCAAAGATCATGGCTCATGTGCAGGTCTCTGTCACCCAATTCTTCAGTGCTTCTCTTTCACAATTCTTAGTTTCTCCCGGCCTCTCAAGAGAGGCAGTTTCATCTGGATCTCAGTGTTTTCTCCAGTCTTAAACAGATCACTAACTTACCTCTTCTAATCAGAATTATTAAATTAAATAATACTTTGCTTACACCAGCGGCTTCAAGGGAACATGCACCACTAGCATGATGAACTTGAGGTGTGTATGCCTGTGTTTAAAAAATAAATAAAAATATTAGCATGGATTGCCTCAATCCCAGGCTGCTTTGCCTGCTTGTGTTCCACTCGCATTTGAAGCCCCCGTAATGTGTCTAATCTCCGAACTGCTTTAGCTAGCAACATGAATTCAAAACCATTCCTAAATAAAAATGCATAGATATATACATGCAATCCGGGACTAGGGCGGCCCTCTTCATCCATTGGTCTGTTAAATTGACACTCACAGTTTTCTTCTGCCCACTACCTCATACAGCATGGGGCAATGGGTCAGCCCCCTTCAGCTATTGGCTTTCTTGCACTGCGAGTGACGGGATTTTTTCTAATCTCTCCCTTTGTTTACTTTTTTTTCTTTCTGAATGTTCTGTTCTTTTTTGTGTGCGCGCAGCAACACTTTATAGGCATTTTTACCTTTTTTTTTACTTTTAAAATCTTAATTCTGATTGCATATGCCTGCAAAAAGATAATAAAACCATTGCAGTTTTAACAAGGCCAGACCTATTGGCTTTGCTAATGCTTGCCGTTTGTGTGTGTCTTGGTGCGGAGAACACAATTTGGTTCATCTGGAAATGACCTTCCCTCCTGTAGCTTTGACTGTAACCCCTCCCATTTCCCATAAGAATATCAATCAAGTCACTTTATTATCTGTTTCCTGATTTTCAAAATAATTATCCTATTAATGCCCAAACTTTCAGGAATTATAAGAACTGTTGAATGTTTTTGTATTGGTACTGGGATCCGATCCTATGTCCAGAGCATTTTTTGTTTCTTCAAAAACTGTTGAAAAAGGTTTTCTTAAACTTCCACATTTCCCAAACGAAAATCATCAAAGTGTATTCAGTAATTTGATATTCACCTAATATGCTTTTCATTAAACTAATGCACTCCTGGGATGCTCATTCACGAGTCTCATAACGTTATGTTATACTGTTTGCATTTGTATGGCGCTAACAAACACTGTTATTGCACATTAGCACTTTATCTTTTATGGCCACCCTTTCGTATGGATCTGAGAAGACCATCAATGGGACTGAAAGAACCATTTTGTTGTAGTGACTGTTGTTTTGTTGTTATTTGGTGGTGTGTGGTTAGGAGATAGTTTGTATAACCTCATGTCTTACAATGTTTTATGTGAGTTTGTGTGAAAGAAAATTGCTTTAATCTAGGAATATCTTTTTGTATATCATGTGCATGGGGTGGGTGCGCTAAAGGACTTTCTGTTCATATTTTAGATCGGGGGGGGGGGGTCAATTGCTCTCTGCTTGAACAGAGTAAAGTATGTTTTATTGCTTTTTAGATCTGGCCTAGAGACGGCTTTAGTTGTTTAACCTGGCTCATGTTTTCAAAAAAATATCATAATTACAATACATACAGCTATATACACAAAGAGGGGCCTTTGGTTAGCCCTTTTCTTCCATTGGTCTGTTCAAGTGTCATTCACATTTTGCTTCTGCCCACCACAGCCTGCAGCATGGGGTAGCTCACCTTAGCCATTGGCTCTCTTCACTGTGAGCAACAGAAGTTAAGTCTTGCACATGTGCGCATCCACCTAGAAAGTAGTCAATTTCAATGCTAAAGTTGGCAGGCCAATCTTTGCTTTCATTTTTTTTTCTATTTTTGTGATGCACCTTTTTGTTTTTGATTACTTTTACGCTTTGAATGCCAATTGGATATGTTTAAGAAAAAAAAGCATATAAAATTGCAAATTTGCCAAAACCAGGCCTGTTGACTTTGCCAGTGCTTGTATACATGCATCACACACCAAGGGCAGTGTCTTAAGATGCAATGCTGTGCTAACAAAGTCAGTTTGCTGTTTTTGTAGAAAAAGATCTTGGAGACAGCTTTACTAGTGATTCTGAGGCCACTGACCAGTAGTTGAAGAATTTTCTTTTTCAGAACGAAATATTTCCATATTAGATGGTAGTGGGTGATAGGCATGTTTCCAACTTACATGCTTAACAGCTCAGTCACCAGTCATTCACCAGTCATAGCCAAACAGTGAATGAGCTTTCAAAGGGTGCAGTTCACCATTGACCACCACCTGTCCCCCCCCCCTCCCACCCACCAATATAACGGGGCGGAAACCAGCGTACACTCGTGGTAAGAACCGTACAGCGTTTCTACTCAGTGTGATAGAGGAAATGTGACATGTACTTCTATATATATTATATATCATTTTGGTGTGAGATTGGTCCTTCAAAACGCAGACTTTGCAGTGATTATTTTAATACAACTTAAGGTACCTATTACTCAGATGATGAACAACACAAGGTGCTCAAGGGAGAACCTTGCGAATACTATAATGTTGTGTTTTCTTATGTTTATTTGTATAGCACACAACTCACCCAGTAAGGCTGACAGCGAGGCAGGAGCTATATGGGTCGAGCCAAGGTTGGGGCTAGGTGAAGAGCCAGATCTTTAGTTGTTTTTTGCTGAATTCGAGAACTGAGGAGGAGGCAAGGGCTGGTCATTCCAGGCTTTAGGAGAGAGGTAGGAAAAGGCACAATCACTGGATCTGTTTCTGTGCATGTAGGAGTGTGTGCAAGTAGATGTCTGACTGAGCAGACATGTTTGGTTAGGTCTGTGGAAGTTTATATGGTTGTTGAGGTACGTAGGGCCAGTGTTGTGTAAGACTCTGTATATGTGCGTGAGGAGTTTGAAAAGTGCTCGTTTGTGGATTGGGAGCCAGTAGAGTTCTTTGAGGTGCGATGTGAGTGTGGGGTGAGAGGTTGAGAGTGAGCTGAGTTTTGTATGGTTTCATGTCTTCTGGTCGGTTGAGCGTTGATTCCAGCATAGAGTGTGTTGCTGTAGTTCAGCTTGCTGGTGATGAGGGCTTGGGTTTCGGTTCTGTGTGGGTTGATGGGGAGCCACTTGAAGAGCTTCTTGAACATCTTGAATATGTGAAATCAGGAGACAGAGAGTGTGTTTACTTGGCCGATCATGGTGATTTGGTTGTCGAGTGGGTTGCAGGCGGAGAGTGCGTCGAATTTGGAAGGGCACCAGGTGGAGTACCAAAGCGAGGCGTCTTTGCCAGAAATGACTCCTTCCGTCTTGTTTGTATTAAGCTTGAGGCAGTTGGTTTTCATCCATCAGGCGACTTCAGTCTTGCAGGTGGAGAAATTAGTCCAGGTGTTTGGTGTCTTGTCGGAGAGGGAGAGTATTATAATTTATTGGAATAAAGGTAAAGTGCATACAGCTGCTTATTCAAAGATAAACCACAATATTTCCCCATACTTCTCACAAAGAGCAGTAAAAAATTTCTTAAACTTGCCTATGCCACAAGGTCGTACCTGGAGACCCTGCTCATTTTAGCTATACCTTTTCTAACAGAACCACTTTTCCCTTTGCAGTTTATGCGTTAACCGCATTTCATCTTTGTTAATTTATTTTAACTGAGTTACTATGTTTTTTCATCGTCTAAGGCTCAGTCTTGCGTGTATGATTTCACACACACTCTGCTGGCAGAGTCTCAATAACTCATGCTTGCGCTGTTAGGAGCGAGTGGCTGCCGAGCTCAGCATATTCTCCCATATGATAGATTGGTCACCTGAGAAATATACTGTGCTTTGCTTAACAAATTGTTCTCAGCACTTCAGGTCTTTTATGTTGACCCAGAGTCCAAGCAGCACGTCGCCGGGCACAGTGGTAATGTTCAAGTTCAGAGGCCCAGTCTGACTTGAGCTGTGTAGGTATTAGTAAGAAAAAATCAGAGCCTAAAGTAAAAGGCACTAGCTCTGACAGGCGCACACCTTTTTATTATTTATACATATATATATATATATTCACTGATAAAATCAAAGGTTAAAGTGACGTTCTAGTTAGCTGTTAAAATAAAATAAAAACCAATGTTTAAAAAAATAGATAAATACGGAAATTCACCAGCTATAGTTTTCTGAGCTAAGCAGAACTTATGCCCCCGGCATGCACTATTTTTGAGGTAACCTATTACTTCACTTATGACATTAAATTACATCATTGATGACATATGAAATGAAACGATTGTTGACACCACCTCTGTTTTCCCTGCATTGAAGCCTGCACCTCACTCTGCTCATGTGTCTATTTTATAATCTTGAGGTCTAGTTTTCCCTGTCTTTGTGCTCATGTTTCCTTGACCCAATGTCTGTGTCTCCATATCCCAGTGTCCATGTCACTGTGGCCTTATGCATCAACGACACTGGAACATGGTTGTGTGGATCCATGGTTTTCCTATGAAGGGTTTTTGCTCATGCATGAAAGTAAAGGAACCTCTCTCAAAGATTGTGACAACACTTAAACAGCATCTGCACATTTGAAATTACAGGAGGGGAAGTAAGTCCTTCACAGTAACATCATATTAAACGACCAGGTGCAAATTTGCCTGAAATGGATAGCAAAGACACTGGGCCAGATATACGACAGTTTACTTTTGCGACTCGCAAATTGCAAAAAATTGCGAGTCGCAATTTGCGAGTCGCAAAAGCAAATGTACAACAATGTCGGAGACACTGTTAGCGATTCCCAATGGGGTCGCAAAATGCGAGGCACATGAATATTAATGAGCCACTTGCAATTTGCGACCCCATTGGGAATGGCTGGCCCTCCCAGGGATGGTGGCCTGCTGGGCTCAGCAGACCTCCATGTCTGGGACTGCTTTTCAATAAAGCAGGGTTTTTTTTTTAAATGCAGCCCGTTTTCCTTAAAGGAAAACGGGATGCATTTTAAAAAAATTGAAACGTTTTCGTTTCATTTTTTGAGGGCAGGTAGTGGTCCCTGGGAGCACTGCCTGCCCATAAAAAATATTTATGGAGCCAGTCACAAAGGGGAAGGGGTCCCCTGGGGGCCCCTTCCCATTTGAGACTCCTTCCCATTTGCGACTCCATTACCACCCTCTTGAAGAGGGCGGTAATTTGCAAGTGTTTTGAACCGCAATTGCGGTCGCAAAACATTCTTACATAGGGTAGAGACTCGCTATTAGGAAAGGACGCCCTTGGCACGCCCCTTCCTAATAGCGACTTGCAATTCCTAATTAGCGAGTCGCAAATAAATTGCGACTCGCTATTTAGGAATTGGACATGGCTCTGTAACATTTTGCATGCGCAAACGGGTCGCAAACCGGTTTGCGCATGCAATTTAGGGTCGTACATCTGGCCCACTATTTCTACATTTATGGTACGCAGGCACTTTTCGTAAAAACAGCAGTTCTTGACATCCTTAGGTAGCTGCTTCTTCAGAAGCAAGTTTTATTGAACTTGCGTTTTATGTAGCACTAGCTAGTGTAGTGGCACACAATTTTGTAGTGGGCCACCCTTAGCTAGCTAACTGGAAAATGATTCCAATTGGCGTTTTCATGGTCTAAGATAGATTGGAGGATTGCGCGTCTACTTCAGACATCCATGTGAAATCTGCACATGAGAACACGAATGCTGGGATGGTCCTCTAACTTTTTACCATTCCTATGTTAATAAAATGAGAATCCTTTTACTTCACCGTCATAACATTTATTATTCAAGAGACAATTTATTTAGTGATCTGCTGTGCAGACAGGGTTTGTGTATTGGCTCCATAATCATTACACTTTTCTAAAATAATGTTTCAGTTCTGGCAGCTTCCTTTTTTGATGATGAATCTTTTGGCACACACAAACACCATTTTTCCTACTCGTCTGTATTCCAAACTTTCAGAGAGGCATTAATCAGTATGTGATGTAGTACTTCTAGAGTGCTACTGGAAATTGAAACATTGTTGGGGTTAGCTCAAAGATTGTGGGGCCAATTCACGAAGTATTTGAAGTGAGTGATACTACAAGAGTACTACTACACGTTTTCATGAATGACTTTGTGAATTGACCCCACTAACTCTAGCTGTTAAACCTAGCCTGTGCTGTCACAGACCACAAAGAGGATCCAGCTAACAGTCCTAATGAGGACCCCATGCGGATGGTAACAGTAGCTCTGTGTCAGTCAGACTGTGTGAGAGAGACTGTGTGAAAAGAACATTTAGGGGACTGATTTGAGATCTGCGGGGAAGTGTGAAGCAGTCGCCAGGCCAATATCTTAAATATTGGGAATATAAACTGTAGACAGTAAGTATTTTACACACCGTCGGTCACAGGGACAATTTTTGAGTTTATCAAGAGCCTTCTGTAAAGAGTATTTCCCCTAGGCCATCTTCCCTTCCTGGTGATAAACAACATTTAAAATGGGATGGGTAATGAGAGACCGGCACGGTGAAAATTATTGACACAAAATATTGCTCTCTTGTCACTCCGCAGTAATTTTTTATGCTTTTTAATTTTGCTGTTTTCATCTTGTGGTAGATGTGAACTGATAAGAAGTAGACTAAATTTCCGTTTTTGCTGTTGTCTTTCCTGCGCTGTTCAGTTGTTGATAAGATTATTCTAGACAAGACCTTACAGAGAACAATTCAAGGCATGCTAAGACTGATAATGTTGAGGCAGCCAGCTAAGGTAAAATTGAACTAAGCGAGGATCATAGTAAAGCTCACAGAATGCTCACTCGCAAAACAGCAAACCTTTTCTGAGACCAGGAGAATTGAGATGCAGCATTGGCAGCATTGGCAAAGCCAATAGGTCACGCCAATGAGAGCTATTGCCTTTGGCAATGATTTGCAGTCATGCTGTACAGCAGGGCAGCTGATGTGCAGCGTGGCTAAAAATAAATGTGAATAAAAATGCCAAAAAAGCTTTTTAAAATTATTTAAGCTATGTGTTTCCCCTTCCTCTCTCACCTGTCCTCTCTCCCCACCGGTGTCCTTCTCTCCTACCCTCTCTCCCTTCATGTTGCCTCCTCTCACATCCTGCTCCCAGGGAGTCGGCTGCGGGGTGAGGCAACATGGAGAAGGGAGGGATAAGCTCACGGATTACAGAGGGTGGGTGGGTGATGATTGGACATGGATATCGGATGGAGAGTGGGCGAGAGAGGCTGAGGCAAGCACACAGACAACGGTGGAGGGGCGTGAGAAGTACACAGACAATGGAGGGCATGCGTGATGGGCTCAGACAAGCATACAGACAACAGAGGATGGGTGGGAGTATTATAGTGCAAGCACAACGACAACAAAGGATGGTGGGAGGGGCTCGTTCAAGCACACGGACAACAAAGGGGGCAGGGGAGCACACAGACAATAGAAGGTGAGTGGAAAAGGCGAGAAAAGCTTACGAACAGTGGAGGTTGGACATGAGCAGCGGGAGAAGCAAACGGACAAGTACACAGATGAAGGAGGGTGGGCGGGAGTCACTGGGGAAGCACACAGCTAACTGAGGGAAGGTGGGAGGGGCTGGGAAAAAACAGACAACAGCTTAAGGTCTAAGGTAGCACACGGACAACAGAGGGTGGATGGGAGGGGAATGAGAGAGGAGCATGGACGGGGAGAAGTACACAAGGGAGACAGCTGGAAAACACATGCAGTCTTGTGGAGTGCTTAAACAAAAAAGAAAAAAGTAGCCTCTGAAAAACAAGCAGTAGAAGGACACCGTAATTGGGTTCCTGCTCTATTGCAGGGGCAAACACAACAAGAGGAAGGAAAGCCTAGGGAAGCTGATGAATAAGAAGCAAGCAAATGAAAGGGACAGTGAAAACAACCAATGGTAAGCAATCAGCAGTCTGAGCCCATTGCAAGGTAACGAAAGGTCTCGTAGACCTTAAAATCCGCACTCCATGCAAGGTCCTACTAAGCAGTCTTACTTTCCATGAATAAATCTGACATTATGTATGGCAACTTCTGAGGAAGCGTTTGCTTTGTTTTGCATGATGCGCCAGCTGGAGTGATCATGTTGAATCATGTGCAATAAATTCTGTGAAAGTTCTCTGATTGTGTGGGATGTAAGAGTGGAATGTCGAGTGTACGTGATGGGTAGCAGTCGGAAAACAATAATTATGGTGAAATGTTCAGCTATACACCACTGGTATAATACTACTTGTCATCTCTTCGCACCAAGCTGACTGACTGCTCTAGAGTATTTTCTGATGATATATAGTGAACATGCTTGACGTGTTACCTTGCTTTCTGGGAATTAAGTAATCACTCACAAAGATAAAGTGATATGTATGCAGGAAGATGTATTTACTCTGCCTGCTAGTGTGGATAACTTTGCCTATGAGATTGGATTCCTAACTTTACTTTAAGATAGTAGTAAAAAGTAGAGTTGGCAGTGGAAGTAATAATGGTGCCACTACCTTTATTGCCCCCATGCTAATTTGCCTCAGTAGTATTTGTCCCCTGTTGAGATCACTGTAGGCAAATTGTTGCCTAGAAATTTAAATCTGCTTCCAGCCAGAGGGAGGTAACATTCTGGGACCTCTGAGGTAAAAATGCAGTACAGCTTATTGCCTGTGCGAAGGTAATGTGTTGATGTGACTGGCATGTTACTCTTGAGGGTTAAGGTAGCCCCCCAGGAATGCTTGATGAAATGACTATTACTACATACATTTATATTTTGGTTGCATTTGGTAAGGGACATGGCTTTCACTCACCATCATATGTCTTGTACTTGTGCTTTTATAAAGAAAAACTAATGAGTAGTGCTGCCTATTTAGTTTTAATGGTTGGCAACTGCTGAGCCTGGAAATATATATGATCTGAGTATGAGAGTAGAAATATCGGTGTTGATAGAACATTCGCTCTTATCGCAGTCTTTGTGTAATATAAGGGTCAATGCACTTGTTTCATGTGGGTCTTAAAGGTCGTCTATCACAATATCTGCAACAAAAATATCATCCTACAAAAAGATTATATTCAGAAAACCCAACACCATAATATTGTCAATATAAAACTCTTTCTCTCTTTCTAATAACTACACAAATCAAACATATTAAAGGTGAGACCTATTGGCTTTGCCAATGCTTGTGTTCGGTAACCGCTCTAATGCTTTCTTCCCATTTTTTGGTGCGTGAATACTTAGCATTCAGCAGCACCTGTTTTTCTTTGTCACATTACTTGAATGCCTCAGCAGCCTAGTTCTAGCTGCTTGCACTAGTAGATAGTGCAGACCTATCCACACTTTTCTTGCCTTTGCTGCCTGGGGGTTCTGCCACATTCTTTGTGGGACGTTCCACACCCTTCCCTTAAAGGCTCTCTCTACACCACTGTGTCTGTTCTTGGGCTGTGTCCTCTAAAGGTCAACTTTCTTCAGTTTCAGCACGAGTCAGTCTTCAGTGCTTCATGCTATCCTCCTGTGTTTCATGTATGCTATGCCAGGATCATGTTGCTTAATCTGGGTATGAAAAAGAACCATCTCTTCAGTGGTGACTGCAACAAAGTAAGAAAATATCCGAAGACGTTGCTAACCTTTACCGATTTGTTTTAGAGCACTGATACCTCTGATGTGTTAACTGTCTCCGAAGGAAGGGTGGGTGCAATTGCATCATTTATTCCTTTGAAATGGCAGAAGAATGTTAATTTGACTACACTTTTATGGTGATATCTGGTTTGCCAATATTTTACGTGACTTTTTGACATTTTTCACACACAAGCACATTTCGAGTAAAAAAAGATCTTGTAAGATTCCGACAGGAGACGGGTTTGAGCAAAGAATGCCTCATTTGGTATGCAAATGAGTTTGTGTGCAAAATGTGCATTGCGCAATGTAAAATTTCAAGTCCTTTCGGGAATTTTTCATAACACAAAGTTCTGGAATTACGAAGATTTTGCCAGCTTAACTAAAATTTCTCCCTGGGCTGCTGTTCAGGTTTTTCTTGTTTTCCTTGCTTGATATAAGGCCTGTGCATAAATATATTACTATCTGCGCCACCAAAGCTAATTCAGCATTGGTGTCATATCAAAAACGTGTCCAATCAAAAACGTGTCCATACGGGTTATATGACACTATATATTGAGTGCCATATCGACCTAAAAAAAATATTTCATTCACTACAGTGCATACTAGTACATTGTAAAGGTAAGTTTACAGTTACTTTCTTAACTCCTCATCCACTTACCTTGCAATTTAGTGGTTAGGTTGATGTAGTGGATGTAATATTTGTGTCATGCAATATTACGCAGGTGATGTAGTGGGAGTATACCAGACATACTTTATATACAAATTCAGCATTGTGGACTGCTCTTCAGATTTTTTGTAAACATATTGGAATGGATACAGTTTTCATGACTGATGCCTCGATAGACCTGGGTTAGTCTCTGCGATCTACGCCAGTGAGAGCTGGTTAGACCCATGCAGCTTCCCTGTTCTGTGTTTTTAGGTTGAGCCTGGGCAGCGCATGCACTGCTCTGCAAGGCACGCTGTATGAGGTAGGGACTTGAAGCTCCGCCCACATTTTTCATTGGCTTGTGTCATTGTCCACTGTAAACTGTTGCTGTTCATTGGACAAAAGGCTTAGTAATCTCGCATTAGTACCGCCTTGTCTCATTTTGTAACCGCCCATGGCGTCCTCCCCTGTTACGTGTGTTGTTGCTCATAGGCTTTAATTACAGCCTCCGAGCACTATTTTCTCAAATAGCTTTGTCCTGCCTGCGCACGCTCTCTCCTAACGTTTTATTTTTATAGCCCGCATTTGCAATGGAATAGGTCTCGCATTTGCAAGAGTTTAAGCTATTTGCATTGTAAATGACAATGCCTTTTATTTATCTGTTTTAAAAACAACACATAAATAAAAGGCATTGTCATTTACAATGGCAATAGCTCAAACTCTCATAAATGCGAGACCTATTGCATTGCAAATGCTTATTGTGAATTGGAATAGTGCATCACATGTATAGGTGTCAAAAATACGTCGGATGTAGGCGAATATATACTGCAGCCGATTGTTCTTGACAAAGGTTCTCCTTCCCTTTCACATGCCCACCCTCCATTTCTAGTTCAGCCCAAGTCTATTATCTGGCAAATGGGTGAGATTGGGATGGCAGAAACTCCTACAGCATCTCCTAAAAGCATTTATCTATTAAAGAAGAAATGCATTTAATTGAAAGATAGAAAGATGAAAGATAAATGAGGCCTAGTCTGTCCTAGTAATGTGATTACAGTAGAAATGAGTGCTTACTTAAAAAAAATCATATTACACATTAATTTGTACGTTTAAGAAAAGGCACATTTTCCTGCTTTTCATTCTCTTAAGCATTTTTGTGTTAATGTCTAGTGTAAATTATGGCACTTTTTTAAAGCTAAATTCTCCTGCTCGATCACGCATTTTAAGGTCCATGATGCCACACTTGCCTTAGCTTTTTCTGGCTTTCTTTAGCTATTTAATTAGCCTGTGGTCCTGACCACCTGGTGACCTAAATTCTAATACAAATTACTAATTGAAAAGGAGTTAGATGTACAAATGTATAATAATTATGAGCCAGGTTTTTTAAATTTCCAGAATATTTTGTAAATAGACTATTGTTTTGGGAAATTTAGCATAAAATGCCTGCAGATTTGTTCAGTGCCTTCACTTCCAGGCAGCGAGAAAGAGTTAAGAAGCATTGGAATAAAATGATAACTGTCAGCAGCCGAGAGGACTAGCAGAAACAGCTATCCACCTAAGCTAACACAATTTCCGCCAGTAACTGAGGCAAGAGGATCCTAACCTGCCTCCTAGTGCGCCATTAGCTTTCAGTTGATAGCAATGATAGCTTGGGGGGGGGTTGGAGGTGGGGCAGATCCGCGCACAGCATGTCTTTGTAAGGAAGATGCCCTTCATTTACGCAGTGAAGACTTTCCTCTGTCGCCTAGGGCAGTGGAATATCATGCCAGCGAGCCTATATGACAGACATTGTGTGATAAACGGAAGGGTGAGGGACTGATCAGAGAGCCTCAAATCAGGACACAGAACGGTTGAGGAGAGAAACGTGTATGGTAGAGAGAGAAGACATTGGGACACAGCGGCAGAGGAGATATGTGAGAGGGACAAAGGCTTTACATATTCGAAAGAGCTTGCTTTGAGACAACTAGGCAGGTTCACAAAGCTCAAGGCGGAAAGGTTAGACTTATCTTCCTGCATGTTTTCTTCTGTGATTGGCGTAGATTTCCTACTTTAATGGGATTTACAAAGACTCTTAAGAGTACACGTGGAATTCTGTGACTCGCTTGGATTTCCAAGAATACATCATTCCACATGAGCTGTGCAAGCAAAATTTCCAACAAGTGAGCCCATATCTGATGCGCAGATGTGAATTGCACACACAAATGTCCCTCCCCCACCCCCGAAAATATTTTGTTTTTATTGTAGAGAATTCCTTTCTCCCAAGCTCCCATTACTTATGCTTTTCTTAGGAGTAAAGCGGCATGTGTTTTCAGTTTTGAAAAATACATGCACAATAAAGGTGAATATTGACTTACTTGTGAATTTGTGCATGGTTGCGTCATTTTTCAGGGCCATGCCTCTGAAATGCCAGCAAACCCACTAGTGACCCAGAACTTTGCAGTGCCACCACATTGATAGATTATATACTATTATGTGGACATACCGATGGTGAGTGGACCGGCAGTGAGTGAAGAGATGCCGGTGGTTAGTGGGCTGGCAGTGCATGAGATGGGGGCGCTTAACTGTTAGGTTGAAGTCCTTGCAGGCCGTGTTAGAGTTAACAGTCCGTGGACTGTTGTTGGCCTTACCCCATTGCGCATACTGTTGGGAGCGCGAGTAATTGTAGCGGCATTTGAAAAGGCAAGACTGGCGTGCGCTGTTTCTAGGAATTCCGTGTACCAGGAATTCTGTGTATGACGTTTGGCAGCACATCCTCAGAACGTACTCCATAGCGCGGGTGAGGTGCACGCATGCTGACGACTACCCATGCTAAGCGGTTCGAGGCGTGTCATCAAAAAAAGACTGGAATGGGAGCGGCATCCAGAATGATGTTGAAGGAGATCCATTAGCGTAGCGTGTGCTGTGGGTAACAATCGCCACGTGTCATCTGATGTTAAAAAAAAAAAAAAGACTAGAACATGCGCAGCTTCAAAGAATATAGCTGCGTGTGTTTCATGTAACGTGTCAGCAGCATTGTTGTAGCAGTAGCCTTGTCGACAAAGCAGGAAGTCGGATTTTGTAGATGCGGCCGTAAAAAGGGAGAATCAGAGCAGCGTGACATGCCATGCTTGAGAGTGGTGCATCCTGGGGCATTTGGAGCCGCTTTTGGAAGATGCGAGGCAACGTGTAGTGTGGTAATTCCTGATTGAAGAAGATTGGGCTTTCACAGGGCCAGTGACCCGTTAAGCAAGCATTGACGAAGTGGAAACTCTACCACTCTAGTTTCATGCCACTACTATTTGATTTTGTATCTGAACGTTCGGGTGAGATGTCGCTCACCAGAGAGGAGGACTTAGGGTTTGCTACCAGTGAATTTTTACACAGTGCTATGCTGAAGTTCTACTGATGTCAGTTGCCAAAATATTCCTATTTTGTGTACAGTGGTCAGGAGAAAGCCCCCCCCTTATTTGTTGTGTGCAAGTGTCCATGTTTTGCATCTCTCCTCCTGTAAGCGTCTGCAGGAGTAGTGACTATGGCTGAGTCCATGTTTACCCTGATCCTGCAAGAGTATGCAGTAGCAGGTGAGTGTGTAGAATGTTCCTTGGTCCTGCGAGGGTGCGCGGTAGAAGGTATGTTATAGTGTAATGATCCCTGATCCTGCAAGGTTTTGCAGAAGAGGGTGAATGGGTAGTTTGTCCCTGGTCCTGGAAGGGTATGCAGTAGAGGGTAGATGTGTACTATTGGTCCCTAGTCCTGTGAGAGTATGCAGTAGAGGGTGGGTGTAGTATTTGCCCCTGGTCCTTCGAGAGTATGCAGTAGAGGGTGGACGCGTAGTATTTGTCCCTGGTCCTGTTAGAGTATGCAGTAGAGGGGGAGTGTAGGGGGTGTGTGGAGTAGATGCATTTACTTTACGTCCCTAGTCCTGTGACTGACTGGCAGTAGAGGTAGGTGTAGAACACATGCCTGGTCCTGCAAGTGAGTGTTATAGTAGGTATGTGGATTACATGTGTGTCACTCGGGGTGACAATATTGTTCCCCTGGTATGGCACATGTAAGTGGCTTGTTTGGATGGGTTCCGTGTGACCCTTATGTGGGTGTACTTTTGGTTTCGTATGGATGGGGTCATATGCGACTGTTGTGTGAATATTTTTTAGGGCTAATATAAGCCAGAGTCTTTTATGGCTCGGTTTGTATTTTCATTAGTCCAGTTGTATCATTTTATTAATTTCTAATGGATGGATATGCGTTATAATCTGCTGTTGGTTGTAATGCATTCTCTCCTTAGGTTATCTGTTCCCTGCTGCTCAGCCAGTGTGTTATGTCATGGAATGTTGGTCAGTGCTTGAAGAAGTGGACAGTTAGAGAGAGTGGGCGGAGCAGAGAGGATGATGCTCCTGGTGGGGTACTTTTTAGGTCTCGCCTGAGCCAGCGCGCATGCGCTGCTCTGCGAGACATTTAGTAAGCGGGTTTTGAAAGTGCTCCCAAAGGCTTTTGCCGGCCACCAGCTTGCGGTTACGCGCACAAGCGCGTGCGCCTCGCTCCGCCTCTCCAATCAGTGCTGCGCGTGCATCCCTCGCGTGCTTAGCACAGAGCACGTCATCGCGATCACTTTCGCTTTCACTGCGATCGCGATCACTTTCGCGTCTTTTTGTTGCTTTTTTTTAAGCTGTGTGGCTTCTTTTGACCAGCGCTCCTCACCTCCCCCCCCTCCCCTCCCCATGAGCCATAACGAGAGGAAAGACAGATGCGATCGCAATCACTTTCACGGCCAATGCTCGTTTCTTCTACTCTCTTCATCGTTACTTCCGCTTCTGCCTTAACCCTCTTCACTTGTTCCAATCTTCACTCTCCCAACCTCTTTTCTCCCTCTTACAACCTCTTTCCTTCTCCCCTTCGTTCCCCGGGCCCCTCCCCTTCTTCCTTGAGGCTCCCAGGAAGATTTCTCCTGCCTATGCTAATTAAATGCAAATCGCTTGGGCCAGTGTCCGCGAGCGCCTGAACGCTTTGTGCGCGTCCCCTATTTATCTTTAGAAAGCTGTGGGGAGAACATGGCCGGGAGAACATGGCCTTCAGAAACCGTTATGTTTCGGATTAGAAAGCCCCAAGTTGTTGGCAAATATTTTTACCGCCTGGGCGGCAAACCTGCCGCTACCACAGAAGCCCGAGGATGCGCCAGCATACTCCGACTTTCACCATTTGCACATGACGCGCGGAACGAAAGTGAGCACTTTAATACAACTAGAAAATTCAAAACGCATTAAAACGGCATCGGCATGAACTGGTGTTTTGAGCATGCTATTAAAGAATGTGCAGTGGAATACTTAGTCGATTCATTCATTGCATCCTGGAAGGTGGTGAAGCATTTTAACACTGTCTGCTCCTATTTCTCAGGGAATGCTGAAAGCTGATAGATATTAAAGCTGTTGGAATACCTCTTGCTGCTTTTCCGCGGGGGAGAAGCAGAGATAGCTCCAACTCCATTTCCTTTTGTTCTTCCTGGTTCTTGGTGTGCTCTGATTCTCTCCCACTGTTTGCAGACAGACACCTTTTGGTGTTCTCCAATATATTGCCTTTACCTGCATCTCTTGTTGCGATAGAGTCTGGCTCTCTGGTGTGTGCCTGCGTGCGTCCTCCCTTTACCATCGATTCCATGTTGAGACACTCAGCATGTGTCCGTGTATACTACCTTTAATCACCTCGGTACCATCAAAAACATTCTCACTTGAGCATTGATGTCTGCATGTTCGGGGTTGAGTGTTTAGAAAAAGATTACAAAGGCAATACTTGGGCACTTCCCTGAGCCGTGCTTTCTTCTCTTAATTATCATTACAAAGTGTGGGAACTCCTCGAGACAGACAAAGCCAGGAATACACCTTATAAGTGTTTAGTTATCCAGCACAATATCCTTGGTGCAAAAACATCAAGTGTTGCATGGCTAAACACTTATAAGGTCCCAAAAGCGAGACCTATTGGCTATGCCAATGCTTGTTTATATAACCTGTAACCTCTTCAATAAAAGTACAACTTGTCATTCTGCATCAACTGGCTACCTGACCCCTGCTTACCAAGAGGGAATCCTTCAATTACAACAAAATCAGCCTCAGTTTTGGACTGGAATATAAATGACAGCAGCATCCACCTCCGGCCTCTGCTGCTATTATTTCCACATAATTCCTCCATGTCTTCTTCCATGAACATTTTGATGTTAAACCGAACCCAGCAGTGGAAATATATACCGATCTTAAATTCACAAAGCACTGTTTCCAGCAATTAACATTGCAGTGATTATGTAACGTGGATGTGTCTCTGCACTCTCAAGGGGCTTTTTGGGTAGCATGTTGCGGCCCACAAAACCGTTAATTAAAAAAATTAACATAAGTCTCAGAGAAACTGTATCACGATAAAAGAAATTGGCCCTTCTATTTCTCTCTCTTATTTGCACCAGTAATGCAAGGCTAGACATGTAGCAAATGGTTTTAAATACTGTGCAATGTCCATGCACTTTAGTAAGCAGATAAGACATATACTTCACAGTATCACACTATTCTCAAGCATCGAAAATAGATTGGGACTGAAGGAATATAATTTGGAAATTCTTCTGAAGTACTCTTATTTTCCCTTGTCATTTTGAACCTGTAATACGAAAAGTATTTACTTCGTTTGCCTGTTATTTATGGTAATGCTCTGTTTTGGGCATAAAGTGCTTTGAAGATCTTGGTACCTCATGGCACTTCAGGAACTGGGAATGGTAGAATAAGTTATTAGTGTGTCATATGTGCAATACAGGGTTGTTGACCACTGATTAAGCGCTCTGCATTGCTGTGTAAAGAGTCCAGGGGCGCCTGAATGTCCCTGAAAGCCTGGGTTCTGGACATATTGACAAAGCCGGTAGGCCTGGAGTTGGCTGCCGTACTTTCATCTTTGTCAGTGATTGTTTTGGTATATCCTGATTTTTGTAAAACGTTATTGTCAGTGGAGCTACAAAGTACTTGCCAATATTTCTTTCAAAATTGCTACAATTGTAAAAAAAAAAGTGGTCTCAACACATTAGAGCAGTCCCTAGCACTCAAGGAAACTACTTAGGGCCCGATTCCGATCTCGCTCGGAAGGCCTCTGAAACGGATTTGGCTTTACCGGATCCGATTCGTAGCCCTTGTTCACGACCGAATCTCACACAAGTCCGAACGACCAAGTACGATGCGAAGATCGCGTATGCGCCGACCGAATCGTTTCCGGACCCGAACCGCTCCGTACGTCTCATTTGTAGACTAATCGTGCCGCGCAATGGAGCCGATTTCCGACCGAGCGAATACGATGCACGATTCGGACAGCTGCTTCGCCTCTGTCTCAGCGAGTCGAAACGGCTGTCGGAAGCGTACTTCGGGGGGCCCCTTCACCCGTGGCCCTCCGCATCTATCACGGGGGGTTCTCATGGGTCCCCCCGATCCAAGCATGCACAGTGTGGCTGGCACCATGGGGTGCCCGCCACAGGGTGTACGCTTTTCCCCACCCACCCCTTTTCTGCTATGGGAGCCTGTGTACGAGTCTGTACACAGGCTCCCTTAGAGTTCAATGGGAGTCTGAGCGAACCTAGTCCGTAAGCATACGTCTGCATCGTTCTCGCTCGTTCAGACTCCCGGAGCACATCTCGCTGGGAAAGCCCTCCGGAGTCGTACGGATGGCTTTCCGAGCGAGATCGGAATCTGGCCCTTAGTATGCAAATGCTGTGAAACAGCAGAATGCTGTCACTCACAGTGAAGTTAGCCAATGGCTCAAGTGGGTGACCCAGTTCCCACAGGGTATGCTATAATGGACGAAAGAAAAATGTGAATAGTACAACATACAAAAGCAGACTAATAAATGTGAGGGGTAGGCTGGAAGCCACTACAAGTAAAAATATTATTTCTATATAATTTCAGTAAAATCAAAAGGACTTGGCTAACTCCGGACCTAAAAAAAAAAAAGACAACAATAAACCAGAAGGACAAGTTGGTCTCTGCATTGATGGCAATCTTTTTAGATGTTGGAATCCCTAACCAGGATTCCACAGTTCTTCACAAGTAATCGGGGGTGGTGTATGTCTAGATGCAAGAGTGAAGTTATCTGGATCCTGCAAAACCACTTATGAACCGCCTCCTACATGTTGCACTTCATCGCTATACAAAGGGAAAAATAGCCAAAATAGTGAAATACAGTTGTTCTTACTTTTTGAGTAGTAGGTGCATTTTCTCTTTAGGAACAGGCATGCAGTAAGAGTGTTATATTTATTATTAATGTGGTTGTCACCTTTTCGTCTTTTAACCTGAGTATATTTGAAGACCTTATTAAACCCTTCTTTGGTTGCAGCATAAATCCTGTTACTAGTAGGAAAGATAATGGTGTGTATATAAAGGAACATCAGTTGTATCGAATGTTTCAATCGCTTTTTTTGCTACTTTTTCAGCTGGTTGGAGTCCGAATAGACCAAATGTTTTCTTGTTGACGGATTTCATTTCATAGCATCTCAACATGTTATTTCTGAGTCTAAGAGCTTGTCTTCCGAGCAGAAGGTAAAATAACCTTAGTATTGACGAATAATTACAGTAATTTGTTCCCAATAAAATCAGTCGGAAAGGTAGTCGCATAAAAGTAGAACGCTGGAGTTACCTTGGTTGCAGAAATATTGATTTTGTGCGGAAGGTGTAGGCGGAGAGGATTTTGGCCTGGCCTGGCAGTGCAGCTGCTGCAAGAAGTATAGCTAACAATTATGTTAAAAATACATAGAGTAGACGTTGGCTCCACCCAGGGGGACATCCTCCTTATCTCGTGCTATTGGCCGTTTGGTGCGTTTCTCCTTCCAGCCAGTGCTCATATTTGGATGCATGAGTGATTATTTTACATCTGAAAAGCACACTCACTCATCGTACTTTTTTGTCACATTCAGTTCTTTATCCTGTACACACATTCTACACAGACAGGAGTCCTTGCTACTTTTTCTCAGCGTTGGCAATGCCAGTAGGGTTGTCTTTAATTTGTTAAACAGCATGTGTGCAAGCAGCACGTGTACACCGCATACGCGAATGCCGTGTTTACATGCAATCGCCCAGTAAAGCCAGAACCGTTTGCTTGGCCAGTGCTTGTTTGAGCGTTTGCTCAACATGCAGAAGGCCTGGAAGTGAAGCTTGAGTTCTGCTGATGCTTTCACCAAGGGACCATGCTAATGATGTTTGCAACAATGCGTCCCACTGCTCTAGGAAGACGCTCATTGTAACGTCAGATTTCTGTAATGGTTTAATGTCTGTGCATGAAGCATTGCGCTTTGATACGGTGAGATTTCTTGGCAGGGATCCAGTTGAGGCGCGAGAGATTTGTTTGGATTCGGTTTGTCAGGCAGTTAAAACATTTAGCAGAAGCTCATCACAGTTCGCAGAGCTGCAGGTGAACTCGCATTTAACATTTTTTTAGGATCAATGAGAATAGAAAGGAAGGGATGGCTGGAAAGCTCGATGAGTTACATGTTTGCCAACGAGATAGGGGGTGAGCTTTAGGTCACAATTTCTAATGTAAACACAGCAAGGCCAACCCATCTTCTAATTTTTCAGAAGTCGATAAATTCAGTACCTTTTCATTTACAGGCCTTGGAAATAGCAGAAACGCAGTATTAACCAATCCTTATTTTAAAAATATTCTAGTTATGATTTTAAAGGGAAATTTGAGGTAACGGTCTCCCACAGCACACACTGCTAAATGTAATGCTTCTAGAAGGTAGCAAGAGGTGGGGTTGGATATATAATATAAGTATGCATAGACTGTCTTTATGCAGCATTACACATCAGAGCGGCTGATGGGAACCGAAGGAGTTTGTTTTTTTCAGCTGCTAGGAAAATTGAGGTTTAATAGAACGACTGCAACATTTTATTAGCAGTACACTTTGGATTTTTATATTTTTTTAATGCAAAGAGGTATGTAGAAGAAGGACGTGCCACCAAGGCACACCTTTCTTTGAAGCTTGTTTGCCCCAGGGACGTTATAGTTGGGCGCAGATTTAATTCGTACAAAACCAGTGAAACTCCGCAGTTGTAGTTACCTGAGCGAACTATAACTTACACCCCCACAATACACTGCTTATGACCTCACATATTGCATCACTGATGACATCTCAAATAACATCACTGATGACATCATCCAGGGATTGTGAGTGTTTTCTAAAGGTTTTGTGTGTTAAACGTACATACTAAGGTACCACAAAAGTTAAATGAGTATACTTTGTGTACTACTAATGAGTGATTCCTTTTTTTTTTACATAGTTTGTGAGTCACTGTGTATGAGTGGGTGTGTGGGTGTGTGAGTGGCTGTACAGGTGCGGGTGTGGGAGTGGCTGTATGGGTGTATAAATGGGTGTGCAAGTAGCTGTGGGTAGCATGGTGGCTGTGTGAGTGGCTGTATTGGTGAGTGAGTGGGTGTGTGAGTGGCTGTTTGGGTGGGTGAGTGAGTGGCTGTGTGAGTGGTGTATGGGTGGGTGAGTGGGTGTCTGAATGGATGTATGAGTGAGTGACGCTGTGTAAGTGGCTGTATGGGTGAGTGGCCTAGTGAGTGTTTGGTTAAGAGAGTTGGTGGGTGAGTGGCTGTAAGGAAGAGTGAGTGTCTGTGGGATTGGCTCTATCAGTGAGTTAGTGGTTATGTGAGTGGTTGTGTGGATGTATGAATGGTATGTTAGTGGTTGTGTGCATGTATGAATGATTGTATGGGTGAGTGAGTGACTGCTGAGAGGCTGTATGGGTGAGTGAGTGGTTGTATAGGTGAATAACTGGGTGTGTCAGAGAGGTGTGGTGCCGCTTCCAGGGCGACTGACGCTGGGGATCACGGTTCGATCCCTGGCTCCGGCGGCAGGGGTCTGCCCAGCACCATGCGACTCTGGGCAATAGCTCGCTTAATCTTCCCAACGGCCCCCACCGCCGAGAGACCCCTTCGGGGGTGATTCGTGCGCTATACAAGTACTGGATTTGCATTTGCATTTTGCATTTGTGTCAGTAGCTGTATGGATGAGTGTGTGGCTGTGTGAGTGGCTGTTTGGGTGAGTGACTATGATCAGGCTCTATGAGTGAGTGGGTGTGTGAATGGCTCTACGGATAAGTGAGAGGTTGTGTAAGTCCTTGTATGGGTCTGTGAATGGGTATGTGAGTGGTTGTATGGTTGTACGAGTGGACATATGAGACGTTGTATTGGGGTGCGAGTGGCTGTGTGAGTGGGCTGTGGATGATTGTTGCAAAGTCATCCTGTGCCCTGGACACCCCCCAACTATTTGCTGACTGGTACTGGTAGTAACTGACTGACCCTGGGCTCTGCTTAACCAGGCCCAGTGCTATGCTGAAAGAGGCACTTAGAGTACATTGAAAACACCTACATACACTAAAGTACACTATGGGTTAGGGTACCCCTGTGATTGGCATGACCTCTCCTATAAGGCCATAGTACATAATAGGGCAGGGGGGTTGAAACTACCTTTAAGTCCCTAGTATAGAATAGGGTAGGCCAGTTTAGGGGCAAGCAGCCTTTTCTGCACTGCACTTGCACTTTTGTGCACTGCTGGAGCCTGAGGTCAGTAGAAGCAGCTCTGTGTTGCAGGACTGCTTTTAAAATGCAAAAAGTGCCCAAAATCGACTATGGTGTTTGGGGCACTTAGAAATTAATAACCTACAATGTTTGGACATGGTAGGTACCCCCAGGGTCTCCCATAGGTGTCCCAGCAGTGGGGGGGGGGGTCAGATACGTATAAAGAGAATCCTTATAAAAAGATTTGTATATGCCGTGGGGTTAGTGAAATTACTACAATGTGGGGAGTGAAATGTGCAAAGTGCTTCCCAAAATCGACTTTTGTGCTAGGAGCACTGTGAAATGAGGATGTGCAGTATTTTGATATATTCAGAACCCCTAAAGTCTTTCCTAGGTGTTCCAGGTGTGGGGGGTCCTGTAGGTATAAGCAGAGTCCTTATAAAACCTGTTTTTATAGGCCCTGGTATTGGAGAAATTGCCCAGTTCATTTTTCCATTGCAGATCCCCAGCCCATAGGTTAACATTGGAAGAGGTTATTAATAACTGGAGAAAGAAAAGCCATAAAGCTAGGATTAAAGGACTCAGTAGAATGGTAATGACAGATCCAACAATATGATATTGTTGAATTTATTCTACAATGTACAGACAAGAAGTTATAAGACTTTCTTGTCTGTAAGCCCAAGTAAAGCCCTCTAGTGCTCTGCCTTGTTTGGTCAGAGATAAGTGGATTAGCCTGGCTTCTTTGAAGAGGTGATAAATGACCCCTGGGGTTAGGAAGCCTTTCTGGGAGGAGAGGTTGTTGGTCATAGGAATTCCAGGGGGAGGGGCAGTAAATAACGCTCTTCAAGGGAAGAAGGAGACAAGCTAGAGAAACCAGTTTTCATTTCCAGCTCTCCACTTTGAACCCAAACATATGCTAGGCTTAAGGAAAGAATGAGCAGATGCAAGGGGGAGAGAATATGGCGATTAGCCAGCTCTTCTCTCCCTGCTGAAAATTCTGACATATTGAATTTTGGAGGAATAGTGCTTTCTGGGTTATCATTGTGCCACACTTTGGAGGAAGCGGTCTTGCTCTGGGGTGTTGCCCTGCACCTCATTGGACAGGAGTGCCCTCCTGCTTGACCCCAGAGAACACTGAACAAGTATCTGAGAGGGGCAGTGCCTCTCAGATCTGCTTGCTTGAAACCTAAGAGAACAAGAAGGGTCCATTCTGAGGAGTTTGATGTGCATTACCAGGCCCTGCACTCTGAAGATTGCGCCTCCTGCACCCTCTAAAACTAAAGCCCTGTGGATCAAGCCTGCTTCAAAAGGACTAAAGAGTGGACTCCCTGCAAGCTACAGGTTAACAGAGCTCACATTCATCATCAACCGACTTTATTTCGCACTTCGAAAATGCATAAAAATACACATAATAAAAAAACAAAAAAAACATTTCATTACATTTAAGAAGCCAATCATAGAATAAATACAATACAGAAACCATAGAGATATTACCCTTCAGGTTAAAAATAGAATCAAATAGCAGCGATCAAAAGTATTAAAAGCAAATGCAACTGTGGATCAAACCTGCTTCAAAAGGACTAAAGAGTGGACTCCCTGCAAGCTACAGGTTAACAGAGCTCACCTGGGCCGTCACCACAAAGCATCCTTCAGGCTGGAGTACTAAGAGTGGATTTGTAAGGGTTTTGTCCAAGTGGATTGTGGGAACTGAAGTCCCAAACTTTCAAGGACCCTCTTGGAGATTCCAGACCCTTGGATTGTGTTTTGGACACTTTGGACCCGCAAGAGGAACTTTAGGATGGAGTTCTTAACAGAATTAAGCCTGCTAGAGGAGGCTGCATGACGTCGGGTGAGAAATCCTCCAGAAAAAATTGCTAAATGTGCATTTGTCTCTGTCAGAGGCAACCAAATGTCCAAAAGTGGCACTGTTGTTTTCTAAGCACTAGAAAGTGTCTAATCTTTAAAAATGCACATCTCTGGTTCCCTACAGTGGATTCTTTTCCTTTTAGTGTCATTTTAAAGATAACCATATTTCCTATTTTTATAAATTGGTTTTGGATTTTTATTGTGTTGTGTCTTAATTATTTACTGAATTTGTGTTTTTAAATGCTTTACATATCTGTCTTTGAAGTTAAGCCTTCCTGCTCATAGCCAAGCTACAAAGGGTTGAGCATCAGAATAATTTTCTAAGATCTATTCTGAGCCCTATATTGTGTTAGTGGTATTATTGCCAGTGGTAAATGCATATCTGCCACTATTAATAATCCACTTCCCAACAATGATGTCATCAGTGATGTCACTGACCCTGTCATGAGTGATGTATTATGTGAGGTCATAAGCAGTGCATTGCGGGGGCGTAAGTTAAAGTTAGCTCAGGTAACTATAACTGCTGATTTTTACTGTTTTTTTTGTACGAGTGAAATCGAAGCCTCACTATAACGTCCCTGTAACCTTCGTTTTTTCCCAGTGAATTTCTACATTTTTTGAAATTTTGTATTTCCTAATTGTAACCACTAACCTTTGACTGAGCGTGTGAGTGAGTGCATGAGTGTCTCAGTGGGTGTACGAGTGTCTGAGTAGGTTTGTAAGTGGGTGTGAGAGAGTATGAGTGGGGCAGTAAGTGGCTATAGGAGTGCCTGAGTCGGTCTGTGGGTGAGTGTGTGAGTCTGTGAGTGGGTGCGTGAGTCTCTGAGTAGATTTGTGAGTGGGCGAGAGAGTAGGAGTGATTTTGTAAGTGGGTGCTTGAGTGTCTGATTGTGTCTGTGAGTGGGTGTACGTGTCTGAGTTGTTCTGTGAGTGGGTGCATAAGTGCCTGAGTGGGTTCTGCTCGTTTTCTGCCTTTTTTCTGCTCCCTTGTGACCTTTATTTTGCCTCTGTCTGCTCGTTTCTGACCATTATTCTGCCTCACTCTGCTCATTTCTCACCTTTATTTTGCCTCTTTCTGCTCTTTTCCCCTGGTACTGCGCTTGGGGGGGGGGGGGGAGGAGCCTCAAGACCCATGCGGTTCCTGCCAGCTTCCCGCCTTGTGCGGGAGCCGGCATTGCTCTCACAGACCGGGAGCTGCTAAACATGCAGCTCCCTGTCTGTGAGAGCAATCATTTTGTCTGTTATCCTGCCCGCTTGACAGTGGGCAGGGAAACAGACGAAACCTCTGCTTCCAGCAAGCGAGAGCGTTTTGTCAGCTCCCGCTTGCTGGAAGCGGAGTGTTTGCTCTGACTTGGCCGGAGCTATCGAAGCTCCCGCTAAGTCACAGCAAACAGCCATGTCCCAGGGGTGGACCACCCAGGACATAGCAGGAGCCAGTCCTGGAGGCTGGCTGTCCCCAGGGCCATTATTGGCTCCAGGAAGGGGGCCGTGTGGCCCCCCTCCTTTCACTTTCACAGACCAGCCCCGGGGAGGTGGTGATCCTCGGGTCTGAGAACGGCCGGGGAGGGGTGCCACGCGGCCCCCACTACTTTAAAAAAAGAAAGCCCCAGGCAGCTTGTGATCCCCGGGGCTTGGGGGTCTGTGCAGCCCCGCTTCATATTTAAGCTAGCCCTGGGGAGGTGGTAGTCCCTGGGGCTAGGGCGGGGGAGGTCCGCGCAGCCACCCTAAGTATTTTATTTTAAGCCCCGGGGACGTGGTGGTCTCCGGGGCTGGGTGGGGTCTGCCCGGACGCCACCTCCTAATTTAATCAGCCCTAGGGAGGTGGTGGTCCCCAGGGCTTTTTTAAGCCCTTGGAGGGGGTCCCGTGCACCCTCCTCCATTTTTTGAATAATTCCGGCCCACCCAAGGGCTACAATTAAAACAAGCACATATTTTGTGAAAATCACTAAAAATAAAAAAATAAAAATGCTTTAATGCTGTGATGGGGGTTCTAGGGGAAACACAAGACCAAGGCTTGGGGGTCAGGGTAATCCTACCCAGCCCCCTTTTCTTTTTTTTTTTCTTCTTTTTTTTGTGGGACTCGGCTGAAGTAGAGTCCCTAGATGGCTGCCAGGACTTCCTGGTTGAAGTGTTGGCAGCCAATCGGAGCTCTAAATTTCCCTGCCCGAGCTTGTTATTATTCGTGAATTAGCCACAAGCGCAGATAAACAAATTTGAATTTCCTTAAACAACTACTGAATGGATTTATACCAAATAACAAAAAGCACAATCTGCGGACCAAAAGGTAGCTTTCTGCCAAATTTGGTGTAATGCCGTCCAGCCGTTCGGGCTGTAGTCGTGTCTAAAGCTCCTATGGGAATTAACATGGGAAGCGCACAACATATAACAACTGGTTCAGGACATTTCCAGCAAACCTTCTAATGTTGTATTGGATTTGCCCACTGGAGGGTGATGAACTGTATTTTAATTTTATGCTTGGCTACAGCAACCCACTTGGTATAAATGAAATGTGCAGGACTACCTTTCCCAACATGCACTTGTTGTGAACTTTCATCAGAGTCCCACTTCAGGGTAGAACTGGTAATTAACTGAGAGAACAGGTGCCTGCAATTAATCTGCTGGACTTCCACGCATTTATTTGGCCTGTGAGCAAGGACTCAGGAAGTCCGAAACGCGTTGGGCCTCTTGAAAAAGAATTCACTGTGTGTTGCTGGCTTTGCTGCAATCCACAAGAAATAATTTTGACCTGTTTTGTGAGTGTGCCTTCACCTGAGGGCAACCTTTCTTGTGTATATTAAACAGCCGGTCCAGCCGTGAAGGCAGCACCACTGCATGAAGCACCAGGTCTTTTGTGGCTTTATATTTTGTCACATTTGGAACAACAGGTTTGGGACATTTGCAGCAAACCCGGTAATGTTACATTGGATTTGCCCACTGGAGGGCGATGAACTGTATTTTAATTTTATGCTTGGCTACAGCAAACCCACTTGGGATCAAATGAAATGTGCAGCACTGCCTTTAACGACATGCACTTGTGAACTCACTTCAGAGGCCCACTTAAGGGTAGAACTGGTATTTAACCGGGTGAACAGGTGCCTGCAATTATTATGCTGAACTACCTCGCAATTGGCTTATGAGCAAAGACTGGGGAAGTCCAAAACGAGTTAGGCCTCTTCAAAAAGAATTCAGTCTATGTTGCTGGCTTTGCTGCAATCTGCCATAAATAATTCCAACCTGTTTGCCAGTGCGCCTTCTTGTGGATATATATATATATATATAGACTGAGCAAGTTAATAAAAACCATTTCAGAAACAGAAAGCCTATCCTATGATAATGTCTCAAAGTGGCATGGGATTGATACTATATTAGAACATTGGAATGTTGGGAGCTCCATTGAAGACAATGGAGTTGCTCTGGGCTTATAATGGCTGGTATAAGCCCAGCACTCCAACATTCCAATGTTTGTCTTTTTGTTTCTCCATTTTTAATTTAGAACATTCTACCCTTAGTGGGTGGAATGTTCTAATAGCCTTATAGCCCTTCTGCCTCAGGCTATACCAGTTGTTAAAGGCCCTCTCCCTCGTTATAGGCCCTCGCCTGCGGCTCGAGCCTATAACTCGGGATCAGGGCCTTTAACAACTGGTATAGCCCTCGGCAGCGGGCTATAAGGCTATATTAAATCTTCTAGTAGCAGTCCCTGTAGTTGATTCACGCATCATCTGTGAGGGCGAACTATTGAGAACAAGCATTTACAATGCAATAGGTCTCTCAATTGCGAGATTTTGAGCCATGGGCATTGTTAATGGCAATGCCTTTTATAATATTAAAAGGCATTGTCATTTACAATACCAATAGGTCAAACTTTGGCAAAAGTAAGACCTATTGCATTGTAGAGAGCGGTGTCCTTGAAGCGGGCGCCGTGATCCACATTATAGTTAAAAAAATTTTTTTTTTTAAATGAAACTGAGCGCGGTGTCCCTAAAGCGGGCGCCGCGCTCAGCATGCAAATTTATAAATAAATAAAAGGTGAAAGAACGTAGCCATTGTGCCGTGAGTGCTGTGGTGTTAGGGGGCAGCCACTTTTAAAGTTGGAGCGGCATAGCGCTCTCCACAAAAAGCGGCCGCCATTGTCCTGTGTGGGCGCGCTGCGGATACAAAATAATACACTTAAGGGGTTACGTCCAATAGTGATGGCCAGAGAGGACGTGATACATTTTTAAAAAAAGAGAATCTGACCACCTTAATTTATTTCCTGCTATTTATTTCAGCAGAATAAGAACCAATGTAAACCTATTTGTATTGGTCCTGGCTATTTTTTGCCATGTATTTAACATTCAAAAACAATTTTTTTTGTATTATTCACCGTTTGCCTGAACATAAAGCGATACATATAGTGGTTTTCACAAATAAACATAATGTGTACAAATTCATAAAACAATACAACTTTTCACTGTTGGTAAAATTTGGCAATAAGTGCATTAATCACAAACTGTTACTTAATGTTACACCAGTGGTTTGTCAGACCAATAATCACAAGGAACTCCTTGGAAAAACTATTCCTCTTTCTTTTTCTGAGTTCCTTTTTCCATGGGGTTAAGCTCTGGGCATTAGGGGATATAAAGTTGAATTAGTCTCCCTATCATGCCAATTGGGCTATATTAGTTACCCTCATGGAATAACTTGAAAAGTGTCGATGCGTTTCAAATCCCTAGATTTATCAGGGGATTTTCTTCAGGGCAAATGGTGCGGTGTAATCTGAAAAAATTAAAAATGCAAATTATAATTGGGCCCTTTTCAGGAATTTACACAATTTTTTAGCTCGACTTAGTATTTGGTTAGGGTACCTGGATTGTTTCTTATAGTTATGACTCAGGGTTTCGACAATTTGGTTTTTGAATGCTGAAAGGAAACAAATGACTTTTTTTTAAAATGTACTGAGAAATAATTATGAGCTGCATAAAATGCGCACGTTGCTAAAAGAAAAGTGCTTACTTGTAAGTTGCTGGAGCCGCATTTGCATCCTGTTTGTGTATTCTCATGTTAGCTCATTTTATTTATTTCGAGCGGCATTTAACATTTATTTCTGGCTATAAAGAAAAAAGTTGAAAGAGCTACTTAGTTGCCTCTTTGATTATACATGAAGTTGTTGATCTTAACATTGTATCTCAACACTTACTGAAACAAGCATTTGCAATGCAATAGGTCTCGCATGTACGCAAGTTTAAGCTATTGGCATTGTAAATGACAATGGCTTTATTTATGTTTTAAGAACCAAAACATAAATAAGAGGCATTGTTATTTACAATGCCAATAGCTCAAACTGCGTAAATGCGAGACCTATTGCATTGCAAATGCTTCTTTCCAATTGTAACTTCAAAAGATCAGTGAATAACCAGTTCTAAAATCTGGTTAGTCATAATGTTGGCTGTCAATGAGAGCCATACATAATAGTAAGATGACTTTGAGAATGCAAATTCTTTAGACTCCACAATTAGTTGGAGGGCTTACATGGCTTATAGATGTTTTTGAATAGCGGTGTATATGAGAAGTACTTTGGTAATGTGCGTGAGATTCCGAGGCGTATTACAAACTTATCACATCAAACATTTAGCTGAACTTTCAATATTGGTTGAAGCGGAGAGATTTGTGAGGAGCAGTGTCACATTTGGATGTCATTTCCAAAACGTCCTTATCAATTGTCAACTGTCTTCTACCAACTGGGTAAGTTTATGTGGCACTGGGACTGGGTCCAATCAGAATTGGTAAACGTGGAACCCATGAAGTCAACAGGCACCTGCTGGGACAGGAAACTAAGATGTCATCCTGTATTTGAGGAGGCATGACCAATGGATGACCACAGACGCTAAAGTAGTGCGTCTATAAAATTCCCAGAAGCAGAGATAACACAACCCAAGGATAACTTTGAACACCATAGTAGTAGGCTTATTGTGTCCCCCTAGCAGCAGGGGTGCGGTATTATATGTGTAACCACAGATACCACAGAAATGGGCCATTGGTGTTCACCCAGAGATAGTAAAACAATGGTGCTCTAGCAGTAAACTGTAGGTAGAATTAAGAGGATGAAAAAGGTTGAGACTTGAACATACCTTTGCAGGTGTTTGTGACCACTGCAATGTGAATGACGATAGGGTGTAATAACACAGATGTTTCAAACGTAACCAAAGAGAAAGACCTAAAAAAATAATCTATTTCACTGCAACTGACCCCAGATTTCAAGTCGAAAAAGTGGTAGCTTGTTTAACTCATCATGCTCTCCGAGATGTTGGCCATGACTTGCCTCCGCCGTGAGTATACTTAGATTTAGAGGCTAAACAATAGAGTGGCCGGGATTTGTCGTAGAAGTTTACGACATTATTCTCCCATCAGACATGTTTTCTTACCAGCCTGCTCCGTTTCTCCGTCGCGCGCACTACGCAGTCATGTCAGCTAATAATGCGATGCTTTGATAATGTATTTTAAACCTAGTTGCTGCTTTCTTTTGCATCTTAAGGCAACTGTTTGACAGATAAACATTTCGAAATTGAACAGCTCGTGGAATTTCCTTTAAAAATGAAGCACTTGCACATTTCCTCTCGGTGAATGAACGCGACCGACGAAATTGCATCGAGAGTTTTTACGCTTAGGCGCTTTGACCCGGAGTGTCGCTGCGTCAAACGTCCAGTGAAAGAGCTCTGCGTGGAATAACAGGGCCCGATTTTGCACTAATTACACAAAAGGTGTGCATTGTTTGTATTTGCGCTGCGCTGTAAGCAGGAAGCTTAACTACAGGGTCACACCATACGCGTGCACATATGCTGTCCGGGCAGGCACCGCGAGAGGAGACAGGGAGGGCACAAAATATGCCTCCCTCCCAATACAAACAACGCGAGCCGTACACGTGCACATTGCCTGTCCGGGCGCGTGCACATCTCCTGTCCCCCTTCGGCCGAAAAATCGACAACAATAGATCTCGCCAAGCGAGCAGCGCATGCGCTGCGTTGCTAGGCGAGACTTAAAAATGTTCTGATCTGCGCCGAGCTTGTCTGAAGCGATATTCTGTTTTATTTTATGGTCTGGAGCTAAAAGGAGACATTTGTTAGTGTGGACTTGTCTCTCTGATTTTGTAAATTCTTTTGTGCTTAACACACATTTACGTAGTCCGTATTAAGTTAAAAAATCCGCTAAGCCACTTACTTTAGTTGTGGGGCAGCTTGTCCTGCCAAACTCTTCTTAATGAACTTTTTATGTTCGTATGGGTTCAAGTTTCTGCAACGACAGAGATAAGCATGTCAATACCTTTCGAAAGCGCTGAATTAAAGCGTCATGATTTCCAACTTGCTTTGTTCAGTGAGTAACTAAGGAATAGCTTAAAAGCATACTGGCCACGCCCGGCTTGTCGCTTACGAGCTTACTAGTCCAAAACTGTTCCATGTTTTTTCAAAAGGAAAAGAGCCATGCGAGTTGTGTAATTTTTTTATGAAGCTCCGACTTACTTGGTAAAGCGTTGTTGCACTGCCCCAAAGGAACGCTGTTTGATTACTGTTTGTAGTAGTTGAAATGGTGGTTTCAGTGTTACTCTAGAATACAGAAACATAGGCTATTGCTCACGCAATTCTTTGGAGGTTTAAAAAGGATGCAATGTACGATTTTGTTTCAAGACTGACTTTGAAACGATGCGGTAGCTCCGGCGAGTGATTCTGACTTCTCCAGGCTTGGAGTCCTATGGATTCCTTTCCGGTTCCTGTGAGTCATTTTTATGTTCCTATAGTTGGAAGTTGTGGACCTGGATCTGTGTATTTATTAGAAATACACATATTCGTCAATTGGTTTCAGCTTAGTCTTTTCGTAAAAAATAACTAACTTGCTACCATTTGGAGTCGTTATGAGCCAAAATTTTGTTTTTCATATCGAAAACCTTTCAAATTTTCATTCGTGAAAACGAGCATGTGTTTAAGCTATAAAGGTGCATTCTGGGTAATGAAGTTATCCAAGGTGTTTGGATAGTTTTTATTGTTTAAGGCCATGGTAGTGTGGCTTAGATTTTGGATAATTCGGTCATCTCATTCAAGCCAGTTTGGTCACTATGAAACTTTAAAATGAGGTACGCCTTCTTCTGTAAAAGTCGGGTCTCAATGTTGCCTCCTCTTGGTGATTGTTTAAGTGCTGATAGCACTGTCCAAGAAAAATCTTTTTCTGTGTGGTTTTTGTCTATGAAATGTGATACCATTGGTGCTGCCTGCACTTGTTTTTTAATTTGAGAACGATGTTGAACAATTCGTTGATTAACTTGTTGTGTTGTTTTCCCAATATATAGTATGGGGCAGGGGCAACGAATGGCATAAATGGAATTCTTTGTTTTACAATTTGTAAATTCTTTGTGTGTCCATTTGATATCGTTATGGATGAATTCTGTTCCTACAAGTGTATTGGCACAGGCAGAGCAGTTCCCACATATATGATGTCCTTCTAGAGGTGGCATTTTCCACTGTGCTCGTAAGTCCTTCCTCAGTGTAGTGGGAGCCATATCTGCTCGGATTATATTTTGTCCAATGCTTTTTCCTTTTTTCATGGCAAATAAAGGTCTGTCCAGTGGACATTCAAGGTCCGAGAGAAGGTGCCAATTATTTAGTATTATTTGGCGGTATTTGTTGATGTGTGGGCCAAAAGTTGTAACACAGACTAGTTTCTCTAATGGTTGCTTTATATTCTTTGTTAATAGATCTTCTCGTGGTGTGTACCAAGCCCTCTTAGACGCATGCTTTAACATTTTGCGTGGATATCCTCTTTCTCTGAGTTGATCACACAGCACAGCAGCGTGTAAAAAAAGTCTTCCTTTCGAGCGCAGTTCCTTCGTATGTGCAATAGTTGTCTATACGGGAGGTTGTCCCGTAGGCTCCTTGGATGGGAGCTTGTATAATGTAAAATTGTATTCCGATCAGTATGTTTACGGTGGAGTGTCGTCATCAATTTTCCTTCATATGGAACTACTTCTACATCTAAAAAGGTGAGGCTTGATTTACTTTTATTGAGGCTAAATTTGATATCCTGATGTCGGTTGTTTAGCCATTCATGGAAGGATTGTAGTTGATCTTCGGTGCCATTCCAAAGGCACCAAACATCATCTATATACCGGAACCACTGTTGAATTTGTCCTCCAAATGGGTTATTGTTGAAAATATATTTGTCCTCAAAGCAAGCCATAAACAGGACCGCCATTTCTGGGGAGAAGGGACAACCCATCGCAGTCCCTTTTGTCTGCATAAAGTACATGTCTTCAAATTTGAAATAATTTCGTTTGAGCGCTATTTCTGCCAATTTGAGTATGAATTATGTTGGTACACTTTGTGGTCTATTCCGAGTTTCCAAATAATACTCCATAGATTGTAATGCCTCTTCTTGTGGAATTTGTACGTATAAGGAGACGACGTCCAATGTCACCATCCACTGTAGATCATGGTCAAAAGGATGGTCTTCAATTTTTGTGATGAAATCCATCGTGTCTCTAATATAGGACTGGACATCTTGGATGAATGGCTTTAGAAAAATATCCACAGATTTAGCAGTGGGCTCCAAAACGGAATCACACCCGGAGACAATAGGTCGGCCTGGAGGTTGTTCTAAGCATTTATGAATTTTTGGCAAGAAATAGATGACCGGAGTTCTGGGATGATTTCTGTTCATGAACTCGAATTCCTTTTGACCTAATATTCCATCATCGAGTGCTTGTTTAAGTATTATGGATATTTCACCTTGGATTTGCCTTGTAGTGTCCTCCTTCAAAATTAGACGACTTGCATGGCTCTTTTCCTTTTGAAAAAAACATGGAACAGTTTTGGACTAGTAAGCTCGTAAGCGACACGCCTGGCGTGGCCAGTATGCTTTTAAGCTATTCCTTAGTTACTCACTGAACAAAGCAAGTTGGAAATCATGACGCTTTAATTCAGCGCTCTCGAAAGGTATTGACACGCTTATCTCCGTCGTTGCAGAAACTTGAACGCATACGAACATAAAAAGTTCATTAAGAAGAGTTTGGCAGGACAAGCTGCCCACAACTAAAGTAAGTGGCTTAGCCGATTTTTTAACTTAATACGGACTACGTAAATGTGTGTGAAGCACAAAAGAATTTACGAAACCAGAGAGACAAGTCCACACTAACAAATGTCTCCTTTTAGCTCCAGACCATAAAATAAAACAGAATATCGCTTCAGACAAGCTTGGCGCAGATCAGAACATTTTTTCAGTAAGTGTTGAGATACAATGTTAAGATCGACAACTTCATGTATAATCAAAGAGGCAACTAAGTAGCTCTTTCAACTTTTTTCTTTATAGCCAGAAATAAATGTTAAATGCCGCTCGAAATAAATAAAATAGTGTAAATTCCTGAGAAGGGCCCAATTATAATTTGCATTTTTAATTTTTTCAGATTACACCGCACCATTTGCCCTGAAGAAAATCCCCTGATAAATCTAGGGATTTGAAACGCATCGACACTTTTCAAGTTATTCCATGAGGGTGACTAATATAGCCCAATTGGCATGATAGGGAGACTAATTCAACTTTATATCTCCTAATGCCCAGAGCTTAACCTCATGGAAAAGGAACTCAGAAAAAGAAAGAGGAATAGTTTTTCCAAGGAGTTCCTTGTGATTATTGGTCTGACAAACCACTGGTGTAACATTAAGTAACAGTTTGTGATAAATGCACTTCTTGCCAAATTTTACCAACAGTGAAATGTTGTATTGTTTTATGAATTTGTACACATTATGTTTATTTGTGAAAACCACTATATGTATCGCTTTATGTTCAGGCAAACTTTGAATAATACAAAAAAATGTGTTTTTGAATGTTAAATACATGGCAAAAAGTAGCCAGGACCAATACAAATAGGTTTACATTGGTTCTTATTCTGCTGAAATAAATAGCAGGAAATAAATTAAGGTGGTCCGATTTCTCTTATTTAAAAAAAAAAAACGGATACAAAATAAAGCAGCCACCATTGTCCCCATTAGTGAATAAACATAACAGTGCTGACCCACTTATGATGTAGACTGTGTAACAGGCCAAGTAAAGGGTCCAGTCATTATGGGAGGTAACAAATGCAGACAAGGCAGTACCAAGGAGGGACTAACAAGCCTACTTATGAATCAGAAGCCAGCATTTACGAAGGACAATGACACAAGCCAATGACAAATGACATAAGCCAATGACAAATATGGGCGGAGAGTGGGAGGGGCTTCCAGTGCAAACCCCAATACAGCATACCTCGCAGAGCGAGCAGCGCATTCGCGCTGCCCTTAGGCTTGACCTAAAAATGGAAGCAAATGGCACTGATATAATTCTGCTGGTGGGCGCATAAATCACCACACATTCATCTGCCAGTGGAATTATGCAACCTCCAGGAGTGATTGCATAATCATGCCTTTTTTTAATTTCTTATTTGGACGAAGCTGTGCAGCATCACCAAAATGCACTGGCAAAGCCAGTAGGCCCCACAGGCGAGAGCTATTGGCTTTGCCAACGTATGTTTATTATGAATGTGACTGTATATGCAGACACACACGCCTCCTTTTTGTAAAGCCACCTCCCCATCTTTTGCAGAAATGGATGCAGTGCTGTTACACAGTATTAAAAACACCCGCATGCTTGGTACTTTTAAGACCGCAAATACAAGCTTCTTGCATGTGCTTATTTTATCAAGCTGTGACCGGCTCAAGCTCTCAGAAGGCTCCTCCCAGTGCTGCGATCCATCAATAATGTACAACTACGTATTTATTTAAACACCGTCGGCCAGCTCGTTTCTGTGCTGCAGGTGCTTACGTTTCTCCAGTCTTCGCCCGTGTTGCAATAAGCTTTTAATGAAAGAAGGATGCATTTAACGTTTTTTTATTAAAATTCCCCAAAGAGACAGGCAGCTCCTTAAAAACCTGCTCACCTCAATATCCCGCGACCAGTGACGTGCCTCACTTCTTCGAAGGAGTGACCATAATGCGGATGCAACAGTCTGACTCAGGAGCTGTTGTTGACTCAGCAGATCGATCGGCCACAGAGGTGGCGATCATAAATTATTCGACTTTGTAAAGCCATCTCCCCGTCTTTTGCAGAAATGGATGCCATGCTGTTATACAGTATTAAAAACACCCGCATGCTTGGTGCTCTTAAGACCACAAACACAAACCAGCCAATGGACTGCTGCGTGTGCTTTGAGTGATGTGTATTCTGTGCAGACACATCTGTCACAAGGAGTGCTCGAGGATGTTGGTTTTACTGAACAAGCAGGAGGGGGAGAGGAGGCAGCTTTAGCCCAGGAGAGGGAGCGAAGAGCAGCTGTTCACAACAAAGCACGTTGTGCCTGCAATAAGAGAAACTGTATAAAGAAAATAGTGCTTAAAGACTAAATAACAGGTACCGTGTAACAACCGAAGTAAAAGGGCCAGTCACCATGGGCGGTGACAAATGAAGAGAAGGCGGTACTAAGGAGGGACTAACAAGCCTATTTATGAATCCAAAACCAGCATTTAGGACGGACAATGACACAAGCCTATGGCAAATATGGGCAGAGAGTGGGCGGGACTTCTATTCCCTACTCCACTACAACAAGTCTCTCAGAGCAGAGAATGCGCGCTGGCTCTAAGCTCGACCTAAAAAGCATAAACACGTGTTTCATATCCACATCGTTGAGAGTTTCCATATGCTGAAATAGGCATACAGTTTAATGTTTTTGTGTGCTGCCCAGTTAAAAATGTTTTTTGGATGGGAATATTTGGCAAACTGCGAGAATTCATGTGAAAATGTTTTTCATCTTTCTGGCTGTTTCGTTTTGGTATCACCTTGAGGGACCTGGGCAGCAGTCATCCCATGACTATCTTAAGCAGAATGAGTGTTGGCACGGCATGATATTTTTGATACACAATAAAAGTGCCCCGAATTATCATATCTTATTATGAACTATGTTCCTTTTTCGGAACAGAAATAGAAAAGTATACTTCTCAGAATCATATGTTTAGGTGGGCAGAGAGTCCTACAGTACTAAATGAGTGAGAAAGGATTGGAGTGAGCCTAGTCAGTGAATGCTTATTCCTTTTTGCTTTCTCTATGTAATTTTCTGCTGTGGAGAAGATATGGCCTAAGCTAGAGCTGTCGACCTCGAAGCTGGGGAACCGGGTTCGAGTCTCGGCAGGGACGCTCAACAGCCTGTGATTCTGGGCAAACTACTTAATCTACCTGTGCCTAACAAAATGCATGTGTCCATCTTTAATGCAACTGGTGCTCATGTAAAGCACTCTGATACCTTCGGGTAGAGTTTGCGCTTTATAAAGCTCCCAAAAAAAGTAGTTTGAAAACGGATATCTGTTGGCCTTTTTTATGGAAAAGATGCCCTATCTATTGAAATGCATTGATCAGTTTGTTTTTCATGTGCCTTAAGGGGAATTATTATCCTGTTGTTTCATTTGTGAAGATTGGTGGTAGCAGTGAAAGTTTTTGATGATATAGCCTTTTTTAATTACTCACTATTAGGGAACAGTTGTATGAGGACTAAGGTCACCACCGCAGGGCACAGTCTTCAATGTCCTTTTCTGCTGATGTCAGCCTACGGGGACCGCCTAATGCGTTATGTGGCCCTGGGAGTATCATGCTTAATTTTTTAAATCATCTTCTCTTAAAAATGTAGTAAAAATAAATACTTTCAATAATGCTAGTTTTTTTTTAGTTGCAGGTAAAATAAACCAAACCTAATGTCCCTCAGCCAACTAGTCTGTGTCTGAGGCATTGAGGATAAGGAGAATAACCTGCTTCTTGTATTGCACTTACATAGGAAGCACGTGCCATAATATGATTTATAGTCAGTAGTTGGCAAAATGAAATTAATGCTCCTTGTGTTGAGAATGCAATACCAAGTCCACCTTTCCTTCAGGCAACAGAACCTGTTACCCTTTGTTTTTGGTGTCATCGTGTGGTGTTTCAACTAACTTGAGCTATCATGGCAACCATAGGTTCTAAGCCATCTCATTCGGTAGGGGGCCTATGAAGTGTTTGGCTTTTGAAACTGAAACCTGCCCTTTCAGTAGTCTTGCTGGTCTCCTATGTGATGGCAGCCATGTTGGGAGTCAGGCCCTCGTGTAATCGCTTGTTAACAAAGTACAGTACTTCCTGCCTCAGACAGGACTGCACTGTTTTCTTTTTATTCACAGTTTCCTCCTGTGGGTGCACTGCTAATGTATCCTGTCAGGTGTCCCTTCGAACACTGCTGCAGAGGTGAGCAAAACAGGTTTGGCTGGTGGCGCAAGTTATCCTGCCCATTGGAGCAGGTAGCACATTCATTGCCAGCAGCCCTAGATTATGTAGAAATATCGACGCTTCAAAAAGGGAAAGTTTTTTAATTTCCCTAATTTTGAGGTTTAAGAAGTAGGCATCAGTAATTGTGTACCCTGCAATCTCAGTTCCACAAGGTATCCCTCGTTAGGGGGGTAGGTGAGTGAAGTATGTATGCATAGACGTGTGGGTGTTGGTGGTGATAATGATGGCGTCTGCAATAATGGTGATTGCAGCTGCACTTGTGCACTGTACAAAAGCCAAACCTATCGGCATTGTCAATAATTGTTCTTTTTAATTCTGCTCTAGATATTTTAGTACCTTCTGTAATGACCTTTAGTTCAGAGACATTTAAAGACTTTTTAGGTCGAGCCTAGCGCAGCGCGCATGCGCTACTCTATGGGAGGCTTCTTGTGAGCACTCTAAACTTTCTCCGTGTGGGTCTGACTCCTCCCACACATTCGATTGGCCTTTGCGTGTGTCTTTCAATAATGAAAGCACGCAAATGGCCAAAGGCGGGTGCATGTCCCACCTCTTCTCCAAAGGTTCACTCCCACGGCGTTCTGCTCTCTGGAGCGAGCAGCGGCGCGCAGGGTGGCAGCTGCATTCCTGGTGGGTCAGGTTACACGCAACGCGCCGTGCTTTCGCTTTTGCTTGTTATTGCCTGCTTTCTATAAGCACATCGAATGCTGACGGCGAGACCACAAACGAACGGATGTTTGTTTAGAGGAGTCTCACCAACAGTGCCTGCTCTTGCTTTCTCCACATTCCTCTGCTTGTTTCCCATTCTATCTGTCTCTCTCCGCGAGCAGATGGAGATCCGCAGAGACACAGCTGCTCGCGCCGCCTTTCTGCACTAGAGGCTTCTGATTACTTTCAACATGCTGCGCTTTTCTTAAACGTTTTCTGTGGCGCCAACGGCTTCGGAGAGTAAGGGGCCACGACAGGCTGCTTCCTGGATACTGTCAGCTCAGATTGAAGAATATTACTAACAGGCCAAGGACCGGGTGCCCGCAGGAAAACACAGAAATGCCTATCTGTGGCCCAGAGTCAGTCAGGCCCATCACCGTGCCACACGAATACCACATAAACACCAGCGCGTGCATCACTGTGTGACGAGAAATAATAAATTAAACTCGCAATTCTGTGTTGCGCGTGATATCGTGTTTTTGTTTTAAGTATGGATGTACTGCGGTAAGCAGGTGTTATATTCACCCAGTTTTAAGCCATTCCGTTTATCGTACTGGGAAGGATGAACGGTAGCTCTGGCCCTGCTGAAATTATGGCCTGGTACCTTTAGATAACATATAGCTCTCGGAAATTAATATTTTTGAGCGTGCTACTCTACCGGCGAATGATTATAGGAATAATACAGAAGTACCGGTCCTTGGACCGCAGCGTGCCCGATCCGGAGTATTACCTCAGGAATACCACAGAAATACCATACTTTTAACCGCTTTATGTTAAGTGTGTACCACGCCAGTGTCTTAATTATTGTATGCCACTGCATTACCATATGTATACAACACAAATATTATAACCATCATGTACCACATTCCCAGCATTACGGTAGGAATACGACACAAATACAGCACTATGAGCCGCTGTGTGCCTCATCCAGAGGATTACCAACAGAATACCACAGAAATACAACGTCTTGGAAAATAGTGGCAAGATCTGAATAATTTCCATATCACGGGCACAGTAACATCAGGCCACAGTGACACAGTTCAGATCACTACCATCGGAAATACTGTACCAGACTTGGGCCATTATGTACCAGAGCACTAGCATAGGGGCGCCACAGAAATACTAGAGATATGGCACAGCATTTAAAATTCAAATACTGTGCCATGCTATCAAACAAAGTAAGACAGATGCAGAGCATTACAGTTCAATTCACCTCATATTAGGAGCCCATGGACTACCGCAGACCAGAGAGGGTACATCACTTGTCCACTCCAGAATTACCGCTATCAGAGGTCCCGATAATTGCATTTATATTTCTGAATTTACAAGTTTTGTGGAAATATTATGCGGAAATCGGACTTACTGTGTCGATTTCGGCATATTTTCCCAGGTATTAAACCCGTATACCTAGACTAATTGCAGCAGGTGAAATCTCAGATGAAAGATCATGGAGCTGCGTTGTTTCCGCAAAATGTACAATCCTGATGGGCCCATTACCCCTCCCCCCATAGGAATTAATGGGCCACTCGTGATGAAGGCCCACGTGCCATATGCAGGCCATCAAAACATTAATTGATTGATTTTCCTGTTCATATTTTATATTATGCCACATTTAAAAGGTCTAATTACCAACGGCAAAAGGGATTATAACAACTGATGTGTTTTAAACGTTTTTTTGTTGTTGCAGTTTGATTTAGTGCGAACTCGTCCCAAGAGCATTTTGCCGCAGGGAGATTAATTTATTTGCACACAATAACAGGATGTGGAGCTCGAACCTGGTTCCGCAGCTCCAAAGTTGCCAGCTCTGGCCTTTAGGTCACCTCTCTTCCTTTTTTCCTAAACTCATGAAGGTTGTATTGTTGGAAAGGTCAGAAAGGAGGCTATTCCAGGTACAACGGGTCTGGGCTGAGAAACTCTGTTCATCTTTCCAGGATGGAAATATTTCTCAGCTGAGGAGAACAGATAAGCAGGAGTCAGATAATTAGCGGCCTCACTTTTAATGCCTCAGTAATGCAGGCCGTAATTGTCCCTTGGACTTCCCAATAGAGGGGGGCACTGCTAATTCCGGGATGTGGGAATACCATAATTTACCACCCCTATTGGAATTAAAAGGGAGCTTGTAATGAGGTCTCCAAAGGCTGGGGCATAGCCAGTAGGTCTCGCCTTTCAGACCTTATAAGTATTTTGCCATGTAGCACGCATATACATCAAATAAGGACCTCTAGAAAACAGACGGCAGGCATAGAGAATGCCAACATGTAGCAGAGATCAAACACGAGCTAAAATGTTTGAGCTATTGACATTGTAAACGACAATGCCTTTTATTTTTGTTTTTGTTTTTAAAACATAAATAAAAGGCATTGTCATTTACAATGCCAATAGCTTAAACTCGCGTAAATGCGAGACCTATTGCATTGCAAATGCTTGTTAGTTTCTGAGATGATTCCTGCAATCCTGCGCTGTCTCTAACACTATTGTAGCATATGAAGTATTTACTTTATAATATATTGCATACGAGAATTACGCAAGGTTCTATTTTGAAAAGGTACCGAAGTATTGTTATGTATGTGCTGCTCATCTTTCTATTTCAGATGAATGAAAAAAAGCAAGTGATGTGTGTTGTGGTGATCTCAGCTGCGCTTGGAGGAAACCCCAAGTTGCATTTATCACTGCTAGTTCTTGGAAAAGTAGTGCTATATTTTTGCATTCTCCAGCACAGTTCTTCAAATGATTCATTTTAGTGTTTTTGATGACGAGATTGCTGTAATACACGTGTAAATAGCTGATAAGTGAAGTTCAAGATTTTGTGCTTCCGGTTGTTTTTCAGTAAGGGATGTAAATTTTCCTAGCTAACGTGAACACATTTTTTAGTTATATTAAGGAAATGTAGGGAAGGATTATGCAATGTCTTTATCCATTTATTTTGCTCAGCAACCTGTCAGTGACCATATTCTAGCAACACAATAACATTGGGTCTACTTATCCCAAATGGCCCGCTGGGGAGTGCCACCGCAACTATTGGGCATAATCATCAACCTATACACTCATACCTGGGTACAAATCAAGGTCGGCGACGGCGACGGCCAGAGAACCACATGTAAGATTAGTTCCAACATAGGCCTGAAATGGGGGTGCGTCCTTGCACCCTGCCTATTCAACATCTATATGGCCGACCTAGACAGTCATCTGGCCAAGTGGTGAGCGAAATCCCCCAAGGCTGGCCAAGGAACAACTACGCTGCCTTCAATATGCAGGCGACATAGCCTTGTTCAGCCAAACACCGATTGGCCTGCAGCGCCTAATTGATCAATTGAGTGGATATATTCAAAACCTGCGCTTGGAGCTTAATCATAGCAAAACTAAAGTGGTTTGTTTTTCGAGTCCCTCCGCTAAATCAAAGCCCAAATTCACTTGGTGGGCAAACAGGTAAGCCTTAGAACTGGGTAAATCTTACAAGTATCTATCTGGATTCCCACTTAACATTCAAAGCTAAACTAGCATCCAGAAAAGCAACAGCGAAAAAACTTTCTTTTTGCATTCAAAACACTACAAAAAAAAGACTTGTAGCAAACATCTCGACACATCATGTCCTTCAGGTCATTAGCGGAAAGTTCATGCCATCGATCACTTATGGGGGTGAATTGCTGAAAGGGAAAGATGCGCCTACTTAAAATATACTTCAGTCGAACCTCTTCAAGTTTTTGTTTGTGTTACCACAGCACGTCTCGCAAGAACTCTGTTGACCCTGCAACGCTCCCAAGTGGTGTCAACAAGGCACCGCGCATCTTGCGTGCACTACCTCCAATCAGCTTTCAGTGCCATTTTGTATTGCGGGGAGATGCCTTTCTGACATAGTGCGGAGCAGTTGGAGCAGACATCACAGGAGAACCCTGACCAGACCGCTAGCCTGACAGCTGCAGTTCTGCAACACACTCCTGAAAATAAATCAGGGTAGCCTCAGTAGAGTGTCTATACCAAATAAAGAGCACCAACGAGCATATGGGGAAGCGTGTGTACGATGAATAAAGTCTTCAAAGATAAGCACTTATCTGGCTGCTGAGCAGCGAAGAAAGAGGAAGTGTTTTTCCTTGTAGACTGTTTTACATCGAGACCTCACAATTGGTGGACTGTTGATTCCATTTTGGGCTCATTGGATATGTAATCCTACTGTCATTCTGGGGATGTTGATGGACTGCTGCGCAAATAAATGGAGAAAGGCATTGCATAAAATGAACCTCTGGTTCTGACATAGAATTCTAAATTTGGACTTTTGTGTTTTTTGTTTGAACTTCTTACTGTAAGTTATTGAACCATAGTCTCTTGACAAGCATAACTTTGTGGTAGGTCCAGAACTGCTTTTAAATTATCCAGTATTGGCCAGCATTTTCTAATCAGTGGAATTTGTTCATTTCTTTTTTAAACCATTTTTATTGAGTTTATCTTTAGATGTGTACATTAGCAACAGAACAGTGATAACATAGCATATCAACCATATAGCGAATGTGCACATTCAGTGTTCATCCTTGTATTCCGACAAGATAGTGCTAACAGGAGTTACTGGTTTGCATTTTAGTTAAAACATAACAGTATGTAACATCTAGTCATGCTGAGATGTCATCACAGCAAACACAAGGGGATGATGGACGGGGTGACAAAACCTTTCTGACACTCACAGATCTGGGTTGAATCCATCATCGTTCTTTAGCTCACTTCGCCACCTCAGTTCAGACCCAGCTATATGCAAATCAGTCTTGACCCTGTGCCTTGACCCTGTGCCTCATGGGAACAGTCCAGCCCGAACTGCCAAGCCAGGTCTCAACACATCATATCTGACTCTTAGCAGGTGGCATGCAACTATTTAGGTCGAATAGTGTCCGACTCTTCCTGCAGTATCACTGCAGATAGGAGAAAAAGGTACATTGCAATGCACTCCGTTGAATAAACAGATTGTCATACTACTACAGAGGTTAGTCACTTAATGACTATATAAATCTGTAACTTCAACAGTAGCACTCCCCATTCTGCTGCAATAGGGAGCCTATGCAGCTCACTGACTTTCTCTCGTCTTAATGCTGTCGCCTCAGCCCTACCCCATTTGAGTGTCGCTGTGCACCAGTGATTAACTTCTGGCAGTACTTGTGCCTTCCAGTTCATGGTGATGAGCCTGTGGCCTATAAGTAATGCCAGATCAAGAAAGGGATTTGCGACGTTGGATGTTCGCGAGCGCTTAAACAAACCCAGCAACAAGCCTTCTATCATGTAAACATCTGCGCAGCCAGTCACCTGTCTTAACACCCCAACTGTTAACTGCTGTCCAAAGTGCCACAGCCGCTGAGCAGCACCAGAACATGTGTGCCATGTCCGCACCCGCTTGACGACAGCGGGAGCAATCAGAAGAAGATCCGAGCATTCTGTGAAATGCCACCAATGTAAGATAGGCCCTATGCAAAATGTTATGCTAGATATACTGGAACTTAGCGTTCCTCAACAATTTCCTCGGGTAGGCAAGCGCCTGCTCCCACTCCTTCTGTGTGAGTGCTCTACTGATGTCACCCTCCCAGGTTCCGCAGAGTACTGCCAAAGGGTCATTCGTAGTGTAGGCCAGCACGTGAACAAACCATGTAATCAGGTGTCAACTCCCCCCTCCCCCCCCCCCCACCCATGATGTGGATCTTGTGTATCAATGGGTGCTGATCCGGTTCTGTATCTGTAATATGCCACAACCGGTCTAGCTCAGCTTGGAGTCAGCCATAGGCTAAAAAGTGGCCTGCCGAGAGTTCACTTTCCTCCTGCAGTCTGTCAAAGGGTTGAAGCTCTCCATCCTTAAATAGGGCCCCTAATGTGCCCACACCTGCTGTCTCCCACATCTCCATGTCTTCTCTCCCTATCGTATCCCTAAAGGAAGCTGTAGCGTTTATCGGTATGTCTGAGCATTGAGGGACTTGTGGCATGAGCCATAGACTTTGGTGAAAACTATCATAGGCTATGGTCAATAGCCAATTAGAATCTCACGGGGGCCGGCCATGAGGAAGAAAGGTCTGACACGCTGTTCTCAGCACACTATCAGCAGTAGGAAGCCCCAGTTCTTCAGTAAGGCATCCCGCTAACCAGTGTGCAGGCCATTGTAGCTGTGCAGCTAAATAATAGTGTTCTAGATTCGGGGCTCCCAAACCCCCCCCTTGTCTAACGGCAACTGAAACTTACTAAGTGTCAGTAAAGTTTGTTCTTAGTGATTAGATCTGCACAGACAGTCATGTTTGTAATGTGTGGTCTACATATGCTGCTAGAAAGAACATATTGCTTAGCTGGCTTTATTACATTTTATTTTGTTTTTATTTAAACATTCAACCCGTGTCACAATACTTAATAAAGCAAGAAAAATGTTCACGTCCACAATAAGTATTTTAAATTGGCCACAATAGAGGCTTGCAGAAAGCTAATGGGAACTTAAGGCTTATGTGATTCCCGTCTGGAGGCAAGTTGCATACTCCAAGTGTTTCACTTTAGAAGCCCATTATTTTAGATCTGACTAGTGTGGACCAATTGAACATTAGTCGTTCTTTGGTCCTCATGTCTGGTCTATATTTTTCACTCCTAGCTGCCTACATAGATCAAGTGACGTTTCTTCAGGACCTACATGGAAGTACCCAACTAATTTAACCTAATGTTCAGTTGGTCCATACTAGTTTTTAATTTTGCCAAAGAACTCCAATATAAAATAAAAGGGAGACACCTTGGTTATGTAGAGGCAATTTTATCTCTCACCACATTCACTACAAATTATCATCACTGACTCACTACCACTCATCAAGGGCAAGAAAAAGATCTCCACCAAAGAGCCTATAACAGATCTGCACACTTTACAGGAAAAAGTCCAGGATGCTGTAGTGTGCAGACATTAACCAAATCCACACCACCGGCTGGCCATGTTGACAATTCCAGCAGGGAAGTGACACCTGTCCTTAATCTGCTTTCACAGACTGAGTTGTACATGACTTCTCCTTCAGTACTGCGTTACAAGATCCTGGAGAGCACTGATTGTGCTGGATCGATCTCCCCCCCCCCCCCACCCCCCCTTGTATGCCAGGGCTAGAGCTCTCAAGTGGCTTTTCACTGCCAGTGGCTCGCCTTTGTTAGTGGCATCTTCTTCAATCCTTGTCTTGGAAATTTGACTCTATGGAAAATGTGTCCGATTATTCCAAACAACCAAATCCTGATCATGCTGGCAACAAGGCTGATCGAAGAATCCGGTTTCTCACTGATCGTGGGTGTGATCACTAAGCGCAAAGCACTGTGACAGTCATCAGCATTGACCCTTTCTGTACTGCCGTGGCCAGCTTTAGTTCATTTCCGGTCATTTCTTCACTAGTGCTGGCACCCACATGACTAATCTGGTATTAGAGCTCCTGCCCTAGTGCCAACAGTTATGATTCTGGAACTAATATCTCAGCACCAGCCCCTCTTTCAACCCCAGGTCTGGTGCTGGTCTTTATGCCTAAGCCTTACAACCTGCTGCCCACCTAAGATGACCCAGCTGCTGAAATTCTCTTAAGCACAGGGAGCCCAGTTTGTTGGGCGTAGACACAATCTGTAGATTAATTGCTGTATTGATGAGCCAGGGATGTTTATTCTGTCCAGATAGTATTCTTCTTTCCTGGCCAGTGCACTGTCTGTTGAGACATTCGTTGCCAGAAAAAGAGCACCTTAGACTCTTGCAGACTCCCCACTCAAATCTTTCACAATGTTTGAAGCCCCTCCATGACTCTTAAGGTTATGGAGTAGCACCCCATGATCGAAAGTGTTGAAAGCTGCTGATCGAGTCAAAATGACAAGAGCAGAAATTAACTATGATCCATGAATTTAAGGAGATTTGACTGATTCATATGCTCAAAGGTCCATAACCAAACCCACCCCTCTCTGCCCCCGAAACTTGGCTTGGTAGAATTTAAAAATGTCTATAGCATAAGCCGAGTCAACCAGATAGGAAGAGACTACTCTCTTGCAACTTTTTGTAGATGGTCAGGTGCTAGTTCTGGTGGGTTTAGGATACTTCAGATTAGTTCCTGCTTTAGCACCTCTAGGACCTTTGAGGGTAAGAGTTGAGCCCAGTGTTAGGACACAGCCACTGTACTAGTGCTCTACCTAAATGGACACAACTCACATCTGACATAGATCCATCACACAGGTTGTGCATTTCATTCTGGCTGATGACTGCTGCATTGTATTGTAATTGCATTTATGTAGCTCTACTACCATGGCAAGGCATTGACGCCTTTTAGAGCATGGCAGCATGCTGCTCTGAAACACACATTTAGTAGTTCATCCAGTGGTGATAGTTGGGTATCTCAAAGAGATCATTGCTTGCATTTGCACAGTGTCTTTGGGGTTACCTCATCGACTAATCCCATAGACCATTCGAGTAGACGAGATTAGGTATTTCTGGTTGCAGGGTGTGACTTTTAAAGAGGTAAAGATTGTGATCCTTGTTATGAGGCATCGGCAGTTTGCAGAGGTACAAAAATGGAGATTAATGCAAACATGCTCATGACTTGGGTGCAGACTGCACTCATAGAGAGGAGGCATGCAGAAGATGTAAAGGAGAGGCGATAATCGGACTTTATAAGTCCAGGTCCAAATTTTTCATGCAGGGTTTTAGGAACATAGTATAGGATTTTGAGATGGCAAGCTCTCTGGGGATACAAAACTGTAGAAACATCACTATTTGTCTGTGAGATAGGGCTGTATTAGGCACTATTAATATGCCCTAGAACCAGGCGAAACAGTCTGCCCGCTACTAAGACACTGCTTCATCAAGGGCAGCTGATCTGCTCAGAGGTTGGAAGAGTGTAGTAATGGCTGGATGCATAATAGGAAAATATAAAGAGGTGAAGGCTGCCCTTGAAGGAAGCCGTAACCAAATGACAAAAGCAATGTAAGAGAATATATATGGTAAAATAAGGAGATTCTGCAAATGCAGGAGCAGACATCTGCTGGTGTTTCCCATAAAGTCTGCCTCGCAGTATTATTACAAAAGTAAAGTGCGATGCCCATGGTTTACACAGAAATGAAAGGTAGTGAAGATAGCTTCTCAGTCAGTGGAAGTGTATTGCCTGCCTGCCTGTAGCTGGAGGGAGGAGGCCCAGACACTTAAGTGAGGAGGGAGAGACCGGGCTACCTTTAGAAATGCCATGTGGCCTTTTCTTTACCAAGATAATGCACATTAGTCTTCCTGAGCACTGCCATTTGGTGGATGGCAGGGGTGAGAGCTGGGACTACAGTTTGTTTTTCAAGGTGAGGACGTTTCTAGGCGGGCTTGCTCTTTGTCTGTCCCTGGTTGCTGCGTCAGGAAGGATGATGACAGCCAGGTCCTGAGATGTCCCATTTCATTGCGCCCATAATGTGGGTTCTCCAGCTTTGTGTCAGCGCAACCTTCTTCCATCCCACTTAATGTGAATTGTAGAATGTATATGACAGTGATGAAATTTAATCTAGGAGCTGCAATCTATGTGTGTGTATATATATATATATATATATATATTTGACAGGTCAAAGTTGATTGGGCCATAATTTCGTAGTTCATTAGACTTCAGCAAGATGGGTTCTTGCTATGTCACTCTTGAATGTGGCAAAAGATTTTCTGCAGAGACTGCCTTGACAAACTCCTGATTAAAAAACTGAAAGGATGCATAATCCGCAGCAACGAGCCACGTTGATTTGGGAAAATGTTATTGATGACTGGGTATAGTATTGAATTAGGTCTCTGAATCAGCTTGTTTGCGACAACATTCTTAAAGCTTGAACTTAAATGAACTTGCAAGGCTAGAACGCATGCATGGGGTCCATGTGTTTATAAGAGTAGGTCATTTTGGGCTAGAGTCAGCTACACCTCTTGCATGGGTGTAGGAGGCGTCTTATCTCAGCCGGGATCCTTGTGTGATTGGCTCATATAGTGGATCAAGTCTAGTGGTCAGCATCCATCCCATCAGAAGGATGCCTGTGTGTGGTGCAAGGTTTGGATGTCACAACATTGTAGTCGCAATATCTGCCTGCAGAAATATTGCATTTACAAGAGCAACTACCACTGTCTCTTTATGGTAAACATATATAGTGAGCTGTATATTTTCTGTACTCATCTCTGCTTCTCCTTTCTTTGATAATACAGTGGTAGTCAATATTTTGGGCGCAATATTTTTGCATTTCAATATTTTGCTTATGATATTGCGATCTCCCACCGCTGAATAAAATGTACATTGAAGTAACAAGGAGTGTTTGTGGTAAAAAGACAAAGGCATATGGCACCCCTACCCTGACGAGATAGATCAAGCATGGTGCACACCAAGTGAGAAGAAGAGAAGCGGGTAGGAGTCAGAGTTGGGTACTGGAGAAATGGGCACTTCAGTGGATACTACACCTTGACCTTTGAGTCAAACCCGTGCACAATGATATGCAGAGTCTGTCTCGCTTTTCTGAGGGATTAGCCACCCAGGTTACCAGCATTGGCATATCCTGATTTAAATGATAATCATCTTTTCCAGGATTCCTGTACACAAGCATTAGACTGTTTTGGTTCCTTTTAATGGTGCAATGTGTTGTCTAGTACTCTGAGTGCTCAGCTATAGGAAGACTAGCTAACAGATGAGAGCAGACCAAAACATTGCGGAGCCCCACCATGTCCCAGCAGGGCAGTACCAGCTAAAGCTATACAAGGAGCCTGCTCAAGAGACAGGATTAGGATGGAGGAAAAATCAAGCTGTGAAGCGTGCAATGCCAATATCGTCTTAGTTTATCTGCGCAGTAACTCTCAGCTCCCGGTAAAGAGCAGAAATAAAACTGACATTTTTTAAAAGAATTTTAAGTTCTTCGGTAATGGATTTAGGCCATGGTTCTCCTTCGGCTAATAAACGGTTCATTTATTCATCGTAAATTATTTTATTTTCTATTTTATTCAGTCCATACGTCTTGGAGATAAACGTCTGCTTTCAGTCCTTACAAATTCCTCGCAATAACAGCCAGTGGAGTCTGTCCCAGTCCCACATACGCAGTCTTGTCGGAGGCTGCCAGCTTCGCATTCCAGATGCTTTTTGGGTTGACGTAAAACATAGTAAATTGCTTGGAGTGCTCTGCAACTGTGCCCTGCCGCGGCATCTAATCACGTGCGCCGCGCCATTGCCTAATGGCAGTAATTGCGGAAGACGTAACCGCCACCGACCCTCTGGACAGGAGTCCATCCTGTTAAGTAATTGTAGCCCACTTGGTGCACACTGGGAAACTGGCCACATCTGGCAGCAAAAAGGTTTTCTGAGCTGCTGTTAAGAGAGTGGAACGTGTGTTGTGACAGAGACGGAAAAGCTTGTGGAAGAGTATTTAGTCTAAAAGTAAAATCATAGGACTGTTGGGGGATTTGAAATTGCGAAACATAATTGAGAATGGCGAGTTAATGAGGTTAAAGCTTACTAGAAATTGAGGTAAGTATCTGTGATGGGATACACCACACAGCCCTCGGTCGACCGGCGCGCCCTTATAGACCCTTGTTTCCCTCCTAACATGGCTGACTCGGTTTTTCCTCGATGTGAGTATGTCTAGGGTTGCAGGTGAAACAGCTATGCAGCCTCGCCTGGCATGTTTCCATAAAAGATCAGAGTGGGTGTGTCCAACCTGATCAGAATTGTCCCGAAGAGTGAGGGAACGCTTTTAGAGGCTGACTTTAAAGCATCAGCCCATGTAAAGTGTTTTGTGTTTTCAGCCCATAGGTGGGTCACTCAGCCAAAGCAACCCCTGATGCGTGCATTTTTGGGGCCTAATTGGAGCTTGAGTTACAAAATAAGGGGCAGATGTACTAAAAATTAATTTACAAAAAGTGGTCATAATTTGCGCACCAGCTATTTGTGAATCATTTCTGATTTTGCGAACTGAACTATGTAGGAATAGGTTGGTTCACAAAATCAGCATTCGGAGTGATTTGCACTTTGACCTACCTCATCAGTATTCATGAGGTAGGTCACAAATTGCGACTCACTCTGATTGCATGCTATCACAGGGAAGGTGGCCTGGTGGGGGTCAGCAGGTCACCATTTCTGTGTTCACAATGTAATAAAGTAAAAAAATGTTTAATGCAGACTGTTTTACTTAAAGGAAGGGGGGGGGGGGTTGTCTGCATTTAAGATAGAAAAACTGTACGTTAAAAAAAAATAAAAAATTGTTTGGAAATGGGCAGTGGTCCAAAGGACCACTGTCCACTCTTGAACAAACCTTTTTCTTCACTCCATTTGCAAATGGGTTTACCACCACCTTTGAGGGATCGGTAACCTATCAATGGTTTGCGACCGAAATTACAGTTGCAAACCACTTCTACATAGCATTCCCAATGGCGATTTGGAATGGATGTCTTAAACACGCCCCTTCCAAATTGCAATTCAAAAAAAAATTCTAAACGCATTTTGTGATTTGGTAACCTGATATAGAGTTGCAAATTGAGTTAAGTACATTTAAAAAACCCATTTAGCGGTTGTAGACCCAGTGTTTAGGAGAATTGCAAGCTTTGCAACATCTAAGTGGCTTCAAAAATCTGCCATGTGTGCTTGTAGCGAGTTCATGGTTCTACCAGATGTTTATTTGGAATGTGTAAAAGTGGAGTGTGTGTTCTCCCTCTGAAATTGGTGTTTGGGCTGTGGGAGGCAATTTACATCTGAAACATCTTATCATTCATCACACGTTTTGTCTTATTCACACTTTTATTTCTAAATTGCATTCTTCTCAGAAAGCAATATTTGTTTAAAATATGCCATTCTGAGGAACTGCATGAAAACTGCTTTAAAAGCACTGTAATAGCTAGTGCCATGTCGAACCATTAGCTACCAGGACGCGTTTTATGTTTTAATAGTCATTGTAGGCATCCTACAGTCGTACTATTAATTTTAAATTTTAATATGGTCAAATCTTAATCTTTATAACTTGGGCATCGTCCCTCCACCTGTAATGCGCTTTGAAAAGTCGGCTAATATGCACAATGTTTAAAAAAACTTTTTTATGGTTTTTATTAACCAAACAATAAAGATATCTATCTACCATCTTGTTTTCATACTGTGCTTGGGTTATTCATTTTCCTGCTCTGCTGTCTCGCTTCTGACATCTTCAGCCTCACTCTTGTGTTTGACACTTCTAAGCAACGATTCATAAATCACTAGCTCAACATCTGGTCATTTACATTTCTTGTATATTTTTCAAGGTTGTTTTTTGTTCTTGTCCTGAGAAAGCTGAGCACCTGCTAATCTGAATTTCAGTTTGTCACATGTACTCTCATTTGATGCAATGCATGTAGAAACCTATGAAAGTCGAGCAGATTGGTGTAAGGCCAGCATTAGATGCTTACTGTTGTTAAGGGGACATAGCATCATCGCTTTGCGTTGCAATAATGCACTTTGCTTTATTTGATAAACAAACATGTGCAATCTTCACGTCGGCATTTGCGTGCTTTGTGTTCTCTCCAACAATTCCCAGATTATTACACATGTATATGCTTTAAATCTAGCTTGACATACATACATGTTTGCCTCATTTGACCCAGTATATGTTCATCTTTTTTTCATAGATTTTTTTTACCACTCTTCCAAACAAGCACTGCCGGAAACAATAGGTCTGCCTATAATGTGCTAACCACATTCCTGCATGCCTGTGTTTTCATGTGTTAGCACAATAAAGCCAGACCTGCTGGCTGTGCTTGTGCTGGTTTGCTTCTATATCTCTTTACAAGCTTCGCCTCCTCCCCTGCATGGCTTACATCCTCACTCTCAGATGCTCACGCTGTCAACCGTAGCATTAGCATGCACATTGTTGCTGCAAAGTAAAAATTAATTTATTTTGACTAGCTATCCGAAACCAGCCCTGGAGCATGTTGGCTTTTTTTTTTGCAACCACTGTTTTTGTTCAGTTCCGACTTCGTTTTCTTGCTAATACATTTACACGTAATCAAAACTCAAGGCACTGTGAAGGCAAATTAAAAAGAAAACAATAAAATATACTTTACTGGCCAGCTTCCTTGAAGCTTAAATGTTGTCTTGTGGTTACTCCACGTGTAAAAAAAATGATAGGACGCAATGAACCATGGCTTGCCACCGGTGCTCATTACTGGTGTCAGATAGGATCAATTTTAATGTTGGTGCCTGTGATGTATTTTTCCTTCTTGTTTTTTGTTGTCTTTGATGCTTGCTTGATTGACTAGTATTCGGGTTATTGGAAAGTCATGCTGATATAATTTACGATTTCAACTGCATTATTGGATTTACATTAGAAGTCTCCGAGGTCCGTAGATATTCGCAGTTTTATACTCCCTTCGCAATGCAGTTGTGACGTCTTAAGGATTCATTGTATGCCTATGTAGTGTTCCAATAAAGAATGTTGGGGGGTTTTGAGCTGTGGGGATTCTATTGTAAAACAGTTGTTGATGGCTGAGGTGATTAAACGGACCTTTCAGCACTTCGTCCGTCTATTTGTCTTGATATTTGGTGTGGAGAACACCACATTAATTTGGCGACGAGAGTGGCGGTGTGTCTCTCACCTCAACATCCTGTGGGGTACAGATTCAGCGGATTCAGCGTCTCTTGAAGTCCCATATCGCAAACTCCTCCAGCGGCTGAGTGGCATGTTCAGAGAAGTTCAACCCACTTCTCCAGCGGCTGATGCGGCGATCGATGGTGGGTCCGGAGGAAAAGAAATCCGGTGAGGAGTTGTGTGCGGTGGGGCGGGGAGCTGAAACGCATATGCGTTCCACGAAGGGAGTGGAAGACGGCTGCGATAGAGAGCGTGCAGTGTGAAAGAGCGGTTGGTTGCTAGGAGGCAACACGCGAAGAGGAGCAGTGAAACAAAGAAGGGCACCACTCACTGTGGAGCGTCATCACGTCGGAGCACGTTTTCGGCGGCCATCTTGGACAGTTGGGAAGATCTTCACCAGCCTGTGTGCCTTGTCCGGTGTTGGTGAATGAGAAAGGAGGTTTGGAGTGAAAAATATAGTACAGCAGGTCAACAAAAGAAGACATGGTGACAATCGACCAGGAATAGCTGTGTGACGCTGAGGGCACCCTGGTCACAAGACATTAGCAACTGTGACTGAGTTGATTTTTGTTGTTTGGAACTTAAAAAAAAAAAAAAAAAAAAATTTATTTTTATTTTTTTATTATTATTACTAATTTTGGCTTGGTATTATAAAACTTGGGGTTGGTTGTAAGGATTGAAGTGTGGGCTTTTGGAAAGACATAACCAAGCGAAAGGGTAAAGACAAAGGAACCATTAGGGACAATATATAAAGGTGATAGTGATAGCAGGTGAAGTGCACATTATCTAGGAGGTAGAATTAGAGTATAGCGTATAGACTTTAAGTGGGAACAAGGGGCTAGTGAGAAGCATGCAGAATGTAACTCAGCCACCGTTTTTTCTTAACAGTCCAGGGGAGCCCACGATAAAGTGGCAAAAGTGGAATTTTTTTTTTTTGCAACTATGCACGTGTATGTGGAACAAACTTGAGTGCGGAGAGGAAGCATTCGTTACTTTTGCACTGTTTAGGGGGTGAAGGACAGGATGTATTGGAACATTTGCCAGATCTCAGTCAAAATGACCAAAGATCACTGAATGAATATGAAATATGCATCCTACAATTAGATAGGCACTATCTGCCTCGTTTGAGTACTATAATGGAACGGTACCACTTTGGGTTACGGGAGCAGAAAAAGGATGAGACGATAGAAGAATTCGTCACAGCGTTGAGGAAACTGGCAGCGTCATGTAAATTTGGAGGGGCAGTAGAAGAAAGGATCAGAGATCAGTTCGTGCTAAGATGCGCGCACGACAAAATAAGAGAAGAACTGTGGCTCAAAGGCAGAGCCACCCCTAGATGAGGTACTCGCAATAGCTAAGCGAGTTGAACATATGATGAAGTGTGTTCGCGAATTGAGTATTACAAGAGAAAAGTCAGGTGTTACGAATTCAAGTGTAGAGGAAGTTGTATGTCTTGTAAAAAACAGAGCACCTGTTGTCAGTGAGAGCGAGAAACATCCTCGTGCTGGTGAGGGTACTTCGTATACTAGTTCTTATTTGCCTTCTTTTGCTTCCTCAAATGACAACAGATTAATCTGTTTTAGGTGTGGCAGGACTGGTCATAGAGCAAATGCTCCGTTCTGTCCTGCTCTTAACATTACTTGTAGTGCGTGCGGGAGAAAAGGTCATTATGCAAAATGGTGTAGGACCAAGAGTAAAAGAAGAGAACAACCTCAAGCCCAAATTAGAGATCTCCCGCAGGTAAAAGAGATTATGTATCAAGTAGATGCGGAAAAAGCAAATCATCCCTCACATATGGTCAAGATTCATGGGGTTGGGCTTGAGATGAAGTTCGATTCGTGCTCACATCTTACGGTGATAGATAAAGACACCTTTGATCACTATTTTAAGGGCAAATGCGCACTGTTGAAAGGAGACGTTTCGCCAGTGGGTTATGGTGGTGTTCCAATAGACCTTTTGGGGTACTTCACATCCTACATTGAGCTAGGGGACGTAATATCTCTGGGAAAGTTTATGTAGCTAAGTGTGGGGATGCACTGTTGGGGTGGACTCATCAACGGTCGCTTGGTGTAATTCTCAATCCCAACACAGAACCTCAAGTCGTCGTTCAGTCTGTAGGAGATTCCTGGTCTACCTTAGCCGAACGATTTAGAGATGTTTTTGGGGACAAATTAGGTTGCCTAAAAGGTTACAAACATCACATAAGACTGAAGGAGGGTGCCATACCTGTGGTTGCTAGAGTCAGAAGGATTCCTTTGAATGAACAGTCTGGTGTCCAAAAGGAGATCGAGCGGTTGGTTGATCTAGGGATCATTGTGCCCGTGGAGGCGACGGAGTGGTTGGCTCCCATTGTTGTCGCAAAGAAGGCCAGTGGGGAGCTGCGCCTTTGCATTGACTTGCGCTCGCTAAACAAAGAAGTCATTGTTGATAGGTTCCCTTTGCCCAATATAGATGAGTTGGTCAGCACTCTAGGAGGGGCTAAGTTTTTCACAACCCTAGATCTAGCATCCGCATACCATCAGGTGGAGTTGGATGAGGGTTCGCAGGATTTGACAGCATTCGTCACTCCTATGGGAACCTATAAATTTAGAAGGATGCCTTTTGGATTAGTTTCCGCAGCTTCCGTTTTTCAGCGGATCATGTCAAATGTCCTCAAAGGGGTCTCTGGGGTAAAGTGCTATCAGGATGACCTACTGATCTATGGTAGCACTGAAACGGAGCATTATTCTAGAGTGTGTACCGTCTTAGAATGTCTGAGGAAGGCGGGCTTAACTATAAAAAAGGAGAAGTGTAGGTTTGCTGTGGAGGAAGTTAACTACCTAGGGCACTGCATAACAGGTCGAGGTGTTTTTCCAAAGAAGGACTTGGTCAAGTCTATTGAGAACGTCAGTGAACCTTCCAACAAGGAGGAGTTGCTCTCCTTCTTAGGAATGGTTGAGTATTATAGTAAGTTCATTCCTAGATATGCTGATAAGACTCATGCCCTTAGGAGTCTAACTGTTAAAAGTGCAGTGTTTGATTGGAGTGCAGAGTGTGCCAACGAGTTTGTTGCTATCAAGCAGGACCTCAAAGAAGCACCTTCTCTTCACTCTTTCGTGCCAGGAGATGAGACTCTGATTTTCACTGATGCAAGTGCCAAGGGTTTGGGTGCGGTGCTTATCCAGAGGAGTGAGGGTGTTGAGAGACTTATCGCATGTGCGTCTAGATGTTTGAGAGGATCAGAGCTAAACTATTCGGTAATAGAAAAGGAGTCACTTGCCATTTTTTGGGCTTTGAGGAAGTTTAGGAATTTGATTTGGGGAACAAAGGTAAGGGTTTTATCTGATCATAAACCGCTCAAAGAGGTGTTTTCTAAGAAGGGTTTGGACTCAATCTCTTCCAGAATCAGGAAGTGGATCATTTCTCTACAAGAGTTTGATTTCTGTGTAGACTATATTCCAGGAGTTATCAACAAGTCGGCTGATTGTCTCTCTAGATTGGTGGATGTTACTCACCCTGATGATAAGGAGGAGGTTATACCGGATGATGTAGTAAATGTGTGTGAAATTACTGTCGGTGCGGTAGATGAGTTAGAGTGGAAAAATGAAGTAGTGAAAGATGAGGAAATATCTAAAGTAATGGAGTTAATAAAGTCAGGCAAAAACAAACATTTGGTAAAGCCGTGGTCCCTGATCTCTGATGAGTTGGCTGTTGTAGATGGATTACTGGTGAGAGGCACCAAGCTGGTTCCCCCGGTGGGGGTGCGAGGCAAACTCTTAACTCTGGCTCACTCTGGTCACTTAGGGATTGTAAAGACCAAGGGTTATCTGAGGATGCTCTACTGGTGGCCCGCCATGGATAGAGAGATTGAGAAAATGGTTCGAGACTGTTTGGAGTGTTGCTCCAGTGATAAGATTCTCAAGACCAGACAAATGCCCATGGTGTGCAGGAAACTACCTAAATATCCCTGGGATGAGCTAGCAATAGACATAGTTGGCCCTTTACAAGGGGTATCGGATACTCCTTATTTAGTAGTTCTTCTGGATCTCTACTCAAGATGGATTGAGGTACGCTCAGTTAGAGATATTTCATCTTTGAGTGTAATAAAATTCTTAGAAGAAGTTTTCAAGAAGGAGAGTTATCCCAATTCCTTGCTTTCGGATAATGGGACTCAGTTCTGCTCTTCAGAGTTTCAGGCGTATCTGAGAGGTTGTGGGATTATTCACAAACGCAGTGCTGTGTATCACCCTGAAACCAACGGAGCTATTGAGAGGGTTAACAAAACTCTTAAAGAGAGTATCCAGTTGGCAAGGGCGAGCAATTTAAATTGGAAAGAGGCATTGCAAGATAGGATCTCTGCCTATCGCATGTCTCCCCACTCCACCACTGGCAGGTCCCCCTTTGAGTTGTTTAGAGGTAGAGCTCCCAATTCCAAATTATGCCCTGGGTGGATCAAGTTAAATAAGGGTCTGAAGGACAATTGCATTGGAGGTTGGAGGGATAGAGAGCTACAGAAGCAAGTAGAAAGGAAACGCTACTTTGATGACAAGAAATGTGTACAATACAATAGTTTGTGTGTGGGTGATTTTGTAAAGATAAGGGCGCCAGTGGGATGTCAACCTTGGTCAAAGTTTTCGAAAATAAGAAAAATTGTGAAGATCTTCAGGAATGCTGTGAAGACTGAAGATGGTAGGATTTGGAATAAGAGTCGTGTGGTCTCTGTTAATTCTCAATCTACTTTGGGTGGGGTACCTACCTGTTCAGTGAACACTCGTAACAATTCTTCTTCATCTAACTCGCACCCTTTACCTGATAGCAATAGAGAGAAGAGTGCGAGAATGTGCAGTCTACCATTTCATATGAAAGACTTTGTCATGTGAGCTTCTCACTGCTCAGTGCATCTTTTCTTCCAGAAATATGTCATGTGATATCCTGCTTCCATCTTTGACTTCTATATTCTGTTTTGTTGTTTGTTTATAAGGAGAGAAGATGTGTGACGTCTTAAGGATTCATTGTATGCCTATGTAGTGTTCCAATAAAGAATGTTGGGGGGTTTTGAGCTGTGGGGATTCTATTGTAAAACAGTTGTTGATGGCTGAGGTGATTAAACGGACCTTTCAGCACTTCGTCCGTCTATTTGTCTTGATATTTGGTGTGGAGAACACCACAGCAGTCTGGGAGTAAGGCTGGTCTTGCAGATTCTGACTTGAGCTGGCTGCACGAACCGGTCACTGGTGGCTGATGAATTAAAACCGGAAACCTGGAGCGTTTCTGAGTACCGGTTTCAAGGCGTGGGGACTTGGTATGGTTTGTGAATGTTTGTAAATCTTGTATTCTTTCAGTTTGTGTCTGGCAGTTAGTGAAGCTAATGGCGGGTTTTTAGGCGGCGACTCGTTTGCTTTGTAGTCCTTGCGCGTGGCAAGTTTACAGGGTTGACCTCCGATTTGCATGACTGCACCTAAAAGGGAGAATGGAGGGATAACAATTCGAATATTGTACCTGCTTCACAGATGCTAAATATAAGGATTTAACTGGCACGTCTTTTTATTTGTTTATTTACGTTTTTAATAAGAAGCAGTACACCCTATTCACGTTATTCATTTTGTGGCAGTATGTTTCTACTCCATTTGGCAAGTTCAAATTTTACTTTACAATTAGGTGGCATGAAAGGAAAGATGAAGTAGGGCGGCGGACAGGAGGAGCAGGGGCCTGGATACCTTGCCAGACTTTTAGTTCTAGATGGCAGTCCAAGCAAGGCTCGCAGCTGATGGGGACGTATGAAGGGAACTTGTTATATATAGCAGAGTAGGTGCTACAAGAGGCCACCCATGCGGACCTAAAGGACATATAGGCCACTCAACGCCCGCAACGTTTATTGCCTGTCTGTATGAGGGAACAGATGTTCCCCTTATCCAAATTCTCTTTTACCAATTGTGATTGCTTCATGCACTTTGGAGAACTCTGGACATCCCTCTGCACTTGACCATTATTAAACTGCTGGGAACAGCAGCCTCCTTTTGAATTTCTCTCTTGGTATCCTCCCTGTCCACAACTTGGTTCCTCCAGTGTCACTTGCAGCGCTTAGCTGAGCACTTCATCATCCCTACTTCTTCTGTTGGAGCAGCCCTCATTCGGTGAGGCACCCCACAACCCAGGCTGCCCGATTGATTTTGGTGCACCCACCAGAGAAGCCACAGGCAGATATGTCCTCACTCATTCCCCACAGATGGAGCAGCATCTGAGGTGTCAAATGGGGATGTACCATAAAACCATTTGGTAATAGTCAACTCCTAGGCTTAAGGGCTGCAGCCATGAGAGCAATAACTTCTGCATGAGGTCCAGAGTGGCTGCAGGCCTTTGCTCCACCTAGCCTCACTACATTTGAGGCTGTGGTGATGAGCACCCAACTTACTTCAGGAGCTTCAAGCACAATCACTTCTGTTGTGGCCAGAATTTAGCACAACAGTATAGGTAAGAAGTGAGTTCATTTCTGTCGTGCCATGCACTAGATGACTGCCAGGGAAACAGTCTGGGGCCAATCCCTTTTGTTTTGAGGCATACAGCTTCTGAACTGGAACTTTCTAATGTTACTAAGTTGCTAATCATGTTATAACAACCTTAGTATAAGGCTCCACTCAGAAGTAATGAAGATTAATAATAAAACCAACATAGATAATCCAGTTAAAAAAAAAAGTACAATGAATAAATAGCCAAACAGTTGTTTGGAAAAAGGGCCCCCAAAATAGATTTGGCCCAGGGCCCCCCAAAATCCTTAAGATGTCAGTGAACAGACATAGATGTTTGATGCTGCAAAAATTATCTCTGGAAGGATCTAATCTCTAGCAAAAGCCTGGCAGAGTGCGTGGCTAAGATTATTAACTGAAGATCACTCACTAAGCTCCTTTGGCGTTTAGTGGTGGCAGTTCTTCCTAGTGAACCGATTCCTGTAAAATTGATTGGCATTTTCCTTCAAAATCGTCGTGAATCAATGGCTGTTAAGTGTTTGGCAACAAAGTTACCAGAAGAAACTCTATTAATTTTGTTCATCTATTGTCAATATTGAATTTGGGGTACTTCAAGGCTAGACCATGTCACTGCTACCGTTTGTTGCTCATAAGTTTCCTCGACCGGCCTTTGGAACATACCTCCCTGACTGCCACATCAATGTTGACGAAACTCAGACCCACCTCAATATAGATGAAGTAGATGATGGCCTCCAACACGCGTCCAAAGCTGGATGCCTTCAAACTGGTTTGCCGCAACCGTTCAAAATGGTAAATCTACTTAGTGGTTTGGTGGATCCCTTTCTACTTCCATTCAGTTTGCCTTCCTCCCCAAAAACGCCCTCCTCTCCTTCTCAAAAGCTTTCAACACAGATATAAACTTTCAGGAACATCTATGAACCTTATTTTAGTATGTTAGCAATGGCTGTCTTGCTCTTTGGTAAACAACATCTCTGCTACTCCACGCTTCATGCATGCGAAGGTGATTCGAGACTGGGATGTGAAGCTGTATGTCGCGAAACACAAGAAGAATTTTCGTCCTTTGCGTAGTTCTCACTCCTGTTCCAAGGCACGGGCCCAGACTCTGTTCCTGTCACTGGACTGTTCACATGACCATTCCACTTCCCATTCAAAGTCCTCAAGTAAGTCTAAGTTCAAACACAAGCATAAAAACCCAAAGCAGAACTCAACCCCGTCGAGGTTGCCGGTCACTGACCCTATTCCTTAGCATTGGAGTTCAGGGCTTTCCCTCTGCAGTGGTGAGTCCAGCACCTTCAAGCTATGATCGTGATGTTTCAGGGTCACTCCTGGAGCCAGGTAAGGGTGCATCCTCTTTGTTAACCATGCCATGTGAGACCTACAGTGGAACTTGAAGTCTCAGTGGGTTCAGCACCAGGGCCGCCTTTCCAATACCATCCAGATCTCAGAGGTAGCACCTCAAGAATTAGTGTGTCCTGTGGCAGACCACTCTTCTCGTCCCCCCCAGAGATGACAGTGATGATGGACACATAATTGCTGGGCTCGGGAGGTAATGTTGGGGATGTTGAGATCCAGGGATTCTGCTCTCCATTAGAGGGTCGGCTCCATATCAATCTAAAGGAGCTGCTGGCTATTTGTCTGGCCCTGAAAGCCTTCCTGCCTTCCATCAAAGGGAGGCTGGTGCAGATTTTCACAGACAACAAGACTGCCGTATGGTACTGCAACAAGCCTGGCAGAGTGGAGTCTTGGGTTCTGTGTCGGGAGGCCTTGTGCTTTTGGAGTTGGCTGGAGGTCCAGGGCATTTTTCTGGTCGCCAACCAGTTTTTCGGAGCAGACAAACTGAGCAGGCGTTCGCTGGCAGATAACTAGTGGCACTTACATTCTAAAGTGATGCATGGCATCTTCCTCAAGTATGGGGAACCCACGCAAAATCTTTTTGCCATCGCCAAGAAAGTGCAGTGTCTGAAGATTTGGCGCATTGTAGTTTCTGCATGAGCACTTTTTAGGAGACTCATTCCGGATGTCCTGACGGGAGGGACTGTATGCATTTCCACCACTTCCTCTCTCACCTGAGTTCTGAAGAATCGGGACCGACCAAGCCCTATTCATCCTGGTGCCCCTGGACGAAACCGGGTAAGTGTGGCACCCGGTCCTCTGGAGCATGATCATCTATCCTCCGATCAGACTGCCTCTTTCGACAGACTTCTTGTCAGCAACAGAGCAGGATCCTCCACCCAAAGGATCCTTCTGCCACTTACACCTCCATCTGAGGCAATTGAGTGGCAATAGTTGATTGTGTTCAGTTCGCCTAATGAGGTGGTGGATGCCAGCCTCACCTCTAGGCACCCTTCCACGAAATCAAATTATGACTGGTTCTAGGGCAAATTTATGATCTTGTATGGTGCTTGGAATACAGACCCTCACAGGAAAAGCAGTCGGATGCCCTTTTATTTGTTTTCTCTCTAGACCAGCAGAGTCTTAATGGGGGCACTGTAAAGGGTGTTTTGTCAGCCCTTGCTGCCTTTTTATGTTTGCAGGACCAACCATCCTCATTCAGATCACCTGTTGTGATGAAATTTAATAAGAAGGTTTGACACACATGTTTCTTCCCAAGCGGTTTGTGATGCTACTGTGGGGCGTTGATTTGATCTTGACAACCCTCATTTGTACGGCCTTCGAGCCGATGCATTGCTGCTTTCTCGTGGATACCGTATCTAACCACAGATTCCTCACTGCCCTCTCACCTCCTCGTTCTGTGGAGTGGTTTCTTTTTAACATCTTAAAAAGTCCCAAGTTAGTACTCGGCACACTGTTACCAACAATTGTTCAGGCGAAGAGTCTGAGGGTGCAGAAAAGGAAAAGACAAGAAACTGATATCAGCACGCAGGAGTGGCGCTTATATGTGACTCCACTCCAACACTCCTGGGGTGGTATGGAGTCAATGCAGAGCCACACAACTCCACCTAGCGGCGAGTGGAAGCTCAGCTACAAAAAAAATGGGCAGATCCAGTCTAGTGCTTGCAGAATATTCTAAGTTGAGGAATCTGTGATTAGATAGAGTATCTACTGGAAAGCGCATTACCAAAGATAAATAACGTGTTCATTCATGTCTTAGTCACAAAGTATCTCAGCCTGTATCCTAAGCCATCTCTTCAAAGTGTTCATACCCTGCCAGCTGAATAGATGCTTATCTCTGGCACTCCAGGGCCTCCAAAAAACAAGGCACCAGTGCTTTGGGATACGAATCCTGCACACTGAAGGTTGCTTACTCTGGAACTCCTTTCCCCTTGCTTTCTGCATGAAACCCAATCACACAAAATTCAGAACAGCAATGAAAGCATCAGTTATGAACTTCATTACGATTGTGCTCTTAAGCTGTTTCTGTTTCAGCCAGCTACCTCTCAAAAAGCACTTTGATACAAAACTATTAAAAAAAATCACAGGTAGAATCCAGGACGATTTTGAGGATGTTTTACTATCATAGCGGTGCGTTATATGAAATAGTGCAGGTGTGAAAGGTGCAGGGCATAACGTGCACTGCATCGCAGAGATTTGAACAATATCTTGGAACTGAAAACATGAACATCATTTCCTCATCTGCAACGTATTCGTGAGAAGTGCTTTGGCTGTTTGAGAGACTAGAAGCAATCTGATTACTGTCATTAGTTTTGAATGAGTGATTTCATAAAGGCGTCTGGAGATTTCCCCCTTTAATGTACTTTCACACTCTATTGAGCGAAATCGATGCCCATTTGAGTGTCTGTAGAAAGCTTCATTAACGGGTGCGCTTTCTGTGGCTCATGAGATGCCGGTGGTTCTTAATGTGGGTATGTGTCTGTGGCTCATGGTGTATAGAAGCCAACCGGAACCATAACTAGATGGACCAGTGCCTGTCTTGCTGTATCAGCCCTCGCCTGATGGAACCACCAACCACAAGCTGTCTGACTCAATGTGGTCTGGATGTTCATCCCTTGTCTGGTCTGTGGATTGATGTGGGTCAGATCAGGACGGAGCAGAGGTGCTGGGGTGCACCATATCCTTCCACAGCTTCTTCTGTGTTTCTTTTGTTCTCCATAATATCCTTCTTCCCTGTAATCAGTGCTCCCTGTAATACTGTTCCACCATTGGCTGCATTTGTGGCTGCTTCTTCACTACTGCTGATCCTTCCATATGCTCCTCTGGTGATCTAGAACTCCCACACGCCTTTGGTAGTTTCTTTCGTCATTCCTATTCTTGCTCCCTCAGTGGCACAGCTGCCCACATTCACTCCCATGAAATCCATAGCTGTCCTTTACCTCTGCTCCCACCTTTCCCCCAGTGGCACCACCTGTAATGCTACCACTCTTATTTTCCCCTTGTCCCCTTACATTAATGCTCTTTCCTTTGCCTGCAACGTGCTCCAGCATTAATGCTGCTCGTCCGTTATGCTTCAGTCCACACCTATCGATTCTCTCCAGGCTCGCCTTTAAATGCTGCTCTTTCTCTCACTCTTCTCGATACCTGGTAGTGCCACGTCTCCTCTCTACCGCATCCATATCTTTATTCCATACCTTGCCCTATAATTCTACCACTTAGCCTCCCACCATATTTCCTGTTTATGCCGCCCCTCTTGCACTCGCCTCTGGTGTATGGTTGTCCCATTAATGCTTTGTTTCCCTCTTGAACTGACCCCCAGTTTCTGAGATGCCACCCCTCTCCCCACCCCTTTGTTCCCTTCATTTCTAGTGCTTCCTGATTATGCATCTCTGGTACCCAATTTCTCAATGTCACTATACCCGGTCTTCTAAAGCTGGGCAATTTATCCTTATGCTGGTGCTTCACTGCAGTTTTCAACGTTGCCCCCCAGTATTGACACTCCTCCATTCCTCTGTTCCTGCCCTCCCCTTGTTCTCCAAAGGAGGAAACTCCCTCATTCCCGAAGTAATGTTACTAGTTACCCTCCCCAAATGAACACAGTAATGTTGCACCTTGCATGACATTGGGGCATCCCTTTAAAGTTTACGCCTCCACTTCTGTCTGACATATTACTCTAGTGACCCTCCTCCTTAACTGCCTCCCATCCCTTATGCTCAATATTTAATGCAGCAACATATTAGTCCTACCCTAGTTTCCCATGTTTCTTCTCTTTCGAAGTCCTCTCCTGCCCGTCCTTTCCATATGTTCCCTGGTGACACCAGTCTTGCACTCTTCCGTGACCAGGCAGTAGCCCCCTCCCTGCCTGCATATTCTTGTCTTAAGTGGAGTATGAAACCTTGCAAATCCAGGTTTATTGAAAAGGATTGTTCAAATACACTTCTCTTCTCTGATGTTTCCAGGAATGATGTTTCGGCTGCTCCTGCCCTTATTGCTGCTAATTTCCTCTGCTCTCCTCGTAAACAGCACCCAGAATCGCTTCTCTTTTGCAGTGTATCCCAGTAATGCTTCTTTACTTTCTTCATCCTTGGTTCTGTTTTGTAATGATGGTCCTCCTATAATCATTTTCAGCAGTAATATCCCATTTTCTTCCAATCCTCTTGCTTTGCGAATTATTCTGCTCCTCAGGGTTTTCGTGATCTGAATTTTTTTTTGTTCCTCCATTAATTTGCTGCCGTCACCAAGCTGCCGCATTATTTCCGCTCTTTTCTCCACCCCTTCCCTACAAGGAACTAATAGTCTCTTTCTTGACCTTCCTGAGGTCCATGGTGCTAAACCTTGTCTTTCTCGCACAAAATCCAGCTTATTGCTTTTTTATCTATCATTCTGCCTTGCACGTCCTATATCCAGTGGTTAATTTGTGAAAAAATAAGCGCCAGGGCTCTCATTAGGAGGCCACTGCAGCTTGCACCACACATTACCTCTGCTATGCTGCCAATGATAGTACCAACACAGCTACTAACCATGAGACTCCTACATATGTGACAATTCGGACTATTCCAGGCCCCCAAAGCTATAAGAATGGCTTGGCGGCAGGTAAAAGTCATTTTAATGTATAGTGAATTAATAATTAACTGTTGTTGTGGTCATCTCTAAATTAGCCAGACTTGGTCATCTGGTGGCAGACTGTCACAAGCAATGATGTTGACAATTATGTGCCGGTACTGAGCACCGGAAACCACCTGCTCAAATTAAGTACTGCCTACATCCTGCTGTCTAATGATATTCTCAGACTCGTTTTGAATATTCTTCCTTGGTAAAGCTGTTCCTTCTACCTCTCATGAGCCACCATCGATAACCCACCCCCTGGCCCGTCCAGCCACATGTGCCTCCAATAATGCACCCTAACCACTCCCTGCACTCTGCTGGTACAACAGCTCCTTCTCTCTTCATCCCTTGCGGCGCATTACTTTCCTCAGCCTCCCAAGATGTCGCAGGAATTTCCAGCGTCCCCCAAATCCCTCTTCATTTCCTAATCCTTTCAAGTATCCTTTCTCCTGCCACATGGGGAGAGTGGTGCTGCGCTTCTCGCCGCCCGCTGCTACTTTTATTGTGTTTTTCGTCTTCTGTGGTTATTGATGTTTATATTCCGCTGTGTTCCCTTTTAGTCTCACTTGTTACTTAATTTAGATGTCATCCTGACATGGCGCGTGCGTCGGCGGAGCTATCAAGCACTCTACGGTCTATACCTAGGGACTTGCAAAATGAGAAGCCCACTTGCAAAGTTGTATGAATTTCACAACTGCTTGAAGTTGCAAAAATTGTCAGATTCTCAGGGAATTGGTATTGATTGTCATACAGACCATTTTTTTGCGGGGGTGAGCCCCCCCCCCACCCCCCACCGCAATCATGGGATCCCATGGTGTGTGCACGGTCACAGCCCACTTTAAAAGAGAAGAAGAATTACTATTTTTTACGGATGCTTAACAAAAATCGAATTTATTTTTATTTAAAAAAATATATATATATGTATATATCCAAGTAAATGTTTAAATCGACAGTTAAGGTAGAACATTTCTAATGCTTCTTTTAAAGGAATGAAATGTGCATAATAACCAGGTTATCTTTATCCACTGATCATGATAGCGTAGACGTAAGGGACAAGCCAGATACGCTGCAAAAATAATGATAGTACCCACCACAGACAATAGCCTGTTTGGGCCTGGTGTAGGCGAAGAGCTGTACCCAAGCAAAGTAGGTGCTGATACAATAAAAGCAGTATGCCTCGAATGAAGGAAGCAGTACCCCAGGATTTACTGCTGGCCTTTGATATGATGGTGCCACAGTCACCACCACGCTCATCAGCCCTCCTGGCTCCAGGAGCAGGAAAAGAGACCGCGGCATCAGAAGAGACCTGCAGGGGGAACAGGAGGCCAGCAGCCATTAACCTCCACAGAGAAGTACCTGAAACATTGAAGCGCCAGCTGCTCTATTCCACCCTCCGTTTACCACATCCTGGAGTGTGTAGTTTTGACAATTACCTGGAAAAGTGAGAAAACAACAAGACGCATGGGTGCTGTCTAGTGTAATCAGTAGTAGCGCTCTGAAATTCAAAACATCACCTCTAACATTATTGCCAACAATACCCAAGCAGTGCCATCTAGCCCGGCTGTTTGAGGGTGTCTGGGTACTGCTACACCAACTAGCGATTGATGAAGTAGGGGGGGGGGATGGTTTTCAAGGATGGAAAAGGAAAATAACTTGTAATCCTAGTTGTCCATCATGGGAGTCTTTTCTGAATTTATGAACTATCCACCCACCGTCCCAGAGACCATGAGCGTGTAATCAGTCTATGTTCAATTCCAAGATCACATTAGTGCTAAGCATCTCCTGCACGACTACCAGGCAGGCTTCAGGTCACGCTGAAGTAGAGTCGGCTACCTTACACAGTATAGCCGATGCCCTCCTCCTCTCAGATGAAGATGACTCTGTCCGCCTGATATTGATATTGCTGGACCTCTCAGCTGCCTTTGACACAGTTGACCATCCCACACTCGAACGCACCCAGGTGTCTCAAATGGAGTTCACTGGTATTGTCCTTCACTGGTTCTTTTCCTAGCTTTGCAATTTACACTAATCTGTTCACATAGGCATCTCCAGGTTCCAAAAGTTCCCCTAGGGTTCAATGCTTTTCCCTGTCATCATCAACCTTTACATGGAGCTGCTTGGTGCTCTACATGGGCGGAAAAACAATGACTGCCTGGTACCAGATGTCCCTTCTAAAGAAGGTAAAATTGTTTCTTCCAGAAAACAACTTCTGAACTGCTGTTTAAGCCATCATAGTCTTGCATCTCGATGGTGGCACCTGCCTGCTCCTTAGCCTCCCAGACTTCAAATTGGCACCTGTTAAGGGTATCCTACACGCCAGAGCATATCTCATTCAGAGCCTGAAGAAATATGATCACATCACCCCCGTCCTTAACCCCTTCCCTGCGGGGGTAATTCCCCACGGTGCGGGGGGGTGAGTGCGGCGCCGCGGTGCTCGTGACGAGACCAGCTCGTCATGAGTCACAGTGGAGCTGTGCTCATGACGAGCTGGTCTCGTCACAAACCCGCCCACTCATTAATTCTCCCGCACAGGCGGGGAATTAATACCGCGTGGGCGGTGCGCACCTGTTATGACGAGACCAGCTCGTCATGAGCACAGCTCCACTGTGACTCATGACGAGCTGGTCTCGTCATAAGCACCGAAGGGGTTAAAGAGCTCCATTGGTGCATCAGGACGGCCTCAGCCCTGTTCCAATTTGAAAAACTTTAAACTTGTGTACTTTGCGTTTAAACTCTGAGATGCTTTTAAAAAAAATTTAGATTGCCCTTTTATAAGACTGCAAGATTTTAAGATTAACCAATGACTTTTTTTGGCTGCATTCTAATGTCTAGCAATGCACGACAAGCACAAGGTTTTCACACAATATGTCACAATAGTGTTATTAGCCAAATAATTGACATGTAATTTAAGCCTATTTAAGAGGACAGTGGTCCCTAGACAATTCGATGAAATATAAAGTTAAATATAGACCCAGTCAGTACTATATTGTCTGTCCAGCCGGACAGTTTATTAATATACAGTGATTGTATAAAACCATTAAGACAAGAATTTACAAGCGGGACACAGCCTGCGTCCTGCTGACGTACATTTTACAAACAACATAAAGGAAGGGGTTCAGGCAAGAAAACCGTGTCTGTAATTACATTGGATATAAATACAACAGACAAATAACGTTGTGCACTCCATTACAAATTAAGCATTATAATATAGCCAATGTATATGGTGTACAGTTGTCGACTGACGTTTCGATCCCTTTTAAATCAGTGGGATCATCTTCAGGACATTGATAATGACATGCCTGTATTAAATAGCTCAATTACTTAAACCATACAATGAAGGCGAGAAAGAATTAGGGAAAAGGAGGGGGAAAAAAGGAGAAAAAGACAAAAATTATGCAGAGGGAGAGAGTGATACACATAATTTGATTCAATTTATTTCAGGTGACGTACATGAATTGGCCGTGACCAAGTAAGCCTCTAAGTAATACCAGAAAGAGGTTCAAGGAAAGATGTGAACCAGAATGCATGTGGCATGCTCTGGTGAAGGAGGATCTAGTGACTATGAAAAAGGCCGTGTCTCGAAAACAACCAGGTACGCGCCGATACGTTGCGTGAATTACAGTGGTCTCATGAGGAGAAGGCCATGTGAGAACCTGTCAAGGATTGTTAATCATGATGCCCACACAAGTAGATGCGCGAGGAAGGAAGGAAAGCGCACGCTTACTGTGAGCTGGTGTGCCTGTCAATTCAAAGGCAGATATGGGGGACACCATCTGGCGTGTTTAATCAGCGCCTAATTATGAAGGGAGAATTAAGTTAACAGAAAATACAAGGGGGCTAGATTAAGGTGCAAGGCATGGGAGGTCCTTACCAACGAAGATTAGGTGAACCGCGATGACTGCGGGGACCGCAACAATTAAGGGAGCAGCCTGAAAGAGAGGGTTCATATGAGAGGGGTTACCACAACAATGGGGCTAAGTGTAACCAGCAACAAGCAAGGCAGAGCTTACCTTAATAGGGAGCGTGCCAGAGTTGCAATGGAGCCACTTCTGCGTACTCCGTGTTTATGCCTAAGACAATTTCCAAGGACAATTATTACTTAGTGAGCGAAACAAGTGGGGGCGGTGATAGAGTCTAAAACCTGCTCAGTTGGATTGCTTACCGTGCGAGTCAAGGCTTCAGGAGCAGTCCCCGCGGAGTGCGTGCGTGAGCAGATCCTCAGCGCATTGGTAGCACGGCCATGAGGCGGCTAGTAATATTACAATCAGGTGATCAGGGAAGGTCATGTGACCAGGTGCTAGTATAGCTGATATCTCGCTTGGCGGCCATGTTAGAATGGTATAGGGCATGCAGGGACACCACGAAAGTGATGAGTTATGTACCATTTGGAACAGAAGTCGAACCATCATTCATGAAGGCAATGTATGCATATACAGCCGATATAATGTAAAATTACATTGCGAATTTAACCAAAAAACAACCAAGGAAAATAAGGTCTAAAATAAAGACAGATATTTTACAAGTTGTAATTGTATACCAGATCAAGGCTTAAGGAACAATCCCCGTCAGAGTGCGAAACCCTCGCGCATGAGTAGCAAAAGGCCATGTTAGCGGCTGTTAATATTACGATCAGCTGATCAAGGGTTGGTCATGTGACCTGTTGTCGGTATTGCTAAAGGTCTACCTAACTAGGCGGCCATATTTGAGTTAGCAAAAACCATATAAGGACACCAGTAGGGTGAGGAATTGTATGCCTTCACAGCCAGTGACAAGGTGTAATTGTGTACAGATATGGTTCATAGTGCAATATGATTGTGAGCATGAAATTGTAGTGACATCAATATTAAAATCCATTTTGACCATAAAACCAGAATTTTAACAGCACATCTTATTGATGGTGGACAATTAGAGCAAGGAGGTCCAATCTTCAAGGCGGTTTAGACCCGTATGTATACTTCCAGTTTTCAGGATCCATTTCAGTGCCTCTTTATTGAGTAATTGATGAATATCGCCTCCCCTGGGAGGTGGTTTAATCACGTTAATGATAGTCCATTTCATATCATTTTCCGAGTGTCCCATGGCATTGTAATGTTCAACTAATGGGGCATTTGGCGTGTTGCAACGAATCCTGCTGCGATGCTGGCAAATTCGTAAGCGTGCTTTCTGAGTTGTTTGCCCTATATATATCTTGTTGCATGGACATACAATGGCATATATGATGTTACATGTGTTACAATTCGAGAACAATTTCCGCTCAAACTTAATTTTGGCATATTCAAAATCTCTACCTTCTACTGTCAATTCACACACAATACAATCCCCGCATTTAGCATGTCCAGTTAAAGGAGGTAGACCCCAAAGATCGTTCAAAGTATTTTTGGTGTCTGAGGGCGGTAGAGCCGCTCGTACCAAATGATCTTTAATGTTTTTGGCTTTGCGAAAGGCAAACAGGGGCGTTCAAGATTCAGTACTCCTGCATTCAGTACTGTCCAGTGTTTGATGATACTTTTACGGATGGCATGTGATACCGGTGTGAAAGTAGTGACACATATCATACGGTCCTGTGTTTTCTTAGTCTTAGGTTCTAGGAGGACATCTCTGGGACAATACCAAGCTCGTTTGAGTGCATTGCGGACTAGTCTACGTGGATATCCACGGGTAGTAAGCTTGTTGCTGAGAATCTGTGCTTCCCTGAAGTAGTCCTTTTAGGAAACAATTTCTCCTAATCCGGAGGAATTGGGAATACGGTAATGAATCCCTAAGGGCGCGGGGATGGTGGCTGTCATATCGAAGAAGCGTGTTGCGCTCAGTGGGTTTTCTGTATAAACTTGTTATTAAATGTCCCTCATTGTGTTGGATATTCAGGTCAAGGAAAGGAATGGTGTATTTGCTCCTGGAAAGAGTGAAGGTGAGACCACCACAGTTGTTATTTAGCCAGTGGAGAAATTGGTCCAAGGCATCATTGGACTCTCGCCAAATCATGAAAATATCATCTATATACCGCTTCCACAGTATAATACAACTGTGGAAGGGGTCAGATGGTGATAGTATTGTACCAGTCTCCAGATCGTCCATATACAGGATCGCTAGATTCGGTGCAAAAACTGCCCCCATAGATGTGCCCCTGACCTGTCCATAATAGTGGTCGTTAAGAGAAAGAAGTTTTTAGTCAGGCAGATTTCAAGGAGTTGCAGTATAAAAATTGTGGGTACTGCATGAGGACGTGGTCGTTTATTCAAGACTCGTTCAATTACAAGCATGGACTCAATTTGGGGAATCTGGAGACTGGTACAATACTATCACCATCTGACCCCTTCCACAGTTGTATTATACTGTGGAAGCGGTATATAGATGATATTTTCATGATTTGGCGAGAGTCCAATGATGCCTTGGACCAATTTCTCCACTGGCTAAATAACAACTGTGGTGGTCTCACCTTCACTCTTTCCAAGAGCAAATACACCATTCCTTTCCTTGACCTGAATATCCAACACAATGAGGGACATTTAATAACAAGTTTATACAGAAAACCCACTGAGCGCAACACGCTTCTTCGATATGACAGCCACCATCCCCGCGCCTTAGGGATTCATTACCGTATTCCCAATTCCTCCGGATTAGGAGAAATTGTTTCCTTAAAAGGACTACTTCAGGGAAGCACAGATTCTCAGCAACAAGCTTACTACCCGTGGATATCCACGTAGACTAGTCCGCAATGCACTCAAGCGAGCTGGTATTGTCCCAGAGATGTCCTCCTAGAACCTAAGACTAAGAAAACACAGGACCGTATGATATGTGTCACTACTTTCACACCGGTATCACATGCCATCCGTAAAAGTATCATCAAACACTGGACAGTACTGAATGCAGGAGTACTGAATCTTGAACGCCCCTGTTTGCCTTTCGCAAAGCCAAAAACATTAAAGATCATTTGGTACGAGCGGCTCTACCGCCCTCAGACACCAAAAATACTTTGAACGATCTTTGAGGTCTACCTCCTTTAACTGGACATGCTAAATGCGGGGATTGTATTGTGTGTGAATTGACAGTAGAAGGTAGAGATTTTGAATATGCCAAAATTAAGTTTGAGCGGAAATTGTTCTCGAATTGTAACACATGTAACATCATATATGCCATTGTATGTCCATGCAACAAGATATATATATAGGGCAAACAACTCAGAAAGCACGCTTACGAATTTGCCAGCATCGCAGCAGGATTCGTGCAACACGCCAAATGCCCCATTAGTTGAACATTACAATGCCATGGGACACTCGGAAAATGATATGAAATGGACTATCATTAACGTGATTAAACCACCTCCCAGGGGAGGCGATATTCATCAATTACTCAATAAAGAGGAACTGAAATGGATCCTGAAAACTGGAAGTATACATACGGGTCTAAACCGCCTTGAAGATTGGACCTCCTTGCTCTAATTGTCCACCATCAATAAGATGTGCTGTTAAAATTCTGGTTTTATGGTCAAAATGGATTTTAATATTGATGTCACTACAATTTCATGCTCACAATCATATTGCACTATGAACCATATCTGTACACAATTACACCTTGTCACTGGCTGTGAAGGCATACAATTCCTCACCCTACTGGTGTCCTTATATGGTTTTGCCAACTCAAATATGGCCGCCTAGTTAGGTAGACCTTTTAGCAATACCGACAACAGGTCACATGACCAACCCTTGATCAGCTGATCGTAATATTAACAGCCGCTAACATGGCCTTTGCTACTCATGCGCAGGAGGTTTCGCACTCTGACGGGGATTGTTCCTTAAGCCTTGATCTGGTATACAATTACAACTTGTAAAATATCTGTCTTTATTTTAGACCTTATTTTCCTTGGTTGTTTTTTGGTTAAATTCGCAATGTAATTTTACATTATATCGGCTGTATATGCATACATTGCCTTCATGAATGATGGTTCGACTTCTGTTCCAAATGGTACATAACTCATCACTTTCGTGGTGTCCCTGCATGCCCTATACCATTCTAACATGGCCGCCAAGCGAGATATCAGCTATACTAGCACCTGGTCACATGACCTCCCTGATCACCTGATTGTAATATTACTAGCCGCCTCATGGCCGTGCTACCAATGCGCTGAGGATCTGCTCGCACGCACTCCCGCAGGGACTGCTCCTGAAGCCTTGACTCGCACGTAAGCAATCCAACTGAGCAGGTTTTAGACTCTATCACCGCCCCACTTGTTTCGCTCACTAAGTAATAATTGTCCTTGGAAATTGTCTTAGGCATAAACACGGAGTACGCAGAAGTGGCTCCATTGCAACTCTGGCACGCTCCCTATTAAGGTAAGCTCTGCCTTGCTTGTTGCTGGTTACACTTAGCCCCATTGCTGTGGTAACCCTCTCATATGAACCCTCTCTTTCAGGCTGCTCCCTAATTGTTGCGGTCCCCGCAGTCATCGCGGTTCACCTAATCTTCGTTGGTAGGACCTCCCATGCCTTGCACCTTAATCTAGCCCCTTGTATTTTCTGTTAACTTAATTCTCCCTTCATAATTAGGCGCTGATTAAATACGCCAGATGGTGTCCCCCATATTTGCCTTTGAATTGACAGGCACACCAGCTCACAGTAAGCGTGCGCTTTCCTTCCTTCCTCGCGCATCTACTTGTGTGGGCATCATGATTAACAATCCTTGACAGGTTCTCACATGGCCTTCTCCTCATGAGACCACTGTAATTCACGCAACGTATCGGCGCGTACCTGGTTGTTTTCGAGACACGGCCTTTTTCATAGTCACTAGATCCTCCTTCACCAGAGCATGCCACATGCATTCTGGTTCACATCTTTCCTTGAACCTCTTTCTGGTATTACTTAGAGGCTTACTTGGTCACGGCCAATTCATGTACGTCACCTGAAATAAATTGAATCAAATTATGTGTATCACTCTCTCCCTCTGCATAATTTTGTCTTTTTCTCCCTTTTTTCCCCCTCCTTTTCCCTAATTCTTTCTCGCCTTCATTGTATGGTTTAAGTAATTGAGCTATTTAATACAGGCATGTCATTATCAATGTCCTGAAGATGATCCCACTGATTTAAAAAGGGATCGAAACGTCGTCGACAACTTTACACCATATACATTGGCTATATTATAATGCTTAATTTGTAATGGTGTGCGCAACGTTATTTGTCTGTTGTATTTATATCCAATGTAATTACAGACACGGTTTTCTTGCCTGAACCCCTTCCTTTATGTTGTTTGTAAAATGTACGTCAGCAGGACGCAGGCTGTGTCCCGCTTGTAAATTCTTGTCTTAATGGTTTTATACAATCACTGTATATTAATAAACTGTCCGGCTGGACAGACAATATAGTACTGACTGGGTCTATATTTAACTTTATATTTCATCGAATTGTCTAGGGACCACTGTCCTCTTAAATAGTCAATGTACCCAAGGTCCCTGACCAATAGCATATTGGGTTCCCTTGTTTTTTGAAACAATGTAATTTAAGCCAGCATGTGTCCAGGGCCGGCTTTAGGGCAGTGTGATTGGTGCGGCTGCAGTGGGCGCTGACCTGGGGAGGGGGCGCTGACCTCAGGGGGAGCGCTGTGCTTATCAATAACTTACAGTTTCAAAACACCTCTTGCAGATTTCCTTGTGCATCCAGCTTTCAGGCAGCAATAAATATGTCAAGACACCTCTTGTGATTAATGTTCCTGTTAAAGAGACATCAGAGTTTTGTCTAGGGGCATAAAGTAGCACAGAGGGTTAATATGCTTGCTGCCAAGAACATATATTGTGGAGATCACGGATCTGTATTTTATGTGGATATCTGAGTAAATTACTGCTTTGGTCACAGAGATCCTTTTGTTACCGCAGTTCATAAGATACAACCCTAATATAGAACAGTGACTGTTACAAACTGTCATCAAAGAGCTGCATGCAAACTGCATAAAACAGGTTAGGACGTTATGTTTTTCCCCCAGTTTTTGATTATTGTTTCCTAATGTTGCTAAAAAGTGTTCGTTTGGGTAGATATACATTCTTATTAGTAAAGCCAGCCTTTACCAGTGCTTTAAAATGAATGAAATGTATGTGAGAGAGGGGCTATGGAGTAATGAGGGGCACTTTTGCACAGTGGTAGCCAGGGAATCTGAGAAGGAGGTCATGGGGAAGGGGGCGCCAAAACTGATCCGGCTTTGCATGTATCTACTCTGTGAAGCGGACTTTTCATGCTAGGGTTCACAATATTGTATGCCACAATTAAGGACACATTGCCTGGAGGCTAGCAGTCTGCCAAGCTGGTTTCAGATGCAAGAGCATGGAGACGGGGATGCAGGGCTTCCAACTCTAAAGGACTATTGACTATTCTCTGAGAGATCACCTGATTACTTTCACTTCCGGAAACAACCTGAAAGACACACTCCTCAGGCAAGCGTTTGCCCTTTAGGAAACCCATCACTCCCCTCGCAGAGCAGCAGAGCCTCGAACCGCTAAACCAAGTGCCTTGCCCTTTCTGAGCTACATGCACTAGAATTATGTGGCAATGGAGAACAGAATTGTGCGGCAGCGTTGACCGAATTTATTGACATGGGAACATGTATTAAGAATGTCTTGCCATTTGAGCACATATTAAAACTGTCTGTGGAAAGTCTGCTCCTTATTACCACCAGTTTTAGATCTGAATTGGCAGTCTGTGAGACGTGATCAGTTAATCTTTGCAAAGTGAATATCACTGCAGTGTGTCACGTGTATGGCTTGTTTGAGCTAGAAACAATTTTGTGGTGAAACCTGCAAATTATGCAACAGATCTTGGATTATGTGGCAATTGCAGTAAAGTCATAACTATGCAGAAAAAGCAGCAGCAAGGATTAATTCCAGTGGTCCTGGCCATTGGCGACATCCAGTTTTAAACAGGTATCAACCATCTCGAGTCCTAAAAAGACATGGCCTGGATTCCTGCCAATCACCTGCTGGAGACCCCAACCCAGAGAAACAGTCTGTGCTGGCATTGCTGAACGTCAAATCACACAGGCAGACGATTTCTTTTGCAGAATACTCTACTGTGCAAAAGAGAGACAAGCTTACTGACTCTCAATAAAACATACAAATATGAAATATACCAACTGCGCAATTGATCGTACTAAGTTTGATGTATGATGGCCCTGTGGGAATGATCCTGCGTTTCCATCTTCTGTTATTAGTTTCAGTTATGTTGATTATGTGCGCACTATATCTATTTTAGACGCTTAAGAAATATTCTTAACAAAAAATGACGGTTGGAAGGCTGCGCGTGCACTCAAGTGTTTTTGCTTCGAACGTTTCCATTAGAGGCAGGGGAGGTAATGACTCGGTTTTAGGACCGCCTCAAGCATGCTTGGTTCTGCATCTGTTGTCTTGACAAGCTCATTTTAAACTCGAATCCCTGCAGATTGTTGAGACTACAGCGGCAGCGTCAAATCTGTAGCTGAAAACGAATGACCGGCCTGACTGTTGTGTCGTGCGGAGAAGCCTCACTTCTAGGCCTCGGGTTCGAATCCAGTCAAGGGATATACATTATTCTGACTTAATTTTGTGTCTGTTTTATCAGCTAGCTAAGTGATAGTTTTTTTTCCATTTTTTGGTGCTATATTTACATAAAGAACAACACCAATTAATTATTTTTGCTCCCGCCATAAAAACCGGCCCCATTCTTTGGCAGTACAATAAGATTTGAAGAATTTTAATAAGGAACTTTCAATCATCAACCTGAAGCCAAAACACCACTTTCTGTTTCACAAAATGCAATCAATCCTCAGTCATACACTCTTCCAGGAAGGACTTTCTTGAAAAGTTATTGCTTTTTTTTTTTTAATTTGGGGAACTTGTTTATTGACCGTACTTCACTTTAAATGAACAGGGGGGTGGAATTCTTTGCCTGTGTAAGGATGCCTTTTAGAACCATGGCTTTAAGCACATTGGCAGAGGATTGTGAGGGTACTGGTGCAGCTAATGTACTTGCTGCTCATAGGCTGCGAGGGTGCACATGTACTCTGTATTACCAGGGGCCCTGAAATTATGAGATTCTGCAGCTGTGGTGTTTTCTGCATAATTATGTATTTGCCGCATCTGCCACATAATCCATCATCTGCTGCATAACCTTAAGATTTTAACAAAAAAAAAAAAAAATCTTCCTAGCTCAAACCAATCATAAGTTACTAGAATTGTGGAAACCGGTGTTACCCTGCAGTGGAAGGCACCAAGCAAAGGTTGACTGGTCATCTTTCAGTTTCTTACTATTGTATTTGGATGCTAAACTGGTACTAATGTGATAAAACCTTTGCCCCGGAAGTGTTAACGTGAAAAATGACAATTTTATGAAGTAATACTATCACAAAATGTGCTGCATTAGGTTGCATAGTACATCTTGTTATATCACACTTCTTACCACGATTGCCAATTCTAAGAGTTATAAATAGATCAGATGAGAATACAGTGTGTTTTGAGAGAAAAAGGCACTGCTTTATTCCATTGGTATTTAACTTTCAGGCGACGCCCGCATTAACTCACAGGACTTTCATGCCACATTGTAACTTCATAGTAGTCCTGTGAAGTGTTGCCAGAGTGCGCCTTCAGAGGTAGAGTGACACAGGAACAGCTGTAGGGAAGTCCCGGCCTGAGCTCGTGACTTTGTGGCCAGGGTAAGAAGAGAAGCCACTGGATCAGTGCTTGAAATGGAAAAATAGAAGTGTGCAGGTACTCGGTACCAGCGTACCTGCTTGTTTCTGAGAAGTGCAGGTACTGTCCAATTAAAAGTATGACATTTCTCTTGAGGTGCCGTTACCGCTCCCTCTCAAAATAAAAAAGTGCTGGGACTCTGTACCGGCCCATTTAAAGCATTGCGCTGGATGGTGAGCGTCCGTGAGAATGACTGCTCTTTGGGGCAGGGAGTTGAAGAACGGAAGTGAGGCGAGGCTCAGGGTGGTGCATTAAGGTGTTACACTGCACCAAACTACAGATCTCGAGCACGTCCCCATATCTGCCAAGGAAGATCACGATCTCTGGTGGCTACGTAGCTCTTACTGCAAATATCTCAAAAGGTTTGCGACCGAAAAATACAGGAAATAAACGAAATGTAAAGTTTTCTTGCTGTGGCCCTAGGAATATGGGACTGCCTCCTCAACCAGACCTGGCAAGCTCCCTCATTACTGCTCGACGGGAAGGAACAGAAGACCCTCCTCTTCTAGCAACACCTTATTCCACGTGTAACTTTCAGATGGTGGGCCTCTTGTTTCTAATCCAGGTTCGGACTGGACAAAAAAATAGGCCCGGGCACCAAAATAAGAGGCCCCCCATTAGCGAACCAGATAGCTAAAATAGTGACCTACGTTTTCAATTCAGGCCAGTTTTGAACTTGTAAAGACAAGATGTATGGGTATTTTGCAAAGTATGGGCGACTGTATGCATTTGTGTTTGCTGCAGGCAACTTTTGTGGTAATTTAAGGGAACCCAACAGTAGAAATTGGCCCCACAGACCATAATACAGGCCCAAAAACTGGAAAAAATGGTCCACACAAAGATCAGTCAGACCATCCCATCGGCACTGCCCGAGTGCCCAATAGGCTCTGCCCTCCTCCACTCTGCTCTAACCTAAGTACAATGGTCCTTTGCTTTATAGCTTCTCCGAGCTGTATAAACCCCCTTACAAGCATATTGGCAAAGGAGACCGTGGCCATGAAGCACAAACCTATAATCCTGTCTGTTATAAAATATCTGCGGCCCTGTTGAAATATAATCTACCACCACTGTATGAGATATCTTATCTTGTCTGGGGATGACTGAAGTTGGGTCGTTATTTGTGAAAGGAGTGTGTTGCGAGCACTGGAGGTTGGCTGACTTTGATGCACTATGGCGGGGTTTGCAGAACAGACTCATTTGAACACATCACATGCAACACATGCTGACTTGAACTAGTAAACCACGGTATGCTTGATTTACAGTGTGAAAAGTGAATATTCAGCAAGGCTGTTATCGCTCAGATAAGGTAGAGCAAGATTCACAATTGTG